>CM070065.1:20225657-20926491 GCA_036320875.1 Cotoneaster glaucophyllus | reverse complement strand
GAGGATGCAAATGGTAACTGAAGCTTTAGTTCAAGGTACTGCAGATCATAGTGACATAGCTAACGAACTTGAAGCAATGGGTCTTTCTCCTATGGATCAAATTGATGCATTGTCTCTTATTTTGGAAAAACCACAAAATGTGGGAGTGTTCAGGGCAATCAAATCGGAACTCAAGAAAGTGTTCGTCCAAAGGCTTTTAAGCGACAAATCAAGCGGATGAGTACATTATGTGGTGCCTTTTGACATGGATGTATTTTGTTAATCGTACAATCCTTTTGACATGGGATGTATTTTGTTAATCGTACAATCTGAGGTTATGGCTTCTAACTTAGCCTTGGATGTATTTTGTTAATCGTACAATCTTAGGTTATGGCTTCTAACTTAGCCTTGCACTATGAAATATTTTGGCTAATGTTAACTAAGATTTTGTAAATTATGGGGATCTACTAAGAAGCATGATTTTATAAATTAAGCCAACTCGTAATTTTGTGTCTGCCAAGCAGGAGTAGTTTCTCAAGCATTTTGTGTATGCCAACTCGTAATTTTGTGTAAATTATGTGCTTTAGGTTGGTCTACTAAGAAAATGATATGTACTTTGGGGCGGTGCATGCGTGCAGCGAGTGCCATAATTTTGTGTAAATTATGTGCTTTAGGTTGCTCGTAATTTTGTGTATGGCAAGCAAGAGCAGTTTCTCAAGCATTCATCCTCACATTGTTTCCAACTCGAATTCGTATCCACAAGTGCCCATGCTGTGTTAGGAGTCCTCATTTTAAGACCACCTTACACTGCCATTCCGCCACCCCCTATTCACATCCCAGTTTCTCCCTATTCACAATTGGTTAATGTTAACTAGAATTTTCATTAGTTTCCCAAAAAACAAAAAAAAAATTTATTATCCTGCTTCCTAGTCTGATACTGTAACAAACGCTTCACTAAGTTAGTCCAGCTTAGTCTAGTCTAAGTCAGTCCAGCTTAGTCCCTGCAGCTAGTCCAGTCCGAGACAGTCCGGTGCAACAAACGCACCCTAAAGGACATGAAAGTTGATGATTGGTTTATTACTTAAGCGTTGATTAACATGCTCAATCCTATTGGTGACACATCATTTAGTTTGCAAATTTAGTCTAAAATTTTGGTCTCCCTTGCATTACCCTTATCGGAAAAGTTCAATTTGCGTTAGTTTCATCAAAATTTGCAAACTAAATGATGTGTCACCAATAAGAAATAAGCATGTTAATCAACACTTAAATAATAATCTAATCATCAACATCCACATTATTTGGTTTAGAAATTTGGGCTCCCTAACATTACCATTTCTACAAATTTGTTTTATGACCTTTTTAAATTCTTCTTCTTTAGGAGAGGGTTACTTTTTTGTCGGATTAGGAGAATGGTACTTATTAAGTCCAATAACGCAATTTCATGTAAAAAAAAGTTAGAATGAATAATATAATATCAACTCGAGATATCACGAGGACATAATGAGATATATGTATTTAAGTCTCTCTCTTAGGTTAGTCTCAACTCAAGACCCCGTTTCCCAAGGAAAGATTTTTTTTTTCCGTACAACGATGTTTTACTTCAAAAAGTAAGAAGTTTGGGTTAAAACACACAATATGTCCATATAATAAGGTGTTATCAAACTTGTCATCCACTATATATAATAGCAAAAATCTCCCTAACTTGAATGCAAGTTTTGCTAAGAAAAATTTAACACATTTCCTTTTGAAGTAGTTGCCTAGTTTTTTCCCAAAACAAGAAAAGAACCGTTGGAGATATGGACAAAGTACAAAAACTTAAAATTAATTAATTAAATTTTTTTATTGATTAAATTAAATTAAATTCAACAATCATTGAATGTAAACAATAATTAAAAAAATTAAAGAAAGATAAACAGAGAATCATTGGGTCTTATGCAGTCTGATTAAACAAATCAAAACCCAAAAGCAAGAGAGTGATCCTCATCATATCTTCAAGCAACCACCGCTACCAATTCCCCTTCCCAAAGCCCCATCTTACGAGTTTCCAAAAAAAAAAAAAAAAATGCCCCATCTTACTTTCAGTTTTGCAGGCCAAACCGCCACCAAAACCACCGCCATCTTCCATTTCCTCTCTCTCTCTCCACCGTATAGTTTTCAGAACAGCAAAAAGAAAATTGAAAAGGCGCCAACGTCCAACTATCTCGCTCTCTTTTTCTTAAAAAAGCACTCCTTTTTCTTTTTTGAATTATACTTGTCCTCCTTTGCACTCTCTCTCTCCCTCTCTCTCCCTCTCTCCCCCCAACTGGCTTCAAGGACAGTCAGAGAGAGTGGTACCCTCCTCCCATTCTTTTCATTTTCTAAAGAAAAACCCCAAATATCCCAAAAATAAACATTATGGCAAAAGAGCAAAGCCAGGAGCCTGAAATCACCAACCCTCTGCAGCTCCAGGTATTTCCCTCCCTTCCCTTTATATTTCCTTCCTCTTTCTTAAACCCAGATCGTTAAAATCTCAGATTTTGCCTAATTTGAATGCCATTCGTGTTTTTCTTTTGTTTTGGGATCTGGGTTTTCTGTGCATTGCTTAAATTTTGCATCTTTTTTTCGTTTGTTTTGGATTTCAATCAAGAAATGAAACATTTTGGGGTTTCTGATTTCGTATTGTTGTTGTTTATATGCTGGAATTACAGGACAAGGAGGAATACAAGGAGTTGGACCCTGGATCTGAAGAGCCTGAGGCCCCTTTGCCTCTCACCGTCACTTCCCGGGTTAGTAACTTTTATACGATACTGCATTTTTATTTATTTCTTTGAGTGCTGGTGTTGTGGTATTAATTTTGCATTTAAAGACATGTAGTGACTGAATTTTAGAGAAAGAGAGATGAAAATTAATCATGGTTGTTTGCGGGTGTATTTGGAATGCAGGTCTTGTATATGTTGGGTGACATTGCCGCAGGGCCGGCATATAGAATCACGCAATGGCTGGAACTGGTTCGTAAACGGAGTGCTAAGTATCACTCGTCTGGCTTCCCCCACCGCCTTCCAAGGTTTGACAGTATGCCTTCGAGGTTTGTTTCAAGTCTTTTGTTATCTTACGTTGAAATGTGGTTACAATGTTCGGTAGTAGTCATCACGGTTGCCATTCAGTGTAGGAGACTTTGTTGATGATTGGAAAGGTTCTCTTCCCTGTGAGCAAACCACGGAAGTCAATCTCTGGGAAAGACTTGGTAAAGCTGCTACATTGGATATTGAGTCAAGTTATTTTTCCTGGGATAGGCTCTCGTCGCTTCATCACACTGAGCATAGTAGTAGCAATGACAATTCTGAGGATGAAATGAATAAAGCTCTTGAGGTATGCAATCTAAATTAACTACATTATATGGAATTTTGTTTTATGTTTACTGGATTGAATTACAGAATAAATATGTGCGTAATTATTTATATTCTTATTTGCTGCCCCGTCATCTCTTCAGTTGTGTGCATATAGGTAACTGTAAATTCAGGGGGTGTTGTCTTCTTTGGCCTGTTCAACCAGCCAGGGAATGATGATGCTTCTACTAAGGAAGCGGCGGCTGTTATAAAGATTTCATCATCAAGGATGGCCACGCAATCTGAACGCCTTGGATATGAATTTGCAAAGTGGCTTGGAGTTCGAACTCCTCAGGTAGTACATTGTCACTCAACTCACTCCAGTGATAATATTATACCTACAATAATACATATATGTTTTGTCTGTTGGATTTTGCAGGCCAGAGTCATTCATAATTGTAGCTTGGAGTGGCTCCAGATTAAGGAAGCTGCAGAGAAAGCAAGAGATGCAGCAAGTGCAGAAGGAGATGAATGTGGGGAAATGACGTGTTCAGAACTTTCGGAAGCTCTTGAACTTAGCCGATGCCTTTTGCTCATGAGGTCTAACTATCATCTTAGTGTCTCTAATTCTAATGTAGACAAAAAGTTAATTCTGTAGGAAATGTTATGCTTCGTTCACCATCTGCATGCACATAACTAGTTAGTCGCAGCAAAAAATTTGTGTTGATTGCCCGGTCTTTTGCATGCTGTTAAATTGTTCCCCTAGGTTTTCTAGAACCTGTTCTTTGCCCCCCTTCATGTATACTTTTAACAGAAACTAAATGAGGAAGCATCACGTTCCATGAGGTGCTCTCCTTTCATATGTGTACTGAAGACCAACGCTTTAATTTTTGCAGCTATGTTCACGGATCTCCTTTACTTGAAAGCCCAACTGTATTTGAATCAAGGGAAACTGCAGAAAAAACAGCGGCTGCTCTTGGTAGGATCTTGATGTTGGATCTTGTCATCAGAAATGAGGATAGGCTTCCTTGCCATAAGCTCAGATGGCGTGGAAATTCTGCAAATCTATTGTTGGCTGACAAAATGGCTTTGGGAAATATGGATAGTTTGGGGGAATCCTTTGATTCTGCAATCAAGCGATACAAACCAAGAGTAATCAGAGGTCTTCATAAGGATAGAAGGGCAACTTCAGTAGATAGCAAATTAGGTACTCATAATGCCGTATTGGTACCACAGACTTCTGATCTTTCAGATATTATAGAGTCACCAAGATCTATAAAGAGTGCACTATCAGATGATGCAGTGCATTCTGATTTTCCAGTTGTGGCTATTGACTCTGGGGTTCCTCGTCGACCTCCTGCTGGAAAGCGCTCAAATGACCAGGAAATTTATCCCAGGTTGGTTGAGTTACTACTCAACAGTTCTGAGTACTCCTCTAATGTGTTGCATGAAATAACATTAGGGAAGTTAGGACGTTCTACCATACAAGAAACTGATGCATCTGATATGCCGGCGTTTGAGATGGCTTCGGTTGTTCAAGAATTTCGTAGTGGATTCCGAGCTGCTCTTAGGGATCTGCAGGGATTCCATATATTCTTACTCACACTTCATCAAAGACTGGAGAACTTGTTACGAATATTCTTCAATATTATAGATAGAATATCCTCAGGGGAGTCTGACAAAGAGGATTTGGGAGTTCCTGAGTCTCCCTCTCACGCTGCTGGAAGTGTTCATTGTGCTTCTCCACCAAGTAAGGAAAGGCTTATCAATGAGAACAATCCTGATTTTAGTGATTCTGAATTACAGAGAACTGCTCCAAGGTCTTCATATTCCGGAAATAAAGAAGGCTATGACTGCAGCTCGCCCATGTCAAGGGATAGTTTGCATGGGAGGTTCTCTAAAGGAAGTGCGGAACCCCTCCGTAGTCTGCGTTTGACAGCAAAGCTTCGGGATTTCCATAAAAATGCCAAGGTTGGACATACTTCAAGCAAACTGAATTTTTTCTTATACGATACCGTTGATGAGGAAACAGAAAGTCCTTTCATTATGCATAATTTCTCCTAAACTTCAATATATTACCGTGCTCAGGTTGATGCTGAATCAAACAAAGAACTGGAACAGTGGAATGAAATGCTAAAGTGTGATGCTGTCAAACTATGTCAAGAGAACAATTTTAATTCTGGGTTTTTTGAGGGTAGTGACAACAATGGCGTTGTCGATGCTTATGAATTGAAGGTATATTTGACCCTTCTTTCCTTTTCTGTGCTTTTTCTTCCTTTCCTTTCTCTTTCTTGTAAACATTTCTCTATAACTAACAGGTTAGACTTGAGCACATTCTTGAGAGGATTGCATTGATATCTGGGGCTGGAAATACAGAGAGGCCATCTCGAGTTACAAGTTGCATGTTCGTCGGTGGGGCCCTGGCTGCACGATCTGTATTCACGCTGCAACGCTTGGAAATTACTCATGTATTGTGTTTGTGCTCCAATGAAATTGGACAAGCAGATTCTCAGTTTCCTGATCTATTCGAGTACAAGAATTTTGCTGTAAGGGTTCTTTCTCATCTGTGTTTACACATCCAAATAAGCCCATGTGAACATTTTCTAATGACATCTTCTCTCCCATAATCCACGTTCCCCATTTATACTAAATGTTTCTCTTTTGAATGTTTTAAACATTTACCCTAACTCTGCATGTATTTCATTGTGTTCGTAAATTTTTTGGCACCTGCATTGTTCTGATTAGACTGCAAACCCCCTTTGAACAGATATGCGACAATGACGATACAAACATCAGCACCATCTTTGATGAAGCTATTGGTTTTATAGATCGTGTTGAACAAAAAAGAGGCAAGGTTCTCGTCCATTGCTTCGAGGGCAAAAGTAGAAGTGCCACCCTAGTGCTTGCGTACCTAATGCTGAGAAAGTAAGTAAAATCTATTATATGCCTCCTCGTACACATGTGGCATCAACCGATCTTCGATGTCCGTATTGCTTTACTTGGTGTAAATTGTGATTTCAACAGTATTACTTCGAGAAATATTTAGCTAAGTAATCTTCCTATGGTGCAGGAATTGCACTCTACTAGAGGCGTGGAATTCTCTAAAACAAGTTCATCGTCGGGCGCAACCAAATGATGGTTTTGCAAAGATCCTAGTGGATCTGGATAAGAAACTTCACGGGAGAGTTTCCATGGAGTGGCAACAGCGGAAGCCTACAATGAAAGTTTGCCCAATCTGCGGAGTAAATGCAGGTCTGAGTAGCAGCTCGCTTAAGCTTCATTTGCAGAAATCACACAAGAAGCTATCGTCAGGTAGTGTCGATAGTGCAATGACAATGGAGATACAAAAGGCTTTGACAGCGCTAAAAATTAGCCGAGGCGGAAGCGTCAGCCCCAAACAGAGGTCTCATTCAGATGTGGAAGATTAGGGATTTCCAAGCCTCCTTTTTATTTGTATGAGGTGCTTTGGGAGATGATGGACTTGTTGCATAAATGTGGCTGGCCATTCTTGTAGATATAAATATAGGGATTGTTCAGTTTGCCTTGTACATCTGGGTTTCAAGTTCAAGTGTATCATAAGTAGATTATCAGACAATTTAGAGGTGTATGTTGTCATTATAATGTATTCTAATTTACGGGTAAAGGGATTCGAACGGAGGTTTAAACACTGACCTAACCCGCATCTGTAAGTGTGCGCCGTTTTACATGTGTACATAGATGATTAACAGCAGCAACTTATCCTTGAACTCAAAATGGATTTCATTTACGGGTTGATGATTCATGTAACAGGAGCGCTCAAACACTAAATAGTTAGTAACTCGAATAATCAAAGTTGTACAATCATTCTTGTGAAAAATCAGTCAAATCAGAAATCATTGTCTTGGTAAACGTTTCATTTTTTTATCTGCAATGTTGTGTTCGTCGTCTAGTAAACTTTGTCAGAGAGAATCTTCCAATAATAACCCAAAAAATGTCAATTCAAACTACAAGAGACCATAAAGTGAGCCTGATCGAGTGGTAATATGTTACTAACTGGTTAACGCTGGATCAATCTTCATGTTAAACATAGTTAAGCCACATGAAAGTGTTAAAAATCTTTTATTATAAATACCAACACTAAATTCACCACACGAGGGGGTAAAAAGAGAAGTCTAACCCTAATATATTTGGGAAACTCAACTATGCAGATGCTATTTTTCTGTGTAACTGCTACAGCCCTGAGCATTCAAGTGAGGAACCATTAAACAAACAGCTTTCAGTTACCGCTACCGACTGGTCCTTTCCGACGACCGTAAATCAGACTACGTTCAATGGCAAAGTGCAAATGAAAAAATTACAAACATATGCCAAAAGATCAACGAAATGAGGCTACGTGAACTTTTCAAACGGGAATCGGCTCTGGCAAGGACTCGGGAGAACCGCTGCTGCCATTGAGCACGGTCACATTTCCATCAGAATCGACATCCACAATGACCGAGTCGCCTTCTTTGATCTCCCTTGCAAGCATCTTCTCAGCCATGCTGTCCTCCAAGAGTCTCATGATAGCTCTTCTTAGAGGCCTGGCTCCGTAGCTCGGGTTGTATCCTTCGTCAACCACTCTATCTCTGAACCTCTCAGTCACTTGGAGCTCTATCTCTTTCTTCTTCAACCTCTCGAAAACCTCCTTGAGCATTATATCTGCTATTTCCTTCACCTCCAGCTTGGTGAGTTGTCGGAAAACAATCATTTCGTCCAACCTATTCAAGAACTCTGGTCTGAAGTACTGTTTTAGTTCCTCCGTCACCAAGCTCTTAATTCTATTGTAACTGCTATCCTTCTCATCATAATCAAGGTCAAATCCAATGCGTCGGCCTCCTTTCTCGATCACACTGCTTCCAACATTAGATGTCATTATCAGAAGTGTATTCTTGAAATCCACAGTTCTGCCCTTGCTGTCGGTTAATCTTCCATCCTCGAGTATTTGGAGCATCATGTTAAAGACATCGGGATGAGCCTTCTCAATTTCATCAAAAAGCACTACAGTGTAAGGACGGCGTCGAACAGCTTCAGTCAGCTGACCTCCCTCGGTGTAACCAACATAACCCGGGGGAGAACCAATGAGCTTGGAAACAGTGTGCCTTTCCATGAACTCACTCATATCAAGCCGAATCATGGCTTCTTCAGAACCAAAGTAGTAAGCAGCCAAAGTTTTAGCAAGCTCAGATTTCCCAACACCAGTGGGACCAGAAAAGATGAAACTGGCAATAGGACGATTAGGATTCTTCAGTCCAACACGGGCTCGGCGAATAGCACGACTAATAGCCTTGACTGCTTCATCCTGACCAATAACTCGCTTATGGAGGGTCTCTTCCATCTTGAGGAGGCGGTCTGATTCATCGGTTGACACTTTCTCAACTGGAATTCCAGTCCAGGACGAAACAATATGTTGAATATCCACTTCAGTCACGAGAGGACCTACATCTCCTGCCTCACTCTCTGCCTTGCTCATCTCCTTGCCTTTATCAACAACAGCTGTGATCTGTGCCTTTAGGTCCATTTCTTTGTCACGTAGCTCCCCCGCCTGTCCAAAATGCATACTGTCAGCTTAACTTATGCAAGTTTTTTAAGCCACAGGCCTAACAGACGAAGATATTTGACAATTTTAATCTACCATCAGAAACTCAATTAACTCTGATATCAATTTTACAACAGAAAGAACTTCAAATTTTAGAATTATTTCTAGCATACTTCTATTGATTCAGTACGTTTTAGCAACCCAAGATCACAGTGGCCTTATCAGATCCACATACATGCCCTTTGAAAATTGAATGTGTATACTGATGCAAGGTGCATTTAGAAACAGAGTTCTGTACCTTTTCAAAGTCTTGGCTTCTAACAGCCTCATTCTTCTCTTTAGTGATCCCCCTCAACTCTTTCTCAAGCTCTCTGGCTTCTTCAGGTAGCTGTGAAAAAACATTTAGTATGTCCCCATCAATACAAGCAATCCCTGAGAATAAAAAGATGGTGGATGTCTGAACTTAGAAATGAAGTCATACCTGTGCATGACGAAGGCGAACTCGAGAACCAGCTTCATCAATCAAGTCAATTGCCTTATCAGGCAGAAAGCGATCACTGAAGCATACACAATTATCGGTCAGAACAAAACAATACAAGTACACATGCATAGGGAAAGAGATACGTAGCTAGCACCATCACAAACAAACAGAAAAGTGGAGACCAACTAATTTCCACAGGTGGGTTATGCAGAGGGAATGCAAGCAATAATAAAGGACATATGTACTCATCAAACACTATCAACGTTTTTAACTATTTTGAATAAGTATCAACAGCATCCAGCAATAGCAACATTGCACATAGAAGTAAAGGATGCCTACCTGATGTACTGGTATGATAGCTGTGCAGCAGATACCAGGGCTTCATCAGTGTAGCGGAGCTTGTGGTGAATCTCATAACGCTCCCTAAGCCCTCTCAAGATCTGAATGGTTTCATCAACAGTTGGTTCAGGAACTTTGACTGGTTGGAATCGCCTTTCCAAGGCTGGATCTTTCTCAATGTGCTTTCTGTACTCATCAAGAGTTGTGGCTCCAATGCACTGGACCAATAGAGATGAAACTTACTTTTTGGATTTTGGATTCAAATATAAACAATAGTAAGCTAATATAATGTAGCAAATATATCATTCCTAAATCATCAGGAATTCAACAAGCACAAAACAAATGTAAAGCTCAACTCCCTGACAATAAAAATCAGTAATTGCATCCTAAAGTTAAAAAATATGTTTGTTTAATATACTCGATATTGGTTCAGGTCAAAAAAAGAAAACCTGTTCATATACTTTCTATCGGTGCATCATTTTTTAATATCACAATTATTACCTGCAGTTCACCTCTTGCAAGAGCTGGTTTTAATATATTTGCGGCATCAATTGCCCCTTCTGCTGCTCCTGCTCCAATTAAAGTGTGCACCTCATCAATAAACAAAATAATCTCATCACTTTGTTTGATTTCCTCCATTAGCTTCTTCAATCTTTCCTCAAACTCTCCACGGTACTTTGTACCGGCAACAAGAAGACCCATATCCAGAGTTATAACCTAGAAGAGTTTCAAGGAGGGGAAAAGGTCAAATGTATTATTACATTGCTTTTCAAGATATAACTAGAAATACTGAAATAGAAGGAACAGTTCCAAATAAGTTTAACTTATTGAAACCAACTGTTGTAAACACAATAATGTTGCACATGACATTGCCGAGAATTATAAATAAACTCCCACCCACCTTCTTTCCCTCTATTGTTTCAGGAACATCACCAGTTGAAATCCGTTGAGCAAGACCTTCTGCAATTGCAGTCTTCCCAACACCAGGTTCTCCAATAAGGCAGGGATTATTCTTAGTCCTCCTACCCAAAATTTGGACGACACGTTCAATTTGCTGTTGTCTTCCAACAACAGGATCCAACTTACCCTGTGAATTGAAGAAAAAGTATCTCAAAAACAAAAAATATAAAGCAGAGCAATTCTACAACATGACACAAAAGAAAAGGAATAAATGAGTTCATTTTTACCTCCTCTGCTAGCTTAGTCAAATTGGTCCCATATTCTTCTAGAGTCGGCATTTTATTACCACTGGTCCCTCCTCCAACACCAGCACCAACAGCTTCTGTGCTCTCACCAACCATACGAATAACCTGCCCACACCAAGAAAGTTTTTATGGTTACTTTCAGTTCTGATGATGAACTCTTCAAAAAGAAAAAGTAAACATGGATGCTACGCTTGCCTGTGTGCGAATGTTACTAGGGTCAGCACCTAAATTCTCAAGAACACGAGCTGCTACACCCTCACCCTCCCGAAGCAAACCCAGAAGCAAATGTTCGGATCCAATATAGTTATGACCTGGAATTCATCATTTATGAACTGTTTAGTTAACACAATATTGAATGTATAGCAGAGAAGCAAAAGAAGAAATAAGAGCTATCAATTTGCATAGAGATCATATTTCTGTCCTCAAGTTCATGTATGATCCTACACTAATTTAAGGCTGTTCAATTGAAATATCGATTTACTCCACAAGGATTAAGTTTGACACCAAACAGTCTATAATTTTGCTCCACCTACTTTAAGTGAAGCTTTACACATCTAAATTACTAGGAAAACCCAGTACATAAAAGCATGATGCCCTTCAAGGAGAAAAAGGATGCTTCTTATTAGTTTCTATCAATGTTTTCGAGGCATTTAGTGAACAGGAGGAAGAGAAAAAACAGAAGGTACCAAGTTGGCGAGCTTCCTCCAGTGACAGCTCCAAAACTCGCTTTGCACGAGGAGTGAATGGAATTTCAACAGCAACAAATCCACTACCCCTTCCAATTATCTTCTCCACTTCAACTCGTGCATCTTTAAGATTAATTCCCATGGACTTGAGAACCTTGGCAGCAATCCCAGTCCCTTCACCAATAAGACCCAAAAGTATCTGCTCCGTGCCAACAAAATTGTGACCTAGTCGCCTTGCTTCCTCTTGTGCAAGCATAATTACTTTAATTGCTTTTTCTGTGAAGCGCTCAAACATGGCTTTAGGCACACATCTGCTAGCTCGTTCACGCCGTTTAGTGTTTGCGAATTTCACAGAAGAAAATAAGTCTCGCCTGGGCTTTACGCTAATATCTAAAGCATTAACACTCCGGAGTCCTGTGTAACAGCTCATTCTCAATGCGGGTGCTCGTAAAGTACACAACATGACTGTCCTTCTGGCATTCCCAGATCCTTTAGAGTAGCCAAGCCTTCTCCCCGTTGCCACACTAGGAATATAAGTAGACTGAACCAGATTCGTAGCCATGATTCCAACCTATTCCACATTCAGCAAAAAGACCAAACAAAGATTTAGTTCACAGTTCAAGACATTAATGGAGACACAAACTCGAAAAAAAGACTTCACCAATACTAGAACTTATGCTACGTGCATCAAACTACGGAGATTTACGCAGCAACATTTAACTAGTAAGATTGATAGTCAAGATATAGGAATGTCCTATCACCCAACAAAACACAACATATGCATCAACTTACCAAATGGTAACTATAATTATAAAACTGAGAAATCCTTTTCTCACTCCATTTTTGCCATCAACGAAACATAAAATTTCAGCCTTTCATCCATTTTAGTCTCCGAGACAAGCATATAAGTGACTAACCAAGCTCAAACATCAAAACTAAACGACAATTACAAACATATAACCTTAAAAAAGTTCAGAAACATAGTAACCACAAAAAACAACGGATACCCAGATTCAAACAAGACCATAAAGGGAGGCCTAGGGGAAAATTTAAAGCTTCAAGAGGTTTGAGACAAGGCGACCCACTGTCGCCTTTTCTTTTTACCTTAGTAGTCGATGTCTTGAGTAGATTAATGGAGAAGGCTCAAGAAAATCATCTGATCAAAGGTTTATGTATTGGGCAAGAAAGGGTGGAGATTTCTCATCTTCAATTTGCTGATGACACCATCTTCTTCTTGGCGGAAGAAGAGGAAGTTTGGAACAATTTATTAGAGGTGATCAACTTATTTTGTACTGTTTCAGGGTTGAAAATCAACAAAGCAAAGTGTTCTTTGGCTGGAATAAACTCAGATTGTGAGAAATTATAAAGGATGGCAGACTCTTGGGGTTGTGAGGTGGGTAGTTGGCCAATTAAGTACTTGGGTCTCCCTCTTGGGGGGAGGCCAAGAGCACTTATGTTTTGGGATCCAGTTGTAGAAAAAATGGAAAAAAGACTTCAAAGTTGGAAGAAGGCATTCTTATCCAGAGGAGGTAGATTAACTTTGATTCAATCTGTTTTGGGAAGCTTGCCAATCTACTACATGTCCTTGTTCAAAATTCCTTGCGGGGTGATTGGACGCCTAGAAAAATTAATGAAAGGGTTTCTTTGGGAAGGGGTTGAGGAAGAAAAGAAAAACCACATGGTGAAATGGGAGATAGTTATTAAAAGTAAGGAGGAAGGGGGTTTAGGTGTGGGGAATTTACGGAAAAGGAATGAAGCGTTACTGGCCAAGTGGTTGTGGAGATTCCCAAAGGAACCAAATTCTCTCTGGCATAAGGTGATAAGAAGCAAGTATGGGCTGCAGGACAACGGGTGGAATTCAAATCCTCCGCTGCAGGGTTCATGTCGCAGCCCCTGGAAAAATATTTCCAGTGGTCTCCAATCATTTCTACAATGCTGCAAGTTTGAGGTCGGTAACGGGGAGAAGGTGAGGTTTTGGGAGGATGGTTGGTTGGATGGGGGACCATTGAAGGAGCAATATCCTAGATTATTCTTGCTATCGAGAAAGCACAACCAGAATATCTCAAGCTTTGTGGATCTTTCTATCAATTCCTTGAGCTGGAATTTTGAATTCAGGAGAAATTTGAATGAAGTGGAGATAGAAGAAGCGGCTAGATTATTACAGACATTGGAAAACGTTCGCTTGTCTCAATTAAGAGCGGATAACAGAAGGTGGAAACTGGACTTATCAGGATTGTTCACTTGCAAATCCTATCGCTCTTTCTTAAGCAACAATGGGATAGTGCAACATTTTCCACCCTATTCTCAGATTTGGAAATCAAAAGTTCCTCCAAAGGTCAAAGTTCTTGTGTGGCTAGCGGCTATTGGGAAGCTCAACACTTGTGATCAAATTCAAAGGAGAAGCCCTTTTATTTGTTTCTCTCCTCACTGGTGCAGTTTGTGTAAAGCTAAGGAGGAGAGTGTTAACCACATTTTTCTACATTGTTCTTACACGATTCAACTGTGGTGGAAATTGTTTCAGGAGGTTAGAATTAGTTGGGTCATTCCAAAGGGTTGTTTCGAGCTTCTAAGCACCAATTTTGAGGCTCTAGGAAGTGGGAGGAAAGCTAAAACTTTGTGGGGTTGTCTGGTGTCGGCAGTTTTTTGGAACATTTGGCTGGAGCGTAACAAAAGAATTTTTGAGGATTATTCTGGTGTGGGGGTAGCAGATCTTTGGGGTAGAGTAAGATATTGGGCAGCCCTCTGGGCTTCAGTTTCAAATGATTTTAAGAATTACTCTCTTTCTCACATCTTATGGGATATGTTAGCAGCTGTAAAGTGATGTTGGTAGAGGTTTTGTTACTTGCAATCAGATCTTCTTGAGAGATTTTCTGGTTATGTTCTTGGTGGATCTCTTATCCACTTCTGTGTATTTCCTTTTTTATTAATATTATAGTTTCTTCTCAAAAAAAAAAAACAAGACCATAAAACCTCAAAAACACAATAACATCAGATACCCATATTACAGCAACAACATAATAACATTAACAAATCCGAAACTCGAACATCAGATGCAGATTCCATTAACAACAGATAAGAACAATCTATTGAAAGGGGATAACCCCAGAAAACCCAGAATCCAGATAAACCTAAGAAGAAGTTAAAAAAAAACCCAAACTTTTCGCACACAGAAGCAGTGAATCCAAAAGGGTAATCAGATTGAAAAGAAAAGCTCACCTAAAACCCCGTTATCCGGATAAACTTTCGAATTGAAATATAACAAATGGAATTTCCCGAGAGACAGAGCGAGAGGGTCTTTCTTCGGAGACGAAGAGAGAGACCCTATTCTTAGTATGATATGGTCGGCCGCAAGAGGAAGAGATAGAAGGTGTGGTCTTAAGAGAAGCTTTCTCTCTCTAAAACTCTCTCTCTCTCTCTATCTTTTCTCTCTCTTGCTTTCTTTCTCGCTCTATATCCATCATCTCTTGGCCTTCTTTCTCAACATGAAGGTGCATCAGCGTTCATGCACCGTCGCGTACGCGAGTGATCGACGGCAGCGAGTAACGACACGTCGTGCAATAGTGTGAGATTATAGGTTCGAGTGGGCCCACGGCCTTATCTGTAAGTCAATGTGAATGTTACTACAGTCCCTCTCTTGGCCCGAGATATTTCGTTGGGTGACGGTTTTGCCCTTGATACGCTTCGACTTCATTCGCCAGAGATATTCTGGGTTCGTATTTGAATATCAATACGTCGCTGTTTTGGTGGTAACACAGCCGTACACGAGACCACTTGCTTAAGCTTCTTTCAAATTCTTCTTATTTTTCCTTCATTGTGTTTTTTACGACTCCAAGCACGTTTATTAAGCTCACCCCTTTGTTTTATTTTCTCACCCACATTGAACTCATAATTTTATTGCCAAATTTACCCTTATGTAAAATAACCTTCAAAAGCCTAAAGACCAACCAATCATGTCTTGCCACCTAATTATTAGTTATATACTTGAAAGTTCAAAACCTACATATCAAAAATAAGAAAAAAGGAAAAACACTAAAAATCTCCCCCCCCCCCAATTACGACCCCGATAATCCCCTCAGCCTCATTCTCTCACGGAGATGTTGCATGTCTCTCTCAGTACCCTTCGGATTCAAGGTCCCATTTCCCTGGATAATCCTTTATTAGGGTTTAAAGATTCAATCTTTTTCATTCAAGTTATTTGAAATCTTGCCGAATAGAGGTATTCACATATATCTCATATGGATGTTACTTGCTCTAGCTAACAAACACCAACCGAGAATGGAGAGGCTCGGGAATAGACTGGTTTGGGGTTTAGGGGACTCATGGTGCTGCTGCCTACCGGAGCGGTTTGGGGACGTGACGCTGCTGCGATGGTTGGTGACCGAGGCGGGGCGCTGGTTGTTGTGGCAGTGTAGTTTTGACGGTGTTGGTACGTTTAGGATAGGGTTTTGAGGGTGGTGGTGCGGTTGGGGCGATGATTTGGGGTGTTGGTTGTGGCATGGCTGGGGTTTAGGGGGTTAGTGCGACTATTCTGGGTATTTTTGTAGTTGCAGAATTTTGTTTAACAATAGTTGTACTTTTTTAAAGCAAGGAAAATTTGAAGAATAAAGATGTAGGGTTATTTTGGGAATAATGGTGGGTGAGGAAAGAGTTTATGTGTTTTTACACTTTTTAGGAAGGGTGGTAATATAATGTGGGTGAAGAAATAAGACAATGAGGTGGGCATAACACCACTCATATTATTATAATCTTTTTGTCACGTAAGTCCTGTTTGGTATTGTTTTGTTTTACCAAAAACTTACCTGCTAAAAAGGCTTAAAAAAAAACCTTTAATGAAAAGAGTTGGATTAAGTTTATTTTAATAAAAAAATCATGTTATAACATTATTTAATAAAAAAACTTAAATTTTAATGAAAAACTCTTATTTTTAAGGGAAAATTAGAATGCTCTACATCTTTTCTATAGTTGTTAGATTAAACATTCATCCCTTTTAAAGATTTGATTAAGGTGATTTGATCAATTGTCACCTCAATAACTTTCTATTTATTTAATTTTCATGTCATTAATTTAAATGCATTTATATAGAAGCATAAGGTAGCTTAGCAACTAAATGCCTATAATATAGGAATTTAATTTTGTCAATCCCCTTCAACACATTAAATGACATTTTTTTAATAAAATAAAAAAAATTAATTAACTAATTCCTCATTTCCTTATTATTAGTATTTTAAAAAAAAAGTTCACTTAATCTCAATAAAAAGTCTTCAATACATATTTTTTCACGTATAGATATATAAAAAAATATACTTAAAACTTATGGTACATTTGAGAACAAAAGTATAAACTTGTGGTACGTTTATATTTCAAATGTACCGAGAAACCAAATGTACCAAAAATTCAAATGTACCATAAAACCAAATGTACCATAAAACCAAATGTACCCATTGTTATGTAACCTTTATGGTACGTTTAGATTTCAAATGTACCGAGAAACCAAATGTGCCCATTGTCAGGTAACCCTTTTGGTACGTTTAGATTCCAAATGTACCAAAAGACCAAATGAACAAAAAATCTCAAATGTATCACAAAACCAAATGTCTCTATCAGATAACCCTTTTGGTACATTTACATTCCAAATGTACCGAGAAATACAAAAAATCAAATCCACTATAAAACTAAATGTGTCCATATTATAGGTAACTAGACGTAGCTATATAATCAAACAAATCTTTATTATGTCTGGGTCTTCTAAATAATCAAATCTGACAATTTTTTTATAAATATTCTACGATAGTCACACAAAAAAATAAAAATTGTAACAAACAATAAAATAAAATGCATAGAGATGGATAATAAATGATAGGGATAATAGGAAAAGAAAATGAAATGCCCAGGAGAAGTTGTGAAAAACTAAAATTCTAAACACAATTGAACTTATGTGAAAAACTGAAATTAGTAACCAAAATTTTAGGAAAATGTTTGATCAAATTTTTAAAAGGAGTGTATGTTTAGTCTAAAAATTAAAAAACGAGGCGCCTATAACAAAACGCCCCTATTTTTAATATAAATGACAAAAGACCTTAAATTTTAATATTAAAAAATTATATTTAAAAAAAAAAAAACTGACGCACGGACTTGCGTGTCCTCACATAAACTGTTTATGAAACTTATGACATTGTTTATAAAACTTAACGGTACTACACTGTTTATGAAATTTAACGGTAACGGTAAATGAAGATTAATTATATTTGTAGTTATATAATAATATATATATATGTGAAAAAACAATATAAAATTCCTAATCCTACTTTTGTGTATATAATCTACAAGGGACGAATTTGACTAAATTCGTGCACAAGCAGTAGTCTAATACAAATATGAATAAAATAAGAAAAACTAATGAAAAGTCCAAAAAAATCTTCGCTTTTAACAAAAATCATTTTTAAAGGTATAGTGAATAGTGTCAGGTAAAGGTAAAAATATGGTTTTTCGTTAAAAATGAGCAGTACCGGGAGTGTTTCGTTAAAACTCCCAATAAAATATTGGAAAATATAAAATTGTTATAGAGAAAGAGGAGAGGCATTGTTGCCAAGGAAAGTAGATGGAAGAGAAGGAGATGAAAAATAATGAGGCGATGATGAAGTATTGCACGCGCTTTACCTAGGTTCCTTTTTTATGAAAACTAATGAAAAGGGCTTGAAAAATTTTAGTTTTAATAAAAAACCATGTTATAAGTTTTGTTTAATAAAAAATCATGTTATAAGTTTTAGTTTTAATAAAAAATCATGTTATAAGTTTTGTTTAATCAAAAACCACGTTATAAGTTTTAGTCTTTCTCCTTCTTTTCCTTGGGTTTTGCAATTTTTTCAAATGATGTGGTTGCAGACCTTCTTCTTTTTCTTTGAAACAAAAATATAGATCCTCATGCTATTTAATTTATATTTTTGTATTATTTCGTTAAAATGTGATCGTCGTTATTATTCATAGTGTATTCAATGTACTGTTTTTCAATTTTTCTTCGTCAGTGAAGTTTATCATTTGTTTCTCCAAAAAAAATATTTGAGATCTACATGCTATTCAAAAATAACAACGGACACTGTTTCTGAAATGTAAAAATAAACTGTTTCTGGATTTTAAATAACACTGTTTCTGAAATCTAAGTCATTGTTTCTGGAATTTAAGTCACTGTTTCTGGATTTTGGTTCTTTTCGACAGACACTGTTTCTGGAATGTAAAAATAAACTGTTTCTGGATTTTAAGTAACACTGTTTCTGGAATCTAAGTCACTGTTTCTGGAATTTAAGTCATTGTTTATGGATTTTGGTTCTTTTCGACGGACACTATTTCTGGAATGTAAAAATAAACTGTTTCTGGATTTTAAGTAACACTGTTTCTCGAATATAAGTCACTGTTTCTGGAATCTAAGTCACTGTTTCTGGAATTTAAGTCACTGTTTCTGGATTTTGGTTCTTTTCTTTCCAGATACAATGTTTGTTTGTGCACGGCCCAAAGGGCTTGGTGTGGTTGCTGCTCGCCGGAGCTAAACGGAAGGTAAGGCCGGATTTCGGCCGGAAAGTTGGACAAACTTTAAACGCTCATAACTTTGTCAATACTCAATGAAATCGAGTGATTCAAAAACGAAAATTGTAGTTCTCGAAGAGACGAAGAGAATGGTACCTAGCACGATGGCTAACTCGTCGTGGTTTGGCCGGAAAATGCCTCGAAAGCCTCGGAGGTCGTCGGAAACTAGGTAAGATTCAAATAGATATAACTTCTTCAATACTCAACGAAATAGGGTGATTCAAAAAGGAAAGTTGTAGTACTCAGCGAGACGAAGAGGAGGAGGATGAGGGCCAAAGGAGAGCCCATGAGTGACTGGCTGGTGGTCGAGCTGTCTGTTAGTTTGGTGGGTTTTACTTTGTTTTGG
Source organism: Cotoneaster glaucophyllus (assembly GCA_036320875.1). Classification (NCBI taxonomy): domain Eukaryota; kingdom Viridiplantae; phylum Streptophyta; class Magnoliopsida; order Rosales; family Rosaceae; genus Cotoneaster; species Cotoneaster glaucophyllus. The sequence continues at coordinate 20,907,018 of CM070065.1, read as the reverse complement.
GATGGTTTTTGGTTAAAAAAAATTATAGGATGGTTTTTGGTTAAAATAAACTTAGTTCAAGCCCTTTTTATTAAAACTCCTTTTTTTTTTTGTTTTTTTCTTCATTATTTTGTCCTTATCATTAAATAAAGTTATAGAATGGCTTTAGTTAAAACTCAAAGTTTTGAAGTCTTTTTCATTAGTTTTCCTCAAAAAAAATGAAGTTTAGCCTTTAATAAATGTTTTTAATTCTTGTAATACCTTATCAATTTTTTAAAATGACATTTTCTCCCTCGGAGAACAAAGTGACCACCATCATCTACCAGTAACACTACAACCACTAACCTTCTATCATCACTAACACTACAAGTGTCACCACCACCGCCATCGTAGTTGCCACGACCACCGCCACCACAACAACCACAATTGCCACCTTTAGCACCACAACTACCATAAACACCATAGTTGTTGTCACCGTCGTCATAATTGTCACCACCTCCAATACCACAATCGTCACCACTGCCACTACAATTACCATCGTCTTTGCCACCGCCTCTACCACCACTATAACCTCTGCACCCCAACCACCACACCCATAATTGTCACTACCGCCACCATCACAACCGTCACCGCTACCACAACAACCACCATCGTCGAAGCACCACCTTTACCACCATTGTAACCTCTTCACCCAACCACCACACCCCATTATTACAATTGTTGCTACCATCACCATCACCATCAGCCACCGCCAATGCTAGTACCACAACCATTTTTGTTGCCACCACTACAACTGCAACCACCAACATTACACAATTGTCGCCTCCCTAACCACCACACCTAATTATTGGCAGCACTAGACACATCCACCATTGCCACTGCCACCACCACTAGTCCCGCCACTACTATCTTTGCCACCACCCCAACTACTATGTCAATTCTTATCATTATATAAAATTATATCGTTTATACATTACGCTTCTACATTACTCTTTCTATTACAAAACTTATAAAAATACAATTTATCAAACGCTCAACGCTTTATTTTACAACTGATTATTTATAAAGCACAACAAAGTTGTTTTATTTTTTTAAAGACAATAATTCCAAACTGACCTTCAATACTATGGTCTAATAATATTTCTCCTCACAATTTTAGCTCGTTTGTGAAATTATTTGGTAAATTTCACAACTCACATTATAATATATAACGTTCTTGCATCGCGCCTATTTGGAACTCTTTTATGATGGCTAAAGAATAAATAAATGCATTTTAAGCAACTTTTTATTAAAAAAAAAATTAAAATTGTCTTTTGGTTATAACAGAAATCGAAAATACTTACAAAAGTACTTTCAAATGCTTTTTCTAGAAGACACGTCAACTATTGATTAAATTTGGGACACTCTTCTAAAAATATTTTTCTGAGCAAAATTGTTTTCTATACAAGTTTTGATGTATGGGCTTTTAGGGTTGATTTGGGGTTGCTCAAATTTTTTTTTAAACAATTTCTTAAAAAAGTTAGAGCCTTAATTGTGTTTGGTAAATGAAAAGAAAAAGTGTTATTTTTTATTTTTAAAATCATAGGTCCAAAATACTAGAAGCAAAAGCAGCTCTACACATATTTCTCAATTTTTTTTCATTGCAGGCAGATGAACAATACCAATTAATGAAACTTTCATATTGACAATCCTACCTCCATTTTTTTTCTTTTCTAAAAGCACTTTTAGCAATACAGTTTACTAAACATGACACACCCCGACCCGGAATGTCCACTAGAACTCCGAATCGAGCTGTGTTGGCCGACACCTAGAAGGTGACGAAGCCATAAAGTATAGTGATGTGGAAAAAATGTGAATAAATTTAAACCTAAAAGTGCCTAAAGACAAGAGTGCGCTGCGAGCGGGAATGAACCCATTTCACACGCGACATCAAAGCATAAATAAAGTACAATAGTGTGGGTAAGGAACATACCCTCGGAGGTTGCCACCTATATTGAGATTCGCCAAGAATCCTCGTCGATATGAACTTTCAGCAACCAAAACCTGGAAGGGCGAAAAACAAGGGTAAGTGGGCCTGAAAATAAAGTTTTAATTAAAACCTTTTGAAAACGTTATAACCCCTCGCTGTAAAACCTGTATAGTTTCTAGAAAATCATACTACGTATAAGTATGAAATCAAATGCAAATCAACAGTTAATCCAGAAAGATTCCTAATCACTACATATCAGCAGCAGCATAATAAAATCAGGTGCTCATCAATCTATGCTGACACAAGAGTCGGAGTTGCCTAATGCAACCTATACGACTCATAAATCAATATATGCTAACACACGAGTCGGAGTTGCCTAATGCAACCTGTACAAAAATGTCGGAGCTGGATATCGCAACCTGTACGACAGTGTTGGAGTTGCCTATTATTGCAACTTATACGACAGTGTCGAAGTTGCATAAAACATAAATATAGTCATGCCATAATTCAATCATTTCAAATAACACCATAAACTCACCTGAACTTACCTGCGCGTCTCGCGTTCACCTTAGTACTTCAAAGCATTCACAACAATTATATGCAGGTAATATGCATATATATATGACATGATGCAATCTAAAACTCAACCACCTCATAGTATTTTAAAATATATATAAGACACGGCATAAAATGCATAAATCAATTTAAAATCATTTGTGGAAACTATCAATCATATATATACTATAAAAAGGAAAAGACTCACTCACCTGGAGTCCGCGCTACCATTCCCTAGCACAAACATCAAGGCGTCATGAACAATCGACGCCAAGAACAATTATCAAACCATATCTCAGAATCCTTATCAATAGAACACGTAACTAACATAAAACACATCCCCAAAGACGTTCTAGAATGATTTGAGACTCATTGACCAAAAGTCAACTGTTGGTCCAAGATCCGCATCTCGGATTTCCAATCTATAACTTCCAAATATACACATTATGCTTCTAAATCATCATACTAAAGTTTTATTACAATCCAACGGTTGGATCTCCGCCAATTATAAATTTAAGTGGCGGTCAACGTTTTATTTTACAAACTTAAAAATCCAATTTGGGAAGATCCGTATGTCAGATTCCAGATCTGTAAGTTCCTATGATCCTCAAATACTACGTACTATAATGCAATAATGTTTAGTGACGATCCAACGGTCGGATCATCGATTGTTATACTATTCAAGCGGCAGACCTTAATGGAACTAGGTTCAAACGACGGAAATTCGTCAATCAGACTTCACAAATGGAATCAGGGTATTCAAATTTAGCCTAGGAAGGTCAGGGGATGTCTCGGCCCACGCGCCGCCGTAGGTGGCGGTTTGCCGCCCCGACTCGCCGGAAAAATCAACTATTTCCAAAAATTCTCAAATTATATAGGAATGAAGATCTCAATGAGAGGAACAACTTTCATACATGTGGCCAAGGCCAATTCGGCCGGGAAGTGTCCCAATTTCATCCAAACCCGCCTAAAACCCTTTATTTGGGTAGTTGTTGATTCGTCACCAAAACAAACTCCGATGCCTCATCCAAGGCTTGGGCCTTGCTCCTGGAGTTGAGAGAAGTCTTTTGGGGGTGGTCATCGACGGTGAAGCTCGCTAGAGCCACAGGAAAAAGATTAAAGTCGTCGGAAAGTCGTGGGCTTTGTGGCTTCGAACTGGAAAAATGGGAAAGAAATTGGGATATCTAACACTACATTGATGTAGGGCTCGTCAAGGGCTTTCCATGGACACCAAGATCACCCAAAACGGAATTCGTATGAAGGAGATATGAGCGGGTGAAGTTGGCGGGTTGGGTGGAGAAACCAAGTTTGGCCGGTTCTCTCATTCTCCATTCCCTCCGTACAATCACATCATCAACAAAAACGCAAACACTTTGAGGAATAAAGAGCAAATTCAAGAATGTGAATACTTTATTTCTTTAAAGGAAGAATTCGACTACAAAGCCGCATTACAAAATGAGCAAAAAACAAAGATGACTTCTCCAATAAAAATCCTCGATGTGCACGCCTTCTAGGGGTGGGTTCAAAAAACTGAAAACTGAAAAAATCGAACCGAACACCGAACCGAAACCTAATACAATATTCAACTAAGTGTAGTGGATTTGGGTTGCTTCAAGAACTCAAGTGTGAGTGCTTCAGGACTACGAAAGGTAGTCAACTGTTCAAAGAAAAGAAATAAAATATTGAATCGTTAATGTCCAAAAGTGGGCTTCAGGCCAATAATTTTGGATGTCTTGTCAGATTAATGGATTGCTGGTCACTTTTAATTAATTCAATAGATCGGGACCATTCAGGGTCGATCGTAAAAGCAAAAATAATAATAACATTCGGGTTAAAATTATTTAGAATGCCAAAAATTAGCATTGGGTCGAAAAAGTATAGCCCAAAACAGGTTTGGGCTAGGTGCCGATAGTATGGCAAAGCCCTGGGGGTAAATGGGCTCAATTTTGGCTGTAAAAGCAACCCATATGTGGCTACAGGCCACAAGCCGAGACAGGGTGAAGCAACTGAAGAACAACCTCAATGGGTGGCTCTGTTGCTGGTCGCAGTTACAAGCCACAAAATAGAGATATGGCGCATGAGATTCTGATGAACAACTACTTCAACCCCAACTCGGTGTACACCGAAGAGGATTTTAAACGTCGCTTCCGGATGAGGCGTCATGTCTTCGAGCGTTTACTTCATGATGTCCAACATGTCAATCCATACTTTCAACAGAAACTGGACAGAGCAGGCCGCCCTGGTTTCTCACCTCATCAAAAGGTTATTATTGCACTTTGAATGTTGTCATATGCCTCCCAGCTTATGCGATGGATGATACATATTGTATGTCTGAGTCTACATGCCTTGATAATCTTGTTGAACACAGTTGTTCAACTTCAGAAAGAGGAGTATCTCCGTCAACCAAATCAATAAGATCTAGATGGGCTCATTCGCAAAGTTGAAGACCATGGCTTTCCGGGCATGATATGGTCATTAGATTGCATGCATTGGTAATGGAAGAACTGTCCCACCGGATGGCAAATAGGCTTTAGCGAAAGATCGAGAAAGCCAACTATTGTGTTATAAGCGGTTGCGTCATTTGACACATAGATCTGGTATGTTTTCTTTGGAGTCCCAGGATCCCAAAATGACATTACAGTTCTTGGGCGGTCACCCCTCTTCAATAACCTGACGGAGGGTAAATCACCTCAACTTGACTACTACATCAACCAACGTCAGTACAATATGGGGTAAAGGTGGTTTACCTTACACTAAGAGGCATACCAGAAAGATGTTGAGAGAGCTTTCGGTATTCTATAAGCACGGTGGAAGATCATTAAGGAACCGACAAGAGGGTGGAGTCGAGAAAATTAAAATCTATCATGATGTCGTGCATCATATTACACAACATGATTATGGAGAATGAGCGAGATAGCTATATTGATAGAGAGTCTGATGACGACCAAGATGATCCAAATAGGTCAAGGAAGGCTCGTGCAAAAATATATGATAGGCCTAATTTTCCTTTGAATCCAAGAACTGGTAACTTCTCTTTAAATGACTACATGAGGCGCCATAGGATGATACGTTCGCATGCCACAAACAAGTACCTACAACAGGATCTTGTTGCACATTCTTGGGCCAAAAAAAGCATGGAGTAGGCATTTAAGTTTTATGTTGTTAAATATATTTTTTTTACTATTGTTTAAGTTTCATGTTGTTTAATGTTGTTTAAGTTTGATGTTATTTAATGATCTTCCATATTGTTTAATGGCTTAGGTAGTTATAGGAAAAAAAATTAGAATTTTTTATTTATTTTTTCTAAAATTTTGTCCCAAAATAATAATAATCAAATCCAACGGCTACCTGGCATCAGTATGACGTTAGCTAGTCATTGCAGTTCAAACCTTGGGCCGGCCTGAGACTGGCTGGATTGGGCCAGCCGGTTAGTCTGATATGGTATTTTTGGCTCGGTGGAGCCCACAAGCCATTTGGCCTAGCCCTCGGTTGAAGACTGTTTTCGTGTCATTTCGGGCTATTTTTAGCCCTATGACCTTCTGGCCGGATCGGTTGGAGATAGCTTGTTGGCCACTTCGAATGAAGGCTAGGCGGCTCAACCCAAACTACTCCGTAGCGACATAGCTCTCGTTATGTTCAAAATGAAAAAGCATAGGGCCGGCATGGGATGTCCGTGTAAATAATTTTCTAAGTTGGGATGTGATAGTTAAAAGAACGTTTCCAATGTAAGTAATAAGGTCATCTCCAACCGAAGGGGCCAGAGGGCCAGAGGGCCGAAAATGGCCCTAAAACCGTCTCCAACCGAGGGCTAGGCCAGAGGGCTCTGGAATCTGGGAGGGCCCCATGGAATCGGAGAGGGCTAGAGGGCTGGCTGCTTTCGGCCGGCCGGCCAGCCCGGGGGTGGCTCTTTTTTTTTTTAAAGCTTTTCTTTGCTGTCGGTTAAAACCGACAGCAGTAAGACAAACAAATTTTTTTTTTATTTATTTTAGCATTGTTGTCGGTTACAACCGACAGCAATAGTTTGAATTTGAATTACACTCCAACGGCTAGTGGCACTAGCCGTTGCTTCAGTTTTGTTGTTGTTGTTTTTTTTTTTTTTAAACATTTATTTTCTTCTATAAATATGGTAAGTTCTTTCAATTCTTCACTTCATTTGCAATATTTGCTTGTTCAATATTTCATTCTCAATATTTCCTTCAATATATTTCTCAATATTTGTTTCAATTTCTCAATATTTCCTTCAATATATTTTCCAATATTTCCTTCATCTATAATATTTGTTTCAATTTCTCAATATTTCCTTCAATATATTTGTAGTTTTTAAATTTTAGTTGTTGTTGTTTTTAAATTTAAGTTGTTGTAGTTTTTAAATTTAAATAATAAATTATGTTTGGCCCTATGGCCCTTTGGCCCTCGGTTGGAGACGGTTTTTTGTGACAGGGCTAAAACGAGCCCTCTGGCCCTCGGTTGGAGACGGAGGCAAATATGGCCCTGTACTGTTCATTAAAATATTAATATCTTGGAGAATCTTGGAGGGCCAGAGGGCTCAAACGAGCCCTCTGGCCAGCCATCGGTTGGAGATGGCCTAAGGTAGTGTGGGGTAACCCTAAATAGTAAGGACAGACTTTGGATGCCAATGGGACAATGTCCATTAGCTCACGAGGATAGTCCTTGAATATTAAAGGCAGCTTAGCCTTTTCCCTCTTGCATTTGCAATATTACTATTCTTGTCGACCCCTCTCTTTTTCCACTTTTGCATCTGTTTACGTTTTACATTGATTACACTTTCATTGGGGGTCCATAATTTTAATTTTCACTAGTCCTTTACATTTTATAGATTTGGGGACCCATATGTAAATAAGGTTTTGTCTTCTATATATTTATTTGATATGCCATTGCTTTCATAAGCATTTGAATTCAAGTTTCAAAAATTTTCTAAGTTTTGGAGGTTTTTTATTTATTTATTTTTTTACCATTATTAGGGGGAGGATGAGAGTTGGAAATTTATTATGATAATTTAAGAGAATGGAGAGTTTCGAACATGAGACTCATGCTCGAGATTTGTAATTCAAGGGTCAAATAAGGCCCTAGCTTGCAACGTTAGTGTGTTGTTTTCATTTTACATTGATTACACTTTCATTGTAGTCCAATATCCTAGAGTATAGGATGTTAGGTTTTTACCCATGCGTCCTAAGTTTGGAACTCTTCCTCTCCTAAATTATTGTAACAATCCATTGATTCAAGTTGCACCTCTAGATGAGTCGAAGTAGTTTGCTTGACATAAGTCGATCAAATTAGAACAGTTTAGAATAAGATATCATATTGATAGTATTCAATCTACATACCATTTCATATTAATTATTGAAAATTCATCAAGAACATGCACATTTATATGATAATTAATGTAATGGATATGGCATTGCCACATAGCCATCCTCTCCTCTTCTCCTCAAGTACTTTTTCAATATTCTTCAAAAACTTGTGGCCCTATTCCAAAGAGAAATTAAATCCATAAAATTTGAACTATATGATTGGAGATAAACTTGTGTAAGGCTGCGTAATTAGAGTAACTTTCACATTTAATATGATTAGTGTCATTTTAAGTGAAACTAAAATACAAATTAAAGATATTATATTTTGTGAAGACTTTACGAATGACGTGAGTCCGATAAATTGTATCAAAGTTTGTCTCATTCTAGATGGGGATGGGGACTTTGATTGGTACATTAGAAATAAAGGTGGGAGAGAGGGTGAATGAACTTGCACTCACACAAAACACAAACTAGACCAAAGGGCAAGGGCAAGGGCAAAGAGAGAGAGAGAGAGAGAGAGAGAGGAGGAAGTAACCGTTGAGCAACCACAAGATCTTGAGAATCCAAAAAAAAAAGTGAGTGGGAAAGAAGGGTTTGATTGGGTGGTAGGTGCGGTGAACAGAAAGAAGCTCACGAGATCCTTGGCTTTCTTTCTATTACCTCTGAAAATTATTCCCTCTCTTTCTCTCTGTGTGGCTGCTACTGCTGCAATTCAATTTCAATCCCATCTTTCTCTCTCTCTTTCTCCTCTTTACTTACTACCACTACTCTTCCTATTCAATTAGTTATGTTTCAACCACATATGCTTGAGATTTGTAATTCAAAGGTCAAATAAGGCAGCCCTTTGGGAGTTCTTAGTAGTAATTGGATACTACAAGTCTATGACAAGAGTTGTGTGGTAAAGGATGAGCATGAGTCAAGCTGTAAACTTAAACAACAATCGAGTAGTATAATGATGAGGATGAAACAAGCTTGTTGAGATGTAGTTCAAACTTTACAAAGGATAAAAACGACAATCAAGTAGTAAATGGATAAGTGGATAAGCATTTGATAAGATGTAAGTCAAACAACAAGCTAATGTAAATAGAATGAGTATGAAATGAGTTATAAACTAAAAAACAATTCAAAACATTTAAAAAAGGTAAACGAGAGATAAAACAATGAGCGTTTGATAAGCTGTAAACTTAAATAATAACAGAGTGTTAAAAGATGACCGTACGGCATGTTGTAAACTTAAATGTAGTTGCAACTTTTGAAAAGGGTAAAAACAAGGGGGAGCGATACAGGATGGCGGTGAGACAAGATATAAACTTAAACAACAGTCGAGTGGTAAAGGATGAGTATGAGACGAGTTGTAAACTTAATTGTAGTTCAAACTTTGAAAAGGATAAAAACAAAGATCTAATTGTGAAAACATAAGCATGGGACAGGGTAGAAATTAACATTGGGATTTACCCCAAGAACATTATGTGTTATAGAATATTACCAAGAACATGTAAAACATGCAGCAAACAAAATAGTTGGTGAAACAGCAGCATCACCTTTATAAGCATTTGTAAGTATACTAAGCCACCTTACTTTTGTTTAATAGTCACCTACCTTGTTCAAGAACAGGAAAAACAGTAAAAAAAAAGTGGTTCTGTAGCGAGATCAGAAGTAAACTAGGGTTGCAGATACTCCAATTAAAATTTCTCTAATCTGCAATTGCAATATATTCATATTATGTGTTTAGATTTAACAACTATAAAGCACATTTTCTGTGACATGTGATGTTTGATATATGTTGGGGCAGGTAGCTGCATGTTCTTGCTCATGATCAATGCAAGACAAAAACCCAGAAATATATATATATATATATATTGCAGAAAAACATATACAGCTTATCATGTTGTGAATATGGACAGGTATCGATTTAGACCACCGACCACACCTTAAATACAATTCCAGTCTATCCTTCCAATTTTGACGCAAATTTTGAAGCAAAGGGATAGAACTATCACTATTTTCCTTTATTTACTGCAACACATACACACACGCAGAGAGAGACGCACACTGGCTTGGCCTTCAGCTGTATTTATGCCTGAGAACAAAATACTTTTGAAACTCTAAGTAGTTTCTTGAATAGTTTGATTCCAAAATAACTTTGGCATCTATGTTGATCGAATGCAGCGTGTCTTATGAACACATGGGTCGTTTGGTGTCTATATGAGATTGGATTGGATAATTAATTTAAGGTATATTCAAGAAAAAAAATTTGTCAAAGTTAATATCTCTTTCAGTCCTCAAGAAATGGTAAGATATCAAAACTGCTACTTTCATTCTTACTTCAACGTACCTTAAACCTTGGTTCTTAAATCCAATCTAATTACATCTAAGGCCCTAAACGAGCCATTTTGGACAAGGCATGGACCTAGACACCAAATAAAAAGAACCGCCTAGGCCCTCACACATGTCCTGCCTAGTCCCCTACACGCCTCTCGACTAGCGTCTAGCATCTTTTAATTAGAACCTAAGAGAAGGACTTAAATGACATATGTGTAGCATTACTCAGGTATTCAATGCCATGTAAGTTGCTTTTAGTGACAATGGGGTAGGGTAAGTGTGCTGAGCTAGAGTTAGACTATTTGGTAGAATTTTCGCTAATTTAGAGGATCAGAGCACACACTATAGTCACCTATGATTGATAAGGATACCAGAGAAGTATTATGTGACCTAGCGTAGTATACCATATGTAATATGTGACCTAGCGTAAGACACATGAGAGGCGTGTGTAACGCATAAGAGTTAGGTGCATAAGAGTACAAAGAGATAAGAATTTCAACAAGAACACTTCAACAAAAAACGTATGATTTGAAGGGAAAGTGCTTATATAGTCTAATCAAGTTAAGGAAAGTACGTTAATACCCATAACCATAAGTACAAAGTACTAATGACCTAGCTTAACACACATGTGAGGCGTGTGTAACGCATAAGAGTTAGGTGCATAAGAGTATAACGATTACTTAAGAGATAAGAAATTTAGTTGGAACACCTGAAAAACTTACAATTTGGAAGGATGGTGCAAATATGGTCGAAACAAGATATGATTAAGAAACGTATATTAGCGGCCACAAACTTCAGTACAATATATTAATAACCTAGCTTAACACACATTTAAGACCTATGTAACGCATAAGAGTGAGGTGCAAAAAATGTGCAAACACCAAGCAAATATTTTCAACCTTATTTTTGGAAAATAAAAATAAAAATAAATTGCATTGAAGAACTAAAAACAAATTTTAGAGGGGGAAAGAAGGCTCTCCCTAACACGTGTGAAATATTACCTGTAAATTTGCAATTAACGTTCATATAAAACTCCTCTAATACCAAATGCCATGATTAGAACTCACATAAACTCCTACAAACCTCACACAATCCACCCCCCAAAACCAGTTGAGCTTCTCCTGCAAATCCCGGAATTGCAGAGAAAACCTAGTTCTGCAAAAAGCCGAACCGGAAACGAGGAAAGAAACGCCATGAAAGCTTATCCCCAAAGTTTTCAGTTTTTTTTTCTCTCACAGTAATCATCACATAAATCCAAATGGTGATAAGATTAGATTAGATTCGTTTAGAGTGTAACGTTCTCCAGAGGCTATCGTGTCAAGAAATCGCCATAAAGCTAATGTCCTTTTCCTTCTGCAACCTCCATTTCTTCCTCCCTTAAAGCTCTCTCACTTTTTTGTTTTTCCTTCAGTCTCAATCGACCCCTTTCGGTTTCTGCTGATTTTGTCTCTTTCCCGAGAAAAACCCAGAAAGGAAAACCCCTTCCAGAATGCTGCCGAGGCTGAACGGTGGTGTTTGGATGGACGACAGGGAGGACAGAGACTCTGTTTCCTGGACTAGAACCTCCGCCGCCGCCACCGCCGGCCACACCGAGAACAAGGACGAGATGGGTTCTTCTCTGTCGACCTTCAAGTCGATTCTGGAGGTTGAAGACGACTGGTACATGGCGGCGAATAACAGCATCCAGGGCCATTCAGATGTCAGAGACATCAGCTTCTCGCCGAGCTTTGCCGACCCAGAAAGCTTGCTGCTCAACCCGGTGGACTCTTCCTCCTCCTGCTCGCCGTCGTCGTCGGTTTTCAACAATCTCGACCCGAATCAGGTTCATTACTACATGCCTCAAAATCCCAACTTGTCTTCGCTGCTTAATGTTGTTCCTAACAACCCTTTGGATCACGGCTTCGATTTGGGCTGTGACATTGGGTTTCTTGACACTCAAGCTTCGCGTGGCGGTTCGAGTCTGATGAACAGGGGAGGTGGGGTTTTATCTGGGTTCAATGATTTGAGCTCGAATAACCAGATGAATGCTCAGAATTTGGGTTGTAATTTACAGTTTTCGACTACCCGCATGCCTCAAGTTCTTGAAAACAGTTCAAATTTTTCGGGTTTTCGAGGTGTGGATGATGGTTCGGCAAATGCTTTGTTTCCCAATAGGCCTAAGTTACTGAGACCACTTGAGTCCTTCCCTTCTGTGGGAGTACAGCCAACTCTTTTCCAGAAAAGAGCAGCGCTTCGGAAAAACTTAGGCGATGGTGGAGGGAATTTGGGTGTTTTGGGCTCACAAGGGGGCCTGGTTTTGAATGATGGGGATGAGAGGAAGAGGGAGATGGGTGTGCAGAATGAGAAGAAGAGGAAAATGAGCGGCGGAGATGATGTCGATGATCTGAGTTTCGATGGTTCGGGTTTGAACTATGATTCGGATGAGTTTACTGAGAACGCTAGGGTTGATGACGGTGCCAAGAATGGTGGGAACAGCTCGAATGCGAATAGCACTGTTACCGGTGGAGGAGGGGGTCATAAGGGGAAGAAGAAAGGGTTGCCTGCCAAGAATCTGATGGCTGAGAGGCGCCGCCGGAAGAAGCTCAATGATAGGCTGTACATGCTGAGATCCGTTGTTCCGAAGATTAGCAAAGTAAGAATTACTTCACATCGTTTACACAATTTTCTCGTGAATTTGAATATGCAATGATGTTATGTTTTAGGTGATTAATCAGGTCCTAAAATTTCATTTGCAAATTGTTTTTAGCCTTTTCATTTGTTGTACAAGCAGCATCATTTAAAAGGCTCCAAATTACTTGATTTCAATTTCAGATGGCATTCATTTCTCTCACGTTCAAACTTTAAGCCATTTTAGATGAAAGATTAGTTAGTAAGTCGCCATTTGGAGGATCTACTAAAACGCTTTCGAAGCTTTGTTTTCTTGTGTTTCGTGAATATTGTATGATTTGAATGACATTCCGGCTTGTGATATCAGATGGACAGGGCCTCAATCCTTGGGGATGCAATTGAGTACTTGAAGGAACTTCTGCAGAGGATCAACAACCTCCACAATGAACTGGAGTCAATCCCTCCCGGATCTGCATTGACGCCTACCGGAAATACTTTCCACCCTTTGACACCCACTCCGGCTACTCTGCCAAATCGTATCAAGGAAGAACTTTGCCCCAGCTCATTACCTAGCCCAAATGGCCAAGCTGCAAGGGTAACATCCTCTATGCTTGGAAATTTCTTTTTGCACTTCCTCAATCCAATAGTATAAATTAGACTTTACTCTTAACATCCCAGTATAAATTAGACTTTACTCTTAACATCCCGAAACTTTTCTAGTAATTTTACTTTTTGCTAAAAACGCAAAAGGAAATGAGTAACTCTGTTCACTTTAGATCAGGTTTTAGATCAACTCTGTTCTGATGTTGATGATTATGTGCAGGTTGAAGTTAGGCTGCGAGAAGGACGAGCAGTTAACATCCACATGTTCTGCGGCCGAAGGCCAGGTCTCTTGCTCTCAACCATGAGAACTTTGGATAACCTTGGGTTAGACATCCAGCAAGCTGTCATCAGCTGTTTCAATGGTTTTGCTATGGATGTCTTCCGTGCCGAGGTATCGTTCGTTACACTCATCAGTTCTTTATACATACAGCATCCCACTGGTATTATAGTCGCCTAATAGTGGTAAGGAGGGTAATGCTCTCCCACCAGACAGTCTAACATGTTACGTTATCAGAAATCTTGAAACATAGTAAATAGTTAATATCGACTGTTTAACAACATAACATGCTACACAGTTGGATGATGAAACATTTCAGCTAACTTCTCGATATCTTTCAGCAATGCAAGGAAGGCCAAGACGTCCACCCGGATCAGATAAAGGCGGTACTTCTGGATTCGATCGGGTTCCATGGCATGATGTAGATTGCAGCAAAACAACAACTTGAAGTTTGATTTAACCAAAGACAGGAAGGAGACGTGCAATTTGTATATGTTTTGCCAGAGCTCAATTGTTTCGTTCAATCAAGTGTTTAATTAGCAGCTTTTGAAGGAACTTAAACTTTGTAGCCGTAGGTTTTGCTTTGTACCATACCATCAGAAAATTCAGCTCAGTCAGACCTGGATTTACTGATTATTTCTTAAATTTCCAGCTATTTCTTTCCAGTTTTTAAATAATTTTGCGACCGAATTACCCCATAAATGTTATGCCCTTTACAATAATTGTGCTATTATGCTACTATTGTGGTGAATGGTTTTCTACAAGCTTTTTTTGGATTTATTTTTTTTAAGAAAACACCGTTACTCATCGTAAGCGTTTTTATTAGATGAATGTCAAATATTTGGTTAAAAAGTGCTTGGTGATGAAAAATACATTTTACATCTTTCATTTTGTGTGTGATTTAAAATGGGCCACAAGTTTTTAAGTTTTACATTGGCAGAAATTTTGAAATAGTATCATTTATGCATGCTTTCTAATTATTTGATCATGATTTTTTTTTGTTAAGCTGATGGTGTGGAAGATATTTGGGAAATTTGGAAAAATAACTAAATTTTAGACCTCATATAGAATTATAGCCATCATTTTAATTTTATGATAATTATAAGGGCAAAAGACAGTTTACTACCCTCATGTTTCGTGGTTTTCAACATTTAGTACATCAAGTTTTTTTCATCCCAGAATCATACCTAAAGTGTTAATTTTTGGACAGTCTCATACATCCGTTAGTCAAACCGTTAATCCTCCCGTTTAGTGATGACGTGGCGCCCATGTGGACAATGACTGGGCGCCACGTGTCACTAAAAATATTAAAATAATTAATTATAAAAAAAAAGCAAAAAAAAAAAACATCTATCTTCTACCCCGTGCCCAGCCCAGAAGAAGAGGAAGAAGAGGAGGAAGGAGGAGGGAAAAAAAATACCCATTTCTTTCCCCCAACTCAGAAGTAGGAGGAGGAGGAGGGAAGGAGAAAAAAGCGGAAAAAAAAAAAGTCGAAAAGAACAGATCTGCGATCTGCGAAGGAGGAAGAAGGAGAGGGTCGGACGGGTGGGGTAAATTCCAGATCCTTTTTTTTTTTTTTTTTTTTTTTTTTTTTGTTCTTTCTCCTTTCTCTTCGCCGGAGGGTCCTTTTTTTTGCTTCTTTTTTTCTTTCTTCTTCCCCTGCGTTTGCACACCCTTTTTTTTTTTTTTTTTTTTTTTGTTCTTCCTCCTTTCTCCTCCTCTTCTCTTCGTCCTTCTTCTTCTGTGTTGGACATCCGCCCCTTTTTTTTTTCCTTTCCTTCCTCTTTCCTCCGTTGCAGATCCCCTGCCATTTTTGTTTCTCTTTCTTCTTCTTCCTCTGCGTTTGCAGATCCCTTTTTTTTTTTTTTTTTTTTTTTGTTTCCTCCTTCCTCCTCTTCTTCCTGCTTCCTCCCCCCTCCTCCTCCTCTGTCTTCTTCTCTTCTTCTTCTTCCTTCCTTCTCTTCTTCTGGGCTAGGCGCGGGGTAGAAGACAGGTTTTTTTTTTTTTTTTTTGCTTTTTTTTTTTAAATTAATTATTTTAATATTTTTAGTGACACGTGGCGTCCAGTCATTGTCGACATGGGCGCCACGTCATCACTTAACGAGAGAATTAACAGTTTGACTAACGGATGTATGAGACTGTCCCAAAATTAACACTTTAGGTATGATTCTGGGATGAAAAAAACTTGATGTACTAAATGTTGAAAACCACGAAACATAAGGGTAGTAAACTGTGTTTTGCCCTAATTATAACCAAAACTTGATGTAAAAGTGTTAATATACCCTTAATATTGGGGTTTCTCATAACAACCAAAACAAACTTTTAAACTATCTTAAAATGAGAAATTAATCTTCATCATTTTTTTTGTTTTCACTATTCACTTTGCATATGCAATTTTGTATTCTTTCTTCATCCACTGCAAAAATATATCGGAATGTATGCAATTTAGTCAGTGAAACACCAAATCCAAGTATCTAATTAAAATAATAATAATTAGCCATGGAATTAGTACCTTCTTAAGAACATTCTCATAGCTTGTCCTGCTAACACCAATATGTCTGCACCTCTATAATTCAGTGGCCTCAACCTGCAGTAATCCTCAACATTTTAAGGTAGTTTAAAGGTTGTGTTGTAGTTGTTGTGAGAAACCCTAGTATTAAGGGTATATTAATACTTTTAAATCGAGTTTTGGTTATAATTATCATAAAATTAAAATAGTGGTTATAATTCTATATAAGGTCTAAAATTTGGTTATTTTTCCAAATTTCCCAAGATATTTGACCTATTTTTAGGCCGTGTAAGCCGCATTTACACCGGTTGGAATAATCTACGTGATTGGTTATGGTTTTGATACACGAATTGATTAAGAAAAAATAAAAGTACCACAATAACTAGTTTTGGTCCATAATGAAAGTGTGATTTCCACGTCAATCCAGAAATAAAACTCAAACTTCTTAAATTACTAATTTGATGAAAAATAACAAGATCAAACCGTCAAACCACATAAATTGATACGATTCCAAAATCTCATACCCCATTCTAAAAACCGATCGTAACTCAAAAGCACTCAGCGCACGTGTGTTTCCGGTACCCGGAACCACTAAGAAATAATAACCGTACCCGTACCCGCATCCTGTATGATCCATAATATAATTGGGCTTCAAAACGAAAGTAATTGGGCTTAAAGAAAATTAAATAAATGGGCTTCTTCTAGTCCAGAGCCGGCTTTGTGCTGACGTACTGTGACGATGAGTCTACGAGATCATGAAAGCAGAATGAGACCATAAAATGGTCCCAAGCCATCAAATAATGGTAAGAGGTTTGTGAGGTGGGAGATGCTTCTGTTTGGCATATGCTTTTTCCTTGCTCATGTGTCGTTCTGTCTGAATATTCCAAGTACGGTATCTACGATTAGTATTTCCGGTCGTATCCGTACCCGTATGTCTTTGCCTCTTATCCTTTTCTTACCTTATTTTAATACAGGTTTCGTACACAAGACTAGTTCATTTTTGCTTACAACCAACTAGAATTGCAAGTTGGAATGGTGTTTCCGATTCTCAAAGTAAAAATCTCGTATCCAAACCTAAAAAGTCTGAATCTGATGATTTTTCGAAAAAATTTAAACGAAAATTAGAATGCATTTAGAGATTCAGAGAATTATGAATTTCGAACTTATTCGGATAAAGAAAACTTAATCCGATCAAGAAAACATTGCCTAAAATTCCGAATTTAATAATTGTGATCCGATCCAATTCAATTCCGAATTTTGAAACGAAAATTGGAAACATTTTATCGGATTCTATCCTTCCGAAAAACCCCTCTGATGTTTTGTCCAAAAAAAAAAAAAAAAAAAAAAAAACCCCTCTGATGCCGAGACAGTTTGTTTTTTAGCAACACGGTCAAACTTTAACAAAACGGGAGAATTGGGGAAATTATGGCAATGTTGTGGGTGACAAGTGACAACAATGTGTTGTGTGATCAAATTTGAGGTGTGAAAAGGAGGCAGATTCTCTGCCCTCCCCAATACCATACCCTTGCCATCCCCTTCTGTGTTGTACGGTCACGGTTAAGCCACGTCAACATTTTATATTTCTATTGCTTTTTGTCTTATTATCTCCATAAAAAAAATATCGATATAAAATGTTAACGTGGCTTAACCGTGACCGCACAACACAGGAAGGGATGAGAAGGGTATGATAAAAGGAGGGCAGACAATCCGCCTCCGTGTGAAAAATGGCCAAAAGATAAAAGTTGGGCGGCTGGAAATATTCCAAAAGTAACATCAAAGGGGTCAAATGAACACTTGCATCAATTTACATAAAATTGACACATTGAATGAAGGTTGCTGGGGTTTGAAAAGCACTGTCATTTGTCATAAAGAGGTTGCTTTACAGCACGAAATCCCTTCACATTACATGTCTTTTACAAATAAGCGTCTCAAAACTCCGTACTAGAGTAGAAAACGTCGTTATCGCTAACATTATGATCAAGGACTAAACAAGTCAAAGTATGCTACATGTGGAGTCAAAGCTTGTGATCAAGGACTAAACGTCCTTCTCCTTTGAATTATTCAAGCAAAGGCTAGGAAAAAGAAAAGTCCGGGGGAAGAAAGAGTGCACAACTCATTCAGCCACGGAATCCACTGGTTACTTGAATACTACGATTGTGCTGCTTGTAAAAATATACACAAATCTTAACAAAGACAACGATATTCCACAGGATTTCGACTTTTAACAATGCCGTCCAGACATGCTCCACTTACGACCAAAAAGAAACGAAAAAAAAATACAGAACCAACAAAACTGAGAGCAATGGGGGTTCCCTAACCAAAAACATCATAAACATTAGATAATCTGTGCACTTACTTACATATTACAAGGTCGGGAAAATGAGATCGAACTAGCCTATGTACAATGTGGAATTGTTTGACAAGAAGCTAGGCCCACGTCACCTTGCTCGAACCAAAAGGGTATACATATTTATCTATCTCTATATTATAACCAGATCACTTCCAAATTAACTAACTCCAGAACATGTCCAAAACTAGATCAATCAGAATCGCCACCTATCTGGGGGACTTGTCAGCTGAATTTCAAAGTCCAATACAGAAACTGTCCAACTCCGTTACTTCATATATTTGAATGGCTTAGTAGGACCCTCACAAAAGCACCATGACGATCATCTCGCCCCCAAAACTCTGCACATTTTCAGTAATGACGTGTGATGGAAATGGCCGAAAAGGGGCATAAAATGGACAGCAAAAAGAAAACATAATTCAAGGATAATTATATGTACCTAGTCATATACCTACAAATCTCGAGAACCAGGCTCATCTTCTATGCAGATGGAAGTGGTTGAGACTTCCCGACTCTTGCATCCACACCCTCCGCACCTGATGACAGATTATCCTCCCCATGTGCATTCAAAGTCCCAGGGTTCATCTTTTGGACTTCCTCTCTGGTGTAGATGAAAATCTTCCGAACTATGCTACAAAATTCCCTGAACCAATCATATAACTTCACTACTTAGTAAACCTCTGAGTCACAAAAGATTCATATAAAATAAATAACTATACTCATCTTAAAAGGCAACCAATGAGTAATCTTGCAGATTGATGAAAGATAAATACTTACTGCCAGGGATCATCTCCAACAAGCATCATATCACCTTCATCATCAGTATACACGATCATCCAATTCTTTTTCGGGGACATCAGCTCACCACCAAACTCAAACAACATGTCCAATTCAGCAATCAGCTCCTCATAGTTGTTGAACTTGGTAAGATCAACAGACCTACCTAGTGCAATACCCTGCTTGTGAACCTGGAACCAACAGCAATTTATTAAGTTCAGTTT
Organism: Cotoneaster glaucophyllus; assembly: GCA_036320875.1. NCBI lineage: Eukaryota > Viridiplantae > Streptophyta > Magnoliopsida > Rosales > Rosaceae > Cotoneaster > Cotoneaster glaucophyllus. Next base: position 20,887,537 of record CM070065.1, on the reverse strand, counting down.
TCGATAGGCCTTCGTATTGTCAACAGAGTTCCAAATAAAGCCTAAGAAAATAGTCGGGAAAAAGATAAATACCTTGGTACAACTCCTAGTTGAACCACCCTGTGATTTACCCTGAGCATCTTTGATAGGTTGCTGAGAAGTTTGCAAAGCTGGCTCCCTAACAGCCACGGGATTATCTGTTGATTTTGAGCCCCTTGATTTTTCAGACTTCAGGTCAAACTCAAAAGTATGAGCTTGGTTATTACGAGGTGACTCATTCATCGCATTTCTGTGTGACAATGCAGGATCTGGTGTTATCAGGGGAATACCAAAGAGCTTGTAGTTTCCATCTTTAGGCTTCACAGCTTCATGTTTGTCTAGTAACATCTGTCGTCTTGGCATGATTTCCCTTGCATTCGCCGGATTCTCAAAAGGTGATGGAGGTGGAGGCATCATCCAGTTTCCATGTGGGTGCTCAACTCTCTGCCCATTCATAACAGAACATTCGACAAACCCACCATATCTAGAATTCCCTTGTGCTTGGTATGACATATTTCCAAGACGGCCTTTCTGATTAGAGTCCAAGCTAAGTGACAGAGATGATGGTAACATGGACCACGAATGCAAGTTATATTTCCCTTCCTTATCCAGTGAATGCTTTCTCATTGAATTAGAAGATACTACACCTTGATCGACAAAAGGTGGACAGATACCATTTGAGGAATCAACATTATTCCCAAAGCCTGACAGCAAATCTGTGTAAGTTGGTTCATGCCTCCCTGAGGACATCCAGTTCTCTGAACCATATCTTATTGAGGCACATACCCCATCAATCTTCTCTTCATCCATCGACGGTGGCCATGCAACAGATTTCTCAGCAGTATCAGACTCGCTCTCCGCAATACTGGCTCTCAAGGTCGGGAATTCTTGACCTTGCAAGACCCTTGAAAAACCACCAGGCATCGCAGGGTCTACATTTACTTTTGACGAACCTACTAAAGTAACAAAAGAGGAAAATATTTTTTCTTTTTCAAAGGGCAAGAAAAGTAAAAATGTTCTGCATAAAAGAATTTAAGGTATCTAAAAATATTACAATGTCAATATGGGTGTACCTTCCCTAGTAAGGACTGAGGAATCTGGGGATGATGGCACCATATTTGTACGAGATCTTTTCGGCCTGGGCATTGGAAGTGGATTCAGTGCAGGAGGAGAAAGAGCAGGCTCTATTTTCCAAGGCGAAACTCTCTCAGGACGGGGAATAGTACAAGTCTCATCCCATCTCACCTTTAAGAAACATAAGAATGTTCGTTTTAGCTTACCCAAAAAAAAAACTACAGAATTGCGGCCCTAAGGAATTTTGCCTACCTTAAGGCATCTCCATTTGGAATCTCGCCACCTTGTGTTGTCAGCATCTTCCATTCCAATTATGGTGCCGGTAAACCTATGACAAGATAAACTCATTACACATTTTCAGGTAATTAATATAAACAGAGAGGAAGAATTCAGCATCAACCAAACATACCTCTGCTCTGGAGCTTCTTCACCTTCAAATCTCATCTTAAACCTCATGCCTATAGAATAGTTATTTTTAACAGACTCCATGTATTGATCAAATGGAACAATGAACTCAGCAGGGCTTGTCCTGTAAACAAACATTTGAATCTACTTCAAAAACAAAATCGAACAAATCATAAAGATCAAATATAAACAAAATAAAATACAATTATTACAGTACTTTTGAATAGTAATTTGAAACCTCTAAACTAATTGCTGAGAAATACAAATAAACGACACCTTGGCTTGTAGTATACAGTGAACATGGTTCCTGTTATGATGGCATGCCATGCGGTTGCGAGGACACCAAGATGCATACTGTGACTGGATATCACAGAAGATGGAACACTGCCTTGCTGTCTCATAGCACGTCTAACACCAACACGAAGCTCCCCATTCTCACCCCTAGGAAGTTACATGGTGGTCCCATATCAGAACAAAAATAAATAACAGCAAATTCATGGAATCTCAATTTGTGAGAAACCCACTAACCTTAAAAATATAAAAGCATCTCCTGCAACAAGCCTCTTGGAGCTAACGAAAACACTCCAACCACTTTGCAGCAAATGCCTCCGTGGTTGACCTGTCATTCCCAACAGTAGGTTTATTATATAACAATTATACTGCCAAAAGTGTCTTGTAAATTTTTCTTTCACTAGTATCAGAAACAATGGTCCTAAGAGTGGTTGGGTAACACAAAAAATACACAGGAATGCAAAGGAAGTTGAGCATCAAATAAATAGAAGTTACCTCGGAAGATATGGCGAAAGCGCCATTCATTTCCATGCAAATCTTTGGCAACCAGCTCCTGTGTTGGAGGTTGGCGAGACATGTCCTGCCAAAGCACAAGCCAGAAACAGCCACAATGAATCAAATTCAGAAACAAAGAAAAAATAAATACAACAAACTAAAAGTTGACAAAAACTAACCAGTGGTGGAAGACATTCATCTGCATGCCGCCTTAACACTGAAAACCCACCATGGGTGCTTGTATCGGAAGCAGTTAAGGTCTTGCAAAATGAATGTACTTGAAACCGTGGTGGTGGAGGATGGGGAGGTTCCTTCTCCACTGCATTCTCATCTTGCTAAAATTTAAAAGAACATCAAACCATCAGAATCTCAAACCACAATCAGTTTTACCAGCCCACAATAAATCAAAATCCTCAAGCCGACAACTTACATTTGATTCGGGAAGTAAAGTGACTTGTGCAAATACTTCATCAGTGTCTGGTTCAGCCTATAATTCAGTAGAAAGAAACATATTAATCACTCTCAAAGCTAAATAACTTTGAGTACAAAAGACGCAGCTGAACAATTAAATCGAGTTCTTAGTTTTCTTCATAAGATCAACCACCACACTACCTTCAATGATACATTGATAACCCGGCAGAGAATCTTCGATGGAAGATTATACACTGGCAACTGCTGATCAGCCACCTGATTAGTCGACGCCTCCACCTATTTTTTCAAATCCAGAAAACCCAATTGACAATTAGTGACAACAAACAAAAACCCAGAAACACAAAACCGCATATGCATCAGCTAAAAAATCCCAACAAATAAAACACTCAAAAATCCACGAATAAATGTACATCTTTTGACCCCACAACGAAAAATGGTAGAAAATGAGAGCATTTGAAACTATTGACTTATGGTTGATGAAATAGAGAAATTGAAAGCCGACCTGCTCGATGTGTCCTTGAGGGAAGTAAAAGACACGTTCCCGTTCACGCGGCACAGTCACGAGCGGCCCTGCACAGGCGTGCCAAAGCTCCGTGTAAAGCGCCGTCTCAGCATCTACACATAACCCATAAAAAACAATCAGAAACAGCTGCACATGGAATACTGAATAGACCACAATATGTCGGCGGAAAAGAAACCATATTCGCCGGAATTACCTCTACCGGCGCCGGAAACAGTAGCATGACCGTTATGGCCCTCGCCGGCGTTCCTCGCGTCGTTGTGGTCGCTGAAGCCGGACGAGAAGCTCTCCCCCGTCTGATTGCCGCAATTCTCCCTTATAGAAATTTCCGGTGACGTCATTTCTTCAAAGAGCTCAGCACAGATCTCTCATCTGAAACTCTCCGCCGCTGCAATTTCTCAACTTTGACACCCACCCTAAGATCTAAACGCACAAAACCCACAGTCCTCAATCCGCCACAAACATCCACGTCTCCGCCTCTCTCTCTATATCTCTGAGACCTCAATCGAAACCCTAACCCAAAATCTCAAACCCGAAGCAAACAGCTCGAATTTCCACCACTCCAACCCTCTCTCTCTCTTCGTCCGTCCACAGCTCGACGAAAACCCCTTCGTTTCAGCCGTCGACGCAGAGCTCCGTCAATTCTCAACCAATACTCTCGATCCGACCGTCAATGTCCGTCTCTCTCTCTCCACTCTATCTCTCTCTGCAACTCACTCCCGCTCTCTGTCTCTCTTTGTGTATGCAGGAAGCAGCTCCAAGCTTTCTCTCTCCTCTTCTCTCTCTCTGCTTTCTCTCTCCTCTGTGAGTCGCTGAGTCGCTGAGTCTGAGTGTCTGAAAAATAGAAAAGCCCAACCCTGAGTAGTCAAAACAGCGGGCAGTGATTTTCAACCGCAGTCAAATTCTAACCAAGTACGGGTGATGACCCGTAGTCTCCGGTGACCTTGCCCTTAACAACCGGCTACACCCGGTCGACGCAAGCCCCATACCAGCGACCGCTAGCTTACGTGTTTCAATTAATAAAAGGCAGCAGGGGGACAGTACGAAACGACGCTCGCGTTTCTCCGTTCCCAGGTGTCGTTTCCTGATTCGGTCGCTCGAGTGGGCGGGGAAGTAACGGCGTCGGGTATGGCTCCAGGTGTCGGGGAATTATTGGGGATTGGAGCGAGGAGCAGGTAACGGCGTTAGCGTGTGGGAAAAGTTGTCGTGTTCTTATTGGGAAGTGTCGTTGTCGTGCTACTAACGGGCAGGCTTGGATGGATGTAGGAGGGTAGGAGAAGGGGTCTTGTCATAAACCATGGTTACTTTTTCTTTTTCCTTTTTTTATATTCCTAAATTATTTTTTTACTAGTTCACCAAAAACATGTTTTTTACTACGGTAAAAATGTAGAAATTGATATGCATAGCAAAATGTAGAATTTTTTTTTTTTCACAAAAAAAAAAAAACGAGAAGAATTGACGTCTATTTAGAAATTCACAATTAATGATTTAACTGATAATATATATTTTAGTTTGCAACTCAAGGAATTAATGAGAAATTTCTAGGTTTTTTCTTTTTATTGCATAATTATATGGTTTTCCTGCTATCAAACAGAGAATCAATACAATTGAAAAATAATCAAATCAAAAACATGAATTCAAAGAGAGGAAGGTTGTTCCACTTATGTGATGAATGTGAAAAGAAATCAGACGGGGAGGGTTGGATTCTTGATGGTGTTTGGTATTTATACCAGTCACCCTCAAATCTATTAAGACCATCTCCAACCGAATAGTCCAGAGGGTCGAAAATAGCCCAAAAAACATCTTCAACCCAGGGCCAGGCCAATGGGCTTGTGGGCCCCACTGGACAAAAAATGGCCAAAAGGCCAACCGGCTGGCCCCGGGCCGGCCCATAATTTCAAACTCAACGGTAACTAGTTGACGTCAGGGTGACATCAGCTAGCCATTATTTTATTTTTTCAACAGTTTTTTTTTTTACATAATATTTAAATTCTTTTTTTTCCTATAACTTCATAAGTCATTAAACAACATTAAATTAAATTAAGTAACATTAAACAACATAAAAATTATAAAACATACAAAAAAACATTTAACAACATGAAACACTAATTTCGACAAAAAAAAAACAACATGAAACTTTAAAAAAATAATAATAATAAAATCCTATGACGTCCGCTAGTCGTTGGGTTTGAATTTGAATTTTTTTCGGCCAAAATTTAAAAGAAATATATATTAAAAATTTCTCATTTTTTCCTATAAATTTAAGTTGTTGTAGTTTTTAAATTTAAGTTGTTTTATTTTTTAAATTTAAATAATAAATTATGTTTGGCTCTTGGTTGGAGACGGTTTTTTTGTGACAGGGCTAAAACGAGCCCTATGGCCCTTTGGCCCTCAGTTGAAGATGGTAAGAAATATGGTCATGCACTGTTCATTAAAATATTAATTTATTGGAGGGCCAGAGGGCTCGAGATGGTCTAAAATCCTAACAAATCTTTGGTATTCTCACTACACCTAGATTTGGGTGAACTTATTTAAAAACGTAATTGATTACCCATAAATTTAGAAGTATTCTTTAAAATCCTAATTTGACTACACCATGATTTCAAACTTTTTAAAATCCTCTCTCAAAATCCTAATTGACTACACCCTGAATTTTTTTATTTTTGAACAAACGTTATTATCTATACTAAGTGGAGGGAGGGTGGGCTTAGCCTCACAATGAGCGAGCAATAATGTAGTTCGCATTCGCCTTTGATGAGAATCGAACCCTGATCCTAAATCTCATCATATCCTAATTTGACTATACCCCCTTAATCACCCAAATAAAATGATTATACAAGCGACGTCGAATTGAGAAATAAATGTTCTTTTCTGTTACATTTGAGGGTTTCAAACTCTTGATCTAGTATACTCCTACTCATCAACCTACCCACCCTGACAACTATACAAAGAGCATCTTCAATGGGAGTCCCCAGCACCACGTTTGAGTATTCATTTAAGGACTTACCGGGAATCTTTGTATCCTTAAAGGAATATTACCTTCACTAGAAAAGTCCTTATGGTAGAATCCTAAATTTGAAGTTTTATAATTTTACGTGATAATTTGATTAGGTGTATATTTTTTGTTTGTGTTAACTTTTTTTTTAATTAATTAAAAGTATTAAAATCTTCAATCAAGATTGCGGCCCTATTTCCACTTAAGGTGCACATTTTTTTGTTTGTTAACCTTATTCTAGTTAATTAAAAGCATTAAATTTAAAAACATTAAAAGCTTCAATCAATATTATAGGTCCCGTTTTTCATTCAATATTGTCCCTATACAGTTTCCATATGTGAGGACATCTACTATGTATATGGTAATCCCTATACTTTAGGGACTCACCTTCCGATCTGTTAGAGATTCATTTTATACTTATTTTATACGATAATTGTCCTTATTTAAGGACTTCACTGGAGACGCTCTAACTTCAATAGCTTAAAAATAATGTTCTGAATACTTGAGTTATGAACCTCATTACGAGAACATAAACATTTGGATGTATAGGATAAGATTAAATTAAGAGAAATTAAATGGGTTCAAAATTCTAATGGACTTGGACTTCCCGCCTTGCGTTTCATGTAATAATTTCCTTAGTTAGGAAGGCTAAACGCCAACCTTAGATTAGGATGACACCAAGTTTGGATTAGGGACACATGCTTATTATGGAATCCCTACTCTATGGAGTCAAGTACCCAAATCTTGTACTTGTATTGCCATTTTTCTTCTTGGATTGGATTGGATGATTGTAACTTTTGAATAATGTTAGGTATTGATTGTGACATTTTACGACTTAATTTTGTATTATTTATTTTTCAGTCATTTATAATTTTGGGTCTTTATTTTTATTTTTATTATTATGTATTGATAGTTGAAGCGCAAGAACAAGAGAAAATTAGAATATTAGTTCATGAATTTTGGTTCAATTGAAGTTTTAGGGCTGGTTTGGTATTGCTGTGCTTTGAAAAAAAAAACTGCTTCTGCTGTGTTGTGAGAATAAACTCATTTTTTATGCTTCACGTTTTCAGTTTTTTTTTTCACTTAAAACTGTGAAAATAAGTTGTTTTTAAATGTTTGCTAAACATCTTTTTGAGCTCAACTTTTTTTATACCTACTTTTTATAAAAGCACCTTTAGTTTATAGACTAAAATTATACGAGTATTGGTCCTTAAAGTTGTTAAAATTTGGAGTGATCATTCTTTTGAGTAACAAGGTTGGAACGTCCATCCAAAATAAAATTTAAAAGGGCAAATAAGAGACGAAAATTCTAACGAAATTACTCAAACTGAACATCGTTCATAAATAATAAGATCATGAACCAATACTCATTCATTTTTAGTTTTAGAACCAAAGCCCTAATTCAACTAAAATTCATAAGCCAACCCCCCATTTTTCTAAAAACACAAATGTGATGCATCTTAAGATTTTCAATTTTGTAAAAAGAATAATCCAAAAACAGAGATTACTACAATTAGATTTGGGTTGAATAATACAATTTGGCTTGATTTAGAGGTAAAGCCTAATTGATGTCACACCATGTGCTGACACAGGCCATCTAGAACATGAGCCTTTCTATATATTCATTCATTTTGCTTGGTGCAATAAATTCCTGCAACCTATGTTGTTTTCAACAGAAGGTTTAGGGTTACACTTTTCCATTATTGTTATTTTTTTTTAGTGATACAATTTTGTACATGTGTCAAAGGTATAGAGAACTTGGTTTATTTATAAATTTGTTTTCTAAACAAACACAAACAAAATTAAGAAATGCTCCACTTTTCCACTACTATTGTTCAAAGTGAATGGAATATCATTATGTATTGGATATAAATGAATAAGTTGGTTGCTTAAGTGGATATAAATGAATGAGTTTGATGTTATTTGTTCCATCGTCTATTGGTTAAAAAAAAAGGTAGTATTATATTTCCAACAAAAGTTTAGGTTTCGCTTTAATTAAAAATAAAAAAAAATAAAAAAAAACTGGTGTGAATCCTTATATCATCCCCAACGGAGATGTCAAATTTTAAACATAAAATTTAAATTGAACAATCTATTTGACAGTTTGACATCTTTTAAAGTTTTGCTCTCCACATGATATGTCAAATTGTAAATATAAAATAAAAATTCATATTTATTTTCTTTGTATTGGTAAAGAAAGGAAATGACCTAACATGTATAAAAATATTTAAACATTACATTGGTAATGAAAGAAAATGAAAAGGCAATGTTTTAAACTAATAAAAAGCATTTAATAATTAATTACAAATGATTTGAAGTTTCTTTGCTGCCAATACATGTCATGCCACATATGAATTGACATTTTGGTTTAAAAACACTAGTTTTGTCTTGATGTGGACTTTTAACATCTCATTTAAAGAAACTCTTATAAACGAGGTGTAAAATGGATTTTCGAAGGCAAAATGAGGACTGAAATTAAAAAGTAATTGGACCAATATGAAAATCTATTTTTAAACGTTTTATATATGTATTACATGGTTCATTGCATTAAGTAACATTAATCTAAATAAAAATCATATATGATCCACATCAATAATCAAATCTAATTATTCATAAAAGAAACAATTTTTCAACCAATTCATTAAAATAATTAGAAATCTAATTTGAATAAGTTATGAAGAACTTACTTTGAAATTTGAAAGATTAAATCCAACAGTCGTCAGAATGATCGCTGGAGTGGGGTGGTAGGAGTTTGGATGTTAGGATTTGAGTTTGGTTTGAGATTTGAGAATTGGAATTGGAATTGAGTTTGGGTGTATTGCAGCTTGCAGGTCTGCTTTTTTGTTTTAATAAAGTGACATGGACCAAAAGACGTTTTTTTGGCCAAGTAATATTTAAAATAATAATAATAATAATAATAATAATAATAATGACAACACCTCTCTAAGGCGTTTTATTAAGAATTTGAAGTGCATGTGTGAAGGGCAACTCCAACCTTCAAAGAAACTGCATTCAAGTTATCCATAGACATTCACCGGAATTCGTAGAGTCAGCTGACCCCTTTGACCCTTAATGGTTCCCTTCTAGATTTACAATATATACACCATCATGACCGTAATTACAAGGTTAAATATAGCTACGCTAAATATAGATTGATGGAAACATAAAATCTAGTCAGCATCGAACCTAGAGACATATATACACTATAATTTCATCACAATGATTCTTAAATACAAAATTAAGTATAGATTTACATAAATTTATGTTAGTCAAGCATTGGATAGAGACCTTCCTAACAACTTGTAAACGAAAATCTTTAATTTGAATCATGTGAATAACGAGCAGATTCTAATGTATTGTTGAGCTCTTTTTAATAGTTGAGAAGGATAGCAAGTCACGTGCTGGGGGACATGTTGAAGTAGGGGAGGGCGTGGGAGTAGAAATTGCAGAAGAAAGTGATTGGAGGCCCACGTGCACAGGTCTGTATGGTCTAAAGCAACAAACGGAGGAATCTCAATCTCTGTCCAGGGCAAAAGTGATATCCTGATCCCCTTTAAGGGTATACCCAAACAGCCTTTTTTCATTGGAAAAATTTGAAATAGGTACAATTTTTAGTCCATTTTTTGAAATAGATTCAATTTTTAGTGACTTTTAATTTTTTAAATAGGTCTAATTTTTAGTTACTTTAGACTCATATCAAAATACCGATTTCCATTTATTAAAAAGAACAAAAAATCCAAAAATAAAAAATAAAAAATCACTTGGCAGGATAGTAAGCGGTTGCATGCATTCGGTTTTAGGGCTGGTTTGGTATTGCTGTGCTTTGAAAAAAAACTGCTTCTGTTGTGCTGTGAGAATAAGCAGCTGTGAAATAAAGCAGCAGAGTGTTTGGTAAACTTTTTTGTAAAAGTGCTTTTGAAAAGAAAAAAAGCAGTATTATAGTGTGATAAATTTTTATGTAAAACATATGTGAAAAAAAAGCTGGTTTTTCAAAGCTGGGTTTTGCAGCTTTGTGTTTTTGGCTTTTTTTAACCCAAAACTGTAAAAAAAAACTGAAACTGAATGTTTACCAAACATAAAAAAGCTGCCAGCTTTTTTTTATAGCCACTTTTTTCAGAATCACCTCAGTACCAAACCAGAGCTTAAAATTATTTCAATAAAAATAATAATACTTAAATAAGTAATTTTAAAAAAAAGTAAATAATGAAAAAGCCAATTCTCACGAACTCACATACGTAGATCTGTGGCAAGAGATTAATCTATATTATTGAACCAGACACGTATGTGGTTCAATATTTTAGAAAAAGTACGAAGCAAGATATTATTTACTCAGGATCGTCTCTGAGATTTCAGAAGCCTTGTGTGAATTTAAAAAAGAGGCCGTTCTTAAGACAATCTTTAAAAAAAAATTGAACTTCGTGGTTCTTTTTCTTTAACAAAAAACCTATCAATAACTCGTTTTTTAAACGAGTCAGTTGTTCAATATTTTTTTTCTTTGGCGTTTCATGTAGCCACATGCATATTTTTTAGTAGGTGTCATCTAACAATATCACAATAAATTATACTAAGTATAAATAATAAAACCTGATAGTTCACAATACATGTGCATCTAGTGGTTTTTGTTTACTGCTCCCCTCTTGCTATGACGATTACTCGATTAATTTTTATGAGTTTTGCCCCAAAAAGTACAAAATGAAAAAAAACCATTATTAATAAAAATACCTAAATCTTCCAATTCCAACTTAATATACTTGAACTAATAATACCTTACTTTAATCGAAGTCTACACCACTCTGACCACTTTAATTGTTCGTGATTTGGAAAATTTTCTTCAATGACATGAAATTCTAAATTTAGGGTTTAATGGTTTGTGTAAAAAAAAAGTAGTGAAGAGTGGAGATACAGGAGAAGCAGGATAGGGGGCGTCTGGATGAGAGAGAGAAGTGGACCATGACTTTTGGGATGGAAATTGATAAACATGTAGCTTGTGGCTTGTGGATTGTGGCATGTGGCTTGTGGGCCCACTAGGATTTTTATATCTTTTATTTGGTTATGATTAGTATTTTTATTTATATAAATAATATAATATTATTTCATAGAATACCCGATTATATAGAAAACTATTATGGGGGCTCTTAAATTTTGGGGGCCCTGTGTCATGGAACTGGTAGCTCCCCCTCAACGTCGGCTCTATATCTACAGAGGGAGTGAGGAAGTGCGCTAAACTTTACTATGAGCTAGTAATAATGTAGTTCAAATTCGCCTTATGCGAGAATCAAACTTAAGACCTCTCACTTACAATTGAAGAGGAATACCACTAGACCCTATTACAAAGCAGTATTAAAGCAGAATAATGACTATACTATCATGAGCAACCTCTTACATGTCAGCTTTTGCCAGAAGTCCTCGTCGTCACTAGAGCTCTACCCCTAAATCCTGGAGGAGAGAAAAACAAAAGTGAGTGAGCCTATAAAATAAAATTTTGAAAACCTTTTAAAAAACGTATAACTCATTACTATAAAACAAGTATATAGTTTTCAAAGTAGTATAATACTAGTGTGTAGTAAGATACTCTGCAACACAAGTACGTCAAATGATATAGGGTACAACTACGATAAGTATCTCATCATTAAATCTTAAACATCGTCGCATAAGAAATCAATACTCATTAACAAATGATGGCACACAAGTCATGTAGTATTGTCCTCACCGTCATTTTATGGCTTTATCACCTTTCATGTGTTGGTCATCACAACTCGATTTGAGTGTCTAGGTAGACATTTGAGTCTGAATTAGTCAGTTAAACATTCAAATAAACTTTAAAATGCTTAATAAATTGAAACAAAATCATGCAATAACAATAGTGAGGACAATACTGTAAAAATAATGACACAAAGCACTGAACATTTTACAAAATTTAAAACGTTTTCTTCCTTTGGGTTGGTACCTTCAGTACCTTCTGCAGCCTGTAACAAAATTATATAGTCTGGCTTCGGATTAAGTCTCTGATTATACAACTTTAGGTAACTTCTACATCATTTCATCTAAATTATTTATTCTATATTTCAGAAAACTAATAGAGAAAAGATGAGTGGAGCAAAAGCCATTTATGTATTTTCGGAATGAAAGGAATAATCTAATATTCAGGAACATAACACTCTATCCTGCAGAAGTTTCAATGCAAGCGGCGTTGGTGGGGAAAGAGTTTGTCCAAGCTTAACAAAAGTCGAAAAGATCATACTTGAATAAAAGAAGCACAATCATTAAATGGATTCCGCCTAAACCAAAGTTTTTGAAAATCAATTTTGATGAGTCTGTAATTAAATGTATATTAGTTGTGCTTAGTGAGTAAATTAAAAAGGTCTCTCGCATACGCGTTACAGCATGCAAAGAGGTTAGTAATTGAGTTTGCCAAAAAAAAGAAAAGGGTTGGTAATTGATAAACCAAAACCTTTTACTCTTTATTTTAACGGAGTTTTAACGAAAAGTCCGCGGTACTGTTCACTTTAACTAAAAATCACATTTTTACACTAAAAAGTCAAAACTGGTACTATTCACTTTATCCTTTATTTTGTCCTTATCGTTAAAACTCAAAGTTTTTAAGCATTTTTCATTAGTTTTCCTTTATTTCAATCACGAACAGTTTCAGTCTCAACTTTTTAAGACAAAACCACAAAGCAAAGGTTCCTTCTTCACATTTTCCTTTCTTTTCCACCCCTTTTTTTTTTTTCCTGGATCGAAAATTTTGAGCTACTTTAGGCATCTCTCGTACATACTAGTTGTTAGGAGTGGACTTGTAGTTATGGTTTTGAAAGACAGACCAGCTTGAGAATTTTTTCAGTGTGATTGGTACACAAGATGGTACATCATGTGTCACTATACAAATAGTGAGATATGTGTGTTAAAAAATTAATAACTTAAAAAATAAAACTTCTCACCACTTCTATTAAAACACGTGGTGTACCACTTGTGTTCCCGTCACAATTAAAAATGTCTCAACCTGCTCCACTAAAGTTTTCATTTTGAGAATTTGAGAACATCAACTACAAAATTATATTAGTTTAGATCGAAATTTTAAAATATTCGACAACTTAATAAAGTAAGGCCAATTTAAAATTCATGAACCATTAGAAAACTCATTTTCTTGTTGTACTTTATTAAGTTGTCAAATTTTTAAGTCTTTTGGATAGAAACTAATAATCTTGTTGTTAACATGCATTTGATCCTTACAAATACTCAAAATAAGAACCTTAGGAGAGCATGACTTTTTTTAAAGAATAATTAATTAGGCATTATAAGCCTTATTGTGTAATGGTAAATAACGGATTTATACTTTACATTATAGTTTGTTTGTACCATACTTAATCAATCCTGAAACTACCAAGCACTAGTCAACTTCATACCTTCAAGGACCTACTGAGGGGTTCATGTTGAGGCACCCCTGCCGAGGCACAAGGTTTCCCTCCACCTAAGAGGCCAATCACAGCACGACATGTATCAACATCAGAATAAAGCTCCTAGAATCCCATATCGATCGCGGACTAAAGCCGAAGACTCTCCTCAACTATAAAAGAAGACCATTCTCCTACAATTAAGGATGAATGTCATTATTGTACTTAAACTCGTCATTAGAACCCACTAATGATGATTATGCTTGAACCTATAGATTTGTATAAACTCTTCACTAGTAATAAGAACTCCCCTGACGTAGCCAAATTTAGAGTGAACCACGTACATTTTGTGTTTTCCTCCCTATCTCTATCTCTTTACATATTATCATCACTAGGTGACCAGAGCAACCGGACGAAGGTTACAAAGTCAACACTTCAACACAGTTTAATAAACACAATAATATTATAAGTGAGATTGTCCTTATAACAAAAAATGAAAATTTTATTGACGAAAAGAGGTGAGGTAATAATTTGAGATTAAATAAGTTCAGAAATTAATTTCTGCCGATTTCGTGCTAATGTACATTGTACACTAATCTATTGGAAATTAAGTACAAGGTTTTTTTTTTTTTTTTTTTGAAATAATATTGTTGTTTAAAATTGCCGTACAAATAGCATGTGATGTGCAAGAGATAAATGGAACCCAAACGTGCATTTGTTGGAGCCAAATTGGCATAAATTGGGCGGTGACAAATGTGACGAGTCACCTTCCAAATTATAAAGCAATAACAAAAGTGAATAAAACGTGCGTTTTTTGAGTCGTGCTATCAAACCAAGTCTGCCTTCCTCGCCTAACTTGGAGTTAGGCTATTCACGGGCCAACATACTAAAGGTGAAGTGGTGCTCTACTTCCCAATTTAAGTTACCATTTTTCATGTAGTGTCACCTCCATTAGGAGAAGTTCAACTTGTAGTCAATCGTTTACAAAATTATGGACATGTTAGCTGTTCGACTCAAAGTTTCGGAAGTAGAATTTTCTTCTCTCCAAATCTACTCTCCTCATCATTTTTCCTCTTGCTTTCTTTTTGTCTTTCTATCTCTATAAAAAAATCAATACAGGATGTTGACTTAACTTAATCCTAAAATTTCAAATACGAGAGAAATGGAAGGAAAGGAAGATGGGAGACGAGAGATTCCGGATCTAAGTTTCGGAGTTGGTCATGTGGACATGTTACGACATTTACATGTATGTTTTTGTACATCTCTTTATTATTGTTGTTTGTTTACTAAAGTCATGGTAATGTAAGGCTTGTAAGCTAGCCTCTAGGGTTAGTCCAAATAATTTAAGTGGGTAAAGATTAAATTAAATAAGTTTAGGGTCGCTTATGTTAAACTATATTATACTATCCAACATATAAATCTAATATTTGAATTATATAATTTTACTAGAAACACCGTCCATAGATGGTGGTAGTTGATCAAATAACTGCTACATTTAGTTGCTCATGTGCATATGATGATATTAGGCAAAGTGTCGATGTAGACAAAATGAAACATAAAACATTGGTCACGGAGGAGGAGCAGGTAATTGTAACCTGCAAATGCAACATAAGATTTGATCATATTTTAGACAGCAGTTATCGACACTTTAAAAATATTACACAATACAAAATGAGCCTTTTTTTTCTATCTAATTTTGAAAAACAATGTTATAATTATTTCTCTTGAAATCATAATTTGTCAAATACCAAAAGAACAATACTTGGTTACTAAAAAAAAAGAACAAGAGTTCATACTCAAAACTATTCGTTACCGATTCATATAATTTCGTGGTAATGATCGAACCATTCATATTACAAATCACTCAATAAAGATAAGATCTCAAAAAATCATTTAAAACTAAGGTATTTAGTCATCGAATTGTATAAAAAAAAACTAGCATATGGGCTAGGGATGGCAACGGGGCGGATTGAGTTCGGATGTGCTATCCCCAAACCAAACCCGTCGGGCGATGGATTTTTGATCAGGGAACGGTTTTCCCCATTATGATATTTATATATTTATATATATTATTAACTAAATGAAGAATATTAAAAAAATTATTAAATAAATTGCTATTTGTAATACAATTGATACAATGCATCTAATAAGTAATATTAAAAATTTATATTACTAAGAAAACATTTACACTCTTAAAAATTATAAGCATATAATTCCTATTATTAATGATATAAAAGTAAATAATTAATTTCATATTTAATAATGCATGATTATTAACAACCCATTTTCATATAATAAATATTTATATTTTTTTTTATTTATAGATGAAATGGTTCGGTTTTGGGTATGGATTTGGGGCGGATACCCCAATAACCATAACCGAACCAGAAACCGAAAAATTTACCCGACGGTTACCCATACCCCTAAAATACCCGAAATTTTGTACCCGAAACCGAACCATTCGGATCAGTTACTTGCGGGGATCGGATTTGACGGGTTAAATTGCCACCCCTAATATGGGCGCACACAAAATGTGTGGTAAAATTTTTTATTTTTGTTTTTGAAATAGAAGGAGAGAGGAAGAGAGTGATAGAGAATGTGGGAGTGAGAAATTTCTTATTTATTTATTTTTAATTAGAGATATGTTAGGATTACATGTAGGTGAGGCTTTGAAAAAAAAAAAAAATTTGGTTGTGTGAAATTATATTTCTGCCCCATATTTCTTATTCATGTTTTGTTTTAATTAGATGATTAAACTGATAATTTCATAGAATTTTGGTTGACAATGAATGTTTTATTAATTAGTAGAGATAAACAAAATTAGTAAAAGCACTACGAATATTTGTTACAATAGATTGATTAAACGAACTTACTTTTAATTCATTTTTTACAGATGTAACTTTTACCAAGCGATTATAATATAAACAATTCACATCATAAAAATAAAACTCTATAATTCAGCACGAAGAATTTTGAAGAAAAATTTGTATTCATCTTTAAACAGTCAAACATTACTAAAAATTCAAACCGAACCGAAAAAGGGGTTACACCGTACTACGGTAGTCCTAACACGAGAGAGGCGGTGAAGGGGAATGGAAAAATGTTTGACTGACGGGTGAAGCCGTAGGAAATCCGGCTTCCCATTTTCTCACAGTAAAGTAAATGACGGTGGGTCCTATCCCCACAACCACAAGGTGTCTCCTTATTCGCTTACAACCAATCCAAGCTGTGGGCCCGTCCTTTCTCTGCCTCCTATCCCTTAGCAGTTTGGGCACTCCCCCTAATCCTCCTCCCTCCTGACCCCTAACCCACAGACCAAACCTCGTCATGTCTTTCTCTCACTTCCCAAATTTAACCCTAACCTTTTTTTTCTTTATTTTTTTTTATCCATTTTTTGCTAAAGTCACCGGGAATCTCAATCACCTTTATCACAGCCCCAGTGGCGGTTACGGACCTCAGACGGAATTAAATTACGGTTTGCGGAATTCAAATGAGTATTCAATCCAGTTAAGGATCTTTGTGGGGGGAACTGACTGCTTTTAATGGACGCATTAGGTGTTGCCACGTGGATGTGAGGTCAGTTAGGAGACACGTGGGTCTCTCAGGTAAATGCCAGCATGCGCAAGCTTTTTTTACGGTTTCTGAAAATTTGGTTACGGCCTAATCCCCGCACGGGGTTTGCGTGACTCTGGATCATGATCTAAAATATCCATAATATTTCGATATTTCTATTAAAATTTTCGTGTTTTTGGACTACCGATATTTTCGATATCATCGATATTTTAGACCTTGCTAAGTCTTACCATGCAATGTATAAAGTGTAAAATATTGTACTAATTCATTATATATAAATGATTATGGTGTGTTTAAACTTCTTTCATTAATTACTACATATTTTCTACATTCACAATGTTTGCCAGTTCGCTATATAATCAACTTAAATCAGTTAAATCTATCAAGCAATGCATTTCCTTCCAATTTTTTGTGATAAACTAATAGATAATTGACTAAATAAACTTCCTGCAAAGTTTCAATAAAAATTTCCAAGTTTTTCTTACAATTTCCGTGGTTTTTATTCAATTTTTATCGATATCGATAATATCCCGATATTTCCATCGAAATTTCCTTGTTTTTGGACTACTGATATTTCCGATATCATCGATATTTTAGACCTTGCTCTGGATAAGTGGGGATATACGTCATTAATCTAGAGTAGCACGTCATATTTATTGTTTTAAATTTTTTATATGTTACTTAGTACTACAGTTCAATAATTTTTTTTTATTTGTAAGTAATAAATGTTAAATTCGATTATCGTTAAAGATGAATATGAAAATTAATAAGAGTAAGCTGAGAGTAGTGATATATAATTTGAATAATGGAGATTAGTCCAAATAAAAAACCATTCAATCCTTCCTAATTGGTGTGACGAGAACAAACAAATGGAAAGAAAGAAAGATGGCCACTGTGACTTGTGATAGTGATGGCCTCGATGTGTTTGGAAAAGAATGGTACCTAATCTTTAGTTAATTAATCAAAATTTTAAGGTGTGATTAGAAGGAGATAAACATTAACAACAAATAATTAAAAATTAAATGAAACCTCGTGCATATCCTCTCTCTTCTTGGTGGGTGGCATTGTGGGAAAGGACCGTGTCACGTAGATTTGAGAAAATTCTGTGCCGTGGACCCTACATGCATGCCCTTGTTCTTGTGATTTTTAATTATTTTTATCCATGTGTTGCAAGTGTATTTAGCAATGTCAAAAGTGCTTTCTAATATCCGACCAAACTTAGTAATTTTCAATTTTAAGTAGGGTTTTCTAAATTTAGTAATGTCAAAAGTGCTTTCAAATACATAGAAAATAGTTAAAGTTTTGAGAAATACTTAAGTGCTTCTAATAAAAATATTTTATATGGCAGGAGGATTCTCGTCAGATTCTCTTTGTGAGGATCCTAGGATCATCTAATCACATTCATTTATCGTACATTGTGTGGTCAGAAATTATTGTAAATTTTTTTATTTAAAATTAAATATAAATAGTATATGACAAAAACTGACCTCATGAATGTATGTGATTGGAAGATCCTCGAGATCCTCACAAAGATGATCCGGCAATGATCCTCACTCTTTTATACGCACCACTATTAAAATACAACGATGGACTCAGAATTTTGTTTTTGTGAGAATTGACATTATTAGTAAGTACTATTAAACCATGTGTAGGCTTCACTAATGATCGGATATATACGAAGCCATTAGCTTCTTCTATTTCTCAATTTATACGACGTACGTGATTGTCAGCCGTGAATATAAATAATGAGTTCACAATATATAATACACTCAGCACTCGCTACTGCTAGTGCACACAACTCAATCATGTA
The DNA here is from genome assembly GCA_036320875.1 of Cotoneaster glaucophyllus. Classification (NCBI taxonomy): domain Eukaryota; kingdom Viridiplantae; phylum Streptophyta; class Magnoliopsida; order Rosales; family Rosaceae; genus Cotoneaster; species Cotoneaster glaucophyllus. Next base: position 20,868,533 of record CM070065.1, on the reverse strand, counting down.
CAACTCTAATGCTGTTCATATTCAACCTTTGATATTATGTTACAGAAGTAATCGTGGCGTTTTTGTCTTGGTGGCCCTAAGACACCATTCTACAACTTGGAGGGTCTAAGTCAATGGCCGAAAAATATTGCAAATATGATCATGTCATTCAAGAACTGCCCTTCTGCTTGTCTGAAGACTTTGAACATAAAGCGAGAAAATTTAACATGTGGGGAGTTCTGGAGATTTATAGACGTTTTTTTGGTTAAAATGGATTTTAGAATCGTCATAATTTTTCACTTTGATTATTAAGATTGAAAATTGATAGAAGTAGTCTCTGAGTTTCTTCACTGCCAATCATTTTGGTTAGTAAAAAAATATCCGTAAAATTGAGGATATTTTGTCCTATCAATCCTTGCACTTGCTTTTCTATTTAATGAAGATTTTTCATGAAATGACCGAAATGATTCACGGTGGATAAATCCAGGACCACTTCATCGATTTTTAACATCATGAGAAGTAATTATGCCAGTCTCATGAATCATTTCAACTAAAAAGCCGATTTATAAATAAAAGAAACAAAAAGGAAAACCTTTGACAAAAGCCAATATATAAAAATCACCGGCCATGAAAGCAGGCAGCTGGGGAGGCATCCTATATATTCTACCTCCTCCAACCAAGGAAGAAACTAGGGTTTGATGGGTTTGTAGGCATATTTTTTGTTATCATTAACCTTTAAATCCCATTATCTTATGAATGGTCTGTGATTAATTATATATAATCACCAGTCACACAAAGACTCTAACTAATTAAATACGCATTAACAATAAGAAGAAAAAGAAACCATAAATTAGAGCTCGACAGCTACAAGATGTGCTGGTAAGATACCATCATTGTTGAGTACTAAATTTGAAGCAAATAATTATTTAAAATATCCATCAGATGCGTAGTTTGGTTGTTTTTTAATCATACGAGTTCCAATCCTTGTCATATTTCAATGTTTAAGGAGGGCAGTTCGTTCATAAATTGCTGTCTTTCGTGCATGAAAAATTTGTTTATTAATTTTTGCTCATAAAATAATATGCAGATAGAGATTTGAACTGTCAACTTGAGATTATTAGATTAATATAATTTAATTAATATAAAAAACAAGGTGCAGGAGGCCCAATAATTCTCGAAGTGGCACGTTTTTGGCGTAATTAGTTGTTAATTAAGCATCAATATTCTCATATTTCTTGCTTGCATGTACGGCTGAGACAATTCAAACTTAAGTTGTTAAAAGAATAAATTTTGGGGTACAATCTATTAGACTTTTTGATCTTTATTTATAGTTTCTTTTCAGATCACTCTAATTCTTTATAGTTGTTTCCTTGTATAGTGCAAAATAAAAAATAAAAAAAATAAATTTGAAGGCAAGTTTGAAGAAATCAAATTATTTTTAACAATGATTTGTTACGTACACACATAAATATTAGACTTGGACCTACTAAAAATATCAAAAACTAATTTGACATGTATCGATGCATGGGAAAATTCAAATGGGACCTTTAATAATACTTTATTAGCGCTTACAACTACAATTTAATTGCTCACTTGCCAGGGCAGGGCAGGGCCTGGTCAAAGAAGGCATCAAATTTGCAGGCTTTTTGTTTGTTCATATTTGAAGTGATAAACGTGCATGCCTGACCCTTTCTACTGTCTACTTTCTGCAGGGGGAGCATACAGCCATATATCCTTAATTTACCCTAAATTCAAAACCCTAATCAAGTTAATTTGCATGCTTTCGTACGTCTACCATATCATTTTATAAAGTAGTGATATAAGTTGATAGCCAGTTTTTAACCGCAGTTGTGCTTGTTCCTAAAGCAGTTTATCAGTCTTTTACGCTCGAATTCAGTAAAGTTGAGGATTTTAAATGCAGTTTATGGTTGATATTTATTGATTTTCTTACATCTCGTTAATTTAGAGTGAAATTTGCATTTCATTTCTCATTTCTATATCGATCCTTGATTTTTCGGATACTTCAACGAAAATATCGACAATTTCATTAATATTTTAAACGCTGATCGAGTAAAGACCGAATGAGGGGCTTTTGAGGAGAAAGTTCTTACAATAAAAAAGTGCACGTAAATCCGAAAAATTGAATAAAATCTCTTCCTGGAACGAGTTGGATTTACAGTTTGGTTTGGACAGATCTTTTGAGTTTTTGAGAGGGCAAAAATTGAATTCAATTTGAAAGGCTAGTGGCAAACTCCCAACTCAGTGAAAGATGTTGCACACTGACATTCTTGTCTCCGATTCTTGATCACTCAATTGGCATAATTGCGACTCACCGAGCAAGTGGTAAATTGTTACGGTGAATAAACTTCTTGGTGTTGGAGCAAGTGGTAAATTGTTACGGTGAATAAACTTCTGTGTGCAGAGATCACTGCTCCTCTCTATTTGATCTAGAAACCCTCGCGATCAGAGAACTTACCTACAATGAGAATGTCGTTGTGCTTGCTAGCATCTCAAATCAATGACACATTGCTATATTAGAAAGTTAAAATCCATGACACCACCTGATTGACTTGAAATACTACCACCGTAACAGCTCAGGCGGGAGGTTTTACTTTTTGCCGTGAAGATGGAAAATAAGATAATACTTTATCAGTTGCAGCCCAAGATATCAGAGTTTGCCTTTGGAAAGCAAACATAATACAGCAAATAGGTCCAACCAACAAATTGAACAAAATCGTACACATTTGGCTCTGCAAGCTCTGCCTACCATCACATGGAGTGTGCAAGCTGAGCGCATGCTTTACCATATGCCTTTGCCACCATTGCTTTGTGATGGTTTTTGGAAGTATATTTTCTACATTAAAGCAGCACAAAATTATACCAGAAAACAAATCCACATGATTGCAAGATGTTCTTTCAGAAGTTCCTCAGAAATGCTAATCTTCGGGAGGCTCATAAGCGCGCAGAATTTAGCCTACGTAGGCTTTTGTGTATGATTGATATCGTATAGAGAATCAAAATGTTGAAAAAATCTGATATTCACTATGTGACATGCTCAAAAGACGGGGAAAAGTCACTTGGAAGTGTGTCTAACACTTTCTTCAACCCGAGCAAATGCATCTGTGAGCACATCAATCGTCCAATCCTTTAAATCCTCCTGCGAAAAACATGTTAACAAACATTCTTTTACTGCTCGGAAGCAAAACATAAGAGAAGCACAAGCATATGCACAAAACACGAAAGCCTTTTCATTCGAGAAAGTGGAATATAAATTTCTGACTAATGTTCTTTAAGAGAATTCCATTAGAATGAACTATGATTTTCTACATTCTACCGCAGTGTAAGACCCTTCCCCTGTGGGCAATGAACCAAATTATGAAACAAAAAGCACCAGAGTAAAATATCACAGAGATTGCCCGTGCATAATACTTTCTAAAGCAGTTAAGCAAAGCAAGGTCGCAACAGAAAACTTTAAGCTGGTTGGAAGCTATTAAGGGTGAGAAACATGATACAACTTCAACTCCTTAGATCAAGAGGCAAAGATATAGTTCAGAACTTGCGAAAAGGTCAGCACGCTATTTTTTATCAGCAGTAACCTAAACATTCAGCAAATTAGTCACCAGTGCAAACCTACAAATGTGAATATCCAAGTGCTAAATGGCCAATTGAAAGGCAAAAAATAAAAATCAAAGACTTTGTTGCTTAAGCATTCACGTATGTTAGAAAAACCAGCAGTAACCTAACATTCATGTACATTAGAAAAACGAGCGGTAACCTAACATTCATGTAAATTAGAAAAACCATGGGTAACGTAACATTAATGTGCATTAGAAAAACCAGCAGTATCCTAACATTCACGTGCATTAGAAAAACCAACAGCAACCTAACATTAATGTGCATTAGAAAAACCAGCAGTAACTTAACATTCGTGTACATAAGTAGACCGCTAAAACTATGACTCAAATTCTGTAAATGGCAGCTTGGGGGGGGAAATTTCGTGTTCAGCTGGTGCCATTAGTTTTACAACTTGAGATGCTATACCATTTGCAATTTAGTGTAGGAAAGCAAGACTGATCCTACCCTATTATCCAATGATCAGAATGACTGATATGTAGCACCGTTTAAGAGTAAAAAGTAATTTATGCCTCACCATGCGTAATGGTTCTCCAGTTCTTAAGCGTGCATTTGGACGAGCAAGCTTGGATTCAAACGGAGTCCTCGGTCTTACTTCACGAATTTCTTCCCATTCCTCTCGGGAGAGCATCCTAACAGTGCCTTGCCCAGCAGGAGCATTCTTTATTTTGCGTTCAATAAATTCTTGTGACCTCGAGTCGTCGTACTGCCAGCATGAAAGACCAGTTACATTAATCACTAAATATAATTAACCAACGAAATCCAAAATGTTCTCTAATCAAAAGAGGTAAGCTATTCCGTTTATTGCCAGGAAGACAAAAAATAAAACCTTTACATAAAAGCTCTATACTTCCAACAAGGTCTAATCCATTCACTTATTATTAGGGAGGATGACAAGTCATCCAGTTCTGTTGATATAAAACAGTTTGATAAAACTAAATGTGGTTAGTCCAGCTAGTAAACACTGATTTGTTAGATTTGTTAAAGGGTTAGTTAAGGCAGTCAAGGGTACAAATGTAAAAAGCCAAAGGCTATATATATACCAACATCTATGTAATTATTTGTGTAATGAGAAATACAATCAGTTCTTTGCTTAACATGGTATCTCGCCATTTTGCTTAACCGCACAATTTCCACCTTCCGCTCGAATCGATCGATCGTTTCTTGATCAAATCTTGCTTTCTTTCCTCTGATTCTTCAATTCTTCTTCTTCAATTTCTCGAGTTTGTTTCTTAATTGTGTCATGGCTTCTCAATCTGAATCGCCACCGACTGGATCGTCTTCTCCGATCCAAAACCCTAACCCTAACTCTGTCAATCATTCTCCCTCTCTGCATTCGTATGCTTCTCTTACAATCCACAATATTGGTAGCATGGTGCCGATCAAACTAAAAAGCTCCAACTATCTTCCAAGGCGTGCGCTTTTTGCCCCAATTCTCAGGCGCTACAAGCTTCTTGGTGTGATTGATGGCACTGATGTTTGTCCATCGCCTTTCCTGCCTGATCGTTCGATGAATCCTGCTTTTGAGGAATGGTATGAAAAAGATCAAAATCTTTTGATCTGGTTAAACTCCACACTTTCTGAAGAGATCATTCCGTTCACAGTCGGTGTTTCGTCTTCTCGAGAGCTTTGGGTGAAGCTTGAGTAGCGCTTTGGTGGAGTCTCAGAGGCTAACATTCATCAATTGAGATCGCGACTTCAATCAATCCAGAAAGGTTCCAATTCCATCTCTGTCTATCTTCAACAGATCAAAGAAATTGCAGATTCTTTGCATGCAGCTGGTGCCTCCATCTCAGATCGTGATCTCATTGCTGCCACTCTCCATGGTTTACCTGATGAATTTGAGTCCTTCATTGATTCCATCATGCTTCGACTGTCCTCAACATCGCTTGATGAACTCCACGGTCTCTTACTCACTAAGGAACTATGGCTCGGCGCAAGCCTGTCTCTGCAGTCTCTGCAACTGAACCGTTTCAGGCCTTTTCGGCAAAGTCTCAACCTCCTCTACTTCCTACACCATCTGCCTTTGCTGCTCAGTCACCACCGCTTCACTCTGCATCTCGATATAACTCTAATCGAGGCAAGCCTCATCGAGGTCAGTACTTCTCAAATCGGGGCAATCGACACTCTCACAACTTTCGTGGCAACTTCAACAACACTCGTGGCAATCGTAACTATCAAGGCTCTTACAATCATTCTGGTTCTTCTACCTTCAAAGTACCTTGCCAAATCTGCGGTTCTGCTAGTCATGAGGCCATCGATTGCTTTGACCGTATGAATCCGGACATTTGTGGTCGCATTCCTCCGGCCAAATTAGCTGCAATGTGTGTGCATCACTCTGCAAAATCATCTCCGTCTTGGTTAATTGATTCCGGCGCAACCTCTCACATCACCAATGATGTTGCTCACATCTCTTCTCCCACTCCCTACACTGGAGAGGACAAAGTGTATGTTGGAGATGGTAAAGGTTTGTCTATTCATAATGTTGGTTCATCCTATCTGCACACTCCTTCTGCTTCCTTTAAGCTGCAAAATGTTCTACATGTTCCTCACATGAAACATAATCTACTGTCTGCTTACCAATTTCTTAAGGATAATGACTGCTCATTAACCCTTGACCCGTATGGATCCATTGTCAAGGATCGTATTTCGGGGAGGAAGCTTTTGACAGGACCTGTTAAAGATGGATTCTATCCACTCCACAGCTCTCCTTCTTCCTCTACCACTGTCCATTCTGCTTTCCTCAGCATTAAAGCTCCTGTCAAAGTATGGCATCGGCGCTTGGGTCATCCCTCTTCATCTATATTTCGCAGAGTTCTTTCTACTAATAATCTGGCAGTGCAAGGCCAGTCCACTGTTGACTTTTTCTGTTTAGACTATGCGTTAGCTAAGAACCACAAGCTGCAGTTTGGAATGGCTTCTTCCACAACCACTCAGAGTCTTCAACTTCTTCACTGTGATGTGTGGGGACCTGCCTCTGTTACATCTAGTAGTGGTTTCAAGTACTATCTTCTTCTTGTTGATGATTTCAGCAAATATAGCTGGTTTTTTCCCTTAAAGGCAAAATCTGATGTATTTTCTACCTTTGTTGTCTTTAAAAGCTATGTAGAAAATTTGCTTGGAAATAAAATAAAAGTGTTGCGTTCAGATTCAGGGGGTGAGTTTACTGGTCACTCTTTTGCATCATTTCTTACTGCACATGGCATACTACATCAATTTAGCTGCCCCCATACCCCTGAACAAAATGGCTGTGCTGAGAGAAAGCACAGGCATCTCGTTGAGACAGCTCGGACATTACTTGTTGCTTCTCATGTTCCTCATGTGTTTTGGGTTGAAGTTTTTTCTACTGCTATGTATCTTATAAATCGGCTTCCAATCTCTGGCATTTTCAAGTCTCCGTGGGAACTTCTCTTCCATCAGCCTCCGGATTATTCCAAACTTAAGGTCTTTGGATGCCAATGCTACCCATGGCTTAAACCCTATGTTCATAGCAAATTGGATGCTAAAAGCAAGAGTTGTGTATTTTTGGGTTACAGTTTGCAGCACAAAGGCTATCGCTGCCTTGATCCTGTTACTAATAGGGTCTACATCTCAAGACATGTGCTTTTTGATGAAAGCACTTATCCTTTTCAGTCACGGGCATTTCAGCAAGGTGGTTCAGAGGGTGTTTCTCCTGTGCATTCTAGTTCTGTTGATCTTCATTTTGGCAAGTACATTCCCTCCTCCTCTCCTGGTGGTGCATCTCCCACTTTACAGTGCACTTCTCCACCTATTATTACCAGTCCAAGGTCCTCTACACATCCAAGTGCTTCTCACTCTTCTGCAACTACCAGCTCTGTTATGCCAACTACTGAGATCAGCAATCTTCCTCCTCCTGCCAATACACATCCTATGCTCACACGATCCAAGGCAGGAATCCACAAACCTAAGGTCTATGCAGCAACCAAGCATCCCTTACCTGCTGATCTTGAATTTATTCCCAGCACCTATTTGCAAGCATCAAAGTATGCCCACTGGAGAGCTGCTATGCAGGATGAATATAATGCTCTCCTATCCACCGGGACTTGATCTTTAGTTCCTTCTCATCCCTCTTACAATGTCGTAGGCTGCAAGTGGGTCTTCCGAGTTAAGCACAAACCTGATGGTACTGTGGATCGTTATAAAGCCCGCCTTGTAGCAAAGGGTTTCCATCAGCAGGCCGACATTGACTTTCAAGAAACTTTCAGTCCAGTCGCAAAACCGGTTACAATTCGAATCCTTCTTACTCTTGCCGTTCAATACAATTGGTTCTTAAACCAATTAGACATTAGTAACGCCTTCCTGCATGGGGATCTAAAAGAGGATGTTTATATGGAACAACCCCCTGGTTTTGTTAACTCTCTCTCTCCCAGTCATGTGTGCAAGCTAAGGAAATCGTTGTATGGTCTCAAACAAGCTCCCCGAGCTTGGTTTGATAAACTATTTACAGCTCTGCATACACTTGGTTTTCAACAATCTGCATCTGATGCTTCCTTATTTGTGCTCAAAGGACCTCAGTTGGTTATTGTATTGGTTTATGTAGACGACATTCTAGTCACTGGACCTCATCCTCACCTCTGTAACCAGTTTATTCACCAACTTAGTGACCAATTTCCAGTTAAGGATCTTGGTCCGTTACACTATTTTCTAGGATTGGAAGTTCAACGTTCTTCCAAAGGGATCTTTCTCCATCAAACAAAGTATCTACTTGATCTTCTGAAGAAAACCAATATGGAAGGGGCTAAACCTTGCTCCACACCCCTTGGTTCCAAGAAACTGGATCACAGTGGTCCCCTGCTATCGAATCCTACTGAATACAGGTCTATTGTGGGAGGCCTTCAATATCTCACTTGGACTCGCCCAGATCTTGCGTTTGCAGTAAATCAAATATGCCAGTTCATGCATGCTCCGAGGGAACAACACCTTCAAGCTGCCAAAAGAGTCCTTCGCTTTCTTAAAGGTTCTGTCTCTAATGGTATCTGGTTTACAAAAGGTTCTGTTGAGCTCTCAGCATACTCAGATGCTGATTGGGCTGGCTGTACATTTGATCGCAGGTCTACAAGTGGCTATTGTGTGTTTCTCGGTACTAACCTCATCAGCTGGAGTGCCAAGAAACAAAGTACCGTTGCTCGTTCCTCTACTGAAGCGGAATACAGGTCTTTGGCTCACATGGCTGCTGAGCTTACTTGGGTTTGTAAAATCCTTCGTGACCTTCATTTTCCTCTCTCTAAATTGCCTACCCTTTGGTGTGATAACATATCTGCCATCTCGTTAGCATCTAACCCTATCTTTCATGCTCGCACCAAGCACGTTGAGATCGACTACCACTATATTCGAGAATTGGTTCTAGCCAATCTTATTAAAGTGCAGTTTGTTTGCAGTGAAGACCAGGTGGCTGATCTTCACACTAAGTCTCTGTCTACCACCAGATTTCGCTATCTGTGTTCCAAGCTTCCTCTTGGCATCAGTTCTGATCCCTCTTCTCGCTTGAGGGGGTGTATTAGGGAGGATGACAAGTCATCCAGTTCTGTTGATATAAAACAGTTTGATAAAACTAAATGTGGTTAGTCCAGCTAGTAAACACTGATTTGTTAGATTTGTTAAAGGGTTAGTTAAGGCAGTCAAGGGTACAAATGTAAAAAGCCAAAGGCTATATATATACCAACATCTATGTAATTATTTGTGTAATGAGAAATACAATCAGTTCTTTGCTTAACACTTATTTCATCTTCCTCTCGAAAATTAAACACAAAAAACTTACTTCAAGAAGACAACAATGTTGAACTTCCAAAAACCCCAACAAATTATAAAGCGCAAGGAAATTTTTTCTAGCAATACACAAGCAGGATCAATAGGCAGAACAGTGTGCAAAACAGTGAAACACAGCTCTGAAAATCATGAATTTCCAAATTTTAAACAAGATGCAAATTCTAGTCGGAGATTACGATACAGCAACAACATTTAGGAAACAGAAAGCAAATAAACAAATGGGGTTGTGGAAACAATGACAGAAAAAATATATTCAATTTTACTTACCATCATGAGAAGCTTGGCGAAGAGGGCAATGCCAACGGCGGTGAGAATCTGGGGCATGGTGGCTGTGTCGAGGTAGGTCATCGACTCTGGAACCTCGACGAAAACCGATTGCTTATCTTTCTTTGAGCTTCTCCTCCTCCTCATTTTCCCCAACTCAGCAATTTTCGTCTTCAAGCTTTCGCAGGGCGCATCGAAAGTATGCAGCTGCCTCTGCCTCCCAATTGAAACCAGAGCTCTCTGCCTCACCCAATTCATACCTGCTGGCTCGTATCACTTTCCTGTGCAGCAAAAGTTCAAAGAACAAAGCTTCAAAGCAAATTTCACATTTCTCATTTAAGACATTACAAAATTATAAACTATCCCCTTCAAGAAACGAAAGGACACAAAAATCCATTGAAAAATAAATAAAAGAAAATTACCCATTAAATACGATTCGAAATTGCATAACACATTAAACAATTTGGAAAAAAGAGATTATACCTGATGCTGATTAGATAGGAAAACTACAGAGCATCCATGGCTTTTCTTCAGAATTCAAGGAGGGTTTGTTATTTGCAGGGCAGTAATGGAGGTTACGAGTTCAAGAAGCTTTGGTGAGGAAGAAGAAGAAGGAAACCCAGCAGCAGACAACGCAACGCAGATGCGAATTTGGACCTGAAAAAGTACATGGCCATTTGGGTTTTTATGAATTGGGCTTCAAAGTTTGAAACTTTACAAATAGTTCAGCCCAATCTATCTATCTCTCTCTCTCTCCCCCCTCTTTTTCTCTCTTGGTCAGATGTCTCTGTGTTGCTCTCATCTCATGCCTCCATTGCCATAGCTGAGTAACTCACCATTTGGGCATCAGAAAAAAAATGGGGTTATTTTCTCATGGACATCTCTTTGCATTTCATCTGAGCAATCGAATTGGTATTGCAAAAGCAAGACTTTTGATTCACATCGAATACTGCACCACCACCTCGCAGCAATCAGAGACGTTCAAACAGGACGATGACGAAACAGTGAGAGGAATCTCCACCGTCCTCAGAAACCACAGCGACTGGCACTTCGTTCTCAACTCATCGGACCTCCCCAGGAAGCTGAACCCACATGTGGTCCGAGCCGTTCTGCAGCAGAACCACCAGGTTGGTGACCCAAAACGCCTCCTTAGTTTCTTCCTATGGACCGATACCCACCTGGGTTTTCCCCAAAATTTACATTCCTTTTCGATTCTTGCTGTTGTTCTGTGCAATTCCAAGATGTTTGAGCAGGCTAATGCTGTGTTAGATAGAATGGTTCAGACCCGAAAACCAGTTTTCGAAGTTTTGGATTCTGTTGTTAGTTGTTTTAGAGATGGTGAGTGTGGTGGGTCTGATAAGATTGTTTTTGAGTTTCTGATTAGAGCTTTTAAGGCGGCGGGGCAGTTGAATGAGGCTGCTGATGTTTTTCTGGGACTTAGGAAAGTTGGGATTTTGCCAAGATTGGATTGCTGCAATTCTCTGTTGAATGATTTGTTGAAGTATAATAGAATGGAGTTGTTTTGGAAGGTGTATGATGGGATGTTAGAGGCGAAAATGAAACCTGATTTTTACACTTATTACAATGTGATCCATGCGCATTGTAGGGCAGGGAATGCCGGGCAGGGAAAGAGGTTTCTGTTAGAGATGGAGGAGAAGGGTGGTAATCCGGATTTAAGTACCTATAATGTGGTGATTGGTGGTTTGTGTAGGGCTGGGGATGTCGATGAAGCCTTAGCGGTAAAGAAGTCTATGGTGGAGAAGGGATTGGTCCCGGATAGGTATACTTATTCGGCACTTGTTGACGGGTTGTGCAGACAGAAGAGACCAAAAGAAACAAAATTGATTTTGAAATACATGTATGATAAAGGTTTGAGTCCTCACAGCACCTGCTACACTGCTTTGATTGATGGGTTGATGAAAGAAGGTTACTTGGAAGAGGCTCTGAGGATCAAAGATGAGACAATTGCTCGAGGCTTTAAGTTGTGCGATGCCACATGTAATGCAATTTTTGCTGGGATGTGTAAAGTTGGTAGGATGGAGAAGGCAGAAGTTCTCCTCAATGAGATGAATGTTATGGGCACTAGACCTAATGCCCAGACATACAAGTTTTTAATTGACGGGTATTGTCGAGAGCAAAATATGGTCAAGGCTTGTGAGTTACTTAATGAGATGAAGAAGAGTAACTTTGCACCCAGTGTGTTCACTTATGGAGCGATAATCAATGGCCTAAGCCGGCGTGGAGATATGGATGGGGCTAATCAACTTCTGAAGGAAATGATTACCAGAGGTTTGAAACCAGGTGCCGTTATCTACACAACTGTAATTAGAGGTCATGTCCAGGAAGGAAAATTTGAAGAGGCAATAAAAGTATTAAAAGGAATGACCAAAAAGGCAGTCATGCCTGATGCATTTTGCTACAATTCTCTTATAATTGGCCTCTGTAAAGCCAGGAAAATGGATGAAGCCAGGATTTACTTCGTGGAAATGGTTGACAGAGGATTAAAGCCTAATGCGTATACTTATGGGGCTTTTATTCATGGACACTGTAAGGAGGGGCAAATGCAACTTGCAAATATGTATTTCCAGGAGATGTTGGGTTGCGGTATAGCTCCTAATGATGTTATCTATACAGCCCTGATTGAAGGGCACTGCAAAGACGGTAACTTAACAGAAGCATATTCTACGTTTAGATGTATGCTTGGACGAGGGGTGCTCCCAGATATCAAAACTTATAGTGTCATTATTCATGGTCTCTCAAAGAATGGAAAAATTCAAGAAGCAATGGGGATTTTCTCCGAACTCCTTGGCAAGGATCTGGTTCCAGATGTTTTTACTTACAGCTCTCTCATATCTGGCTTTTGTAAGCAGGGAAATGTGGATAAGGCTTTCCAACTTCTTGAACAGATGTGCCGGAGAGGCATTGAGCCAAACATTGTTACTTATAATGCCTTGATTAATGGATTGTGTAAGTCAGGTGACACTGATAGAGCCAGAGAACTGTTTGATGGAATCTCCACAAAGGGTTTGTCTCCTAATGCTGTGACTTATGCTACAATGATGGATGGATATAGCAAATCCGGAAAATTAACCGAGGCATTTCAGTTATTAGATGAGATGCTTCTACGTGGGATCCCTACAGATAGTTTCATCTACTGCATCCTAATTGATGGGTGCTGCAAGGCAGGTGACATGGAGAGGGCCGTGTCTTTATTTCGGGATATAGTGGGGAAGGGCATTGCGGCCACTTCTCCTTTCAATGCATTGATTGATGGCTTCTGCAAATTGGGGAGGATGGTGGAAGCTAACCAGTTGTTGGAAGATATGGTGGATAAGCATGTGACCCCAAATCATGTCACCTACACGATTCTGATTGTTTCCCTCTGCAAAGAGGGGTTGATGAGGGAATCAGAACAGCTCTTTCTGGAAATGCAGAAAAGGAATCTGACGCCAAATATTTTAACATATACTTCACTTTTACACGGATACAATAGCACGGGAAGCAGATATAAGATGTTTGTTCTTTTTGATGAGATGGTGGCGAGGGGACTCAAGCCTGATGAAGTTACATACCGTATGATGGTTGATGCTTATTGCAAAGAAGGTGATTTGGTAAAATGTTTAAAGCTGGTGGATGAAACTTTGGTCAATGGTGCAATCTCCAACAGTGCAGTGGTTGATGCACTGACAAGTACTCTATTCCGAAGGGAAGAATTTTCTGAGATAATGAAGTCACTTGATGAAATGGTAGAACATGGATTTGTGCTCAGTCTTGCGACATGCAGCACATTAGTTCGTGGATTTTACAAATTAGGGAATGCGGAAAAAGCAGCAAGGATTTTTGAGAGCATGCTTAGGTTTGGATGGGTTTCACATTCCACCAGTTTAGATGACTTAATTCATGAAGACCAAAGTGAGGTTAGCTCTGGAATATGTTGAAAGCAAGGAAAGATGGCAATCAGGGACAAGTCTAGTTGATCAAGACAGAATTTCTGGTTCTCTTCCAATTCATTGCTCCCTCAACCAAATTCAAATGCTGGCCTGAGGGTGGAGTTCGCAAGTTGTGGTATGGAAAAGCTCGCTTTTACCAATGCGGAGCTTCCTCATTCTTAACCAGTGATTGTGTTCTCCTTATAGCAAAGGGGTGGATTCAATGCTTAGAAAGGTAACCTTTTACCTGTGCACCTTAATAGTTAACTGCAGAATTGCTTGGAAAAGTTTATTGGTTTAATTTTAACCTCAACTTTATGGAACTTTCTTTTTTGGTTTGAAACAGACATTGATGTAAAGAGGACGGGAAAGGGACAACAGTGGCAGGATATGAAGTAGTCAGTACACTCGAAGGTTGGTGTGGTGGGTTAATCCAGATGATATGAAGACGGGTGATAAAAGCAAGACCAGGAAACAATGCCGTGAGGTGGTCATACAGGCAACAGACCTAAACTAATGTGGTAACTAGCAATTTTGCTTGTGAAAGAAGCAACTTGGCTTGCTGATATTTTCATGCTGGAAGATTTCTGCTTCTTCGTGCTCATGTGTTTAGAACTTAGTTCTCCTCTTAATGATGGCTGATATTATGTAGCAAGCGCCGTTGTATCGTTCAGATGAAGGCAGATTAGATACGAAAGAAAATATTTTCGAGTCAATGTAAAGAGGATCTATTTTGAACATTCTACTTTCTTGTATCTCAAGTCAGATTAGATAAACGACTAACTTACGTCTTACTCATGATGCATCTCAGCTGTTTACGTATTAAATTTTAATTACAGTTATGCAAATTCTCAAATGATACAGCTGTCTGAAGTGTTTCTGGACAGATTGAGTTCAACAAAGTGCTTCTAAATTGTTTTATGCTTTTTATTACTAAAACTCTTCTCAGTAATGAGAGTTTATGTGATGTTTTATGTTTATCCTAGGTTACATTTTCTGCTCAGATTATTTGATTTATAAACCATCACCAGTATTGTATAAGATTTTTCTTCCCAACATTTGATATGGACAATTTAGTTTAAACAATTAACTTCGAACCTTGGGGGCTCCAAGAGCTCACATCAACGGGAAGGTTTGGCACCTCGATGTTGGCTCTTCGCCACCCGGGGCTGTAGTATGTTCCAAGGGTCGCCCATTAAATCGGTTCATGAGCTGCATTCAGAATGTTGTGAGACAGTTCGGTTCATATCTAGTGTGGGCGTTAGAGCATTGCGAGGACCTTTCCCTAGTACGAGAGGATCAGGAAGGACGCACCTCTGGTGTACCAGTTATCGTGCCCACAGTACAAGCTGGGTAGCCAAGTGCAGAGCGCTAAGGTAGTGAAAGTGAGCAGTAATGAGTTAGATTTAAGATATGTGAAATGAGTAATGAGTTAAAATTAAGATACATAAAATGGTTTTACAACGAGAAAGAGAAAGCTAAAACGCTCAGTTCCAATCGACATTTCTTTAAATAACTGATCATCTACATACAACAACAAAATAACTTTTGTTAAAACCTCCTAACATTCTATTTTTATACACAACCAAATTATAGAGAACAAAATAGTACATAAACAGATACAAACCAAATCAAACTGCCTCTATATACCTCAACCCACAAAACTAAACTGATCCTACATTTCGAAGAGGTAAAACGGTCTCACATTTTCGATTAGTTCTCGTGTTAAGTGTGCGAAAAATTTCGGTTTTAGAACATCATCTGCCGGAGTTTGTTAAAAGAGCCAGCATCCCATTGTCTTTCGAGGCAGATTCTGATACAAGCTCACTTGGTGTTTTACCTTCTCTGTCAGTGGCTCGAGGATCAGCTCCCCTGCAATTGAATTAAACGTGCCAAGCATTTAATAAAAGCACTTCTAGAAGAAGCAGTTTTCCGCAGAAGTGCTTCATACAGAAGCAACCCCAAATGAGTCCCAAATGCACAAAGGCTTACCTCGTAAGAAGCAACTTTGCAATAGCAATGTTGCCTCTGATAACGCAATAATGGAGAGGTGTTTGACCTTTTGAATCAGTAGCGTTTACGTTCGCACCATACTGTAAAAGTAGCTCTACCATGCCAATATCGGCACTTTGGCAAGCTAGGTGAAGCAGGGAACAGTCCTCAGCGCTGTCTTCTGCAGGCTGAATTTCACTTCTAGTGACGGAATTTAAGTTACTCGATGAAGGCTTGTCTTCGGAATGATCTGCAAAGCGACCATTCGGTATCAGGTAATTTCTGTTCAACCAATTGCATTTCATTTTTCAGATTATAAGAGCATACCATCTAATGCTTGCACTGATCTAGCATTAACATCTGCTTCATAACCAATAATATAGCGGTAAACTGCTTTCTTGTCATTCGCTCGGACGCTTTTGCACAACTGTTGCCCAGTTACGTGGAGCTTCTGATTGTTTTTTGTACGACGAACAGAAAGTTTTTCTGCATACTGCAAGTAGAGAGAAATCTCAGAGGTTCCGAACAACAAATCCTAACGAAATTATACAGTTGAAACAAAAGGAGTGAGCAGACTATTTAGAAGAGAATACCTTTGCATGAATAAACCGCTCCTTGGTCGAAATAAGATCGTCATAACATGGCTTTATCATAAGAAACGGCTCATTTGTATCAGCACTGGAGAAACTACATCGCACGAACTAACGAGTTATTAGCACAACAAGAACATCAGTTTCAATCATATGGATTTACGGAGTACTTAATTACCCTATAGGCATGTTATCAGCCTGCAGAGAACTTCTTGAATACAACATCTCCTCCCAAATCGAGTTTACGAAAGTATTTCCCAGTGATTGAAACAAGGTTAAGACAGAAGGTTCCCATACTTTCACATCAAGTGTCAGTGACCGAACCTGCATCAATGCGTTAATAAACAAACGGAGACATCCATAACCATTTCACAGAATAAATCTTAAACTAGACAACTTGCCTTTGATACATGTACACCGAGATTACGATGGACACCAGAACATTCGATGCAAATAAGAATCCCAAGGTTCAAAGATGCCCAATCTGGTTCAGGTGCACCACAATCAGCACAGTTTTCATTACCACACACTCTTCTCAGTAAGTCAATCAGTTTCTCACTTTTCGGTTTGAACTTGTGCGGCTGCAAACTTTTAGACATTCGGAGATAATTACAAGCTGTGATCTTAGGTGAGAGTTCCGGAATAGCTGTCTGCCCAGCATGAGGAGCGCTTTCTAATGGACTACCCTCGTTTCCAGATAATTGATCGTCGCTTCCTGTAGGGCTAGTCAAGAGACGCTGCCAAACAATCGATAACCTTTTCAACAACTATAGATTCAAAGGTTTCATGTTTTAATGAATGCAGATTCTGAACAATTACCCTCTCAGATGTCTGGAAACTCAATAGTGAAGCAATTACTCCAGTGATTTTCTCAATCCAATCCATTTGATCAAGTGCATTCTCTGCCTGCATCGCCGAAAAAATTTAGAATCGACTGCCATATGTTTAAGGCATCAAATTTGGTAAGAATCCAGCATTACCCTCTCCCAAGAACTTTTTGAAACGAATACCTGCAAAGTGTAGATTTTTATTGGTGATATAATTCTGAAGCAGAACCTTAAGTCTGTCTGGTCCGCATCAACCTTTATCGTTGATGTCAGCAAGTTCACGGTGTGGCGTGCAACGGATTTTTCATCATGTACACCGCCATGGTAGTGAGATGAAAGCCATCGACTCAAAATCCCGGAGCCATTTTCAGAGTAATTATTCTTCTGTGGAGAAGATTGACTCCCATACTGAAACAGTATGATTAACATCAAGTAAGCAGTGCGAGACACACAAAACAAGGTTTATACAACGTATCCTCCGGCAAATGACTTACAGATGGCCGAATCAATGGTTTGCGATAGTAGTACAGCATCCCTCGACTATCAAGGATGAAATACCTTCGCTTCCAGTCACCTCTCAAATTGGAGGAACGTTTTGATAGATATCCTTGTCGAATGGTTTGTACCTGAAAGCATATTCATACCTACAGGGATGCAACTTCAAACTGTGCGGAAACTGAAAGAAATCTGAAATATATCTGCAACTACAAGTACCTTCCCCTTTGCAGCAGATTGCATCACTTCCTCGATATCTTTATGTGATTTCCGAGAGAGAGGCTGTGGACCATCTCCACTGGGGGAACCATGGATACCGCTCAAGGACTGCATACTTTCCCGATCAATCTGCCTCCTGTACTCTAGTATCCTTTCATTAAGAGATATCTGTTCCTGTTTGCAACTTTCTCTCGTCTGTTGTGCATAAGCCAAAACCTATACCGGATAACAGCAAAAACCCTTACAGTTAACAATAACAGATATTAACTTGACAGTGAAACCATAAAGTTTCCGAAGAGAACTTTGATGCTGTTTATAATCACAAACCTCATGGATATACGGTTCCATTGCATGCAGTAACTCATAACTCTGCAAATGGAAGGGACAATATCATAAGCAGTGTAGACGTTGCGATGCACAAATTATCAGTAGGGTGGTGTAATATACGTGTTTGAAGTAACGGAGATGAGCATCCATCATGCCACTAACAGCTTCCGAAAACTCAAACCTCTTTTTGGCCTCGATATCAGATAGAACGGTAACCTGGATACATAAGTAGACCATGTTGACAGCCTAACTTCTTCTGCATTGCATTTTATTTGAACCAAATTGTCGTTGTGAAACTTATCTTACCAGGTTGAAGCGGGCTTGCTCAAACGAGGATCTTGCATTCTGCAGTTCCTGGAATGTCTCTCTACCAAGTTAGATTTGAATGGTCACCCATGGAAAACTATCTTAATTCAACCTATACAACAGACTGAATAGTACTTGAATTTGGAGGTGAACCATTTTGGATATACCTCCTCTATACTAGCAGCTATATCCATCCTCGTACTCTTCCTCAACGACAGAAACTTCTCACGTGCCTGTGCAGTGTGCACAGAATACACATTACCCTTATAAGTCTAACAAAAACACATATGCTTGCTGCACAAGAAACCATATTTTGATTGAAGAAAAATATTGTATTCTGCAAACATCGACGCCTACTGCGAATGTATGAAATTGTCAGAACAGAAAACCACCTGATCATATACAAGTGAAGTCTTGTCAAAACGCTTTCGGGCTTCCTGCACCAATAAGATACTTTAGCGAAAAAAGGAATTTGTTAGACAATGAGAGGGATGAAAGGCAATACAACAGAACACGGTTCATGATATCGAAACCAATGCCATGTAAACCGCAGCAACTACTGTAAGTATAGTGCATACGTAAACAAGCCTACTTAACCTTTCGCCGGACATTGTACCTTGACATCATGGAGGTCAACATGGACAATGTGCATCAGCCTATCATTTAGCATGTGCTCTAACTGAGACCAAACATGAGATTTCAACACAGAAATCATATATAAGCATCATGAGATGAAGAAACGGTTAAGGTTGAAAAAATATGATCGTATCGACAAATATTGTTCAGATTATGATTTTGTTGAGGACACCGGAATAGATTAGTACCTGTGAACGAAAAACTTCCTTGTACATCGCGATTTCTCTCAATGCAGTTGTGAATCTGGTCATACCATGGCCTGAGAAAATTAATGCGGAATTTATAAGTACTGACAGAAACTAGGCAGAGATGAACACAATCATACAAAGACATACCTCCTAAATCTGAAAAAATAGGATCATTATGCCCTCCCCAAAAAGTTTCGAGGGCAGTTATAAAAGCGATTTCACCATCATACGCTTCTCCAAGCCCTTCTCTGAAAAATTAAATTGGATAAAAATTATAAGACACATATAACAGCTGCTTATGATTATAAAACCACAAAAACAACTCCACAATTCCATCTGCTTTTCTTAAGAAGTAAAAAACTCCGTGGTTTGAACAGGGGAGATTGAGTGGGGAAGTTTTGGTTTAATTCTTCATACGAAGAGGGTTTAGTTTTCCTCTGTGCATTCATGTGTTTGTGGAGTAATCTGTTTATTCTCGGATGCTAAAAAGCTTAAAGATTTGATGTTTCGACGCCACAACAACGACACAACTGCCAAAGAAAGCTGTTGAATGAGAAAGTGTTGTCATTATTCAGATAGAAATCATAAGGAGATAGAGAGACTTCTCATCGTACGTATACTTCCGACATCCTTTGTAAAACTTATAACATCTTCCCCTCAGTGACTCTGCACTTTCTTCCAACCCTTGTATCTGTTTCCAATATAGCATACATCAATAAGCAAACATCAAAACTTCAAGTGTCCAGATGGTGCAGAGTAACGAATATCGAATAAACAACAAATGCAGAGAAAAGTAGTAACTTTCTTCACCCCAAGTAATTTTAACGACTTTAATCCACATTATACCATTGTTAACCATAATCCATACATTCAGAAGGAAAAAAAAATGTGAAATTTGTAAACTATGACGATAAAATCAGCCTACCAAAACAAACAAGTTGATCTGAGCTTTCAATGGCATAATGTTAGCATACTAAGATAATGACAACATATATAAGCATATAGAAATTTAGAAAATGAAGAAACCTGTTGGCGGAACATAGGCGAATCATCGAGCTTTGCGAAATGCATGTTTGGAAGGATACAGAGATCGCCTTGAATTTCTGCACACACAGAAGAGAGAAAGAGAGAGTTATGGTGGCAATGTGGTCGGCAAAAGCTTCTCTTTTTTTTCGTCGACGAAAAAAAGCTTCTTGTTTTCCTTTTTTTTTTCTTGGAAAGGAGAGGGGGTGGGGTGGGGGATCGAAAGTGCAGCAAGTTTGTGGACGACGAAGGAGTCTGCGATTTTTCATGGCTGTCACTAAAAATTATATTACATGTCACTAAATCTCACCCCGCCTTTTTTTCCTTTTTCACTCTCTCTCTCTCTCTCTCTCTCTCTCTCTCTCTCTCAATTTCGTTGTGTGATATTTTGGACCAGTTCCCACCACAACGCAACGCTTTAGGTTCCGCAAAATCTTATTTTTGTTCAAGCAATTGACACTTACAACCATACTCCTCACTACAAAAGTTTTTATGATTGTCGGTAAGGCCTCGTTGGTGGGCTGGAAGTGATAGGTTGTGATCAGTTAAACTGAATTTGAGTTTAATGTGGGTAATATTGTTTGTTTAAAAAATAAAAATAAAATAGACTCGAGTTCAATTCGTTGTTTGTTATGTCAAAATGTGAGATGACGGACATGATGAGTTATAAATTCACAATAGAGTAGATTATCTAACCTATCAGTATACATGTGTTGCACCTGTCTTACAAGTCTTTGCCGATCCAATCTTATCCTTAATGCCCGTTGCAATCTAAACCACCAAACACGCCTAAATGTCAGAATTTGCATTTATACAAACAATATTGGAGGAATAAAGATTCAACACAAAACGTCAGGTGCATGAATAAACGCTCAAACTACTTAAGTTATAAACCACTTGTAGAGTTCATAATTACCAACTAACTCTAGCTTTCCAATATTTAAGAGGTCATACGTTACAATCCCCCTCCCGAAAATTATTTAAAAATAATAAATTTGATAGCGGATAGGGTTTATGAAATTCTCCAACATAAATCTTGCAAGATAGTTTCGAGATTTGAGCAGCCGATCAATCAGCCCCTACAACTTTTTTCCAGCAATTGATGACATTGATAGGAACCTCACTGTCTGTGACACGAGTGTTTGTTGCCACTTACCAGTTTTAAGTAGTCATGCTGTGAGATCTGGTAACCAAGTTTCTCTAGAGATGGATATTTCCCCGACAAACCCGAACACGGCGGGTTCGGGCGGATCCACAGAGAAGGCCAGTCGCATGCATCTTCAATGACCGAAATAATCTAAAACCCAAAAACTCATCAGAACATAACCAGCACTTTCCTGTGTAAAATTTCTGAGTTTCGTTGTTATATTTTTCATCATTTGACATCAAAAAAGAAAGTTGCATCTCCATATTCCTGTTTGCTAATTTCAAAAACTGTTTCTCAAAGGCAGCCGAGGACAAAGTACAAGCAACAGAAATCCTCAACTTCTTCGGAGTGTGTAATGAACCTATCGTATAGAAAAACTCTGAGAACTCATCCCCAAAACCTTTTAAGGAAGCCGCCAGTTTTGTCTTTCTTCATCCTATGTTGAAGTGACGGGAAGTCAATATGATTGTACGCAAGGTCAAGCACTATAGGGTTTCGAGGAATTGATTGGAAGGGAGGCGGGAAAGCTTCAATCCGTGGAGCACTTTTCACGTTTGCATCGCCAACTGCAGATTCATAGACATCAAGTTTCTCGAGGAGGAACTCCACCTGGAAAATACCCAAATCAGCATATCACAAAAGTGTCAGAATATTAGACCTAGGCACATTCTATTACATGCCCAAACATGAGCATAATCACAGAGAGGCTTATAGACAAATTTGTCAGAAAAAACTCATCCAAAAGATAGTTACTATAGCAAAGTATCACGGGTTAGAAGTCCCGGTTTCTCACAACCTAGAAAACACATAACAGCTTGAGCATCCATAACGCCTAAGTAGTGCACAAGGAAAAGGCCAGTTCTTAATCTGGAAAGTCCAATGTCTGGGCAGGCCTAGACGGGCCAGAGACAGCCATAATTGGTCCAGAATCTAGTAGACCTCTTCACTTTTGGACCCAAATGGAGAGGATCCTCATCGAGTATGCAAAACACCCTCACCACCTTGCCCGACACATTTATACACAAACCAGATAAACACTGATATGAATAACAGATTTTATTTTATTTTATTTTTTTTGTAAAATCATGGAGATTCTGCCTAAAAATGGTTAAAGAGGGAATGACTAAGTGGTACCTTCTTGTCAACACCAGTTAAGTTGATATTAGATATCTTTTTTGAAAGGTTTTCAGGAGCCTGAAGCTCTTCCATGATCCCCGTGGCATGTTCTATGCAACTGTTGGATCTGCACTCATCACACAATGTCTTCAACTCTTTGATCATCGCCTGCTATAAAGATAGAACCGATCAAACTTATATTCATCTTAGTGCTCACTGCTCATTCATGAAAACTGGTATATGGTATGATAAGAGGTCAACTAATTGAAAGTTTCAACTCCAAAAGATCTGTCTCCCCAGTTTCATGGGGAACCAACGGCCAGACTAAACAGATACCTAACGTAGCTTAGCTATACCCAAGATACATCTGACAAAAGGGTATTAATTTAAAGTACAGAGGTCAATATTGTTAACTCAATGTTTATGCAAACACATTGCCAAAAATAAAAGGCCTACAGTATACGAACCTCGTCACCGTTATTCACAGATTGAAATTTCTGTAGGGCATTCTCTGCAAGGGAGCGAGCATGGCAGTACAACACATAAGCTTCTACCCTCTTACCGGCCAAGCTATATGATTTACCTAGAAAGAAACACCTGCGAAAAATCGGAATGACTATAAATTATTGAATTAGACAATATCCCTTGACATCCAGAACCTTGGTTGTTTGTTTAAGCAGAAGAAATTTAATAAGCATGAAACCATAAACAAGATATAGTGAATCTTTGACAACATTGCCAAAAAAATTTCCAAAGGGGTGAAGAAGACAAAAGACACGTAATTTGGTAACTGCAGAAAATTTAAAGGTCAAACTAAGTACAAGAAAACCACTTTGTGACATTAGTGTTTACATAAGAGTTCCTACAATGGCAAGAGAAGTAATCACGATACATGAAAAATTAGTGTTTTAGGCCTTATGGTTTTGCAGAAGATAGGGACGTCCTGATTCCAATATTTAATGAGACATAGGTGTCATCTGAAAAAACAAACACAGAAGCAATCCCCAGAACATGGCATTCATGAAGAGAATTATGCCAAAGTTTATTATTATGTATATAAATAAAATAGTAAAATAGAAAGAGAAGTATTGCAAAAAAAACCTCTCTGCCCTGAAAGCCAAACTTTTTAGTTCACATTTGTCAGCAAAAGTCACTTCTTCTGGTTTTCTGTCTCTTCCCGAGCTGACTAGATCTGATAGATCAGATGTATTCTGCCAAATACAACAACATTACACAAAGTATTCTATTTTTAACCTGAGATATCAGCATCTAGTAAAATTAAAGCATTTACACATGATGAAAGGCAAGTCGGAAACAATGCAAAACAGAGACTACTAACCTGCAAAAGTAGATCATACAACCGAACAAGCTCTTCAGGCTTAGTAGCTTTCTCATTTTTGTCATCACGTCTTTTGGTAAGTTTACTCTTTGCAATGGCAACCAACAGTTGGTTGCGTTCAATGGTTCGCTGTCCCAATACAGCACTAACAGCTTTATCGAGGCCATTCAAGTCATCCTTCACATTTTCAGAATTACCTGCACTAGCCTATAAACAGTGTCAGGAACATCAGCATGCAATACAAAATGTAAAGTAATGCAGCAAGATCCTGGGGCATCAGAAAAGAAAATAAATTCTTATGTTAAGAAACTTCCATACCAAGTCATTGCGAATGCAACCCCTTGCCTCATGGTATGCTGTAAAAAGTTTGTCAAAAATGCCTAGTTTTTTCTCTGGTGGGAGTGAATTAGTCGATGAACCAAGCAAATCTCTCTCCAATTCTTGAGCTGAACAATTTTGTCACATCAAACCAAAGCAAAGCATTTAGTGGAATTATTATAAGTATGCAAAAAGAAAGAAAAAATAAAACAAACACAGCACTTTATTAAAATTGTAAAGGTGCAAAAAGAAAGAAAGAAAGAAAGAAACATGACATGATGAATCATACACCAAATTTGCACAAAAATGTCAGAGAATCTGTAATTTGTGTTATCTAAGCAAGATAAAGGCTGCAAATTCTCAAGTGCAATGACATATGACAAGTATCCAGTTCTAGCTAGGAAATTGCCCTACCTACAACTTTTTAAAGCCAAATTAAAAGGAAGTCTTCCTCATTGCAGTTCCCTTGAAATATGCATCAAAACCTTATCTAGGATTTTCTTTCCAATTCTGACGATTACAAAGACCACATCCACCCAACAGTCCTAATGAATGGTGCACTTCTTCAAAGAAGATAGTTTAGTTATGTGATTCTCAGATCCTTTTAGACATACCATAATTTTTTTCAGTAAGTAATAAATTTCCCATCTTCAGATAAAGGTTTTCATCATACAAACAATCATTCTCAACGAGACCTTACAGGCTCACACATTTACACTCACACACACACAGAGCATGAATAACAAGAGATATGATCTGCTCTGCAATGTCCTCTACCAATTAACAAAAACATAAAATCAGTAGGAAAAAAATTGTTGATGAGAACAAGAAAAAACAAAATTCTTTATACTGCTGTCGAGATTTAAAAAAGCAAAGAAAGTAAACAAATTACTGACCTTTTAAAATGGAAACTCGAGTTTTTGGATTTGAAATTGGAAATCTATGACCAAGCCAATGAAACTCTGTCATGGAGGCAGCCTGTTGAGATCTTTCCTCGGCCATAACAGCCTATATTTCCAAGTTTCTTCAAGTCATCAGTAAAATAAAAAAATAAAACGAGGGCTCTGAGGGATAAAGGAAGAAGAAGCATCACATGTATGGTTTACTTTAAATGAAACCAACCCTACCTCCAATTTAGCCTTGAAGAGGTCCAGCGCAGGTCCTTCCATCTCCCCAATCTGTAGAAGTTCAGAGGCTTGTAGATTTGACTCTCCGACCTTGTGTAGGCAGTATCGGATACTAGGTTCTAATTCCTCAACACGTTCACGGCACAAAACTTGATTCTCCAGGTCTCCATATTTCGCAAGTTCCTCATAAACAGCCCTAAACATATTGACAAAGTTAAGTTCCTCATAAACAGCCCTAAACATATTGACAAAGTTAATCGTACACAATTCATTGAACCAAAAATACATGACTCCTACATGCATATCTGTCTGTTCAAATGCTGTATCTGTTCTATTAGAATTGTACTAATCGAAATTTGAACTTGTAGCAAAAAGAAATTAGAGAAATTATATTTCATTTTGCAGCATGTATTTTAATTGGTTAGTGCTTTTTAACATTGGTAAATGTAGACTTTTTGGGCAAACACAAACCAAAGGCATCAAATGACCCATGCATTTCTAACATAAAAGCAGCATGAATCAATGTATATAATTTCAGACAAGGTTGAACCTGGCACTTTTGAAATTCATCAATGCAGTGTCCCAATTCTGATCTTGCTCAAACAACAAGCTCCCTTTCATAAAGGAGGCATAAGCCTACACATTAAAATTAAAAGTTAGCAAGGTGAGAAGAAAACAAACTATGCCACTTGAAACAAAAGTTCTACTTAATCAATGAAAATCACATGTTAATGCAATTAAACATCTAGAACACATCATATTATGACCCCAAAATATTATAAATTTAGGACAGGACATACACTTGCAACTGAAAATACGCACCTCAGCTTCAAATGAAGTCCTGGAATCTCCCTTGACTGCGCACAACTGTGCGAAAAGAGTAGCCCATTTTACTGCCTTCCTCAGTCTACCAATTAGATAGATCCGCTGACGAGCATTTGGACCATCCAGAACCTGTCTCTTTTCCATGGCATGGCTCCATGCTCTCTCTGCTGTATAAAGAACCATATGAAGATACCTATTGCAAACCCGGAAAACCAAACTGTTAAGCAAGAAAAGTAAATCATGGACTATAAAATATTGTTCCTGCGTACTTCAAACTTCGGAACATTTTCGCTAGTTCAGTAATAAAACTAGAAGACCAACATATAATCCAATTCCACAAACAAAAATGCATGAGAAAATAATACCCACCTCACTTCGGTGACAGTCGTTTCAGTAATGGCCCGGCGGTTGTATTTACCGCGGCCGTGAGTGAACTTCAACGACTTGTACAACCTCCTCAACCTTGCAGTGCAATACCTCCTGCAAAAAAAATTCAATTCCAGCAACAAAACAATATCAATTTCTACTTCACAATGCACACAAACACACACCATGAACAACAATGAAACAAAAATTAAGCTAAATGGCAATGAATATGTACCGATAACGAGTGTAATCTCCGTGGCGCAAACCGTGCTGCATCTGAGCAGATTTCAAGAGCTGCAACACTGAAAATCAAAATGAAATCAAATTTCAATAAATAAATAAAAAAACACAGACGACGGAGATAATGATTTCAGACACGAAGGGATCAGAGAGCGAACCGTTAATGGAGAATTTAGGGGAGATCTGATCGGAGCTGTTGTTTTTTGGATCGTCGACTTCCATGGCCGACGCCTGGTTCTCTTTCCCCATCTCAAAAACCCTTTCATTGAGAAAACCACAGATAAATCAATTGATAAGCAGAACGAATTTCACAGCGAAACGAAGGCGTTTGGTTGCCGGCCGAATGCCTACCTGGGATAAGGTGATGTCTCGGGTATTGTAATTGGAGTGATCGCTCCGGCGGCGGCGGCCTCGCAGTCGTAGTGCTCTAGGTATCTCTCTCTCTCTCTGTTACAGCATGTGCCTTCACGTGTGAATGGACAAAAATTTGTATTTCCACTACAAAATTTGGCAACTGTTTGGTATAATACAGGTTGATTTAAGGAGAGGGAAAAAATGGGAATTAGGTGTGGGCCACTCCACATCGAATTTTAATGATCCAAACCGTCTATCTTTCAAGTTACATTTCATAGATCATCCTTACAAAAATTCAATTCAATCCGAAACCATTTGGCTATTTAATTATCAAGATAAAATTTCATTGTTTCTTATATAACAAAGTATTCGTTAATATTTTTGAACCCAATTAGATGTCTTAAATATTTTAGATTTGGCTAATATTTTGCAAGGATGATCTATGAGATGTAACTTGAAAAATAGACGGTTCAGATCGTTGAAATTCGATGTGGAGTGGGCCCCACACCTGATCCCCATTTTTTGCTCCTTAAGCAATTCCTATAACTATATATTCCCCTCATTATAAATGTATTAAGTAAATGTAAATAGCGTAGTAAATATTTTTGTCAATGAGCTTGATATGTGTGCGCATGATTTTTCTTTTATGTTTTGAATGAGCAATTTATGCTTATGTGTTAAATTGTGTGATTAGTAGTGTATATGATTTACCATTACATGACGTTTTGATTCGATGATACAATGTATTTGATAAGAACGCTATGATGACAGCAAACATATTTCATCTTCCCCAAGTCTAACTAAAGTAGCAATAATGCTTGTAATGAAAAAACAAAAATTAAATTTCATACTTCCTCTCCTAGCCATGAATAAAATGACAAAAAAAGGATTGAAGCAGTTCATACAAGACAATCGAACGCTATTGTTGAACGACTTAGGGAGGACTGAAGAGTATGCATACGTTGATTTAGGGCGCATCAAACTCCTGTCATCAGCCACTAAATGTGCGGAGACAGGCTTCACCACCATTGAAACTGCGATTAAAGGTGAGTCTTCTGGGCGTGTCTAATGTATAAGTATTTGAACTCATTTGTTTAGACTCAAAGTTCTTTAGTGTTAGATTATATAGCTTAAACCTAAATTATAAGAAGTTTTGCACTGAAGAGCACATTTTATAGAACATAAAGACGATAATTCAATAAAAAAAACACACAAATAAATAAATAAGTTGAGAAGGGAGGATCAGTATGGCGTTCCACACTAACCTAAGTGAGAATCACTAGTACGGTAGTACCCACCGATTGTCCAATAAAGAAAACAGTAACGTCATACCGATTCTTCCCTATTTCAACTTTTTTTACCGAGTTATCATCTTTCTTTCTTATAAATAATTGTTGTCCTTATTTATATGTTTGTATTGTTATTTAATAAATTTAATTAAAATTAAAAAAAAAACCCGCCTAGGTCCCCTAGCCTTCTAGGCGTTAGACGTTTGTTCGCCGCTGGATTAGTGCCTAGCGCTTTTTAGAATTTGGCTTTAGGTTTTATACCGTTATTTTTAGAGAGTTTAAACCTGAATTATATGTGGTTTTGCACCGAAAAGTACATTTTGTAGAATATAAAGATGATAATTCGATGTTATGGAAAAGAAAAAAAAAACAAACAGAACAGAAAGAATAAATAAATAATTAGAGAAGGGAAGAATTTCCATCACAACTCAATTTCACTTTGATGGAGTGAATGCAAAGACAGGGTGATGTGGCACGGCCGGCGCACCCAAAAATTTATCAAACCAAACACAGCCTGACAAAAAGTAGGGCCCGCAGGAATCGAGGAAGCATGAGCTCTTATCCTATCGAGGATAAGCTCGTTAACTGCCCAGCAGACACAGTCACACTCCCACGCTCTCTTTCCCCACTCCACTTCCACAACCCAAATCCCAAACCCATATTCTCCCCAAAGCCAACAAAACCTACCACCCTAAAACCCCCACCACCGTCGTCAAGCCACTCTTCGCCTTCTCGCCTCCTGCCGAAGTCGACAACGCCACAATTGCCGCCATTGGCGGCGGATTGGTGGCCGCCATCGCCGCCGCACTTTCCTTATCTGACCCGAAAAAGCGTCTCCGCCCCAGGCGGAAGAGGTCGGCGGCGGCGACAAGGAGGTGGTGAAGGACTACTTCAACAAGTCCGGGTTCGAGCGGTGAAAGAAGATATACGGAGAGACGGATGACGTCAACAGAGTTCAGAGGGACATCAGGCTCAGACACTCCAAGATCGTTGAGAATGTGATGAAGATGTTAACCGATGAGGGCCCACTTCAAGGGGTCTCTGTGTGCGACGCCGGGTGTGGGACTGGGTGCTTGGCGATTCCGTTGGCGAAGGAATGGGCTGTTGTGGGCGGCTGCTGATATTTTAGTTGCCATGGTTGCAAAGGCTGAGAAGCAAGTGAGTTTTGAATTAGTGATTTTGAAAAAAGATGTTTTTTTTTTGTTATGGGTTTTGGAGGGAAGTGTTGGTTTGATGGACTTGGGGAAATTGGCAATGTGGGTTTTGGTGGAATCGGAAATTGCTAACTTGGGTTGGTAATGGTTTTGCTCGAATGTGAATTTCTAACTAAGTAATTTTATAAAAAAAAATACTGCTTTTTTGGATGTGGGTTTTGGAGGGAAATGTTGAATTCAATGGAACGAAGCCGATTGGCAATGTGGGTTTTAGTGGAATTGGAATTTGTTAATATGGGTCAGTGTTGGTGATTGTTTTGCTTGAAATGTGAGATTTAAATAAGTGAATTTGGAAAAAGCTGTTTTTTTTTTGGATGTGGGTTTTTGAGTTGGAGTTTTATAATCTGGGTTGTGTTGGTTGATTGTTTTGCTTGAATGTGAATTGCTGGTGGCTGTGGTTTAATCTCAAACTTTTAATTTTTATGCAGGCAAAAGAGCAGTTTCAGTTAAGCAATGGCTTCTCGGCAGGACCAGTACTGCCAAAATTTGAAGTGAAGGATTTAGAGAGCTTGGATGGGAAGTACGACACAGTGGTCTGTCTAGATGTTTTGATTCATTACCCGCAGAGCAAAGCTGACAGGATGATTGCGCATCTTGCCTCATTGGCGGAGAATCGATTGCTTATAAGTTTTGCACCAAAGACATTGTATTATGATGTGCTAAAGAGGATATGAGAGTTGTTCCCGGGGCCTTCAAAGGCAAGAAGAGCATATCTACACACAGAGGCGGATATGGAGAGGGCTTTGAAGAAGGTTGGATGAAGGATAAGGAAGAGAGGACTAACCACTACACAGTTTTATTTTTCGAGGATGGTCGAGGCTGTTCCTGCTAAGTGAGGAAGAAAATGCCATATTTGAGTTTTGCCTTTTGCTCTAACTTGTTGTAAAGCTCGTTTACAT
The DNA here is from genome assembly GCA_036320875.1 of Cotoneaster glaucophyllus. Taxonomy (NCBI): domain Eukaryota; kingdom Viridiplantae; phylum Streptophyta; class Magnoliopsida; order Rosales; family Rosaceae; genus Cotoneaster; species Cotoneaster glaucophyllus. Next base: position 20,838,104 of record CM070065.1, on the reverse strand, counting down.
GTACGTTCTCACGAATCTCATCCTCTTCGTGTATGTGTGGCTTTGTACTCTTTATACTAGATGTTCATGTATCAATCTTATATGTATGATGACAATTTTGTGTTCTTCATATGAAATTTAAATTCATTGCCATCGATCCCAAGAAACTATTCTAAAATTTTAGTATCCTGCTTTCGATTTGCATAGCTAAATGGCAAAAATTTGCTAATTATAACAGTAACAGATGAAACGATCAAGTTTACGAAGCTAACAATGATCTATATATCTCTTATGGAGTCTGATGTCGTCTCTAATTAACTACTTAAGATTAGAAGATATAAATTTGATAGCTTTATGCCAATAACTGGTACAAGAAGAAAGTAAAAATGAGCCTAGGATAAAGATGTGTATGCAGCTTCCTAAGTTTCTCGCTTTACCACAAAGGTTGATAATAATTTGTCGTGTTTCTTGCTAGAACATCTGTGACCTTGCCGAGAGCAGCGAGTATGCTGTTGTTTTGCTCATTCCGCAGTTCCCTCTCAAAATGGCAATTTATGTTATGAGCTTCAAGTTGCGCATTCAGCATGGAGCTGTTCCTTTCCAGAACTTTGATCAGCTGGTCAATGTTGCTGTGTTCGCTTTCATCTGTTGACACCCACCTCTGCTTCCATTTCTCCTGATAAACATTTTCTCCAGAAGTCTTTGAGCCTAGACTTCGTTTCTCCTTTATCGCACCTGAAAGATAGAACACAACAAATAAACAAAATACAAGTTGTAAGTTTGCTTCAATTCCAATGTATTATGTTTGAATAGCTATTTAGATCAATGTTTTAAAAGTCTCGCCTCAAGGCGCGCCTAGGAGCCTTGTGAGGCTGGGCTTGAGAGTTGTCGCCTCTGTTTTGAGGGAGTGGGCGGAAGGCGTCGCCGGAGCCGCCTAGGCGTGCCTCAGGGGATTTTTTTTTTTAATTTTATTTTTTTTTATACTCCCAAACCCAAATTTTGGGTAGGGTTTTAACAGCCTCATACCTCTTCCTTGCACTATCATCTCTCTGCCTTTTTTTTTCTTCTGATTTTTATATTTTTATATAATGGATGTGTGTGCTGTCTGGGTGCATTGTTATATGTATGCTCATTGTACTTTTCATCCACTATTATATATATAATATAATATATGTGTGTATATGTATTTATAATATATGTGTGTGCTCAGGGTGATTATTGATTAATAGTCTTCTTCTTTTTTAATGTAATATATGTGTATGCTCAGTGTATATATTAAAAAATTTAGGTCTTGTGAGGCTTCGCCTCACGCCTAGGCTGGGCTATCCCTCAGACGCCTCGTTCACGCCTCACGCTTTTAATACATTGATTTAGATAGATCTTTGCATTTAGATGAAGAATCATAAACCCGAAAGCTTATATGATCACGATTCACGATTGTAATGAAATACGATTTCAGTGCAAAGAAAATAAATCACCTGAATTAGGCATTGGAGTTGTGACTGTTTTTGTTGGACTGTGTTGCATAAGGTTTTCGTTCTTTGATTTCTTGGCTGTCTCATCTTGCCCAGACTTCTCAAAATTTGAACATAATCTATCTTCTGCCATATCATCTCGATCGCCATTTAAATCTTTCTCAGGTCCCTCCTCATCATCCTCTTCCTCTGCAGCGACCTTCTCTGTCCCATTACCATCATTCGCATCTGTTTGCCTCGGCATAAACAATGCCAGGGGACAGGCTTTCGTTGCAATCACTTCCTTTCTATCCAACACATTGTAAACCTCTCGATCAAAGAAACCAGGCAGCCATTCCTCATCACCCAAAATGACTCAGCCTTTTGCTTTATCAGTGCCTCCCAGTTCCTGATTTTCTTAAAATCCACAAGCAGATTGCTCTATCTTTTCCTACACTGATCAGGCCATCTGCTCACGCAGCGCTGCCTGCAGTAAGACGAGACCAAATCCCACTTGGGTTCGAGATTTTCTGCTCCCAGCGCTGAAGTAGATTGCTGGCCCCTATGGACCACATTCTCCACGACCCTCTTGCCCTCTATGAGGACAAAGGTCTCGTGTCGGGTCCATTAAGGTTGCCTCGTGATTTTGGTTTTGTCTTCGCTGACCAAGTTGCCAGTCCCGTCCGGCATTTGTTGTTTGTCAACTTGGTCAGGTCTAGGAATGGCAGCTTGATGTTTCATAGACTCCAATTCCATCAGGAGACAAAAGGGTCTTCTTATCACACAAAGTTTTGGTTAGAAAAGATGAAGACTCTGCTTTTGGGACAATGGCTTCTCTTCCTGTAAGTATTTACAACCATATATTAGAACTAAATCCTACAAATTAAGTAAAATTTACAGCTTAATCTTTTGGCTAATTGCGAATTAATTGTCTACAACATCCCCCTTATGCGGGTCACAGGCAGTGGCGAAGCCAGGATTTCTTGGGGGGAGGGGCGGACTTAAAAGAATGCAAGGTTAAAGAAAAATGGCAACAACTGAATCTTTTTATATAGTAATGTCTTCCATAATTAATCAATACAAACAAATTACAATTGTTGCCGGCGAGGTTTCATGTCATGAAAACGTCGCATAATAGGCTCATTATCAATAAAAGCAAATACATATTTCTCAATGTAAACAAGCATGCTATCACTCAACCATTGATCTCCCATTTTGTTACGCAATGGTGTTTTCACAATCTTCATAGCATAAAAAGCTTTCTCCACCGAAGCGGTTGCAACCGGTAACACCAAAGCCAATGTAAGAAGCTTATACACTAATATATAGCTTTCACACCTCCCGGTCTTCACTAACTCTCACTAAATAAAAATTATTCAATAAATAAAAATTCAATTCAACTAATCATATTCATATGAATACAACTAATCAATTCAACTAATCATCAAGATTCAAGAATTCAAATTTTAATTTTCACCTTAAAAAATAATTTCATAATTTCATATCAATAATCATAAGCATATGATTCACATCAATAATCAATAACCAATAATCATATTAGTGCATCACAATATAATTCTATACCAATTAAATGAAATTTATATTAAATAATTAATTAGGGTTAGTGATTATACATTTAGGAATTAATTTTTTTTTAAGAAAAAGGTGGAAATCGACGTCTCAAGAAGGGTAATTAAGATTGGAAGAACCTTTTGGGGAAAGGTTGGGGGGAAGTAAAGGGGAGGGGGTAGGGAACAGACAAAACGGCGTGTGGGGGAAGTAAAGGGGGGGGGGGAACAGACAAAACGTTCAGATATACAAAACAGCGTCGTTTTGTTATAATTTTTTTTTTTACCAAGCCCAAAACGACGTCGTTTTGGCCTGGATTTTGAAAAAAAAAAAAATAACAGCAATTTGCTGCTGCTGCGTGCAGCAGAACAGATTGCCCAGCAAAAGAAGATGAACCATTTTTTCCGGCAAGGCGCGAGGGGAGTGGCGAACCCAGCTCTCCAGTGGTGTTTCCCAGCGAGGGGAGTGGCAGCCGCCACTCCTCGCCCTCACGTGGCTTCGCCACTGGTCACAGGTGCATCACGTGTATAGGCGCTCTTAACAGAGAAATTATTTAGTGTAACCGTAACTCTGCTGCTTCGGATTACCAATCTAGTCATTTTGTAACACGTACATATTTATTAAAATTATACATTAAACACAATGAGGGTGAAAGTTTGTCTAATGTGAATGAGTATCCTCTCCAGATCCTCAAATCTTGTCTGTTTATTGTACATCGTGCGGCCATAAATTATTTTAAATACTTTTATTTAAAATTAAATATGAATAATATCTGACGAAAACTAGCTGTACTATATATGATGAACAGACACAATTTGAGAATTCTCAGAATTCTCACAAAGAAGATCCGGACAGGATCCTCATTTCACTAATGTTACGGCACGTGGTTTAGAGACAAACGGAAGATGCAAAAATGATATCATTTTTTTTCAACCATCATTACATGGGCATAATACAAGGATAAACTTAATTATGAAAATATAAGCAGCTGTCCTAAAATTATCAGTTTAATTTGCAGATGTTATCCTGCAAAAGACATACATTGTTGGAATTTATATTGAATCTAAAGAAGGAAAATATCGCTTAGTACTACGGTCTAGTGGTTTTCTTTTCATTGATAACGCTAAAAGTGAATTTGAACTACATTATTACTAAACTGTTATTAATATAGATGATATTGTTTTTTCGAAAAAAAGAAAAAGAAAAAAAAAGAAGGGGAAATAAATATGTGCTGCAAAATTTCTTTAACCCATTTCAATTTAAGAAACGCTGCGTTTGATCCGTTTTCGCGCCAATTGGTACAAAGTAACGGAGCCCTAGAATTTCCCAGAGAGCAAGAAGAGTAAAAAATGGAGGGGGAGGAAGACGACTCAGTGCGCGAGCTTCTCATGGATCGATTCAGACTCTCCACCATCCACATAGCCGAAGCCGAAGGTAAGCGCACGCACGCACGCACTCTCCAAATTTGCATAATATTTCATTAATTTGGACGGCCCTGATTTCTTTTCCGGTTCTCTTTTCTCCAAATTCCCCATTCGCTGCAGCGAAGCGAAACGCCATGGAGATTTCGGCCCCTGTGATGGCTTGCATTTCCGATTTGGCTTTCAAGTATACAGGTATTTTGTCCTTAGCTTTGATCTTTTTGCTTTCTGCTATGCAATTAAGAATTTTGGGAAAATTGCGATGACCTTATAGTTTCGTTTAATCGATGATAGAACTGGCTGGAACAGAGTGGTGAGATTCTTGTGCTTGTGTGATTGAAAATCGAATCGGAAATGCTTGGTAGAAATTTTAGTTTCGGAATTGGGTTTTTGAATTTTGATTGGAAAATGGAATGTCTGATTAGGAACTCGGTTACTGGGTATAGAAATGAATTTTGATGCAAATGAATGTCGTTTGCGTGGACCAAAGCAATTCCAGTAAGATTCGTTTGTAGGAGGTGATTGAAACTCCAAAATGGACTGCCTCTTTTGGTAGGAATATTAGTTTCTGAATTGGGTTTTTGGAGTTCGATTGATAAATGATAGGTCTGATTTGAAAGTGGGATTTGAAGAAAGTTCTCACAGGATTAATGGGAGGAGAAATTTCTTTAAGGAATGCATTTCGTTTGAATGGACCGAAGAAATCCGATTAGATTTGTTGGTAGGAAGGATGGTGAGAGATAATGTGATGATTTTAAAATTGTGACATTGCGTTTGATGTATCGAAAAAATTCCGATTAGATTTGTTGGTGGGAGAGAATGTGAGAGATATTATGTGATGGCTTGAAAATTGTGACATTGCTTTTGATGCATCATACAATTCACCCTAAGAATTTTTATGCCATAAATTTCCTGAGCTGAACAGTTCTTCTGAAAGATAGTTTAGATTGCTGCAGTGTCCTGTATGTTAAATTTCTTTCATGGGTTACTAATGGAAGATTTGCAATTTTGCAAAGCAGACCAGCTGGCAAAGGACGTCGAGTTATTTTCTCAACACGGTGGTCGTAAAACTGCAAACATGGAAGATGTCATACTTTCTGGTGAGTCTTCATTCTTCAAGCCTTAGATTTCTCATTGATGTCACCTCCACCGAGATTGAATGATATAACAATGTGTCCCAAATTCTTATGAAACTAGTTATTGTGTTCTGTCTTCTATATTTTTTGTTTGAATTTTTTTCTTTGGACTCTGGAATCTGGATGTACTGATTCTTCATGGAAAACACGGTTTCAGCACACAGAAACGAACATCTGGCCACCTTGTTGAGGTCCTTCTGCAACGATCTGAAAGCCAAAGAACCACAATCCGAGAGGAAGAGAAAGAAAGCATCAAAGAAGGAAGACCATGCAACTACCAGTGTAGTACATATTCCAGATTCGTAGCTTGGGTATGTCTCTGCCTTAACATGATTTACTAATGCACACCCGAAAATCGGATAGAGAGATGAATCCTTGTTGTCCAAAGTTTGCCAAATTTATGTCTTATGTAGAAAAAGCTGCGACTTGTTTGACCTTGTAGTAGTCTCCAACTTCTGCATCATGTGACTTGTGTGAAGAATCCTGAGTAAATACATATGAAAAGCTAAAGCCATTTCAGACTATCTTGTGTGCATTGCTGTTTAATGTATCTCTCTCTATTGTTCAACTTTGTGGTGACGAATTGCGATAGGTGGGTTAGAATTGCGAATCCCATTATCCATGTTCAATATAGGGCCCGTTCGGGAGTGATTTATGCGCGAACGAAAATCGTTTACGAAATATGGAATGTTTAGCAAATTTTAAAAACACTTTAAATGATAATCGAGGGCTTGTTTGAGATTGGATTCTGGAAAGGGCAAAAAGCGTTTTAGACTGCATTTGACAGAAAAAACTTGGAATTGCGTATGTCATGGTAGACTTTCTAGAGAAGCACCTAGCTGGTGATTCTTTAGGAAGCACTTTAAAGTGATTTTCAGGAAACACTTGAACTTTTAATAATTTTTTTTTAACATATTTCTAATAAAAGATTAAAAACGCCTTAAATGATAATCAATGACTTGTTTGAGATTGCTTATGGAATGTCAAAAAGTGTTTGTGAAAACATTTCGGCCTATATTGGGAGAAAAACTTAAGAGGTGCGTATTAGTCATAGAGAGACTTTTTCGAGAAGCACATAGTTGGTGCTTTCAAATAATTTTTTGGAAACACTTTGATTTTCAAATTTTTTTTACCATATTTCTAATAAAAGCACTTTTGCTCCTAATTTGGTGAAATCATTTCTACATAAACTCTCCCAAATGAGTCATTAGTTGACTCTTGGTATGACCCAGACTTGGCCCAAGTTTGGCTTATAGTGGGACAGCCCAATCTGAATTTGGGTACTTTTCCACTGGCCCAATGGAAAATATATCATTCCACCCACTAAGACCATCTCCAACTCATGGGATAAAGCTTAAAAATTAAAATATAAGCTTTAAAACCTCCCCAGATCATCTCTAACCATGGGCTAAAATAAGCCATGGGGAGAAAATATATTTCTGAGCTAGATTTCCCCTAGGATTTAAGTCTGACTTAAATTATTCTGAACTCACTAAACTGTCATATTTCAAACATTTTTTTTAATTATAATATAACGGCTATGATAAATGAGATCAAATCTAATAGTAAAAAAAAGATTTGACGATCCAAAAATCTAACGTCTAAAATAATTTAAGAAAATTATTTAAATCAAATTTAACTTAAAACTTATGAATACCTACGTATTGGTATGATTTTTAATTACTTATCGAAATCCAAATATATTTAAACTAAAATGTTCATAAGAATAAATTAAGATAATCTACATAAATTTTTAAAAAAGTTACTGAAAACAAAAAGTTAGGCTAAAATTATTATTTAATCATCATGGACTAAAATTTTAAGCCACAAGGGTTGGAGGAGAAAAACAATTTCTAGCTTATGGCTTAAAAAATTTTGACTTAAATTTTTAAGCTTTATCTCCAAGGATTGGAGATGGTCTAAAGGGAATTTTATCTTTTTTTTTTTTTTTCCCAAATAAAGGGAATTTTATTTAGTGTAAGTATTAATCATATGCAAATGTCCCCACTTAACCGATTTTCAATTTTGTTGCGGGCACGGACATTGCATACTTAGTCTAACTACCAGGAAAGGTTGCATACAAAAGGGTGGGCATGCCATCTACTGACAAATTTACAATATTTGTTCTAAGTGACGATCACGACTCACATGAACAACTACTATAAGAAATGTTATATATACATTTTTTTGTACGCAAAAGTAAATCTCTTGGATCAAAATCATAAGAGTTGGTTAATTGAATGAATAGCACGAAAGGGGAAAGATTTTAACCTTGTGTTTAGATTTTGGATTTGTTTCAGTTTTCGAAGTGCAATTTACATAAAACAAGTTAGTTGTTACGCGATGTTTCGATTTAATAATATAATAAAATACGAAAAAAAGCATAAACATTACTTATATTATTAAATCAGAACGTTCCAGTAACAATGTTAATGTTGTTTCTCATGCGATACGATGCAAAGTTTTTGTAGTAGTTGAAGAAGGGCGATGAAATTGGGTTACTTTTTTCTGTCAGGTTCAGAGACTTAATTTTATGGTACAAAGGACCAGAGATATTTTCGAAACACAAAAGTAGTCAGTTATCGGTCAGGAATTCTTGAATCCTTTGTCCTTTGGTGGCCAAGCAAAAAATTAAATAAAATCAAAATCAAAAAATAAAAGGGTCCTTTTGTGGTTCAGTTGTCCCATCTGTGTCTCTTGCAGCAGAAGCACGCGCCTTTTTAATGTATTGTTTCTTCATCTGGATTCTGGAAACCTGCAATATTTACTTTTGCAGAAGAAGAATAAATAGTAAATATAATTATTTAATTATCTTTAATTTTATTGATGGCTGATTGGTGGACGTATTTTGTGCTGCAATGCAATGACAATCATTAATCGCAATCTCAGGTTCAGGATTCCTTCAGGAATCGGATTCAGTAATAATAACTAGTGCTGCAGAAACCCAGAAATGAACAGTAATATAAATGCACGCGTGTGGAATTTACTCCTCCTCCTTGCACTTCGAGACTCCCTGTGCAATGCACGACGGATTCATTGTTATCGTAACGTTTAAATTTAACTATATATTGTTGTATGGCAAGAATTTGTATATAACAATATATTATTGAATTAAAATATTATGTTGTAGTGGTATCGATGAATCTGTTGTTTCATACAAATGTGTAAAAGATGTTAGTCATACTTGTTAGTTAAGAATTTTATTGATACGTATACATCGTCGCAATAACTATCTATATGCATTATAAAAATTTATCTCTTATTGTTAGTTTTATCTTCTCCTATCTCTGGACCCGTTTGTCTAAGTAATGAATTTCTGGTCACATTGAATAATCCTAAACCCTATCTCTTCTTCATAGTATATTTATATGGTTCCATTTTTTCTCGAACATGTCATTTCCTAATTATTTCAAGAATTTTTTTCTTGGTCTTTTTATACAATATATGTCTAGCAATAATTAGTCATGTGACTGATGTTTAAAGTGTTACAACTTACATGAGGTACCGTATGAAATTGCAATGCATGTTGGTTAGTTGACAATGACACGTATCTTTCATCTTGCTCCCGAATTTCGATTCCGTTCTTGCAAATCTGAATATGTTAGAGTATCGCATTGAAAAAGATACTACACTGATGAGAAAATTCAAAGTCGATAACGCTAAGTAGTTGGCTTGATAATAATTTATAAATTGAGCAATCACAACGAAATTCAAATTCACGTTGGCAATGTGCATATTCATCAATTTAAGTAAGAAAAATGAAAGCAAAAGCATTATTCAGAGGGAGAGAGTTATGGACGTGCAAAATAGTCAAAACATCTCCGAATTGTTTCTCTCCAAAGACCTCTCTATCTACATCACGTAATCAAATGCTCACTCCGAGGACTATAAGTGCTTTTGCAGAAAAGCACCAAAATTCAAAAGCACTTGTGGATTTTCACATTTTGTGAACCATAGCCACACAAAACAGCTATACAAGCAGTTGCGTGGTCCTAAAACAAAAGAGAAGAAATAAGTAGCTACGAGTGTGGGAGCCCATGCTTAATTATCGTATAACTTTGTTGGTACGTACAAGAAACAGCTTTGGCCTGCCACGTGTCCCTCTATATTATTCTCTTTTTTGTTTTTACTTCCTAACTTTTCTATGGAGAATACATCTCTCATTTTCATGAGTAACGTGACATTGTGAATTGCACAGTACATATGTTCTAATGTAAATAGTTTACCTTCTTTATTATCTCTAAAGATCATTTTTTTTTAATACATTCGATTTAGAGAATGTTTCATATGAACTTATTCCCGGTTCATCATGATGATGCTACATATAAATATAATCGTCGACTTGTTCGATATATGTGGGGGCAAAACACTCTCTAGAATGAATGAGTTATTTCTAAAGATGATCTTTAGTGCGTGTTTACAAATGTGGAAAGGAAATGGGTGGAATGAGAGTCATTCCCATTCCTAATTATTCCTTTGTTTACCGGAACTCAAGTGAAATGAACAGTAGTGCAGGCCTCACGTAGAGAAATTTGACGGAATAAAAAATCCGGAAGGGGTAGGTCTGGTCGTATTGGACTAGGCAGAAACATAATCATGTTTATCCCGGTTCCTCTTCACTCTGATTCCAAGTTAATAAACACGTTTTTTTTAACAAATGATATTATCTACACTAAAGAGAGGGAGTGGGCTTAGTCTCACAATGAGCTAGCAATAATGTGGTTCAAATTCGTCTTTGGCGAGAATCGAACTTAAGACCTCTCATTACCAGTAAAGAGGAATACCTGTAGTACTAAGTGGCAACATGCTTTTAGATGAGGATAAAAATAATGAACGGTTCTAATTATAATTTTTTACTTTATTTAGGTTTTAACCCATAAATAGTTTTTCTCCTCCTACCCAGGTTAAATTTTTAGTCCGAGATTATTAAAAAATGAATTTAAGATAATTTTTTCTTAAAATAACTTTTTAAAAAAAATTATGTAGACTATCCTAATTTAATTTTATGAACATTTTAAACTAAAAATATTTAGATTATGGTAAATATTGAAAAATCACTAAACTGACACCATGAAACTTGCATAACACTATAAAAGAATATGAAACACATAATTTTTTTTTAACTACTTTAGTTGTTGGATTTAAATTTGGATCATTAGATTTTTTTTACCATTATATCTGACCATATTAAATCTTAGTTGTTAAATTCAATAAATATATAAATATAAAACTAAAAAAAATACACATATATATAGTGGATTAGCCCCACTAACCTAGGTGGAATCCTGGCCTAAATTTGTCTCAAAAATGATTTTTGAGTTAAAACTCATATTTGCCCCAAGTGTTGGAACAAGTTGGAATAATTTTAGAAGCTAAAATTTGAGTTTGGGTATGATATCCACACATCCATTTTTACTTCTCCCACACTTTTTTAGTTTTCAACCGTTAGATCGGATGAATTGAAGAAGATTAACGGACAAAAATTAATAAAAAAGTGTGTGAGAAGTAAAAAAAAGTATGTAGATAGCACACTTCTTTGAGTTTTACTGAAAATGACGGACGTATTATCAAAATTTTATTTATTAGTTATATTATTATTACGATGTTTTTCAGTTTTGCTTTGGTTGCCATAAATAATGCCGAATAGGGTGTCATCGGTAGATCTAACGGCCACGAGGCCACCCATGCCACGTGAACCTATTACCTTTAACCGTTTTCGTTCTAGTTTCTACGTTTCCTATCTTTCGCTTTCACAACAACCGTCCGATTTGTCGGAAACTTGTCAGAAGCTGCAAAACTGATTATTTTTATTTTACTTTAGAATACAATGAGCAGTAAATTAATTAATTAATCGATTAGATTTTCAAGCCAACTCATTGGTTGGCCTTTAAAAATCGAACCCGAATTGCCCGAATTGCCCAAATTCTGCCCAACAATTTGTACTAGATTATATGCGCAAGTGGTCTTTTACTACAGTAGTGGAAATGTGTTGAGTTCTTGGATGACAGTATGAGTTCTAACATTTAATATAACAAAATTTATCGTTTGACATAAAAAAAATTTAGGTTTTTATCACAAATGGTTATTGAGATTGATCAAACTCATCATTTTAGTCCCTTACTTTCAAAATCAATCATTTTAGTCCCTTACTTTCAAAATCAATCAATGTCGTCCCTGACATTCACTACCGCACATCAATTTGGTCATTCCGTTAAGATTCCGTCAACTATTCTGTTAGTTTGTATGTGGGATCCACAAATCCAATAAAATGATGACACGTGGCTTACACAAAATAAGGGTTTTTATCGCAAATGGTCCCTGACATTGATCAAACTCCTCATTTTGGTCTCTGAGTTTCAAAAATCGATAAACTTGGTCCCTAATTTTCAATATCGCACATCAATTTAATCATTCCGTCAAAGTTTCGTCAATATTTTTTGTCTCACTAATCCAATCATATGGCACCACATGGATTAACTATAAGACCAACTCCAACAATGACTTATAACCTAAAATTCCTTTTTTTTTCCCCCAAAATCCACTCCAACCCATGACCTAAAATAAACCTAAAACCTAAAACTCAAATGAGGGCCAAATTTATGTCACATTTTAAGCCACAAAGTAAAATGGGCCCCACAACTTTTTGTTCAACTTTTTGAAAACAAACAACCCCACTTTGGGGTGTTTCCCATTTGTCAAACCAATAAAGTCATCAAAGGGTCTCAATTAAATGGGCTGTTGGTTAATCCAACGATTCAGGTTCAAATTATTTTTTTAGGTTAAAATATTTTCATGTATTGATTTAGTGATTTTTCAAAATTTATCGGAATTTAAATATTTTTAAGTTAAAATGTTCATATAATTAATTTAGGATAGTCTACATAATTTTTTTTTTAAATTTAATTTTTTAAAAATAGCCTTAATTCATTCTTTGATAATCTCGGGCTAAAATTTTAAGCCAGAAGGGTTGGAGCAGAAAAGCTGTTTCTGGGCTAAAACCTAAATTTTCTGGGCTAAATATTTTTAGGTTTTAGGTCACCATTGGAGATGGTCTAAGAAACTTTTTTTTTTTTTAGATTAAAACTAAAAGTAAAATAAGAAACTAAAAACCAAAACTAAAAGAAAAGCAAAGTCATCGTCGTCTTCATCAGGGTATGCTCAAAAGGAAAATGAAGGCACCATGACACCACTAAAGTACTTGGCCTCTTGAACTCACTCCTCATTCTCTCTAGTACGTTATAATCCTAAATCCTATCAAATTTGAATTGAATCTGGATTTGATTTTAGCAAATTTAGATTGAATTTTTTTTCTTTCTAATTGGGGTTATGGGATGCATGAAAAATGTTAGCGTGGAATACTCTTCTTTTGGTTCACTCTTAAAAAAATAGTTTATTATAGTTAATCCACGTTGAGCCATATAATTAGATTAGTGGGACCACATTAACGGAGGGAATAAATTGATGCGTGTTAGTGAAAGTCAAGGACCAAATTTATCGATTTTTTAAAACTCAGGGACCAAAATAAGGAGTTGGATCAATATTAGAGATCATTTGCGATAAAAATCTTTATTTTGTGTAATACACGTGTCACCATTTGATTAGATTTGTCGGTCCCACGTACAAACTAACAGAATAGTTCGGAATCTTAACAGAATGACCAAATTGATGCGAGGTAGTGAATGTTAAGGATGACATTGATTGATTTTGAAAGTGAGGGACCAAGGTCTAATCTCAATGACCATTTGTGATAAAAATCCAAAAAATTTAGATTATCAGTTAATAATCAAGCACAAACTTTTAACCCTAAAGGATAATTAATAAAGAATTACTCTTCTCTTTTTCGATAGTAGCTTCTATCTTGCAGGGCGGTAGTTTTCGACATAGCACAATGAACACGAAATTAATGGATTAAAATTTAAAATTACTTGACACGAGATTAGTTAACAATTGAGTCAATGTCAAACATTCGATGTTAATGCGATAAAATCGTTTAAATTAAATCATCGATGATAAAGTTTAAAACAAAAAAGTATGTCAATTCCATTTGTTTCCAGTATGACATACCTGAAAATTGAAGATGAGAGAGTTGTAAATCTCATACGCCCCCCTTACCCATAAACTTTCCTCATCTTCTTCGTACCAAATAAGTAAGCATTCCATTGTGTTTCTTTTACATGGTTGCGTTTGGTAAGTGGGAAAGAGAGTTGGGGAATGGAAAAGTTGTCTTACCCATGTTTGGTAAGTCTAGGCTGGGGAAATGAATCTCGTCAAGAACAAATTTGAATCACATTATTATTAGCACATTGTGAGGCTAAGCCCAACCCCCTCATCTTTTGTGTGGATAATATCATTTGTTCAAAAAAAAAAGGACCAATTGGTGGCTTCGTCACGATAATTCATCTTTCTGGAGCTCAAGAAGACTCATAAAGGTATTTCAGCCTCTCTTAACTGCCATCGTACAATTCACCAACACAACAAATCAAACCCAAAACATACCGGGTGAAAAACGATCCTCAAATTCGTTCTTAACCATTGGACAATTTTATTGGTTGTTGTCGTCCTTTTATTGTTCGATTTGTGCATATATAGATTTTGGTGTGCATGATTTTCACATGTACCATTCAGCATGTGTCCCAACTGCGGGACCCATTCAACTCCATCTTGTATTTGTGGCTACTTGTTAAGATGTTATCCACGTGTCATCCGTTGGCACCATTAATTAATTTTGGTTGTTAGAGCTATTGCCTATTCGATGTTCGGGGAAGAAATTAAGAATAATAGTATTTTAAAAGATTTTAAAAATAAATGTGGTTTTGCAATCCTATTAAATTATGAATGTGATTGTGTAAATCCTAGTAGATCTAGGCATATCTTGTATATTCCTATTATGAGTTGATTACCTATTAAGAGTTGTAATCATAAAAGGGTAAGGAATTAATCTTCTCTACTACTATAAATAAAGGCATGGTGGAATTGAACACACTCACAATTACACATCTCTCTCTTCTCTCTACTATTGCCGCACATTTCTCTCTCTCTATGGCCTCCATAATTGTTCAGTAAATGATATCTACATCACGTTATCAACACACTTTTGATGCCCAAAGAGAGTTTGATCTTCAATTAGGAGAGTATTACGTTTTAATCATTCTTTTTTGATTAATTTATTATTTTGAATTGATCTACATGCTATTGATTCAATTTAATTTTTCTTTGTTGAACGTGATGTGGAGCCAAAAATAATCACAAGGCGACGTGTGAATTTTTGGATAAAAAGGGGGAAAAATACCCTTGAGGCATATCAGGATTCCTACACACGAGCAGCGAGCAATCATCCCTTAACTAAGTCAAAAGTGCCCAAAATAGGTAACAATTCAAAACTTATTTCACCCATCCTCATCAAACCCTCTCCACAAGGTAACTCCTAAAACTTCCATTTTTATTATATTAATTAGCTAGTCAATTAGACAATTATTCTATTAATTGGCTAATTAATTAGTTAATTATTCAATTATTTCCAATTAAACACAAATCAAGAAGTGCCAAGTGGCAAGTCCTCTCTCACCCAAGGAGGGCGGCCACACCCTTGTAAAAGCCCTCTCATTCTCTCCAAAACTCAAGGGCAATTTTATTGCTAAATTCTCAAAATTCTCCAAACACTTTTCTCTCAAAATTCTAACTTTGGCATTGGAGGTTCTTCGGTCAAAGCCCCCCCATTCATCATGGGCGCGTGAGGCTTTTGGCCTTGACCTAAAGTGTTATTTGTTTTGTAGGTGCAATTTTGTCCAAGAACAAGGAGGAAGAAATTTGCATCCACAAATTGGTGTTTTCATTGAGAGTTGAGTCCCACGCTCGTAGAAGACTCTCGCATCCAAGGTTTTCTATTTTCTTGTCCATTTGTAGATTTTTCGTACATTCTTATTTTTAGAATTTTTTATTTGCAAAAATTCTTTGATAAAACGTAAAAGAGAAGTACAATGACTACCAGCCGTACCGATCATGCTCTGTGGATCGCACCAACCAAGCTTCAAAAGGGCACACGACGAAACACCTAATGATGGCGCAATAATTCTGGGAGCAGCTCACTGCGTTTACACCCTTACGTGGATTCCACAAGCAGTTCAAAGTCTCAAGTAGTTCACCAAACAAGACTTCGCAGGCTGAGGGTTATTTCAGTTGTCCAGCAGTCCAACTTTCCTCAGCTGCACTCACGACAACGACTTCCATGTTCTCCAGTACGAGAGGGTAAACCAATCTCGCGACACCCATATGGGTATGCTCTCCAATGCTAGAGGATAAACTAATTGCTCTCTAGTGCGAGAGGGTATACCAATTCCTCGACTCCCATATGGGTCTGTTCTCTAGTGCGAGAGGATAAACTAATTGATCTCCAGTGCGAGAAGGTAAATCAATTCCCCGACACCCATATGGGTCTGCTTTCCAGTGTGAGAGGATAAACTAATTGCCCTCCAGTGCAAGAGGTTAAACTAATTGCTCTTTAGTGCGAGAGGGTAAACCAATTCCCCGACACCCCAAAGGGTCTGCTCTCTAGTGCGAGAGGTTAAATTAATTGTTCTCCAGTGCGAGAGGGTAAACTAATTCCCCAACACCCATATGGGTAAGCTCTCCAATGCGAGAAGGTAAACTAATTGCTCTCTAGTGCGAGAAGGTAAACTAATTGCTCTTCAGTGTGTGAGGGTAAACCAATTGCTCTCCAGTGCGAGAGGGTAAACCAATTGCTCTCCAGTGCGAGAGGGTAAACTAATTTCCCGATACCCATCTGTGTAATATCTCCAGTGCGAGAAGGCCACATAACTTAAAAGATCGAATGTTTGAAGATCAACTAGGCAACAAATGGTCAGGGGGCAGCAACCACTTTTGCACTTAGCAGTTTGCTCATCCGACATTTCATCTTCAATAGCTCCGATCTTGGCAGCTTCATCCTTGACTGCTCCATCTACGACAGCTGAGAAATCAAACTCAAGCATTTTCCTCATTTTTGGAAAGCAGCCCAGACGTGGCAGCCAAACCGTTGCTCATGCCATGCCACTTCCTCAGCCCATGCCGAGCCAATCCTTGGCTTCAATCAAGCCGAGCAGCACAAGCAATGACCCCTGCCACACCACCTCCTTGGCCCATGCCAAGCTGACTCCTGGCCCTTGCCAGCCGACGTACTGCATCACCCCAACGGCTGCCCCGTGACCAAGGTATTAAATATCGATGATATCGGAAATATCGGTAGTCCAAAAACACGGAAATATCGATGGAAATATCGGGATATTGTCGATATCGATAAAAATTGAATAAAAACCACGGAAATTGTAAGAAAAACTTGGAAATTTTTATTGAAACTTTGCAGGATGTTTATTTAGTCAATTATTTAGTCAATTATTTAGTCAATTATCTATTAGTTTATCACAAAAATTGGAAGGAAATGCATTGCATGATGGATTTAACTGATTTAAGTTGATTATATAGCGAGCTGGCAAACATTGTGAGTGTAGAAAATATGTAGTAATTAATGAAAGAAGTTTAAACACACCAAAATCATTTATATATAATGAATTAGTACAATATTTTACACTTTACCATACCCTCGCAATACTCGACAATACGAATGCGTAGGCACAAAATCAAATTTGGAGCTACGATGAAGACTTTACGGAACTACAAAACTTGAGGGTGTTTTATGAAATTTAAATTTTGGGTATTTTATTATTTTAATAGTTTTTGGCAGGATATTTTAAATACTTTTATTAATTTTTCTGACCAAGAGCTTACACCCACACAAACTCTCCTTTCATCTCATGCCCCGAGGCACCCTCTCCTCCACTCCATCTTTGGACTCTCTCTCACTCTCCCGGCTCTCTCTCTCAAATCTCTCTCTCGCAGACCACACACACGACCCTCAGTCTCTGGATCCTTCTCTCCCTCAGTCGCTCGCTCCGTCCATCCTTCTCCCTCAGCAGCCTCGATCTCTTATCCGCTCCCTCAGTCTCTCCGTCCATCCTTCTCCCTCAGCCTCGATCTCTTCTCCTCCCTCACGCACGCAGACCACAGACCCAGAGACTCTCTGGATCCTTCTCTCCCTCAGTCGCTCGCTCCGTCCATCCTTCTCCCTCAGCAGCCTCGATCTCTTCTCCGCTCCCTCAGTCTCTCCGTCCATCATTCTCCCTCAGCCTCGATCTCTTCTTCTCCCTCAGTCTCTAGATCCTTCTCCGGTTCTCCCCCCATCTCTTCTCCAGTTCTCCCTCAGTCTCTCCGTTACGACGACGACGACGAATTCCGGCGATAATATCGCTAATATCGCGATATTATCGATATTAGCGATATTATCGCGATATTATTAAGATATTACAGTTTAAGTTACAAAAATATCGTTCTTCGAAAAAAACGATATTATCGGCGAAATATCGCCGATAATATCGATTTTTAAGACGTTGCCCGTGACCAAGGACTAAAAAATCGATAATATCGGCGAAATATCGCCGATATTATCGTTTTTTGGGACCGGCGATATTTTCAGGGTATTCCATTAATTATCGTAAAAATATCGCGATATTATCGATAATATCGCGATATTACCTATAATATCGCGATATTTTAGGATGGTGAGCGAATCGGAGAAGAACGCCGGAGCTGTAAGAAGAACGCCGGAGCTTTTACAGCTCCGGCCGACTGTAAAAGAGCACCCTAGACTCCGATCTAGGTATCAAAATGAAATACAAGACGAGATGAATGTTTTTATAACTTCCGTTTGCTGTGAAACGATCAGAGGTGTTCGGAAAGTTCCTCGACACTTATGGCCTCGCCGGAGCTGGGTGTGCTTCCCAGAGACGGAGGAGAGGGAGGGAGTTCAGGAGGGTGGTGGAGATGCTGCGCTGGCATCGGGGTGGACGAATTTGGGTGTGCCTGGGTGTGGCCGGAATATGGATTGGGCATCCTTGGGTCATCGGGGTTCCTCTGCGCGTCGCCGTGCTTCCCAGAGACGATCGTGCTTCCCAGAGACGGAGGAGAGGGAGGGAGGGTGGTGGAGATGCTGCGGAGGAGAGTTCGAGAGAGAGTTCGAATTTGAGTGTGCCTGGGTGTGGGTGCCGAGGAGAGTTCGAGAGAGAGCCAAGGGTGTGGGAACGGAGGATACTTCGAGAGAGAGCTAGAGCTAAATGAGAGAGTTGAGATCTGAGAGAGAGTGAGGAGTCCGAGAGAGACTCGGGAAAAGAGAGAGAGAGAGATAGGGTGAGGGTTAGTGGCTGCCACGTGGCAGCGTGATGGAGAGTGAGAATCAAGATGGAGGGTCCAGATTAGATTAGGATAAAGGACTCAATTGCATAATTTATATAATTTCAGGGAAAGAGTGAAAATATAAATTAATTTGGGGGTGGGGTTTCACTTCTTTCATTAATTACTACATGTTTTTTACACTTACAATGTTTGCCAGCTCGCTATATAATCAACTTAAATCAGTTAAATCCATCATGCAATGCATTTCCTTCCAATTTTTTGGGATAAACTAATAGATAATTAACTAAATAAACATCCTGCAAAGTTTCAATAAAAATTTCCAAGTTTTTCTTACAATTTCCGTGGTTTTTATTCAATTTTTATCGATATCGATAATATCCCGATATTTCCATCGATATTTCCGTGTTTTTGAACTACCGATATTTCCGATATCTTCGATATTTAATACCTTGCCCGTGACAACACCTCCCAAGAAGAAGACAAGGAGAATTAAGTTTTTCTTACATCGGTGCAGCGCGAATAAGCAAAGAAAAATGCTAGGGGAGGGGGAACAAATATCCTCTAGCTTTCTCTCTTTCTTGTAGGGATAAATAATTGCCCTCCGAAGTTGATTTAATCCCCTACTTAAGGTAGGCTTAAATAGGCTTTGGAGGCGATTTATTTCCCTTTCTTAGAAGAATCTAATTCCAAGTCCAAGAGAGAATCTACATCAAAGATGGAGGTCTCTACACCTGCTGCCCTTTCCTGCGAGCAGCCGAACAGGTGTGGGGGCATTTGTGGAGCCAAAAATAATCACAAGGCAACATGTGGATTTTTGGATAAAAAAAGGCAAAAATACCCTTGAGGCATATCAGGATTCCTACACGCGAGCAGCGAGCAATCATCCCTCAACCAAGTCAAAAGTGCCTCAAATAGGTAACAATTCAAAACCTATTTCATCCATCCTCATCAAACCCTCTCCACAAGGTAACTCTTAAATCTTCCCTTTTTATTATATTAGTTAGCTAGTCAATTAGGCAATTATTCTATTAATTGGCTAATTAATTAGTTAATTATTCAATTATTCCCAATTAAACACAAATCAAGAACCTAGCCCACAAAAAGAGCCAAGTGGCTGGTCCTCTCTCACCCAAGGAGGCTGGCCACACCCCTATAAAAGCCCTCTCATTCTCTCCAAAACTCAAGGGCAATTCTCTTACTAAATTCTCAAAATTCTCCAAACACTTTTCTCTCAAAATTCTAACTTTGGCATCGGAGGTTCTTCAGCCAAAGCCCCCCATTCATCATGGGCGTGTGAGACTCTTGGCCTTGACCTAAGATGTTATTTGTTTTGTAGGTGCAATTTTGTCCAAGAACTAGGAGGAAGAAATTTGCATCCACACGTGATACAACGCATTGGAGATGCAATTCCAGCTTTCCGAGAAGAATCTTCTACAAATTCAAAGGCTTTTGTAGCTTTCTGCCAATCAGGTATGCTTAAAATAAAGTAAGATATTTGAAACGACCTTGAAGCATGAAAACATTCCCCATGATGCATGAACCCCTTATGTTTATATTTTCATTCCTATATATATTGTATATGTTCAAATAATTGTCAATATATATACTTGTTTCATGCATTACGCAATTATATTGCTATGTGGAATTTGTGAGTCAATGTATATAAAATAAATTAGAAGCAATTAGGGTTTCTCAAATCTAGTAAAATTCGAAAAGAAAAAAAAAAAGATAGGAATTATGGGATTGTGCGGCAACACTACCGTGGCACTACCGTGTGGAGACCCCATTGAGACAACATATTGGACCTATGCCAAAGCTTTTGGGCTTCACTGCCTCTGTGGATAACCAGGTCGTGTGCCTGGTGTATTTTTTGACCCAATAATATTATTTTGTTTTTACAATCGATCATGTATGGCCTGATTTATTGAATTAATTAAAAGTGACCTGCAGTCCATTAAATTGATAATGAATCCAAAATTATTGACTTGAGGATCACTTTTGGACATTAGCGATTCAATAGTTATATACTTTGAACCGTTGACATACTTTCATAGTAACGAAGCTCTCACACTTGAGTTCCGAAGATTCTCAAATCCACTACACTTAGTTGTATATTGCATTTTGTGTTCTTGCAAGAACCTCTCTTTTATGAACTAAACGTTCATAAACTAAATTGAACCTGTAGTTTCAAATTTAGTGCCTTTGAAACCCGAAGTTTTCATAAAACAATACACCCATGAAAACCCGACATTTTTTCATGAAAACCATGTCTTAGAACTCGAATATTCTAACTTTGATG
The DNA here is from genome assembly GCA_036320875.1 of Cotoneaster glaucophyllus. NCBI lineage: Eukaryota > Viridiplantae > Streptophyta > Magnoliopsida > Rosales > Rosaceae > Cotoneaster > Cotoneaster glaucophyllus. Next base: position 20,817,004 of record CM070065.1, on the reverse strand, counting down.
CTTATGGATGATTCATTCCCATAGCATCAATCATAATCTTGTTCCCTCCAATTCGGTGGATTGTCGAACCGTCACAAGTTCGCTTTTCCTGATTTGGACGTTTCTAATAGAAACCACTTTATGTGGGGGTATAAGACGTGAATTTTCACTTGACTATCAAGAAGCTGAGAAACCATTGACGCCAACAATGGCATGGAAGAGCTGAATAAGTGTGAGATCCCGTATTTTAGATATATAAATTTATTGTATTTAAAGAGTTTTTAAGATTTTCCTCTTAGTACATTACGTATATGGGTGTGTGCGTGTTATTTGAAAGAAGAAGATTTTTAGATATAGATTTTCTTGTTGAGTTTCTTTGTATATTTATATAGTATAACATTTTATTAGTATCCACGTGGCAACAATGTTTGAAAGGATGAATGAAGTAATTTCAGAGCTACTTGGAGAACACTCCAATCTAGTAGGAGCTGGCATACAACGTGACAACAAATAAATTATTTATTAAATATCCTTTGTTAGTCGGCAACTTGCTCGTCATTATCCTACAACCCAACCGAATGAAACTATGTATTTATAGGCAGAGACCTTCAGACTGAAACGAGATGGAGACAAGAAAGAAGAAACCGAGAGAGAGAGAGAGAGAGTAGAGTAGAAGTAGCAAGAAGTTTATATACGTATAAGAGAAAGGAATAAGAAGCTGCAAACTGAGAGATGGCTTGTGGTGTTAACCAATAACATGTTATGTATGGAGGTAATGATCTCTATATTTTATATCCTTCCCATTCTTAGATTACTCACTGTTATTCAAATTAGTTTTGGAGTAGATTCTTATTTTGATCACATATAAGGAGATTTGGCTTTAAGTATATAGGTATATACATAAAGTGTTTATGGCTGTTATGGTATATTGTACCCTAGGTGGGTTCAACTACAAAAAATATCGTGTTCTGCATATTTTAGGGTTGTACGATAAGGAAGAGAATGGAAAGTTTTCCTACATGTTTGTATTATAAAACATGAGGGAACATAATGTTTTGGATGTGTAGATGAATGGAGTGGGTATTAGGAAGAAAGACAAGGAAAACAAAGAGATCAGGGACACTAATATGAGAAATACAGCTGTTGAGATATGTTTGACTAAAGTGCTCTTACTGTTGTTATTTCAGGATTTTGGTTGTGTTCTTAGGTTACTGAATGCATAAATGAATGTGGAAAATAAAAGGAGAACATCGGATTTCACAAGGTATGGTCAATGTGATTGGTTCGTGATTGCTAGCTTTGAATCCAGGTAGGGGAAATACGGCAGACCTTTACGGAAATTGATTTTATTAAATTTTGTGAAGTGTTATTGTTAATATTGATTGATTGATTGGGATTGAATGATAACTGGTTATATGTGTATCATTGCTTGATTCGAATGTTTATAGAGTTGTGATTGTGAACTGTTGTTGGAGTATTGTTCACTGGTGATATATGTGGAATATGAAATGAGATTAATTGTGCATCATTCATGATGTTTATGTGATTGGAGTTTCGGTGTTCAGGAAGGAATTTTGGAAATGAGGGTAGTTGGAAATGATCTTTTGTGTAGTTGAGCCAAACTCTTAGCAGGTACCAGGTCTCAGGCGAGCCCACAGTGCACATATTCTTTAAGGGTAATTCGGGACTGGCGACGAAGAGTTTAGGCAAGATGATTAACAAAAGGGGAAATTGGGATGATTGAGTTACAGGGGGTTAATTTGTATATTAGAACATTCGAACCACCACTGCAGAGGTAAAATGCACGGTATGGGACGTGCAGGTCCGCTTGTTTTATTATATGAATTAATGGGTAGAGATGAAGAGTATTGCATTGCACTCATGCATTGATATTGATAATGATTTGGTACTTGATTACATGATTTTATGACACTTAATTTAGTATAGTCAATTATTGTGATAAGGTTATGTCCTTACTGGGCTGTTGAAGCTCCCCCCTCTATTGTTATGCAGGTTTAAGAACTAAACAGTCAAAAAGGGTAGACGGGATGAGATCGGATTAAGTGTGAGGATATAATTTTGTATTTATTTATTTTAGTCTTGTAAAGAATTCTCGATTTCGTTTTATAAGAGGAATTTTATTTTTCACTTCGTTATTTCAGTTTTATTTTATTTATTTAGTTTTTAACTCATGTTTCGGATTCGGGTTCGAGTTTTTATTATCGATTTCGGGTCCGGGGCGTGACAAAATGGTATCAGAGCATAGGGATTAGACAACCTTGGATAAAGCTGTGATGTCGTTCGGATAAGTTGGACTTAAAGAAAATAGAGCCTTGGTAATTGAAATTATGTAATAATGGAGGTTGATATTTGACTGGTGATATCACTTTGAGTACATTAGTATGAGAGACTAGTACTGTAGTTATGACGGGTAGTGTTAAGGGTTGTTAGTAAGTGACGTGTTTCATTTCACTGATTGTTTATTTTGAATTTATCTTTGTTTTCATCATATGTTAGTTAGTTAGAATACAATAAACTAGTCGGAATTCTCAATCATGATCACATATTGTTGGATATTCTATGTTGCTCAGTGAAATGTTTTGGATTATATGGAAGTGATTATGAGCTAGATTCGTTCTCTTGAGGTTTAAAAGATGAAAATAGCTACCATACCTGTGTTTGCTTAGTTTTGCAAACGTGATCCCTCTTCGAGAAATGAGAGTTAACCGTTGTATGAGATACAAGTGACTCTCTTAAAGTTGGAAGTTTGGATTACTAGAATAATCATTCATCTGATTAAGTTTCAGAAAGGAAATGAATTTGGATGTGACACATTCCTACTCGGATAAAATAAAAGTGATGGTCAAGAGAAATTCTCATTCATATACAGTTATGGGCTATGTGAGGAGTAAAATGAAATTTACGAATGGTGTTGGTGAGAATAAGAGAATCAAAATAGTGGACCGAGTAAAGTCACAAATTCGTATGTTGTTTAATCATTGAGTTATATGAAGAACTACTTGTAGATGATGTGTATGATTCTAGAATTAACTAAGATGAATTATTGTGCAATATAGACAACTGAGTAGGGAGCTTGATCTTTTGATAGTGGAAAATAACTATAGTTAAGAAATGAATATTTACTTGGTTCGAATATTGTGATGTTAGCATAATGATATTGGAGAATTGAAAATGATGATATTTTCTAAGGGAATGATAATGACATGTTTCTAAGTTTCAAGGGAAGAGAGATCAATCAAGGATTAGAAAACTAAATTGTTTTGACTTATTGGAAAGAAATACAATGAGGTTGGAATGGAAGGTTGTAAGATGTATATATATGTCGTAGCATATGGTCATTAAGTTGTATGAGCTTGATGATAATAATTTCGGGAGTAACCTACAGGATTCAGGGAATTATACATACAGATTTAAATGACAAAGAGCTCACAAGTTGTATGTATAAAGAAAAGGTGAAGACAATGGAGAAAGGGAGAGTGAGAGTTTCATAATTTGGCGACTTGGAATTTTCATATGATTGAGTAGGAGATTGGCCTATTAAACTTGGACATATTAGACCACTTGATTGAGGATGTAGTTATTGGAAGAAGAAATAAGTTAAGATAAAGTGGAGCTTCGACTTATTGCTGAATTAAAGAAATAAGGAGAAGTTGGTGAATTGTAATCTTTAAAGACTCTTCCTGATAGTTAAGTGATAAGGAGAAGTTGGTGAATTGTAATCTTTAAAGACTCTTCCTGATAGTTAAGTGACCCTTGAAATTCAAAGCTTCAGTAACTGGTTATGTTGAAGCTAGTGAAAAATGAGGTTGATTGAAGGTAAATGATTATTAAGGAAATAATATCTTTGAACTTGAGGATTATTTGTTCATACGGAGAGTAGTTTGATTTGAACTCGAGGATTTCAATTACATGAATTAGGTGTTTTGAATTCTCAGATAGAATATGAAAGAAGAATTGGAACTCTAGAAATGGAAATTAAGTAATGGGTGTCGATATAAATGTGTTTAAATCACCTTCTGATGTGAATTGTACTATTTAGTTATGAGTATTAGGATGAAAATAGAACTTGAAATGTCGATTGGAGAAATGTGGTAGGGCCCTAGTGGTCATCAAAGACCAAAGAGAGATAATATGCAAGAATGAGCCTGAAGCTTTGATTTGGGGCCAATAGATTGTCTCCCATGTGGCTGGCCTGGAGCCGGGTGATTGAGCAGTTTACTTGCTTTGGCACGACCATTTGGGACACCTAGGTCGAACAATGATGCTACAACGCATCTCCTTACCTAAAGTAAGGATCTTGTGCCTACAAGCACACTTTACCAAAACCCGCTCGTTTTGGGAAACTTGATTTCTAAATCATCCTTTGCAAAGATACGAAACGACCCTCTTTTCGCAGTGGATTCAAGGGAATCTATGTGGACTAATCCAACCAAAATGCGGACCATATAAATACTTATGGTTTTGGTTAATGAATCGACAAACTGGTCACATGTTTGTCCACACAAATTGCTGCTAAACCTTCTGGCCGATTAAGGGTTCACCACCCTACTTATCTCTTAAGGTCCAGGAGACTGGATAATGCCAGAGAGTTTATATTGACGATTTTTGATAAAGTGTTGCATGTATTTTGGATTTATAATTGAACATCGAATTCCCATGTTCACCCAAAATAGCCTCACCTAGCGATCATAAAGCGCAATTTAAATGATCTCTCGGATTTTGGTAAATGTACCAAGTTTTTCGGTTTCTGCCTAAGGCTATGCAATCTTGTACGCAGCTATGTTGGTCCGCCTTGAGGCCCATTGCCACCCAACCTATTTGACGTTACAGTTGGTTACTAGGTAAGAACCTGATGATTTTCGTATTTACACATTTAGGTATGCATTCCATGTGCCAAGTTGCGCCGCCGCAACGTACCGACATGGGTCCTTACATAAGGATGTGTATATTTGGTCGATCATGATTCTCCTTCACACTAGCTCTTTTTGAGCCCTTGCATGCGATCTCTTTACCGCTCATTTACAGGTTGTCACTTTAATGAGACAGTCTTCCCGCTGTTAGGGGGAGATAAGAACGTCAACGTTCCTGAAGAACGGCGCGAATTTGCGTGGACGTTGCTCATTATGTCTCATCTTGATCCCCGTACCGCATAAGTATGATAAGCAAGTGCGATGAATTCTAGATTTCAGAATGTTGCTCCAGACGTATTCCTCTGATCTAGCTAAAGTGACGAGATCGTATACCAGTCACAAACATGCTTGCAAGGATAGATGTACTTAACAGACGTCGAGTCAACATCCCTGGAGGGTGTGCCACCTCTGTTGGACGGTTTGGACGTCCTGTTGGATGGTCCGGTACACCGGTGGATAACCAATCAATCTGTCTTAGCCTGGAGCACAACATATTATTCGGTTCGTAGGTTTCATTTCCCTATAAGAGGAAGACACGGCACAACAATGAATCTAAACTCGATCGCTGTCTCAAATCATTTCCATCTCATGAGATTAATTTGGATTACTCCCGAGACTTGAAGTTCTTGGTCCAGTATATTAGTTTGGATAAACTAAATGGAATTGAAATGAGATTACCATAAATGATGCTTTCACTTATATGATAGCTACCGACATAAATGAAAAATGACGATATCGAACCGTGTTCCGTTGATTAAGTGACAACGTAGAACTGCTTGGACAACTAAAGTTACAATCAGGTCAAATTCCTTACCAAAGTGTGTTTTGGACCTGTCGTTCCTACACTGCCCAAGGTAACCCTATTGTGTTACAAGTGGGAAATGAAGCGTTATGAGATGAATAAATAGTGCGATATGATGCCTGCCTTACGACGTAAGGTTTCTCTAAAACATCATGTGATTGATAATAGGATTATGAAATATGGTTAATGTGTCTGCATGGGGATATATATATATATATATATATATATATATATGGAGATTTACATGTAAGTTCCCGAAAAATTACATGGACTGGTTCAAATAGTTCCAAGCATGGAACACCCTCTTAACTTGTTTGAGGCGTTCACTTACAATTCGACGGATGTGGTATACATATCTAAGTGATTATTTGATCAGTCAGGGATATGAATTATGCCTTTGCGTGTTAAACTATGAAGTCTTGTTTCGAATTGCTAGAGTTACAGTTTATGTCGTTGAAACGAATCTCACTAAGACTTTAGAAGGGCATGAGAAAACTGCCTCGCACTTGAAGATGAAAATTGAGATGAATGATCTTAGGAAAACTCGTTTATGCCTTGACCTGAAGTTCAAGCGTTGTTCTTACGGTATTTTGGTGTACCGGTCGAACTATACCCCGAAGGTGTTACCTTTGAGTATACCTATGATTGTCCATACGTTATATGCAAATGAAACCCTTGAAAAGGTTATGGAATCTGAAATTCCATATATAAGTTCAACTTTGCGCTTCATTGTACTTAGCTCACTGTATTAAGACAGGACATCTCCTTTGCTGTTGATCTTGGTAAAGATGTGGCACAACGCCTACACGCAACAACTGAATTGTTATTAAAGACGTACCATGAAGGTACTACGAGGGCAAATTCCAACGCATCTCGAGCAGATCCAACCCCCTTGAACTTCAGAATGATGCTTGCCTTGTTTGTTATGCTGACGTAGGTTACTTATCAGACCCGGACAAGGAAAAATTCCCAAATGGTTATGTCTTTACCGTTAGGGATATCGCAATATCTTGGAGGTCCACGGTATTACCTTAGTTGCAAAATCTTCGAATCATTTCAAGACTCACCTTACTTCACTACGCCACAAGTGAGACATGGTTAGGAGTTCTTGTTGAGCATATTCGAAGTACTTGCTATTTTTCATCCATCGTTGAGTCCCAACGACGATTGTGGAGCAAAAAATAATCCCAAAAATCCTGGAGGCGACACGTGGACTTTTATTCAAGAAGGACAAGATTGCCCTAAATAAATGGGCAGGCTTCTCAGATGCTCCCACGCGCAGCTCGCACCCTTGAAGGTCTCAGCAGCTGAACACAACTACCCACAGCTCACCTGCCATTGGCAAGGAATTAAAGATAAGGATTAATTACCCATATCCTATCTTTAATTCATTCCTAATCAAAGATTGCCTCCAATCAAGTAAGTAATCCTAATTTATTTAAATTAGGATAATTACACCATTATCTCAAGATATTATTTCCTATTTAATATCTTGGGAATAATTAGAGAACATTTCTCCATTAAACCCTATATGGCCGGCCCTAGCCCTATAAATACTCCATATTCTACATTCTCAGAGAGCTTTTGCGATCCTAAAAAAAAGCCCTAAACACTTTACTCTCTCAGAGAAACTAACTTAGGCATCGGAGATCCGTTGACTTAACCCTCCCCACCTTGTAGGCGCGTGAGGCTTAGGTTTTTGATCAAAGGTGTTGATTGTTTTGCAGGTGCATTTTCGTCAAGACTGAAGATGGCGGAAATTTACATCGACAACGATCTATGATGACTATGCCGCATGTATCAACCCGACCAAGCCATGATACATCAACGAAGTCAACGCCAAAACATATTGCGTCTACATCTACATCAACAAAGCATCAGCAGATTGAAGTCATGCAAGTCGATCCCAGACAACCTTACCGACCTCTACACGACGTCATTATCGAAGTCAACCTTCCAGAAGCTTATCCGAGGAATTGGAATGCCTAACTATTCATATGCAATGCTTGTAGTTCTCATTTTGGAAGTTATGTCAAACTCATGGGGAGTATCCAGAAGTATACTCACTTGATCTTAATGTACTCTTTTTCCTACGATTAGGAGCATTTTTCTCACTGGTTTTTGCTACCTAACTAGATTTTAACGAGGCACTCATCCTGGGCTGATCATACCCTTGTGAGTTCTTCTGCTTGCGTCCAAAAGACGTATAGTTTTGACTTAATGCAACTTCTCACTTTTCTCCTTAGTCTATGGGTTTTTCTCCTACCTTGGGTTTTACCATAGCGAGGTTTTGTGAGTTTTACTTTTTATGCATTCTGCCGTTGATATGATACTCGCATTTGCTTATTGTGCCGACGACTTCATCAACTGTACTTCTTTCATCACTGAAGACTTGATGCGCCATTTACTTGAGTATTTACACACTCAAGGGGACTGTTGTAGTCCTATTATATTATGAATGTGATTGTGTAAATCGTAGTAGATCTAGGGATATCTCGTATATTCCTATTAGGAGTTGATTACCTATTAAGAGTTGTAATCATAAAAGGGTAAGGAATTGACCTTCCATACTACTATAAATAAAGGCACAATTGGGTGGAATAGAACACACCCACAATTACACATATCTCTCTTCTCTCTACTATTGCCGCACATTTCTCTTTCTCTATGGCCTCTATAATTGTTCAGTAAATTATGCCTACAACATGTGGAACATTACAAAATAATTTTTGCTCCATTCTCCCACTTTATTTTACTTCTTTGGGTAAATTACACATAACTACCTCAACTATTGGGTCATTAAAAGTTTCATACCTCGTCTTTAAAAAGTTTCAATGTCATATCTCATCTACGAATTTGTTACAATTTCATACATTCCGTCAGTTGTTTGTCAATTCCTCATTTAAATGCTGACGTGGCTTGAGGCGGGACCTATTTTTTATTAAAAAAATTACTTAAATATTAAAAAAATTAATTAAAAAAAAACCTCAGCCTTCTTCTTCCCCGTTCCCATCTTCCCCCAACCCAAAATCCCAGCTCACCCAAAACCAGAACCCCCCCCACCCCACCAGATCCCCAAAACCAAAAACAAATCCCAAATTCCCCCAATTTTCAAAATTCAGAAACACACAAATTCCCCCAATTTTCAAATTCAAATCCTTCTTCTCCCGGAAGAAGAAATCCAGTCCTTCATCTGCCGCTGCCGCTGCACCCCACCCAACCTTCACCCCCACGCACTCGCAATTCCCCTCCTTCCACTCACACGCCCAGATCGCCGAGCTCGACCAAGCCATCATGAGCAGCCTGGGGCAGCTGGCCTCAGCCTTCGGATCCGGTTCCTTTGGATCGCTCATTCGGGGTTCGGCCCTCGCTGCCTCTGGCTTGCTTTCACGGCACTCTCCCTTTGCCTCACGATTTGGGATTTGTTTTTTTGGGAAGAAAATGTGTGAGAATATCTGTGAGGAGAGGGAAAGAGAGAGAGAGATAGAGAGGTTACGGGGGAGGTGGGGGTGGTGTTCTGGGTTTGGAAAGAAGGTTTTGGGGGACGGGTCGAAGGGGAAGATGGGAAGGGGATGGGGATTTTCGGGAGGGGGGAGGGGTGGGGAAGGGGATTTGGGTGTGGGTTTGGATTTTTTTGGTTTTTTTTTTTAATATTCAATTATTTTTTAATAAAAAATGGGTCCCGCCTCAAGCCACGTCAGCATTTAACGGATGAATTGACAGACAACTGACGGAAGGTATGAAATTGTAACAAATTTGTAGATGAGGTATGACATTGAAACTTTTTAAAGACGATGTATGAAACTGTTAATGACCCAATAGTTGTGGTAGTTCTGTGTAATTTACCCTACTTCTTTTGTTCGTTTTTCGCATGTGTCATTCTTTTATTATACCATAATTCCTTGTACAATATAAAATTAAGTTTAGTCAATTTTTTTTTTGTTAATGGGAATTTTTATAACAAAGTAAAAAAAAAGCATAGTACAAGGACTCCGCAGATGAAAGTAAGGAAATAACAATCGCCCCATAAATAAGGTAAGTGCAAACGGGACTTTACTTATGCATTCAACGCATAGTCAAGTTTTTTTTTTTGGTCAATGATGAGTTTTATAACAAAGTCCAAAAGGACGTAGTACGTAGACTTCTTATATGAAGGTGAGAAAATAACAACCGCCCCATGAACGATTTAAGTACAAACGGGGCACCACTTATGTATTCAACATATAGTTAAGTTAATTTAATAAAAACTATTGTTTGAAAAACCTTTCATTCCACACTAACTAGCAATATTCCAATTTTATCGTGGCAAACATTTTATCTACATTAAATTCCTTTAAACAACGTGGAGTGAGATTCGAATACGGAACTTTAGATGCATATGAGTGAATGTTCTTAACTAATTAAAGTACAAGCCACCTGCTTATTCAATTGTGTTTGGAAAATAAATTGTCTTGTAGTATGATAATCGAAAAATAACTTCTTGTTGTAGGCATAATTTACTGAAACAATTATGGAGGCCAAAAGAGAGAGAGGGTGCGGCAAGATTGAGAGAGAAGAGAGAGATGTGTAATTGTGGGTGTGTGTTATCTCACCCCATTGTGCCTTTATTTATAGTAGTAGAAAGGGTAAATACCTTTCCCTTTAGGATTACAACATTTAATAGGTAATCTACTCCTAATAGGAATATAAGATACATTCCCATATTTACTAGGATTTACACAATCACATTCCTATTCCAATATGACTGCAACACTCCCCCTTGAGTGTGTAAATACTCAAGTAAATGGCGCATCAGGTCTTCAGTGATGAAGCAGGTACAGTTGATGAAGTCATCGGCACAACGGGTGATCGCGAGTCTCAAATTTACCTTGAAGTATGCATGTGTAAAAACTCACAAAAACCTCGCTATGGTAAAACCCAAGGAATGGGGAAAACCCATAGACTAAGGGAAAAGTAAGAAAATATGCATAATGTCTTAAACAAACGTCAAACTGGACGAGTGTAGTGAACTCAACGGAGTATGATCATCCCAGGATGGGTGCCTCATTAAAACCTCGTTAGGTAGCAAAAACCCAGTGGGAAAAATGGTCCTAATCGTAGGAAAAAGAGTACATTAAGATCATGTGAGTATGCTTCTGGATACTCCCCCTGAGTTAGACATAACTTCTAAATAAGAGAACTACAAGCGATTCAATTCAGATAATTTGCGCATACCGATTCCTTGGACAAACTTCTGGAAGGTTGACTTCGGCAGTGACGTCGTGTAGAGGTCGGCAAGGTTGTCTAGGATCGGCTTGCATGACTTCAAATCTCCTGATGCTTTGCTGATGTAGATGTAGACGCAATATGTCTTGGCGTTGGCTTCGTTGATGTATCATGGCTTGGTCGGGTTGATACATGTGGCATAGTCTTCATAGATCGTCGTTGGGACTCAACGATGGATGAAAACACAGCAAGTACTTCGAATATGCTTAACAAGAACTCCTAACCATGTCTCACGTGTGGCGTAGTGAAGTGAGGTGAGTCTTGGAACGATTCGAAGATTTCGCAACTAAGGTCATATCGTGGACCTCCAAGATATTGCGATATCCCTAATGGTAAAGACATAACCATTCGGGGATTTTGCCTTGTGCAGGTTTGATAAGTAACATGCGTCAGCATAACAAACAAGGCAAGCATCATTTCGAGGATCAGGGGGGTTGGATCCGCTCGAGATGCATTGGGATTTGATTTGCCCAAATTTGTAGTACCTTCAGGGAACGTCTTTAATACCAATTCAGTGGTTGCGTGTAGGCGCGGTGCTGCATCTTTACCAAGATCAACAGCGAAGGAGATGTCCTGTCTAAATACAATGAGCTAAGTACAACGAAGCGCAAAGTTGAACTTAGATATGGAATTTCGGATCCCATAGCCTCTTCAAGAGTCTCATTTGCATATAACGTATGGACGATCAAAGGTATACTCAAAGGTAACACATTCAGGGTGTAGTTTGACTGGTAGACCAAAATACCGTCAGACCAATGCTTGAACTTCAAGTCAAGGCATAAACGAGTTTTCCTAAGATCCTTCATCTCAAATTCCATCTTCAGGTGCGAGGCAGTTTTCTCATGCTCTTCCAGAGTCTTAGTGAGATTCGTGTTAACGACATAAACTGTAACCCTAGCAATTTGGAATAAGACTTCATAGTTTAACACGCAAGGGCATAATTCATATCCCTGACTGATCAAATTATCACGTAGACGGGTATACCACATCCGTCGGATTTTTCAATCCATAAGTGAACGCCTCAAAATGAGTTAAGAGGGTGTTCCGTGGTTCTAGAACTATTTAAGTCAGTCCATGTAATTATTCGGGAACTTACATGTTAATCTCCGTATCTTATATCCCCATGGAGAAATACTAACCACTTTTCATAATGCTGCTATCAATCACAGGACGTTTGAGAGAAACCTTGCGCCGTAAGGCGTGCATCATATCGCACTATTTCATTCATCTCATAACGCTTCCTTTCCCACTTGTAACATAACAGGGTTACCTTGGGTAGTGTAGGAACGACAGGTCTAATACACACTTTGGTAAGGAATTTGACCTAGATTGTAGTTTCAGTTGTCCAATCAGTTCTACGTTGTCACTTAATCAACGGAACACGGTTCGATATCGTCGCTTTTCATTTATGTCGGTAGCTACCATATAAGTGAAAACATCATCGATGATAATCTCATTTCAATTCCATTTAGCTCACCCAAACTAGTATACTGGACCAAGAACTTCATGTCTTGGGAGTAATCCGGATTAATCTCATGAGATGGAAATGATTTGAGACAGCGATCGAGTTCAGATTCATTGTTGTGCCGTGTCTTCCTCTTCCAGGGAAGTGAATCCTACGAACCGAATGATCTGTCGTGCTCCAGGCCAAGACAGATTGATTGGCTATCCGCCGGTGTACCTGACCGTCCAACAGGGGCGTCCAAACCGTCCAACAGGGGCGGCACACCCTCCAGGGATGTTGACTCGACGTCCGTTAAGTACGTCTATCCTTGCAGGCATGTTTGCAGCTGGTATATGATCTCGTCACTTTAGCTAGATCAGAGGAATGCGTCTGGAGCAACATTCTGAAATCTAGAAATCATCGCACTTGCTTATCACACTTGTGCGGTATGGGGATCGAGATGAGACATAGTGGGCAACGTCCACGTAAATTCGCGTCGTTCTACAGGAACGTTGACGTTCTTATCTCCCCCTAACGGCGGGAAGACTGTCTCATTAAAGTGACAACCCGCAAATGAGCGGTAAAGAGATCGCGTGCAAGGGCTCGAAAAGAGTTAGTGTGAAGGAGAATCATGATCGACAAAAGATACACATCCTTCTTTGAGGACCCATGGTGGTACGTTGCGGCGGCGCAACTTGGCACATGGAATGCACACCCAAATGCGTAAATACTAAAATCGTCAGGTTCGTACCCAATAACCAACTATAACGTCATATAGGTTGGGTGGCAATGGGCCTCAAGGCGGACCAATCATCACTGCGTACAAGGATTGCATAGCCCTAGGCAGAAACCGAAAACTTGGTACGTTTACCAAAATTCGGGCGATCATTTAAATTGCGCTTTATGATCACTTAGGCGAGGCTATTTGGGGTGAACATGGGAATTCGATGTTCAATTATAAACCCAAAACGACATGCAATACTTTATCGAAAACTGTCGATGTAAACTCTCTGACATTATCCAGTCTCCCGGACCTTAGGGGATAAGTAGGGTGGTGAGCCCTTAATCGGCCAGAGGGTTTAGCAGTAATGTGTGTGGACAAACATGTGACCAGTTTGTCGATTCATCAACCAAAACCATAAGTCTTTATATGGTCCGCATTTTGGTTGGATTAGTCCACGTATATTCCCTTGAATCCACTGTGAAAAGAGAGTCGAGTCGTATCTTTGCAAGGGATGATTTATAAAATCGAATTTCCCTAATGAGCATGCTTGGCAAAGTGTGCTTGTAGGCACAATATCCTTACTTCGGGTAAGGAGATGCATCGTAGCATCGTTGGTCGACCTAAGTGTCCCAAAAGGTCGTGCCAAAGCAAGTAAACTGCTCAATCACCTAGCCCTAGGCCGGCCACATATGGCGTGTGCCCCAGTTGGGGGACAACCCATTGGCCCCAAATCAAAGCTTCAGGCTCATTTTTGGTGGTGGTGCAAAGATATTTCACTCTATTTTCTTCAGTGGTTTCATTTATGATCATTGTCAACTCGAATATCCTTAAAAACTCAACGTCAGGGAGAATTTAAGGTCCCTTAAATGGTGATTCAGTACCATTCATACAACGAGGAGCGTGCCATTGCTCTTAATCAGGTTGGATAGACCTGAAGTCGTTGTTAGAGATGTGATTTAGGTGTAAAGTTAGTGTGCGTAGTACGCATTCATCCAGACAACTAACTTTCCCACATTCCAACCTAATCACGTGTTTAATTGAATCGGTCACATGTACTAAGAAACATGATTCAATTAACTCATATTCGAGGACAATATCAATAAGATTATCCATAAGTAAAACATACACCAAACTTGAATCCAAGAACATAGAAAGATGTTCACAAAGTAAGCAAAGTTACTAGGTGGATTCGGCCAAAAGGCCATCCATGTCAAAATTTTGTACTTCCAACAATGTTTGGTGGAGCAAAATTAGTCTCACATATTGACTACTAGAATGGTACTCCTCAACGACATTGGTATAGGCACGAACAGGTGCATAACCAACGATCTATTCCATCGAGACGGAAGTAGATTCTGCAGGGTTAAGGTTGGGAATACTATCCCTTATTCTTGAAGTTTTAGGTCTTAGGTACCAAGGATCATGCTTCGGGCATGATGCCACACCTTGGCAGGCCCTGATTCTACCATATGTTTGTAAAAACAAACTCAAAATTGGATTATGAGATGGACAGACCCAAACTTGGGTTCAGTAGGCTTTGACCGAACTGGGTTGAGCTATATGGTAGACTCCAGTCGAACTGGGTCCATACCTTTCTCTCATGTTTGTGGTAGTAATCAGATCCGAGAATTTGGTAAACTTCCGCTTTCTACACTGCTATTTCAAGAGCGAGTTAGAAACATGGAAGGACGAGAAAAGTATTCTCCAGTCAAAATTCAATCGAATTTATAAACTTCAGAATTGTACTCATTCATGGACGTAATCATGGTGTGCTTCAGGCAATGTCTTTCATGATTAGACAGTCCGTAGGAGCGAGCCAAAGAGCCATGGAATCCTCGATCGGGAGGTCTTTCCATTTGTAATGCTTCGGGCATAAGTCTTTGAGTGAAGATCATGGCGGAGGCTTATTCAGCTCTTCCATGCCATTGTTGGCTTCAATGGTTTCTCAGCTTCTTGATAGTCAATGGGAGATTAACGTCTTGTACCCCACATTAAGTGGTTTCTACGGGAAACATCCAAATCAGGAAAATCGAACTTGTGACAGTTCAACAATCCACTGAATTGGAGGGAACAAGATTGTGATGGGTGCTATGGGAATGAAACATCCATAGGCATCAACATTCGATGTCTAAGACATGGTTTTCATGAAAATCGTCGGGTTTTCATGGGTGTATTGTTTTATGAAAACTTCGGGTTTCAAAGGCACTAAATTCGAAACTACAGGTTCGATTTAGTTTATGAACATTTAGTTCATAAAATAGAGGTTCCTGCAAGAAACACAGAATGCAATATACTAACTTAGTGTAGTGGATTTGAGTTGTCTTCGGGAACTCAAGTGTGAGAGCTTCGTTACTACGAAAGTATGTGACGGTTCAAAGTATAAAGAGAAATTATTGAATCGTTAATGTCCAAAAGTGATCTTCAGGTCAATAATTTTGGATTCATTATCAGATTAATGGACTGTAGGTCACTTTTAATTAATTCAATAAATCGGGACCATACAGGGTCGATTGTAGAAGCAAAATAATATTAGCATAATATTATTGGATCGAAATTGGAGCCCCAAAATAATTTGGGCTTGTGCCGTGGGGTGTGGGAAGGCACGGGGTGCCTTAAGGGTCACGGCAGGGCCTGGGAAAGGGCCAGGAACCATGGCAGCAGGTCACGGGGGAAGAAGGGCTTCCAGCCGAAGCTGGGTTGGGTCCATATGGACCGAGGGGATTGCACGGGGGAGCCCAAGATAGTGGGCTGGCGTGTGGAGGCTGCGGGCCTCGCGTGAATGAGCCCAGCCAAAAAAAAAGGCTGGCATTTGTGCGAGCAGTGCCCAGCCGAAGGCTGGCAAATGGATGCGGGCCAGGTGTGGCCGAGGGCTGCAGGCCCAAGTCCAGAAACAAAGCAGGCGAGGCCTGATGTTTCTTGCTGCGCAGGGAGGGTGCAGTGCACCCAATCCCGATCCCTTGGTTTCCCATTTTTTTTTTTTTTTCAATTCCCTTAGGGTTTTAGGAAAACCCTAACTTGCTTCTAATTTATTTTTATACTTTGACTCACAAATTCCACATAGCAATTATTGCGTGATGCATGAAACAAATATATATATGAACATAGAGAATATATATATCGGAAGGAAAATGTAAACATAGGGGGTTCATACATCATGGGGAATGTTTTCATGCTTCATGGGTCGTTTCAAATATCTTACTTTATTTAAAGCGTACCTGAGTAGCAGAAAACAACAAAAGCCTTTGAATTTGTAAAAGTTCCTTCGCAGAAAGCCGGAATAGCATCTCCAATGCACTGTATCACGTTCAACATAGAAAAATTAAATTGAATCAATAGCATGTAGATCAATTTAAAATAATAATAAATTAATCATACAAAGAACGATCAAAACGTAATACTCCCCTGATTGAAGAATAAACTCTCTTTAGCGCAACGTCAAGAGCGTGCTGATAACGTGTTGTAGGCATAATTTACTGAAACAATTATGGAGGCCAAAAGAGAGAGAGGGTGCGGCAAGATTGAGAGAGAAGAGAGAGATGTGTAATTGTGGGTGTGTGTTATCTCACCCCATTGTGCCTTTATTTATAGTAGTAGAAAGGGTAAATACCTTTCCCTTTAGGATTACAACATTTAATAGGTAATCTACTCCTAATAGGAATATAAGATACATTCCCATATTTACTAGGATTTACACAATCACATTCCTATTCCAATATGACTGCAACACTTCTTCTTTTTTTTCTGTGGCAATTACAAATAATTTTTTTAAGTGAATATTAATTGCATCATCTGACAATGATTATGTGGCACACAAGTCGCATAGGTTTGCCAAATTAACAACCGTCCCATAAATGGATTAGGTACAAATAGGACGCCATTTACGCATTCAACGTATAGTCAAGTGCTTTTTTTTTTTTTTTTTTTTTTTTTTTTTTTTTTTTTTTTTTTTTGTCTATGAGAATTTTTATAACAAAGTCCAAAAGAGCATAGTACACAGACTCCGCACATGAAGGTAATAAAATAACAGCGGTTGCCACTTATGCATTCAATGCATAAAGTTAGCCAAGTTGGTTTGAGTAGTGTGCTGCATTTAATTTGAATCTTCTTTCTTGTAGTTTAAGTTAATTTAATAAAAACTATTGTTTGAAAAAACCTTTCATTCCACACTAACTAGCAATATTCCAATTTTATCATGGCAAAACATTTTATCTACATTAAATTCATTTAAACAACGTGAAATGAGATTCGAACACAAGACTTTAGGTGCGCAAGGGAATGTTCTTAACTAATTTTTTTAAGTGATTATTAATTGCATCATCTGACAATGATTATGTGGCACACAAGTCGCATAGGTCGGCCAAATTATCTGCGAATTGTGATGTTTACTTGCCAACTCTGGTTAAGGACTTGACACCTTGATATTCTCAAAATCACCAAATTCGTCAATGATGGTGACTTTGATTCT
Source organism: Cotoneaster glaucophyllus (assembly GCA_036320875.1). Taxonomy (NCBI): domain Eukaryota; kingdom Viridiplantae; phylum Streptophyta; class Magnoliopsida; order Rosales; family Rosaceae; genus Cotoneaster; species Cotoneaster glaucophyllus. The sequence continues at coordinate 20,799,394 of CM070065.1, read as the reverse complement.
TTTTTATTTATTTATATTGTACCATATAAGCCTTTTCAACAAGTTTTTTTTTTTTGTTTTGACAAACAATATTATCTACATGAAAGGGGAATAATGAGCTTAACCTCATAATGAACTAGCAATAATGTAGTTCAAAATTGTATTTGGCAAGAATCGAATCTAAGATCTCTAACTTACAAATAAAGAGGAATACTACTAGACTGTTATACTAAGCAGCCATTTTCAACAAGTTTTTAGTTTGTATATTTTACGCAAAATTTACTAATTTTCAATCTAGTTGTACACAGATTTAAAAGTAAGAATAAAGATGAATAATTAGATTTGAATTGGAAGAGAGAACCTTAATTTTGATTAAATGAGGGGTTTAATTAACGTTTTTAATTTTTAATTTTTGTGTTCTTGAAAGAACTTGATGTAGCTTACACATATGAAAAAAAAAGTACGAAAGAAATTTGAAATTTTTTGGCTTTTACTTTTTTTATTTTGATGAAATCAATATAGAAAAATGGATAATCGAACATACAACATCGTGTCATAATAACCATTTGAGTTTGAAAGTTTTGAAAAAACTAAGAACGAAACACCAAAAACAAGAACTTGTAGATAACAATTAAGCAAATAGTAGAATGATGATCATAACTCTGAGTTTCATAACCAAGTTTTGAACCAGTTAATTAAACATTTGAAGAAACATTTAGTCTTTTGTTTAATTGTATTTGTCTCACTTCAGTTGAAAGAGGATATTGAGTCTGCAGATAAAATATATGAATTCTTAACAAATAATATCTAAGGTTTAGGAACTTAAACCCTAAACTCTAAACCAATAAGATTGAATCTTTGCTCCATTGGGAAGCTCCTCATTTAGATTGGTTTAAGCTTAATGTTGATGGTTGCAAAAAGGGAAATAATAATTCTAGTGGAGCAAGTGATGTTTTAAGAGATTCTAATGGTAAATAGATTTTTGAATTTTGCTCCAATTTGTGTACATATGAGATTCTCATTGCTTAGCTATAGGGTGGCATGGTGATTACAGATTGATAAACTACTGGTAAAATCAGACTATGCACCCATAATTCATTTGATGTTGCAAGATGCTGGCAATAATTATCTTTTTGGTCCTCTTGTTTTGGCTTGTCCTGAGTTGCTTTCAAGATCTTGGCAATGCGATCTTCGACATGTCTATAGAAAAATAATTTTGTGGGATAGATTATCGAACTATATTTTTAATTTAGATTTAAGCGATTTTTACTTAATAATTCTCTTTGTTCAGTTAGTTTTGTTCGTGAAGATTAACTTGAATGTTCCTATCTAAATTTATTATTAATTAGTTTTGTTTAGGCTTTTGCGATCACCCTCATTTAAAAAAAGGGGTGTGCTATCCACACACCCCTTGATCATTTCTGTTCGTTGATCTTCTTCAATTCATCTGATCCGACGACTGAAAATTAAAAAGGTGTGTGAAAAGTAAAATGGGGTGTGTGGATATCACACCCCTAAAAAAAAGAATATATATAGCCTTTTATGTAAAGGAATCCTCATTTTTTCAAAAAAAAAAAGGATTAGGTGTGGGGCCTACTCCACATCAAACTTCAATGATTCGTCTATTTTGTAACTCTCAATTCATAAATCATCCTTGCAAAAATTCAATTAAATCCAAACCATTTGCCTATTTAATTATCAGGATAAAATTTAATTATTTTTTATATAACAAAATATTCGTTAATTTCCTTGAACTCAATTAGATGTCTTAAACATTTTCGATTTGGCTAATATTTTGCAATGATGATCTATGAGGTGTAACTTGAAAAATAGACGGTTTAGATCGTTAAAGTTCAATATGGAGCTGCTAGAAATATTTTAAATACTTTGAACATGTTTGCCTCTGCTTCCGAACAAAAAAATAAATTTTCATAAGTCCTCTCTTTACTTCTCAGGGAATACTATCAATAGTGTTCGTGCGGAGATTGCTAATATTATCCAAATCCAACACAAAAATACTATTGGTAAGTATCTTGGCATAAATAACATTATTTGCAAGAGAGAGTCGGTGAATACAAAGGATGTTGATCAAAAAGTTAAAAACAAATTAGCATGTTGGAAAGCCAATACACTATCGAGAGCGGGAAGAATTACATTAATTAAAGCTAACCTGAGTGGATTACCCAATCATATGATGTCTTGCTTCAAATGTCCTGAGAAGTTTACTACAATGTTAGATAGAGAAAATAGAAACTTTCTTTGGGGAAAAGAAGGTAAAATGAATTCCGTTGCTTGGGACAAAGTTTGTCAGCCAAAAGGGTATGAGGGCATTGGTATTAGAAAGAGTAACCACTTTAACAATGCTTGTTTGGCTAAACTTGGTTGGAAAGTTCTTACTGCTGACCAGAATTGGTGGGTTCAATTAGTTAAACAAAAGAATCTTCGTAAAGAAAGTTTTATGGATGCAAAAGTGAGGCAGCATTACTCGACTGCATGGAAAGGCATTCTAAATGCAAGACCTGTGATTGAAAAAGGGGCGAGATGGGTTGTGGGAAATGGCAAGGACCCTTTGTTCTGGACTCAGAATTGGGTTTTTCTGTTCCCACTAATGAACCTTCTGCCGGATGACCAGTTACATCAAGTTGATTTAGACCTGAAGGTTAATCATTTCATTAACGAAGGGAATTGGAATAGATATCTGCTTAGTGAGTTAGTTGATGAAAATGTTATTGATAAGATTTGTAGTATTCCATTGCCTCTTTATGATAAGGATGACTACTTATGTTGGGGCTTAAATGTTAATGGTAGGTTTAGTGTTAAATCCGCAACTTGGGTTCAAAACTCTTTGATAAATGATGATTCGTAAAATAAGTTACTAAATAAAATGTGGAAGCTTAATATTCCAAATAAGGTTAAAATTTTCAGTTGGTTATTAATTCTTCATGAACTCCATACTAGAAGTAAAATTCATAAGTTTATTAATACAATAAGTGAGACCTGTTTACTGTGTAATGAAGATGTAGAAGACCAAGAGCACCTGTTTATTAACTGTGAGTACTTGGTCTTTAGGTGATGAGGCTACATCCTGGCGGAGGCAGAAATCTTTTCAGTTGTCACCGGAAGAAGCTGCAGATTGGGAAGTTTTTAAGCAATTATTCCAGAAGAGGTTTGTACCTCTAGAGTATTTGGATCGTAAGAAGGAAGAATTCTCGCGTTTGAGACATGAAAAAATGTCAGTTAATGAGTATTATAGGAAGTTTACTAACTTGTCCCGATACTGTCCGGAGATTGCTGAAAATCCAGCAGAGATGCTTCGACGATTTAAGTGGGGTACTCGAAAGAAGTTGTCACATCCCGACCCGGGGTCGACCACTTCCCGGACCCGCTCCACCACCGTAGCACGATATTGTCCGCTTTGGGCCCCGACTACGCCCTCACGTTTTGTTTTTGGGAACTCACACGAGAACTTCCCAGTGGGTCACCCATCATGGGAGTGCTCTCGCGCGCTACTCACTTAACTTCGAAGTTCCTACGGAACCCGAAGCCAGTGAGCTCCCAAAAGGCCTCGCGCTAGGTATGGATGGGAATATACATATAAGGATCACTCCCCTGGGCGATGTGGGATCTCACAATCCCGACCCGGGGTCCACCACATCCCGGGCCCGCTCCACTACCGTAGCACGATATTGTCCACTTTGGGCCCCAACTACGACCTCACGGTTTTGTTTCTGGGAACTCACACGAGAACTTCCCAATGGGTCACCCATCATGGGAATGCTCTCGCGCGCTACTCGCTTAACTTCGGAGTTCCCATGGAACCCAAAGCCAGTGAGCTCCCAAAAGGCCTCGCGCTAGGTAGGGATGGGAATATACATATAAGGATCACTCCCCTGGGCGATGTGGGATCTCACAATCCACCCCCCTTAGGGGCCCGACGTCCTCGTCGGCACACCACGGTCAGGGTTAGGCTCTGATACCAAATTGTCACATCCCGACCCGGGGTCGACCACTTCCCGGGCCCGCTCCACCACCGTAGCACGATATTGTCCGCTTTGGGCCCCGACTACGCCCTCACGGTTTTGTTTTTGGGAACTCACACGAGAACTTCCCAGTGGGTCACCCATCATGGGAGTGCTCTCGCGCGCTACTCGCTTAACTTCGAAGTTCCTACGGAACCCGAAGCCAGTGAGCTCCCAAAAGGCCTCGCGCTAGGTAGGGATGGGAATATACATATAAGGATCACTCCCCTGGGCGATGTGGGATCTCACAATCCCGACCCGGGGTCCACCACATCCCGGGCCCGCTCCACTACCGTAGCACGATATTGTCCGCTTTGGGCCCCAACTACGCCCTCACGGTTTTGTTTCTGGGAACTCACACGAGAACTTCCCAATGGGTCACCCATCATGGGAATGCTCTCGCGCGCTACTCGCTTAACTTCGGAGTTCCCATGGAACCCAAAGCCAGTGAGCTCCCAAAAGGCCTCGCGCTAGGTAGGGATGAGAATATACATATAAGGATCACTCCCCTGGGAGATGTGGGATCTCACAATCCACCCCCCTTAGGGGCCCGACGTCCTCGTCGGCACACCACGGTCAGGGTTAGGCTCTGATACCAAATTGTCACATCCCGACCCGGGGTCGACCACTTCCCGGGCCCGCTCCACCACCGTAGCACGATATTGTCCGCTTTGGGCCCCGACTACGCCCTCACGGTTTTGTTTTTGGGAACTCACACGAGAACTTCCCAGTGGGTCACCCATCATGGGAGTGCTCTCGCGCGCTACTCGCTTAACTTCGAAGTTCCTACGGAACCCGAAGCCAGTGAGCTCCCAAAAGGCCTCGCGCTAGGTAGGGATGGGAATATACATATAAGGATCACTCCCCTGGGCGATGTGGGATCTCACAGAAGTGGCGTTCTATGCGACCACTACTCCATGTTCCACATATCAGGATTTTTATGAAGTTTTACTTCGGGTTGAGGATTCTAAGAATGCTTCAGACGATAATGAGGAAGATGAAGAACAAGATAATAACCAGAAGAAAAATAATAATAAAAATAAAGGGTAGTCATCGCAAAGACCTCGCAAGACACAGAATTTTAAGAGAATTGGTACTAGTTCTGGCTCGTCCAATGGGAGTTCGAGTTCCACTGCACCGTGGAAGGGCGGACGTTCTAGAGGTTCTCGTTTTCAGAGACATAGAGATTCTAGTGGTTCCAATGGTCTATTCAGTCGTAGATGTAATAGTCGACATTTTGGGGAGTGTAGGCAAGGCAACAAAGGATGTTTTGGGGTGGCCAGATGAGACACCAGGCTAATCAGTGTCCACAGAACCAACAGAAGTCTCAGCCATCTGCCTTACCGCCACCAATTCCTATTCAGTAGGTTTCAAGGCCTAGTGGTTATACCCCGACGGGTTATAGTGGAGCATATCATTATCAGGGAGATATAACTTCATATTCTGGAGGATAGTATCAGTACCCACACAACTCTACCATCAGAGTGGTTATGCTAAGTATCCAGGAGGTTACACGCCATATCCGTCATATCCAGCTAGTGGATCACAGTGGTATCCTGGAGGACAGTTCCAGAACATTAAGGTTGCTTCTAGCGGTGTATGATCATCTAGGCAGCCCAACCGGCCTGGTCAGAGACGAGGTATGCAGGGATGTGGAAATCAAGGTAACATAGGCCGTGGAGGACGTCAGTAACCGCAAGGCCGTGTTCACCATACCACTCTGCAGGATGCTCAGACCAACCCTGATCTGATTATGGGTACGTTGAATATTCTTGTCCATTTTGCTAGAGTATTAATTGATTCTGGTGCCACACACTCTGTTATTTCTCATACGTTTGTTCAAATGACACAACCTCATCCTACATCTTTCGGCTATGAGTTAGAGTTTTCGATGCCTAGAGGTGAAACATGTTATGTTAGCTGGGTATATCAAGGATGTCCTATTCTGGTGGAGGACATCTTCATGCCAGCTAATCTTGTTCCATTAGATATTGTTGACTTCGATGTTATTCTGGGCATGGATTGGTTGCAGTACAATCGTGCCAAGATGGATTGCTCTGAGAAGACAGTTACTTTTCATCGTCCAGGCTTGCCTGTGGTTACATTTATGGGTGAGCGCAGTGGACTGAGACAAGACATTATTTCTACCGTGAGGGCTAAACGATTATTGAGGAAAGGTTGTCAGGGTTATTTGGCTCACGTGGTATTGAATGAGGGTACTTCTACTCGAGTGGAAGATGTTCGGGTAGTTTGGCACTTCCTTGATGATCTACCAGGATTACCACCAGATCGAGAAGTAGAGTTCATTATTGATTTACTTTCAGGTACATATCTTATCTGTTTAACCCCATATCGAATGGCTTCTGCTGAGTTGAGGGAATTGAAAACCCAGTTGCAGGAATTGGTTGATAAAGGTTTTATTCAGCCTAGTACTTCACCTTGAGGAGCTCCAGTTTTATTTGTACGGAAGAAAGACGGGACTTTGAGGCTGTGTATCGATTATGGACTGTTGAATCAGGTAACAATTAAAAACCGTTATCCGTTGCTGCGTATAGATGATTTTTTTTTTACCAGCTTCGAGGTGCTTGCGTGTTTTCCAAGATTGATTTAAGGTCAGGGTACTATCAATTAAAGATCAAGCGTGAAGATGTCCCTAAGACGACTTTTAGGACTCGATATGGTCATTACGAATTCCTCGTGATGCCATTCGGGTTAACGAATGCACCAGCAGCCTTTATGGACTTGATGAATCAGGTATTTAGGCCGTGCCTTGACAGGTTTTTTATTGTCTTTATTTATGATATTTTGGTGTATTCTAAATCCAAAGAGGAGCACACTCGACATTTTACTCTGGTTTTGAAAAAGTTGAGGGAGCATCGGTTGTATGCTAAGTTTAGTAAATGTCAGTTTTGGTTAGATCAAGTGGCATTTTTGGGGCATGTAATATCCGCTCAAGGTATTCTGGCGGACCCATAGAAGGTAGTTGCAGTTGAAAACTGGGAGCAAGCACGAACCGTCACCGAGGTACGGAGTTTCCTCGGCTTAGCAGGTTATTATCGACGGTTTGTTAAAGATTTTGTAACCATAGCTTTACCACTGGCGAGGTTAACCAGGAAAGGGGTAAAATTTGAGTGGGACGATAATTGTGAGTGGAGCTTCCAGTAGCTAAAGTATTGTCTCAATCACGTACCTGTTTTGGCACTTCCAGACGATAGTGGTAATTTTGAGATTTGCAGTGATGCTTCTTTGAATGGTTTAGGTTGTGTGTTAATGCAGCATGGCAGGGTAATCGCGTATGCCTCGCGACAGTTGAAGCCTCATGAAATGAATTATCCTACTCATGATCTCAAGTTGGCTGCTATTATCTTTGCCTTGAAAATCTGGAGACATTATTTGTACGGGGAAACGTGTCAGATCTTCACCGACCACAAAAGCCTCAGATATATTTTTACTCAGAGAGACCTTAATCTTAGGCAGCGGAGATTGGTTGAGTTACTCAGTGATTATAATTGCACGATCGAGTATCATCTTGGTCATGCAAACTCTGTAGCGGATGTTTTAAGCAGGAAAACTCAGGGTCGACTCAACACATTCTATGCACGCAGTGCTCCACTCTTGATTGAATTGTGATATACTGGGGTTATTCTAGGTGAAGATTACCAGGGAGCTTTGCTCGCTAATTTCCAGGTCAGACTGATTTTGATAGATCGAGTGCTTGAGGCTCAAGCGGAGGATCAGGAATCCCAGAAGTTAGTTGAGGCAGTGTCACGGGGGAAAAAGGAAGATCTCATGATTTGGGAATCTGATAGCATGCTTATGCAGGGAAATAGAATGTACGTGCCGAACATTGCAGAATTAAAGAAGGACATTCTTGATGAGGCGCATGCTTCAGCCTATGTTATGCACCTTGGGAGTACTAAAATGTACCACACTATTCGACCTTTCTATTACTGGCCTGGCATGAAAAGGGAGATTGCTGAATATGTGAGTCGATGTGCAATTTTTCAACAAGTCAAAGCTGAGAGGAAGAAGCCTTTTGGATTAATGCAGCCACTTCCCGTTCCTCAGTGGAAATAGGAAAATATTACCATGGATTTCGTGTACAAGCTTCCTCATACGCGGAATGGTTACGATGGCATTTGGGTGATAGTGGATCGACTTACTAAGTCAGCACACTTTATACCAGTTCGAGAGAACTATTCCTTAAGTCGACTAGCTGAGCTATTCATATCGGGGATTGATAAATACCATGGGATTCCAATTAGTATCATTTCTGATCGGGATCCTAGGTTTACTTCTAAGTTTTGGGTGGCTTTCCAGGAAGCCCTTGGTTCGAGATTGCTTTATAGTACATCATATCATCCACAGACAGACGGGCAATCCGAGAGAACTATCTAGACATTAAAAGATATGCTGAGATCTTCGGTACTGTAGTTTGGTGACGTTTGGCATAAATGTTCGGATTTGATGAAGTTTGCCTACAATAACAACTACCACTTTAGTATCGGTATGTCACCTTTCGAGGCACTCTATGGTAAGTCATGTCGTACCCCTTTATGTTGGTCAGAGGTCGGTGAAAGGGTATTAGAGGGCCATGAGATTGTTGATGAGACTACCCAAAATATTCAGGTGATTAAAGCTAACCTGAAAGCGGCCCAGTATCGGCAAAAGAGTCTTGCTGATAGATATGCCACAGATAGAGAGTATAAGGTTAGAGATTGGGTATTTCTAAAGTTATCTTTGTGGAAGGGCGTAGTACGGTTTGGTAAGAAAGGTTAATTAAGCCCTCGCTACATTGGACCGTACCATATCACCGAGCGAGTCGGTGAAGTCGCCTACAGACTTGAGTTACCCCTAGAGCTATCAAAAGTGCATGATGTTTTCCATGTGTCGATACTTCACCATTATGTTTCGGATCCATCACACATGATACCCCCTCAGCCATTAGAAATTAATCCAGATTTGACATATGACGAAGAGCCAATGACGATTTTAGATTGGAAGGATAAGGTTCTTAGGAACAAGACTGTGCGCATGGTGAAAGTTTTGTGGAGGAACCATTCAGTGGAGGAAGCCACTTAGGAGATAGAAGACCATATGCGAGATTTATATCCACGTTTATTTTATGATTATTGATATGTTGTTATGTTAGTGTACAGAAATTTCGGGGACGAAATTTTCTTAAGGGGTGTATGTTGTGACGACCTGTCCCGAATGTATATATATATATATATATATTTTTTTTTTTTCTTCTCGAGTATGTAACATTATGATAATGCCCTCGAGGCTTAGTGACGTGGATGTGCATATTTAGTTTTAGATTATTTTCTCGCCTCTATAAGTAAGGTGTAATCGATGTCTCGAGCGCATTGTAGCGAGTTAGGCTTAAATCGGGTTCGTAATGAAAGTGTTACGAATAAATGATTGTGTAATCGAGCTAAGGAAATGGACCAATCACCATACCTCCTACTTTTTTGGTCCAATTAGAATTTTGGGTTTGTTTTTGGATTAATTGTTAACCCTAAACCTTATGGTCCAATTAGGGCCTTACCCTTTTTATTTCTGCCCAATCCGGACACACACACACACACACTTACACACACGTGCAGCCTTACCTTCTCTCCCTTCCCTTGTCGATTTTTCCTTCTGTCCGTACAAACTGTAGATCATCATACCAAATCACCTTCAAACTTCAAGGATCAAACATGAGGTTCCCATCTTCATGCTCATCTCGAGCTCTAGAACCTTGTGGTACCATTTGTTAAGTGTGTTGGTTTCAAAAACCCCAGATTTCAGGAACTCAGGCAAGGAGCTAAAATAGCTTCGACGTGATCGAGGGTGATTCACTTGGTTTTGAGGCTTAGTAAGGTTTAGCTGGACTTTCGAAGGATTTTTCAACAACTTCCCGTCGGTTTTAGGACTTCAAATAGAAACCGGCGACACAGACGGCGGTTTCCGACAAATCACCGGAGAAGGAAGGAGAATATTCCGTCAACTTTGACGGAATATACTGACGACGTCAGTTGTTTCGCATATAGGTGAGACGTTTCCGGAGGACGAGCGTAGCCAGGCGAGACTCGGGGGTTACGACCCTGCTACATACCAATGAGTGGGCTTTTGGTTTTCTATATATATAAGTATACATGCTTTACATTTTTCCATAAATTGTTTAAAATGGATTTACGTTTTTTAAATGCCATGTCAATTGCATTGCATTTTAGCATATGCATTCGTATAGATATGCATATTATTACATGACGCTATGGACGCCCAGGTAAGCTTCTGGTAAGTACATATTGATGATAGTGATTGTAGTGTGTATGGTTATGTTTAGATACATTTAGTGCTCATTATCCTGCACCCCGGTGTTAGTGCTCCGCCTGAGGCCAGGGCCTAGCCTTCACGTGATTGTTCACCTCTCGCACCACACGCTCACCTTAGATCTAAGGCAGGTGCCAGCCTGTCGTACATACCACACTAGGTGGTTCCGACTCATAGGTGACTTGCAATACTTCGCACAGCCTTCACGTGATCGTAGCACTTGAGTGTATCTATTTACACCTAGCTTGTCGTGAAGACCACATTAGGTGGTTCCGACTCGTGTGCAGGAATTGGTAGATGAGCTATAGGCTCAGCCGTACAGGTCACGTTAGGTGACTTCGGCTGACATATGATTTTACATTGATTTATTTCACCTGGCTTACTTATTTTATTACTGAGATACTTAACATGGCAGATAAACGTTGTTTTTGCCCACTCTTCAGCGGTTCTGACTGCAACTAGGTTACCTATGCTCTGAGTATGTGTAGCTATGCTTTAAATACTTTCACTTGCATTTATAACTTGGTCTAGTGTAAATTAGCTAGTTTGGTTTTTGTTTACTCACATTTTCATATCATTATCACTTCCGCACTGTGCACATGGCTACGTCACCCTCTCGTGACGGCCAACACGCCTCGATTTAGGTCGGGGTGTGTCACACCCCATTGTTACAATATTTAAGTATTAAAATTATCAATGCACTATTATTAACATTTGACATTTCGTATAATTTTTAATCAATGATAGAAGGAGATATTTAAGAAGGAGATATTTTATTTTATTTGCAGGTTGGATGAGAATGGAACTAGCTGGCATAATTATGATTAAAAGTTTGATTATCATTTGATTGAAAAAATCAAAAGTTCATTTGGATATTTGGAGTGTAAAAAAAATCACATTATGCTCTTATAACTATAGGTTCAATTTTTAATAGTTGCATTGTCCAGGGTACATGTGAACGGGTTGTTTTTGGTAGGCAAACCGACCAAGTAGTCCAACTTTTTGAATAATTCTTATTTTCAATTTCTTAGAGTTATTTTTTACTGTTCATTTCCCTAACTATTTGATAATCTAAAACTATTGAAGAAAAATTACATGTAAACATCCAAATTATCATGTCAAGATTTTAGTGTTCACAACCCATATTGAAATGGTTATGATTTGTGTATGTGCATAACGCAATTATTTAATTTATTAGTCATTAGTGAATATAATACAAACTAAACATGATTTGTAAACATCTTAATTTGCGCATGCATGAGATTTCATCAAATTATGACTCTTGATTTTGAGTTTTAATAGTCCTTTTCTTCATAAAACCTTATTTGTTTAACAATAACACGACATGTCTATTATTAATTTAGTCAATCGGTCATCATCATACTTATTTTGATTATTAATTTATGTATTACAATATAGACATACGATGTTTTTATGTCTTTAAATACAGTGTTACTTGATAAAACACATTTTGCAAAACATAGTGGACTGTATTCACCATGTGAAGCGTGAATGTAAAATGAAATGTCACACATAATGATTTTCCAAATGAACTTACATTAGTTGTAAAATTTCCATAATTAAGTATAATTTAAAATCTCAACCGTAGCTTAAGTTGCAATTGTTGGATTGTCTTGGTGGTTAGGGGATATCTCTTTAACATATTACGTTCTGGATTTAACCATTCCAACTCTTCAATAATGTATTTTTTTTTTTACGGGCAATAAAATATCTACATTAAAATAAGGGGAGATGAATTTAGACACGAGGCCTTGAGTATAAAGATAAATGCTCTTAATCAACCGAGATATGATCAAGTAATCCTTATCGAGTAATGTTAGAGAAACCAAATTTTTAAACTAAATTTGCAAACCAAATAATATGTCACTAATAAGAAACAAGCACGTTAATCAGCACTTAATTAATAATCCAATCATCTACAACCACATCATTTGATTTACAAATTTTATTTAAAAAATTTGGTTTCCTAACATTACTTTTATCCTCATCCTAATAGTGTAAATTAATATAAAAACTATATCCAAAAAAAAAAAAAAAAGGAAATGCCAAAAGCAAAAGGACAAAAGACGCAGAAAGTAAATGATTGGCCATGTGATTGGTTAGAATAATGTAAATAAATAAAATCCTAATTGGCTGCTAATCTGTACTGTATTTTTCCTTATCGTTAAATTAAGCAGACACTGACATCCACAAGATTAATTAATTAATTTAATAAAAAAGAGTCTAATCTATATTATTGTTTGAGTAAAATGTAGACAATTTTAATTTAATTTAATGTAATTTAATTTTTCAGATATATTTTCAGGCATTGTATACGACTTTTAAGTTTCAAATGACAAAATAAGATTAAAGTCGAGTTTCAATGATAAAGTGAAACGATTATTATGTTTAAGAAGTAAAGTGACGATTTTTAAGTTACATAAAAGTAAAATGATATTAAAATCAAGTTGCAGAGAACGTAACTAAAAATAATCTTTAATTTAATCAAGTGAACCTAATCTAATGTTATACTTTGAGTAAAATGTAGAAAATTGTTAGCACATTTTAATTTATTTTAATTTAAAATTTTCAGATATTATTTTCAGGCATTGAATACGCAGTACAAGTTAATAGGTGAGGTTTGTATTTGTTCTTGAAAGTTGAAACATTTCGTACACGACACCTCCCCTCGACCTATCCGATTAGAGAAGACGGAACATAACGGAATATACCGTTTTCTGATGAATATTTGATTCTTGAAGCTATAAATTTAATTTTCCTAACTAATATTAACAAACCAATTAATCCATATACTTTGCATGTAGATGTTGTTTAACTACCTACACCCTTCCTCTTCCTAGTAGTTAACCTTGAGAGAGGATCATCACTGGATCCTCTTTGTGAAGATCCCGGGGATCCTTCAATTACATCTATTCATCGTGCATCGTGCGGTCAGTTTTCGTTAGCTTCTATTTATATTCAATTTTAAATAAAAAATTTACAATGATTTCTAACCGCACGATGTACAATGAATGAATGTGATTTAAGGATCTTCGGAATCCTCACAAAAATAATTCGACGAGGATCCTCTCTCGTCTACCTTTTCTTAATTCTTGGAGTATTCCACTTTCCAATTGCATGTTTTTAGGGTTTTTTTGGCTTTTTTCTGTTCTTTTTGTTAAGAATTAATTAATTAATATGGTAAATGATTAAATTATATGTTAATAATTTACTTTATAAGAGTAATGAATTTCAAAGTGTGACAATATATGAAGAAATGGAATATTATCATATTAATTGGTGGTTGAGAGTAATTTTAGAAGTAATTTAGTGATAGTGTTTGTGTTTGTGTATCAGAAAATGAAATAAAAAAAAAAGCTACAATATATATGATTTGTTATGGCATTAGGTAAGCTCTCATATTCAATTCGGAACTCCAACTCATTGTATATTTGTAGTAAAGACAGTGGCGGAGCCAGGATTTCTTATGAGGAGGGGCCTCACACAAGTATAGAAGAAGAAAAAATGAATAGTGATTATAAAATTACAAATGCAAAACATCATAATATATATCCAAATAATTAAATAGTCAAAATTAACATATCCATAGATAATATGAATTTCATATTTTGAGACCCTTGCGCATGATGTCATCTATACTATTGAAAGAATTATTAAACTCAATGGAGAGAATTACTAAAAATTTGCAAACCCTAAAACTCAAAGTAAGAGGTAGGATAGAATAGAAACAAATGTTTTATAGAGGATAATAGAGTTTTACAAACCTTATTGTTCTTTATTCAATAAATTTGGGATTTGGAATGGTTAAATATATGAAATTCAAGAAGAATAGGGAAATATCTCTGGCAGTGCCTAAGTGAAAGACAATTTTTGTTAATTAAAAGTGAATGATGAGTTGAATTTGGATGTTATTGATTTGTGATAAATGACGATTCGAAATATTATACTTAATTTCGGGATGGAATTTGGTGGATTAAAAATAGATAATGATCGGATTTGTTTCACATGTTGAGAAACGTTGCAAAGCAAGGTGTAATACTAACCTTATTTTTACAATTGAGGGTAGGCCTAGGACTACTCTAGTCCTAATATGCCTCCGCCAGTGAGTAAAGAGATGGCGGCAATTTTAGATAATGCGGCGACTACTATGTAACTCATCTGGTAAGTTCGTTATTCAATTACTTTGTAACAAGCTTACATCCAACTACTATTAGGATTTAAATAAGCTCAATAATTACTTTGTTGGCACGATGTTAACAAAATTATAACTACTCGCTACTCCTATCCCGCTAAGGATTAAGATGAACTCTTTGTTTGAGGTCATGACATTCTTGCAAGCTAAAATTGTGGGACAATACTCTCAAAACCTTAGCGAAAGACGTTCATTGTGTAGTAGCTTAAGAGCATAATTTAAATGGAATCCTAGTTTCGTTTCAAACTCTCCTTCCAAATTCGGTAAACCAAACTTTGTAACAGCTGTTGTAACTTGTGTGTACTCAAGAGATTATTTTGCTCTAGACTGCCCTAGGGGTATTGTAAAGTTCCATTTTCCTAAAATTAAAAAAGAAAAGACAAGAAAATAGAAGCCGAGGTTGGAAGTAGGAAGCCAAGAGTAGTAAGCAAGTAACCCGAACAAAAAGTGAATGTGGGAAATGGGTCGGATCACAAGCGTCAAAACAAAACTGAAGGGTAAACACTCAAAAACTGGTTCGGAAGAGAAAGAAGAAAGGTCACAGACTCCAATCCAGTCCAACACAACTCAACCCCACTCTGGCGCTCCTCACCGGTTTTAAAGCCCCTCGTGGTTGTCTCTCCTCTTGTCTTTTGATTTATCCGCAAAACCTGAACACATACTCTCTCTCTCTCTCTCTCTTGTCACACACATAGAAACCCGCTTCCATTTCTTTCTCTCTCTTGTCTTTGTCTTCTTCCTCCTCCTTCCTCTGCCTTTTTTTCTTCTTTTTTATTTCAAACCCTCAAAGCCAACTAACTCTCTCTCTCTCTCTCTCTGACCTCTCAGATTAAACAAATCCGTAAAACAGCTTTCTTTATGTATTATCTTCCTCCACAGTAACTGACCCACCGGCGGGACCCCTCTCCCTCGCCGGAATTCCCCTCCTTTTCCGGCTACAAGCTCTGTTTTTTGGGGGCTGGAAAAAGGATTAGGTAGAAGCAAGCACATAAGAAAAAGGAAGAGAATTTTGGGTTTTTGTTCTCATACTCTCTCTCTCTCTCTCTCTCCAATCTTGTGGTGAGTGTGACAACTAGCAATGCTGCAAAAGGAGAAGAGGGTTCAGATGCATAGGTGCTGAGATCCATTGTTGTTTCACAAGTTTCCATTTTTTTTGTGATAAAGTATTGATCTTTGTCTGAATTTTGGACATGGTGAACAATTGTGCTGGTGAGCCTTCTGTTTTACTAGGTCAGACCTTGTTCTTTATTTTTTCAATTTTTGAAGTGAATTTTACCATTTTTTGGGGTTATAATTTGCTTTTTAATGTCCTCTAATCTGTGTTAATTTTGAAACTTAAGAGTTCAATTTTATCATTTTTCTTAAAACTTTCAAGGGTTAAACTCCAACTGCTTTCATGTGCTTCCTGATCTTTTGCTCTTTGCCTTTTCACCATTTTTTCAAGGGTTTAAACTTCAATTTTGATGCATTTTAGGTTGATTAGAAACTTAGGAAAACATAATTATTAAATTTTGATTTTGTTTTCCTATCTTTTTCTCTGCAATCAAATGGGGTAATTGTGTTTGGTTGTTGGTAGGTAAGCAAACATTTTCACTTTCTTACTTTTTTCCCCACTTCCTTCATCTCTCTGAGGTTGTAAGGAAAGAAAAAACATCTTAAATTCTTCCAAATTTTAGACCCTAATGAGTAAATTTTCATGCTTTGTGTAATTTGATCTCGGTTTTCTTTGAATTCCTAAATGCCATTCTCAATGCTTTAGAAATTTATGGTTAGGTAATAATCTGAGGATAATCTTAGTTTTTAAATTATTGTTAATTTTCAGGTAAGGAGTCATGTAACATAGACAAATTCGGCAATTGAGAAAGCTCGAAAATTAACTATATTCTTCGGTTTTGTTTGGTGATATTCTCTGGTTTCGGAGTGCTGCACGATGCCATTTGAAATAATGGATCAAAGGGGTGTATCTGTCTCTTCTCACTTCTTTGAAGAAATCCCTTTTTCTTCTGAGGTAATTCTTTGTCTTGTTACCATGAAAGTTGTTCCATTTTTAGTAATTCGTGAAGTTTTCACAACGTTTCATTCAACATATCGCACTGGTGTTTATTAGGCATCTTACCCTGTTTAACTCTTATCATAAATTTTTGCCTTATTTTTAGCACATCATACCTTTTTGCCATTGTCGTAATATTTATCACTTTGCCAACTTTGATTCACCAGAGACAAGTCGGATTTCAGAAGCTGAAAACCATGCCCGATTACCAAGGTGAGCATCCTGTTAGGAAACTTGCCTGAGAAAGTCTATTAGCTTACTTGTCGTGTCTGGTTTTCTTATGTTTTCGGTGGTTATCTGGGTTTAGTTATACCACATTATCTGTTGGAATAATTTCCCAACCAAACAGATGCCCCTAACTTATTAACAACTGCTGTGTTGTGTGATGCTAAGTTAACCAGTCTTTCTCACTCAATGCTTAGGTTTGAGTTGCCACACTTGTCTACATAGTCAGATCATGCCTCGTAAAGAGGGAATTAACATAAATAGTAGTTGTGATAAAATTAATCTGAAGATTTTGAACTATGTTGTCTTCATTTTGGTCAAATGGATGACAAATGGCTGCTCGAAATCCCAACTTCAAAACAGAAGTTCTTACTGCTCTATAAAGTAATCGGTTTAATGCAATAACGCTCTAAACTTGGAAGTCTTTTGATTGAAAGCAAATAAATGTGCCATGGATCACGAATTGGTTCTTTTCTGGTACCTTGTCTGCCAGAAGTTCTGAATGCCATAACTTGTTTTATGGAAATTGCATTTTTGTTGATTTCAGACTATACCCTTGATCCATTCTCATACTTTGAATTTGAATTACTCTATTTTACTGTAAGAACCATAACTTTTCCTAATCTCCTTTGTAAATATTGTCCTTCAGCGGGAGTCAGTGGAATGGTACCAACACCTGGCAGCATGTTGGGTTCTTCAATGCCATCAAAAAAGTATTTACCAAACGGGGCACAGTCGGTGGATTACTTGGATCCACCACAATCCAATCTGGCTGGGGAGCAAACAGAAAGGCTAAGCGTTGGTGAAGGAATTCCCAACATCTCCAAGGTCTCGTGGAAACCTATGGATCACCAACCAAAATTGTGGTCAGACTTGTCCGCAAACCCAACACCTTATAGCTCAGTTGGCGGGAAAACTCTTATTCTTGGCACCCAGCATGAAAGTAGTCTGTTCTCAAGCTCTTTGTCCGAAACTTTTAGCAAAAAGTGTAAGTTTTCCTTGTGAAGTCTATTAAATGCTTGTCTATATGTTGCATGAGGTTAATGTTACTTTCTGTATTCTCGAATCAGATACTTATGTTGACCATACTCTTTAGTTTTGTCGGTAGATATATCAATCTGCAGTTCTATCATTCATAAAAAGCATGCAGAAGAAGCAGCAAAATTTAATTTTCTCACAAAAAGTTTTTCTTCAACTCTATGTCTAAAGAAGTTTCGACATCAAATGTTATTTTGCATAAAGTTTCCGCATTTGAAATCTGGCTCCAAAATATTTCTTAAACTTCTTGTCCACGTATAACACATGTTCTAATTTGTTCGCTACTTCTATTTATGTACTATGGTTTGTCGTCACATTTGCAGTTGTTGGGATAAGTCGTGGTTGAGTCGACTTAAGCTGACTACTACTTGATTGATGTACTTTTTCAATATGCAGTGCGATTACTGAAGAATGATTTTATATCTCATCAGTCTACTCATAACGGTGCCTCCCAACATGAGGAAGAACCCTTTGAATCTCTTGAAGAAATTGAGGCACAAACAATTGGAAATCTCCTTCCAGATGAAAATGACTTGTTTTCTGGCATGACAGATGAGCCGGGTTATAAGGCTTATGCTAATATTGGTGATGGATTTGAAGATTTTGATCTCTTTAGCAGTGGCGGTGGCTTGGAAATGGAAGGAGATGATCAAGGGGTTTATAATAGCTCAATTGCGGGTGAACACCCTTATGGCGAACACCCTTCCCGTACACTTTTTGTTCGCAATATTAATAGCAACATTGAAGATTTGGAATTGAAGGCTCTTTTTGAGGTGCTTATACCTCCTTTTCAAGTTTTTTACTTTTTTTTATTATTTATTCATGTATTTTATTTTAGTTTGAGAGTTCCATGCAAGCCAGTTAAATTGACAATTGTACTTTGTTCCGTTAGCGATATGGAGATATCCGGGCACTTTACACTGCCTGCAAGCATCGTGGGTTTGTTATGATTTCTTATTATGATATAAGGGCTGCCCAAAATGCACTAAGAGCACTTCAAAGTAAGACACTGAGGCATAGGAAGCTTGACATACATTATTCGATACCCAAGGTATGATGATCGCTTGCTATTCACTTTTGTTGTATCCGCTAAATTCGCAACCTTGTTCTCCTTGTCTTGTTTTATACATTCTCATGTTGCATTGTCCCATCATGCTTTTATACTTGCCAATATTTCAGGACAATCCTTCTGATAAAGATATTAACCAAGGAACGCTAGTTTTATTCAACCTTGATTCTTCTGTTTCTAGTGACGAGCTTTCTAAAATTTTTGGATCTTATGGAGAAATTAAAGAAGTAAGGCATCCGATTTCCCCTCTCCTATCTTGCTTTGCTTCAAAGAGAAAGAAAGAACTTTGTATCTCATGTGGTTGTTATTTTTGTTTTCAGATCCGTGAGACTCCACACAAACCTCATAACAAGTTCATAGAGTTTTATGATGTTAGAGCCGCAGAAGCTGCTCTCCATGCGTTGAATAGGAGTGAGATTGGAGGAAAGCAGATCAAGCTTGAACCGAGCCGTCCAGGGGGCACAAGGAGGGGGTATTGATAAGCTACTCTTACTATTGATTACAATATCTCGTTTTCTCATTTAAGTTTGAAATTCTTAATTTTCTCCTTTGTAAGAAAGAACATTCCTTGTGCAGTTTGGCTCAAGTTTCCGAGCAGGACCGGGATGAATTCAAATTTTGTAATGGTTTGTCTGACAATTTATCAACAGGCACCAAGGGTATGAATCTGTTTGTTGTGAACTGTTGCTTCAATTTGTGTTTATCTTGTTATACAATTGCTTACCTTTCTTTTAATACAGTGACGCTTCATCCTGGAATGGTCACATCAAGCTGCATGGTTAATGGATCTAGCCTGGGCTTACATTCTGCAGTCCGTTCACCTGTGAGTGCATTTATTGAAAACGCTTTATCCCATCAGAGTTCAAGTGTTCCAGATGCCTTTCCCGCTCCAGTGACATTGGCATCTATAGGGAAAAAGTTTAGCCTTCGTGACACTGAACTGTCTCTGGATGACATGAATTTTGGTAATCAGAGTGCTCCCGGCATACATCCTCATTCACTTCCCGAGTATAATGACAGTTTAGCCCATGGTATTCCATGCAACACTTCTGGTGCTATCGGAATCATAAATGGCAATCTGGGACTTAGAATGAGAGAAGGAACAGACCGAAGATCCACTGTCAGTGCAAATGGTCACCTAGTGGAACTGAATGGAGGAGGTACTGTTTAACCGAAATATTACTTGTAAAGCTGATTTTAACGTAGCATTATTCTGGTGAATTTGTTGTTTACAAGTTGTTTTCTTACACAGCTTTTGGATCTCCTGGAAATGGGAGCTGCCTGGTTCATGCTCATCCCTATCTTTGGAATAACTCCAACTCGTACCAGCAGCATCCTTCAAGTCCCATGATGTGGCAGAATTCACCATCATTTATCAGTGGTCATAGTGCGCATCGCTTTCCCCAAATGCCAGGATTCCACAGGACACCACCTCATATGCTGAGTGGTACATCGCCTGTGCACCATGTAGGATCAGCTCCAGCTGTTAACCCTTCCATTTGGGAAAAGCATGCCTTTTCAGGGGAGTCTCCTGACACTTCTAATCTTCACTTGGGTTCTCTTGGCTTTGCACGTTTTGCTGGTAGTCCACAGATGCATCCTATGGAGATTTCCTCACAAAACCTCTTTTCTCTTACTGGTGGAAATTTCTTGGACATCACTACCAGTACCCGGCAGCGCTCTTCACAGGAGATGGGCCACATGTTTCCTGGTAGGAATTCGATGAGTTCAATGCCTACCTCTTTTGATTCTCAAAACGAACGTGGTGTTAGAAACCTGTCTCACCGAAGAAATGAAGCAAATTCTAACAATGTTGATAAGAGACAATATGAGCTTGATGTTGAACGTATACTCCGTGGGGAAGACAGACGCACCACGTTGATGATCAAGAACATTCCCAATAAGTATGTATATTGTCCCCCAACTGTTCTGATTTATTGCATCTTCTATTTGTTATTTTACACTCATCCGCTACAGTACTGTGATAACGATGGATTCTTGAAACTGCATATTTTCGTAAAAATTGCTATCCAGTTGTACGTAGTGATTTTGCCATTTTGCTAAACTAATTAACGGTTGTTACAGATATACTTCAAAGATGCTTCTTGCTGCAATTGATGAGCAGTGTCGAGGAATTTATGACTTTCTTTATTTGCCAATCGACTTCAAGGCAAGGAAATTGTTTAGAATATCATCTTTTGTTGGGTATATAACTTAGAATTTTTCTAATCCAAAATTTGTCTGTTTAACCTCTCACAGAACAAATGCAATGTGGGATATGCGTTCATCAACATGATCGATCCTCATCAGATTGTTCCATTCTTTAAGGTTTGACCGCATGGGAGCTATCTGCTCAATATGAACAAATGCTTTTATATCTGTGATATTTTTCTTTGTTTCCGCCTTTTCAAAACCCTACTGAAACTAGATTACACGTCTGTTACAGGCATTCAATGGAAAAAAATGGGAGAAGTTTAACAGTGAAAAGGTGGCATCACTTGCATATGCTCGTATTCAGGGTAAAGCTGCTCTTATTGCCCATTTCCAGAACTCAAGCTTAATGAATGAGGACAAACGCTGCCGTCCCATACTTTTCCACACAGAGGGTCCAAATGCTGGTGATCCGGTAAGATATCGTGAGATGAACAATCCTCTAATTCCCCTCTTTTATACTACATTAATCTAATTGGTCGTCTTTTTTGTAACTCGTGTCTTTCATTTCCAAAATTCATGGTATGAGGAAAGTTTTAGTTCTGAGAATGTTTGCCCCAGTTAAGTGACAACTTCTGTGTGCAAGGGGATGGAATGTCTTTGAGTTATCTTAAACTGGGTTTTCAGTCGATAGGATCCCACATTAGGTTGGTTATCTCCCCACATTACCAAGACTGACCTATTTTTTTGCTCTTTCAACAGGAACCCTTCCCCATGGGTACCAACATCAGATCAAGACCAGGAAAACCTCGAACAGCTGGCTACGATGATAACCATAATCACGGGAGTCCTTCAGCAACTGCAAACGGAGAGGAAAATTCCAAGGAATCCGACCGAGACTTGTTCTACCAAGATTTCTAACCATTCAACCTAATACCGGCGTACAACGAGTGTAACCACTTCAATTCTCTACAGCAGGGGTGGTCTATTGACTTCATTTTTGACTATAGAGGAGTGCTTCTACTAGGTTTCTGATTTACCTCAACCGAGAGGGTTACTTCGCAACCGTTTGGTATTTTCTCTGGTATTAAGCCAACTTATGGGCACAGAGAATGTCTTGACAAAGCTTAAAATTTTGGAGTCTGGTTTGTTGAACAATGTCTCAGTGTATAGGCAGGCACTCACAGAACCTTGTGCTAAGGCATTTTTTTCACCTTGTTTTAACTTACACCTTTTACTCATGTGGGACCTTTTTCTGGTTGGCCAATGATGGAGACACACATGTACTTTTGAGTACTCCAGTTGCTGAAATTTTTGAAATTCTAATCTTGCTTTGATGCTATGTGAGTGTGTTCTCTTGCAATCTTTCTTGTTGAATGTTATCTTGTATTTTGATACTTCTTTTTTGGAACCCCAGAGGGAAAAAATTCCTACTCCTTGGATCATCCTCTTTTTGGAACCACTGCCTTTGGCGTTGGGGTTGGCGTCAATCCTTCTTGATCTCTCCCTCTTTTTTCCCTCTTTGTTTCTTGTTGTAGTCGCTCTATCAGTGTCGAGTATAGCCTTCAGTTTCTGGTTGTGATAGCTCTCTCACTTTGCCGATGTGAGCTTTCGTGATTGTGGCCAAGGAGCGGTTTGTTTAATCTCGGACTTTGGAGCGGCGATTATTGTTTTAGACCTGAAGTGCTGGTGTTTATAAATTATAGTTTGTGCGCTTGTCAAAGAACTATGAGAAGGAAACTTGACGTTTGGTGGAGGGAACTCATAGCAAGGCTTCTTTGCCGACGATTGCAAATCATCAGAGATAGGTGTGGTCTTTTCCTTGTGGAGCCTCTATGATAGTTCAATGTTTTTTTCTTTTTTTTGAAAGAATGATAGTTCAATGTTTTAGTGCTCATGACTATAGTTTAGGTATTAGCATCAAGGTTCTCCGTGATTTTTTTTTATTATGTTTGTAATTGTAGGATTGTGATGTTCTTTTTGACACATGTAGTCTCTTCAATTGTTCTAAGAGACACATTTATCTTTTTTTTTTTTTTTAATAAAAAAGACATATTAAAAAGATATACGTTTTAACATATCTATCGTATGTAAATTTTTTATAGAACAAATAATATTATCTACACTAAGGGCGTGGGGCATTGACTAAGGCTCACAATGGGCTAGCAATAATGTTGTTCAAATTCGCCTTTGGCGAGAACTGAACCTAAAACCTCTCACTTACAAGTGAAGAAAAATATTATTAAACCGTAGTACGAAGTAGCATCATAAGTACGTTTTTAACTATTCTTAAAAAAAATACCATAAAATTTAACAATGCAACATGTTATTAGCACTCTGAAATCATCAATTACTCTTTAGCAGTTGTCATGCTTTTATTATTTCATTAAATTACCGATCAACATAAATAAAAATACCAGTCCAGATCATTAAGAAAATCCCAATAAACTTCATTAATAAAATATAAATCATTTTCTTTTTGTTTCTATAAAATAGATCATCCACCATGTAACACTTTGTAGTTTTAATTAAAAGTCATTAAAAATAAGGGTTAGAGGTAATTTCAAATTGGTCATAACTTTTTAAAATATTTTAAATAACTACCTAACGACTTAAAAAGTGAAAATTTATTAGATACACTAGCTTTAAGTGATGATGCAGACAATTATTAAAAGCGTGGTTTTATTCTCAAGTTGTCTACGAAGCTTTGGATTTCTAAATCAACACAATTTGGCAAAGCCAGTTTACATCTTAACTTGGTTGAAAAGAGTCGATTTGAGAATTAGAGCTCCACAGACAAGCATTAGTAAAGACCAAGATTAATTATTTGTCTACCTCATCATTTAATGCTAAAAACATTATCACTTAATATTGATAAAGTCATTACTTAATGTTGTTGACCTAACAAATGTCTAATTTTTTGAACGCTTAGTAGTTATTCGAAATGCTTTACAAATTGGGGACTAATTTGAAGTAACCCCTAAAATATTGGGTAGTTATCCTACTTAACTTAGAAAATAAAAATAAATTTAGATTTTTGAATATTAAATTATATTTGATTATTTAAAAATTAATTTTTTAGTGAAAAATGAAGAAAGTTCAAAATTTGTTTGGGTTTTCCTACTGCCCCAAATTATTTGATTGCAGCAGACAAAGAAATATTGAACAAGTGCTCTGAAGAAGCCCAAGACAGAGGAGGTGGAAAACACAGACGACGACGGCGGTGGCGGCAAACAAGCCGCAAACAAGACGAATATGGCGGAAGAGGAGAACGGCTATCCAGATAGCAGGCAAGAGCAAGAAGAAGCCCTCGTCGCTCTGATCGAGCATCGCACCCGGGAAGTCCACCATCTCCGCCAGCGCGTCAACTATTACAAAACTCAGGTTGCACCCCACCATCCCCCTCCCTCCCTCTCTCTGTGGTCATTTCGATGGTGACATATTGGGGTTTTTAGAAATGTTGGTTTCCTTGTTTGTTTGTATTCATTTGGTATGCTTCTGCTGCTGCTATAAAGTTATTAACTTTGAATTATGGGTTTTCAGTCTTTTGATTAACCTGCTGCTGCAATGCTTTTTAGGCTTGAAAGTTTTAATCTTTTTGCTAATCCCAAATTAGAACGGTTTACAAAGTTTAATTAGGACTGCTTTTTGATTAATTAAATGAATTGGTTTTATGCCCTAAGCTAATATCATGGCAAATGCACACCTGGGTTTGATCACAGCACAAGAAATCTTTTTAGGGTTCTTGAGATGAAGTTAGAAATCAAAAACTCATTGATTTTGAGTCTGATCATAAACACTGCTATTCATGACTTTGCTTTAATGTATGGAGTTGCCTTGATGGCCATTGATTAGCCGAATGGCCTTGTTTAAACTCATTGTACATGAAGTTACTTGCTGCAAATTCAAATCACCAAGGGAAGACAATATACCATTTTCTTAGGGGTAATGCTAGGGAGACCAAATTTCTAACCCAAATTTTGTAAGCCAAATGATGTGGACGTTGATGATTGGATTATTACAAGTGTTGATTAACGTGCTTATTTCTTTTAGGTGACACATCATTTGGTTTAAAAATTTGATTTCCCTAGCATGAACCTTTTCTTAGATATGCCCGAAATTATGAGCATTTCTCTGTGTTTTAACTTATGAGATGCCTTCCGAAGGGAATTATCCACTAATTATTTATTTGGAAAAGGCATGCAGCTTGGAGAAACGGAGAAGAGGTTAACTGATACCGAAATTAAGTTGGCTCGACTTCGACGCCAAGACAAAGTAGGGTCAACCAGGAGTTCTCCAGGTAGTGGAATGAAAAGTGCAAAGGTGGAGCGCAGATCAACAAGTCCTATACATTTAAATGAAGGTTCTTCTAGACACCAGCATCAATCGAAAACAGAACTTTTCATTCCTGCAGTCAGCCCAAAAGTTTCCCATCCTACAATGGTGGCAGGGTCTAGTGGGAAAAATCCAGTTAATTCTAGTGCTCAAGCAAGTCCATCAGTTTCTAGTCAGTCTATTAGTGCTAACAGAATGAAAGGTGACAAATCATATAGAAATTCTTCAAAGCAGGACGTTGAAGTTCAAGATAAAGGGAAAAAACGGAAATTTGGTAAGACTCTAGCATGTTGACTGGCCTCATTGTCCATATTCTGTTTCTTGACTGTCTGTCTGTAGGCCACATATTTCAGTTTTTCTTTGTGTCTGATGCTAAAATTGTATGTATTTCAGAACAGAAAGAACACAAAGAATTAGTCCCGTTGGTTCGCACTAGCTCTCAACCATGTAAAATCAACTGCTATGCGAGCAGTCACATCTCAAGTCAGCACAAGAGAAAGTTGAGAAGTCTTTCTTTGTGCCCAGTGAATGATCAGCTTTTTGTGACCAGGTAATTAACATGTTTGCTGTTCGAGGAAGAAGGATATGTTCTTTATTATAATAGTAACATTTTTTTACTTGTCATCAATATCCATGATATCTGTTGTGTTTATTTCACTCTTTCAGGATTTCACCTTTGAATATGTGGGGGAAGTAAACGTGGGGGTACATATATTATATGGTTATATCCTGGGGTTATAAGATTAACCCGTGTTTTCTTGTGTCCACATCTTTTGGTTAATAGTTGTCTTTGGGGTAGAAATGGCCTCTTAACTTTAAATCTGTAACGTATGTATCAAATTCTCAAAATATCAGGTATCTTTCCCCCTTTCAGGTAGTTGTACATATTAATGTGTATTGAATTATTAATTACAGATTATGGCCCTGCTTCGGAATATGTATATGTCTTTCTTTTTCATAAGCTGGTAGTATTCTCTTGTACTCTGTTAAATGAAATTGAATCCTCATCCTGATATTTTATGTTATTAAGATTGGTAAAAGAATTTGCGTAAACAGCCAAACAAGAGGCAACGACATAAATTCACACTTGGAATTTATGTATAAAAATAAAGCTTGAAGTATATTGCTTACTGTGTCCTACAAATGGTAACTACAAGATGCATCAAATGCTAGCAAACCTGATCAATTTTAACAAGTGCTTTGGAATGTTTGCAGTGCTTTGGATGGAGTAGTCAACTTCTGGCAAGTTCAGTCCAAGGGGTAAAGTTCAAATTCATCATGTTACATTATTATTTCTTAACTTCACAATTGTGTTGTCGGTAGCAATATAAAGTGGATTGAAATGAGCATAAGGTCATATAGTCGAACTTTCTCCTTTTTTTTATATAATTAGGAAAAGCATGTATTTGAGCTTATAGTTATATGATTACATGCCCTTGATAGAGATGTATTCTGACTGGTGGACTGTATTTCCTAAATTGACTGAGGAGGTGCAGAATCTGTGTGTTTCAAAACGGGTGTTGGTATCTATGTGGCTGTTATTCCTTGGTCTGTTTAGAAAGGCAGACCTGTGATTATGTCTTCTTGTCATGACCACCGGATTTGTAAATTCGTGCAGTTTCAATTTTTCATCTCATGTCTTAAATATTGGTTGTTTTTCCACTTTTGCAGTGCTCTTAAATTTGCAGGTATGCGCTTCTACTTTGCACAACTGATCGGGCGTCCCTTTTGTTTCTTTTAATTGCAGGTCTAGTGCTTCTCGACTTAGTTCTACTGATTGTGCATCTCCAAACAGGAGATGGCCAGAAGATATAGCCTGGCACCCTGATGGAAACAGACTATTTTCTGTGTATAGTGCTGATGGTGGCGATTCGCAAGTATCAGTCCTAGATTTAAATAGAACACAAGGGGTAAGGGCCACCTTTAAAATTAATTGCTCCAATTATGTGGGGGTACACTTAGCCCTGAGCAGCATGCCCTCTGCCCATGAGTTTCCCAAGTTTAGAGAATTAACATGCCAATTCTTGGCTTTTTGTGCATTGACAGAAAGGTCGTGTTACTTTCTTCAAAGATAAGCCTCATGTGAGAGGGATCATTAACAACATAGTTTTCCCACCCTGGGAGGATACCTGTTTTGTCACTGGTGGTAGTGATCATGCTGTTATAATCTGGAAAGAGGCTGATGCGGAGAATGTATGGAAACCAAAGACACTGCATAGGAATATGCACTCATCTGCTGTTATGGGAGTTGCCGGGATGTTCCAAAAGCAGATAATACTATCAGCCGGAGCAGACAAAAGAATTGTTGGGTTTGACGCTAACACAGGAAGAGCAGAGTTTAAGCATCAGATAGAAAGTAAATGCATGAGTGTCTTGCCAAATCCTTGTGACTTCAATATCTTCATGGTTCAATCAGGGTGAGAAACACTGATTTTTCATCTAGAATTTTCATATCATCAACTCGTGTGCTGTCTTGATATTCGCCTTGTCAGTGCTAAGTGCTCCTAGAACTGAATGCCGTTTTGTTCACCTCATGCATTTGCATGCTGCATCATATTATTTGTTAAGATGCCTCAAGGTTTTTGACATGTATTTGTATTATTAACCATCAGAAATCTTTTGAAAGAACCTTGGCTTTCTAGACTTGATTAATAATCATATACTAGTATAACTTGATATGAGTGTACATTTTGGACGAAGCTCTTTTCTTCAGTTACGATTTCTATGTATTCTTTATCGAGCATGATGTTATTAACGTTAACCTGTTTTATAACACGCAGGACCCATGAGAAGCAGCTCCGACTATTTGATATCAGACTGAGGCAAACAGAGATACATGCTTTTGGGTGGAAGCAAGAGAGCAGTGAATCTCAGTCAGCTCTGATCAATCAGGCGTGGTCTCCTGATGGCTTATACATCTCATCTGGTACAGCAGATCCATTGATCCACATATTCGATATCAGATACAACGCGAACAAGCCTTCTCAATCAATAAGCGCTCATCAGAAACGGGTTTTCAAAGCTGTATGGCTCCACTCATGCCCCCTTCTCATTTCCATATCTTCTGATTTGAACATTGGTTTACACAAAACCACGTAGATGGTTATAAAACGTTCCAGCTGACAGATACTACTAGCCCGGAAATGAAATTCCCTATCTAGTTCTCTGTTCTCCTCATTTTACGTCGGTGCTCAAAGATCTATTACTTGTTTTCAAGAGTAACAACTTTCATAATGCATTTTTGTAAGAGTCGAGCGTAGGCGTGCTGTCGAGATGTCGGAGAATTGTACGTAGTTTTTTCGACGGGACGGTGCTGATAAGTGGATTGGAGTATATTAGATGCAAATTTCTTCGAGGAAATGGAGGACATGATGCTAAGTGTAATTTTAAGTACGCAATGGCAGGCTTCATTTTTTATGTGCTTCTGTGGAATTCAAACGCTAACCTTCATCTCATACACGACATGTCGTTTTACAGATTTGGGCCCATGGACCGTATGATAGATAATTCGGCAGTCCAAAGTTTGCAATGGGCCCTCAGTTAAAATTTTTAGAAACAATTTTCTTTATTCGAACTGTTCGCCACTTCTTATCGATTGTATTAAAAAGACATTTGCGAGGACAATTTAAACTTGAGTGGCATGGATCCGACATTATTCTAGTTAACTTGACAAAATTCATGCTTGTATGAATACCATTATTGCTACACACGTTTTAAATTCTCGTAAAATTTTCTCATAACTCCATCATCAAAGTTTTAAGTATATACTACTTAAATTTGTGAATAAACATTTTTTATGACGTAGATCCTCTGAACATTGGTCATGTGCATTACACGTGGTGAGACGGAAAATTGTGACAAATTGATATTCGTGGTACGAATTAAAAAATTCAGTAGGCTCGAGCGAAATTGAAAATTCGGCGGAAGTGAACCAAAGTTCAAAGGTCGAAAGGAACACAATTTTGTTTTACCCCAAATTACGAAATATTGCTTCATTATTAAAAGTCAGAAACCTAAATATCATCATTAAAATTAATTTATTATGTTGTTATACTTTCTTTTAATCACAAATAATCACTTAGCAATACGGTCTAGTGATATTTTTTTTTATTTGTAAGTAAAAGTTTTAATTCATTTTTCATGGATAGCAAGTTCAATACCAAATTATTAAGGAATATATTTGCTCACCGGTCACCATCCTCAAGTGATGGTGATGCTTACCACCATATTTATTACCGTTAGATAAGTTTAAATTTTGAAATCTACGTAGTGGATAGACACAAATCTCAAAATTTAAAACTCATCCAACACAGATAAATAGGGTGTAAGCATTATCGCTACTTGAGAGTGTAGAGTAAAAATGCACTGTGGCTCGCACAACTCCTTACTTTTAATGTAAATACATCGTATTACAAAATTTTTAATATGAATAAGCATTCTCTTAAATCATTCCAAGAGGAAGAAAAAAATAAATAAATTTCAAGCAAGTATTTTTAGTGGAGATCAACTTACTTGAAACAGGTTTACTGTGACGTGATATTTCAATCCTACAATAAATGTCGCATGTTAAAAAAACTTACTCATATCATTGTTTTATTGAACTAAAACGTCATTGTCAATCTGTTCTTTGTAGATTCGAGTAATGCTAGGCACACTAAATTTTGGAAACTACAGGACATGGAAGTTGATAATTGATTTATTACTTAAGCGTTGATAAACGTGTTCATTTCTATTGGTGACACATTTGCAATTTTAGTCTACAAATTTAGGGCTGGTTTAGTATTAGGGCTGGAAAAAAATCCCAAAAATCCCAAACCAAACCGAAAAAATCCCGATCCCAAACCAAAAAAATCCCAAACCAAAATTCCCAAAATTTTCGGGATGTAATCCCAAACCAAACCGAAAGTTTTGGTACGGGATTCGGTTTTGCATTTCATTTTTTCGGTATTCCCATACCGAACCGAAAATATATATATATATATATATTATTTTTTTATTTTGTTTTTGTTTATTGAGGAGGGAGAGAGAGGGGGAGGAAAGATGTTTTTTTGTTTTTGTTTACTGAGGAGGGAGAGAGAGAGAGGGGAGGGAGAAAGACATATAAAACCATATGCACACATACCACTCCAAATTATCTTTTTTCACTATATATAGGAGGCTAAATTCATGTGTTGTGTTATGTGTGTACAATGTTGATGTGTCCTTGTGTGCTTTGGCTGTGCATATTGGTTGTGGAACTATTTCCTATGTTTTTAACTTTTAAAAGCACCAGTAAATAAAAAATTTATAACAATGCCAAAACAATAGTTGTATGCTTGCGTTAAAACTAAAATATTTCCAGTGTAATAATAATGTTTTATTTTCTCTTTACCTGTATTTTAGTTTTAACCAATTTGAATCTTGCCTTGAGAATGAATTATGAATGTGAAATCATTGAGATGAATGCATGGGCAGCTAGATGATGAACCAGTTGCCTGCAGATATGAGGAATGCCTTCTATCTATGGTTATTAAGTAATTGCCCATGCACTATATATTAGGTAGTGTGCATGGGGGATGGACCAAAAACTTTTGTGATTTTTGAGGCTATTAAAGGTACATAGTTGAAATTTATACTACATTAAAGGTACATAATATGTCAAATTTTAGCCCAAAAGCATAATATGTCAAATTTTAGTCTAAAAGCCCAAAAGCCCAAAATCATTTCGGGATTCCCGATTTGTCCCGAAATCCCGAAACTATTTTGGGATTCCCGAAAATTTGGTTTGGGATCGGTATTGAAATTGGGATTCCCGAAAATTTTGGTTTGGGAATTGGGACAAGGGTTTCGGTATGGGATCCCATACCGAACCACCCCTATTTAGTATTGCTGTGCTTTGAAAAAAAATTGATTCTACTGTGCTGTGAGAATAAGCTCATTTTTGCTGCTTCACGTTTTTAGTTTTTTTCCACTCAAAACAAGTTGTTTTTAAGTGTTTACCAAACATATATTTGAACTTAGTTTCTTTTTTTTTTTTTTATACTTACTTTTTATAAAAATATGTCAGTACCAAATCAGTACGTAGTCTGTAGATTCTTTTCAATTCTGGTGACAAAATTTTTTGTTGGGAAGCCCATAATGACACGTAAAGTAGGGGTTTCACCTTCTGCTGCCACGTTCAAATTTTCCGACTCCTAAAAATTTCCAATTCTCCAGAGACGCTCCAAGTTTCCTCTCCTTTGCATTTGGTAAGTCCCAAATTTTCATTTTTCTGAGGTTTTTTTTTTCTTTTTTTGTACGATTTTTGCATTGCTCTGATTTCTTTTCAGTGTTTAAATGCTCGTCCAACTGGTTTTTTTTGTTCTTTTTTTTTTCACCTCAAATTTTAGCCTCTTTTTAGTGACTTTTGAGCTGAGTTGGTGAATTCCTGTGTCGAATTGCGTTAAATTGGAAATAAAGTTTTGGGTTGATGTTGTTCTGATCTGTGATTAACATTGATGCATTTGTTGAAATGGGATTTTGAGTATAACTTTGTAACTTTTTTTTTTTTTTTATATATAATTTATATTTATTTTGTAGAGAAGGGTAAATGTAGGTCAAGAAATTGGGTTGGAGATATTTCACATCATGATTTTGTTGAATTTGGGTGATTGGTTGAAGGGAAGATGCAAGCAAAGCTTCCATAAGACCATAACAATATTTTTCTTGTAGTGCAATCTAGGGTGAACTGTGACACTTTTTAGTACTCTAGATGTAGATATCTGAAACCACAATAGGCAGGGTTTACTTTTCAGATGGGATTCCCTGCCTATCCCCGAGCGGATTCATACGAGGCGATGTGAGGAAAATTGGGTTGGAAGTTGTTTAGAGAGCTGTGAAATAGTGGTAGAGTTGTTGAATTGCAATTATTATGCCAGTTTAGTTTTCCCTCCAACACTGATTCAAGGACTTGTAGGAGTTTGCTATGAATTTCGCTAATTTAGTTTCAGATTTTTACATCTGTTTCTTGTTCTAGTTATGAAATCGTTAATGGAATATTGCTTTGTCTGGCATTGCCGAAATGGTGGCTTGCTACTTTCCTATTAGTCTTCAACATGACTGAGAGAAGATACGATGGATTTGAAAACAAGGGGCCGATTGTAAACCACACGAGTGCCAAGTATTATCCTGCTCCTGCCCCTTCAAATTATGCGTATGACCATGTTTCTGCTTCTGCTTGTGCTAACGAGGATCATGGGGAGCGTAAGGACCATCTGGGTCTGGAAGATTTTTCCGGGTATATATTTATGTGCAATGGAAGAACAAAACCGGAGTGCTACCTATACCGTGTTTTTGGACTTCCTGCTGGAAGAAGGGAAGTTATAGAGAGGATTCGGCCAGGCACAAAGCTGTTTCTATTTGATTATGATATCAAGTTTCTTTATGGGGTGTATGAAGCAACCGCTGCTGGAAAAATGAACTTGGAAAGAACGGCTTTTGGTGGAAGCTTTCCTGCACAGGTAAGTTTAGTATTGCTTTTCGTAGTCATCTCCTACTGCAAAAGGGTATTTTTTTTAAGTTAAATGGGAAGAGAAAATAAGCTTTCGAACCATGAAACTCTAGAGAGTTTTTTTTATGAGAATGCACTTTGGACCAAACCACTATTGAAATAATAATATGCTTAATGGGTTGTCTTTTAGAATTTCCTGCCTTAATTTATTGTTCAGTAAGAACTAGTTCGTATTCACTTGAATTTTGTATATAGGTAAGATTCAGAATTGACAAGGAATGTCTCCCCTTGCCTGAGAGTGATTTTAAACATGCTATTCTAGATAACTACCAGAAAGGCTCCAAGAAGTTTAACCCCATTCTCAATTGCCAACAAGTAAGTTTATTTGGTAACGGAATCAGTTCCATTTCATCCTTCTCGATTGGATTGCCATCACTTGATCAACCGTACTTATTTTCCAGTTGATTTTATTGTGCAGGTAAGCCATTTGTTATCACTGTTTCATACTCTTACCACGCAATCACCTGTCAAATATGACAATTCCTATATAAAGGATCAATACCCAAGGCTACCTCCTTCAGGCACTACATACTATAACTCAACGTGTCTCAGTCAAGCCCCACAAGTGTTGGTTCCCCAATATGTTCCACAGGCAGTCCTAGTTCAGCAGTGGGATGGTCGTGGATCCATAGGAAACACGGGTCTTTTCCATCATGCAGACCAACCTGCTGTGCCAAATGCAGGTTCACAATCAGCAATACCAACTCTATCTACGGAGGAACAGTTTCAGTCCCCAGCAACCCTGCCTTCCATGAAGGATCCAAATGCATCTTCGTTATATGGCGGTCTTACTTCACCAATGTTGGAGCCTCAGCCTCAGTATATTCAACCGAGTGTCATACACCAACAGCCTGCTAGCTATGGATACATGTCATACATGGGCTACATTTATCCTGCTGTGCAACCTCAAGCTGTGCCAGCTCCAAATCAGACATATTATTCTGCACAAGTGGCGCACAGTTACTCGGCTGAACTACTTGCCTCACAAGCACCCACATCATATGAAAGGTACCTATCTTTAGGTAGTTTGATTCCCCTGTTGCAACCCAAAGGATGCTCTTTATTTTTTGTTGGTTAATGTATGCCAAAAGTTTGATTATTTTAGATTATTACTATTATGTTTTTTTTGAAACTTGGAGTTTCCCTGCTCCACCAAGCAAATTGCATCGCTAAATGGGGATGCTAGTCAAAGAGTATTCTTTGAGAAGTTACAGTACATGTTCATAAAGATACAAATATTTACTAATGCAGGAAAGGTTTGGTTGACTTTCCTTTGAAAGAAACAAAACATATTACGCAATTTCGGAACTGTTATATTTGATTTGTTAAGCGGAGAGTTTCATTGCATGTGATCATGCTTAAAAGCAACATCCCGGATATTTGCTCCACATTCTTTTCAATTTCTTAACTTTGTTGTTAGTTCTTAGTACATATCTTCGTTTTGACTAGTCTTTATTATTAAACTGAAATGTCTATTGTTAAACTGAAATTATCATGGTCCTTGTGTTGCAGCTATCACAGGCACGAGGCCACACATGATCAAGTTCCTACTGATCAACAAACGAGCTTGGGATACGGGTACAATCAGTTACCTTTGAAGACGGAGACTGGAACTAATTTACAGCAGGGGAATGCTGCCGAGTACTACAACCTCTACCAAGTGCCTACAGTCCAGTATGTTCCATCACCTTCACAAACCACACACCTCAACAACATTGGAAGCACCTGGGCTTCCAGCAGGGACTCTTCATCATTGAACTCCGGCCCAACCTACTAACCTAGTGTCGACCGGTTAATTGGACATCTCAAACATGCTGGTAAAATGAGCATAGCTTTGCCTGGTTGTTATCACTTCACCTATTTAGTTCAGGTTCTCGGTTTAGAACGATATATCAGTTAGTTATAAATAGTTACTAGGAATGATGCATTAGCATTGTAACTCAGGTGGTAAAGGCTGCTAATGTACCCTTGCAGAATAGTTGGTCTTGAATCTTTAAGATGCGAAAAACTACATTTAAACGGATGCTTCGTGTTTAAGATGGAAAATACAACTAGTAGATGTTTCGTTCTTCTCGTAATTGCATTAGTGCAGGATGATTTGTGGATGAGCTTAGAAGTGATGCTGCAGAATTCAACCCGAAATCGAAGTCCCATTCTAGTACTCATTTTACTTGGCTAGCAGATGGATCTCTGCTTTTGTTTTGAATTCGTTCGATTGTTGATGAAAAAAAAAAAAAAAAAAGGGATTTTGTATGAGGTCAAACAATATTCTCAATATCAGCATTATTTCGTATCATTTCGATTAGCATGTGGGAGGGAGACATCTTCAATCCCTGTTTTCGCCAACTGGTATGGTATCGTGCAAGCATGGATCATTTGGAAATGGGGAAATTTACCTTGACCTTGACCTTGACCTTGACCTTGACCTATCCATTGTATTTCCACTCTCCAGCCATCTTGTCATGGAGAAAAACTTGCGTAACGGTGCTTCCACCATGTTATATGCACGACTCTTTTTACAGGTTGTATTTATTTTCGTCTCACTCGATCTTTCACAATTCATTCAGTATAAGTATGTCCTAATCAGACAGCTTTACTAATCAGACAACTTTACTGAATATCTTCTGCGATGGCAAAATCATCAGCTCATGGGGTCCTCAGGAAGACTGAACCAATGAGGAACCATGGTTGGGAAGAGGAAGTGGATTTACATGTAGTATGTGAAATGGGGTCAGAGTCAGACAGAGAAGTAGATCATCCACCATCCATGGTCTGGTGGTTGACCTCAATGCTCGTTGACTCCAAGACACTCTTTCTAGCCGGGAGGATTAGGAATGTCATGTCGCCACACTTTCATTCCACTCTTTCGTGGAATAGCAACTTACATTAAACGGGTTTGCTATCGTCATAGTGTTTCAGGTTAATCATGCATTGTAAAGAAAAACTTATATATACATGACAATGCATTATTGAATCGAGACGCTACATTATGTTAAACTCGTTTCATCTAAGTCATTCTTCCTGATCAAATTTACTCTCACTTTAATCACGTGATCTAACACGAGACGATAAAATTTCATTATCCGCTAATCATATGATCATATGATGATATAAATCATATAACGAGAGAGATAAACACTTCGAAATTTAAAACACAATAAGGCAAATGTCCACCACCTTGGATCATGTGTATCCAACTAAAATTCCGGGATGAAATGGACCAAAATGGCTTTTGTCAAGTCGATGCCATTTTTTAATTTTTGTTGTTGTTTTGGATAGTCGTATGGTCCGATTCTCATATAAGAATATATGATTGATTAGAACACTGTCACAATGTCATTTATCTTGCAGAGACAATCTTATCAATTTTTGATGCCCTAAGTTTAGCATTGCAATAGTCTTTTTCTATTAGTGGGGTGCACCATACACGTTGAATATATTCTCCTATCAAGATTGAGTCTCAATGGTACTATTGTCCAATACATATTTGTCACGTATTTAAAAACGCACCATTATTAATTGGGACGTGATCAATTGAAAACATAAGAGAATCTCACACATCACATATTCACAGTAATGGACAATGGGGGATTATTATGTTGTGCTTTTTGTACTAAGAGCATCTCCAAGAGATTCCATAAAACTAAAGTTGAAGAGCCACATAGGATTTTTTGTGCTCCAACAAAGTTGTCAAATAAGTCTTCAAATTTAGAAAATGTCATACACTCTATATTTAGACTCTCTATCCCACTCTTCAAACATTCTTTTTATCATAAGAATGTCTTTGTCTAACCCTTTTTCTTTCCAAAGATGAAAGTAATAAATAAGTACTAAGATTTGCGGAGTCTGCTGAAGCAAAGATGTGAATCAACAAATTTTAATTTTCGAATTGTCATGTGAGTAAACAAATTGTATTTGAAGGGTCACATTTAAAGAAATTATTCGAGATGCTCTAAAGATATAAACTTAGAGCATTTCCAACGGCTCCCCTAAATATGACTTTTCGAATACAAGTTTGTGGGCTTACGTGACAATTTGAAGACCAAAATTGTTTTAGCAGTCAGCAGTAGACCTGTAAACGGGTCGGGTTTATTGGGTTTGGGTCGGGTTCAATCCGACCCGTTAAGTTAACGGGTCACCCGAACCCGACCCGTTAAGCTAACGGGTTCACCCGAACCCGACCCGTTTCACCCGTTAACACTCATTAAAAATTATTATTATTATTTTTTTTGCATAGAGTTTATTTTTTGTTGTTAAGACTTTAATAAAATTACTAAAACATCCTCAACTAACGGGTGCTAACGGGTTGACCCAAAGTGACCCGTTATTTAACGGGTTCACCCGTTAGCGACCCGACCCGTTAAGCATCCATCCAAATACTAATATTAACGGGTCGGGTCGGATCGGATCGGGTTAACTGGTCGGATCCAAAATGCCAGGTCTAAGCAGACCTCCAATTAAACAGCTATGCATGCCAGCATGCCTTTTTCACTTTTGCTGCCCATGTCTACTTGGTGTCTCTGCCTTTTCTTTTTCTTCTTGTTTAATAAAAACAAAAATTTATTGACTTTAATTAATGTAATCATTTAATTAGTTTTGCTTATTGAATCATTATTCGTCGTCTATATGTATCATTATTCGTAGTGTGTACTTAAAGAAACAGAGCCGCCATTATATACAATCTTGTTATAAATATGTAAAATGTTAGGGAAATAACCTTTACTAGTGAGGTGTGCGGAGCAGGTGTAAAATATTACACTGAAACTAGAGCACAAGAGAATGACTCAGTAAGAGGAGAGAATGGAAACTGAAGTATTAATCTTTTCTATCTGTTTCTTCTCTGTATTATTTCTCTCTGTATTCTTTCCTTTTTTCTATGAATCAATTACAAGCATACGGAGTGCTCTATTTATAGAGCATCTCCGAACTAATGCATTAACTGCATATTGAAATTTACATCACCTCTTTTGAAAAGTAACATCCTTTGCTTCCAAAGTCTGCATCAAAAGTTTGGGTGTTGAAATTTTTACCAGAGTTTGTCAACATTACTGTGGGCATTCAATAACCCACAGCATTTTCAACACTCCCCCTTGGATGCCCACATATCAACATCAGTTGCCTCGTTAAAACCTTGCTTGGAAAAACCCAGTGGGAAAAAACCATAGCGAAGGAAAAAGAGTACAACTTTACCTGGATTGTTGATATAGTGTGAAGTATGCTTATGTTGCCTCGTTAAAACCTTGATAGGAAAAACCCAGTGGGAAAAATCCTAATCGAAGGAAAAAGAGTACAACATGCATGTATCATGGATGCTCCCCCTGATATGTATCTCCCCCTGATTCCGCATTCTCCAAATTCAGCTGTTTGGTAAGTCGACGTAATCCGATACTTTGCACTAACTTCTGAAATGTGCACTTTGGTAGAGACTTGGTGAACAGGTCTGCCAGATTTTCATTGGAACGGATTTGTCTGACTTCAATAACTTTAGCCTGATAAGCTCATATTTATAAATATTTTACATCAAATTCACTTGTCTTTTCTTAGTTAGTTCCTTATATTTTTGAGCTATTTACTTTGTTTTTGTGTTTTGTAGGATTTTTCAAGCAAATAAAATAAAAATAGCACAAGTGGGATTTTAAGTAACAAATTCGTCAAAACTGCCTGTGCAGGTCAGCTGACTTTGGAAGCAAGTTGCGGACAGCTCAGAATGAATTAGAGAATGAGCCTTATATGGTTGGAAAGCTACGGATGTCTATTTTCTGGAGCATTTCGCGGATTGTTAATTTCATTTTTCTAGAAGAAGTTATAGCCGTTTTAACACTGAAAGGTTGACAAGAGGTTGAGCAGTTTGTAACTGAAATGAAAGCAATAAACCCAATCAATCTAGCAGCCAAAACTGATGCAGCCAAGAACAATTCAGCTGAAACCTATTCAAATATTAAAGGGAATGGAATTAAAGATGAGGATTAAGTGGGAGTAATGGGCATAAAGGCTACCTAAAGAGTTACAATTGTTTTACCATTTCATCTCACTTATTGTCAACACTAAATGGCTATTAGTGGGTGAATTAAGAAGAAGAAAATGGGCAGCAAGTTAAATAGGGAGAAAGCTGCAGGTTGCAGAGAGAAGCAAAAAGAAAAAGCAAAGAAAAAAATTAGAAAAAAAAATAAAAAGAAAGCTGCAGTTGCAGCGGCACAAAGGAAGGCAGCAGGAAAGGCAGCAGGAAGCAGCAAAAGGGCAGCGGCAGCAGAGGTTGGACGAGGAAGGAGAGAAGAGGAGACTCGATTCTTTCGGTTTTATCTTCTCAAACTCATGTCTATCTTTTGGTTTAACTTAAGAATTATGTATAACTAAATTTTTAGTAGTTAGGGGCTGTTTTGAAGCCCCGAATATGATTGCAAGTTTGTTATGACATTTTGTTTGAATTACTTTTATGAATGGATGAAAATTGGTTCACTACTTTTCTCATTGATGAATTATTTATGTGTTTTCTATGGATGCATACTTAGTAAGCATATCTAAGATTCTAATGCTATGAATATGTGTGTGCCTGCCCTTGTCAAATGAGGACCTACATATGTTCTAGAGTAGTACTTGTTAATTGCGATTAACATGTGGACCAATTTCTAGGATAAGTAAGACAACGCCAGTACTTACGATGCCTTGTGATGACTCAAACTCTTTTCGTTCTTAATGATTTCTACTTGTTAAATCTATGAACACGCCATTCTAGATTGCATGCTAGGGACTAAGTTAAGTTGAAAACGCCATTCTCTTAACATACCACATAAGAAAGAGTAATAGGTTGAGTTCTAACATTGAGCCAACTTGAGCATCTTCATCCGGAAATAAAAGGAATTTGAATGAAACATAACATGTTTGCATGATTATTTGGTGGTGGATAGCACTTCCCCTAACTCGTTTTCTTAACTTGTGACTACAATCTATTTTTACTACTTAAAATTTGTTTCTGTCCTGTTTTTGTTCGATTTAATTTAAATATCAAATCAACTCCAAAAATCCCAAAAATTTGTGTGAGTGTAGTTCCGTGTGTCTAGTATCTGCATATAAAATTTCGTAGACTTTAGATAAGTATAAGTCGGTCTAATAATTATTTTTCGGTGGCTGGTCAGTAGGGACAGCAGCCCAGTTTTTGTGACATTTTAAGTAGTTAGATAAAACAATCTTCTGCGGGAAAGACCCTTATTTTCATATGCTACAATTGACAAATCTTAGTGTTAATAAGGAAAATCAATAGGATATTTGTGTGCTACTTTGTGGTGTGTATTTAATCCTATCATAGCCTTCTGAAGCTCATGTGCACTGAAAAACTTTGGAGATATGTGTTTAGTCTTATCGCCCTTGATGAATCCTTCCTTCATTTGGGCAACACAGGCTGCATTATCTTCATGGATGACAGTTGGATTGTCTGTCTTCGAAGTTAGACCACATGAATTCCGGATATGATGGATCATTGATCTTAACCAAGAACATTCACGGCTTGCTTCATGTAAAGCAAGTATTTCTGAATGATTTGAAGATGTAGCAACTAATGTTTGCTTTGTTGAGCGCCATGAGATGGCTGTATCTCCATTCTTGAACACATATCCAGTTTGTGAGCGGGCTTTATGCGGATCAGAGAGGAAACCAGCATCAGCATATCCAACAAGAACCTGGTCATCTGTGGAGTTCTTTGAGTAGAAGAGACCCATGTCTGTTGTTCCACGAAGGTATCTCAATACATCTTTGACTCCCTTCCAATGACGAGTTGTTGGAGCAGAGCTATACCTTGCTAACAAGTTGACTGAAAAAGCTATATCTGGTCTAGTACATTGTGCTATATACAATAAAGCACCTACTGCACTCAAATATGGTACTTCTGGACCAAGGACCAGTTCATCATCTTCTTTTGGACGAAATGGATCTTTCTTAATGTCCAAAGAACGAACGACCATTGGTGTGCTGAGTGGATAAGCCTTGTCCATACCAAATCGCTTCAAAATTTTTTCAATATAAGCTGATTGGTGGACCAAAATTCCACTAACACAATGCTCGATCTGCAGGCCGAGACAAAATTTTGTTTTTCCAAGGTCTTTCATTTCAAACTCGCTTTTCAGATATGCAGCAGTTTTATTGAGCTCTTCAGAGGTGCCAACTAGGTTCATATCATCAACATATACTGCAACTATAGCAAATCCAGAATTGGATTTCTTGATGAACACACAAGGGCAAATGACATTGTTGATATAACCTTCTTTGATCAAATACTCACTGAGACGATTATACCACATTCGTCCAGATTGTTTCAGCCCATACAGGGATCGCCTCAATTTGATTGAGAGCATACCTCATGGTTTGTTAGTTGTTTCAGGCAACTTAAGTCCTTCTGGGACTTTCATGTATATGTCAGTATCTAATTCTCCATATAGATACGCAGTGATGACATCCATAAGTTGCATATCAAGTTTCTCTGAAACCACTAAACTTATCAAGTAACGGAACGTAATTGCGTCCATTACAGGAGAGTATGTCTTCTCATAATCAATTCCAGGTCTTTGCGAAAAGCCTTGTGCAACGAGTCGTGCTTTATATTTTGCAATCTCGTTTTTCTCATTGCGTTTCCTTGTGAATACCCATTTGTAACCCACAGGGTTTACACCAGGTGGGGTTTGGACTACTGGTCCAAAAACACTTCGCCTTTCCAAGGAATTTAATTCTGCCTGGATTGCATCTTTCCACTTAGGCCAATCCTGTCTCTGTTTGCATTCATCAACAGAGCGGGGCTCAATATCATCACTTAATATGATTTCAGTGGCTACAGCGAATGCGAATATATCGTCAATGATTATCTCATTACGATCCCACAACTCATTAGTACATGCATAATTTATAGAGATTTCTTTGCTCTCATGTACTTCTGTCTCTTCAGGGACATGTGTCTCATCAAGGACATTTTCTTCTTCTGGAAGTACAGGATCATGAATTGGGGATTTGTCATGCATTCTCTCTTCTTGAATGATTTCATTTGGATTCAGCTGTGCCTTCGTTTTTCTCTTTCGCGGGGCTGAATCTTTTGAACCTGGTGGTCTACCACGCTTTAGGCGTGCACCAGATGAATCATTCGCTGCCACCTTATTTTGTCCAACAGGGACATCAATTCTTGCAGGTGCATTTGCAGCTGGTATATGTGATTTAGTCACTTTCATAGCATCATTAAATGCATCTGGCATTTGATTGGCAATGCCTTGAAGATGAACGATCATTTTCACTTCAATTTCACATTGAGTGCTACGTGGATCAAAATGAGACAAGGTGGGAACAACCCATGTCAGCTCTTTCCGTTCTTCAGGAACGGTCTTTTCTCCCCCTAACGATGGGAAGACTGTCTCATCAAAGTGACAATCAGCAAAACGAGCTGTAAACATATCACCTGTTAAGGGTTCCAAATATCTAATGATAGATGGTGAATCAAAACCCACATAAATTCCCAGTCTGCGCTGAGGTCCCATTTTAGTTCGCTGTGGTGGTGCAATAGGCACATAAACAACACAACCAAAAACTCGAAAATGTGAAATGTTTGGCTGATGTCCAAACACGAGTTGTACTGATGAGTATTGGTGGTTGGCTATAGGTCTCAATCGAACCAATGATGCAGCATGTAAAATTGCATGTCCCCATACAGACACTGGCAATTTTGTTTTCATAAGCAGAGTGCGAGCTATTAACTGAAGCCGCTTAATCAATGCTTCTGCTAAACCATTTTGAGTATGGACATGAGGAACAGGGTGTTCAACATCAATGCCCAATGTCATGCAGTAATCATCAAAGGTTTGAGACGTAAATTCACCAGCGTTATCAAGTCGGATGGACTTAATGGGATAATCTGGGAACTGTGCTCGTAACTTAATTATCTGAGCAAGAAGTCTCGCAAAAGCTACATTCCGAGTAGACAAGAGACAAACATGTGACCATCTGGTAGATGCATCAACCAAAACCATAAAATACCGAAATGGTCCACAAGATGGTTGAATAGGCCCACAAATATCCCCTTGAATTCTTTGCAGAAATGATGGGGATTATGCATCAACCTTTAGTTGTGATGGTCTAATTACCAACTTCCCTTGAGAACAAGCCTTGCAAGGGTTATCATTTGAGACAACAATATGTCTGCTCAATAATGGATGTCCATCAGAGTTGGTAATGATTCTACGCATCATGGTAGATCCTGGGTGACCCAGACGATCATGCCAGAGCATGTAGACCTTTGAATCAATGAACTTCTGGTTCATGACAGTATGTGATTCAACTGTCTTTATGTATGTACAATACAATCCACTCGACAAACCACGCAACTTCTCCAATATACGCTTCTGGGTATCATTGGAGGTAATGCATAGATATTCCACATTTTCTGCACTTTTCGTTGCAATGTGGTATCCATTTAAACGGATATCTTTGAAACTCAACAGATTTCGAGTAGATCGAGTGGCGTACAACGCATTCTGTATGGACAATATTGTTCCATTTGGTAACATAATCTGGGCTTTCCCTGAGCCTTCAATCACATCTGAAGGGCCAGATATTGTTGTTACCCCTATTCTTGTGAGCATTAAGCTGGAGAAATACTTTCGATCACGAAGTATTGTATGTGTGGTTGCGCTGTCTGCAACACAAATATCTTCGCCATTGCTCTTGTTTTGAGAATGACCACAATTCTTATCCATGCTTTCTGAGTAAGGGAATCACAGTTAAAATCATGTTATAACAAGAAATTCAAATGCCACTTTTATTGAATTTTGAAATGCAAGTTTATGAACTACAAGTTCAATACATCAAACATAAACTTATTCAATCGGACCGGTAAACTTCATTCCCCCTTTCCATAATGAAGTCCGATACATCTAGGTGGGTGGTGTCCAACTGCCCTGATAAGTCGGACACTGGATCAGGTATGTTCATTGGTTCAGCCTGGTCGAGAAAATTAGTCTCGACACCCTTCTCCTTGAGGGAGGCTTGATACAGATCCACTAGATGTTTTGGGGTACGACAGGTACGCGCCCAATGCCCATTGCCACCACATCTATGGCATGCTCCTTCAGTGTTTCTGGGAGCATTGTTCATGTGAGCCTTGCCTTTATGGCGATTCACATTCTTGAAGCTTGGGCCTGAATTATGCCTCGGAACCTGGTTGTGAAACTGAACACCATGGTTCTTGCCTTTCCTGTTCCACCGACCTCGTTTCTGGCCACGTCCTCGTCTATGAAAATCACCACCAGAGGATGTGGCGTTCACTTCGAGGGAAGCAGCATTCACTTCTGGGAATGGTGCAGATCCAGTGGGTCGGGAATGATGATTTCTCATCAGGAGCTCATTGTTCTGCTCAGCTACTAGGAGCACAGATATCAGCTGGTTGTACTCAGTGAAGCCTCGCGCTCTATACTGCTGCTGCAGGAGCACGTTAGAGGCATGAAATGTGCTGAAAGTCTTTTCCAGCAAATTTTCCTCAGTGATAGTATCTCCACAGAGCTTCATCTGAGAGGTGATTCTGAACAACGCAGAATTGTACTCAGCCACGGATTTGAAATCCTGGATCCTCAGGTGAGACCATTCATATCGAGCTCTTGGAAGGATCACCGTTGTCTGGTGATTGTATCTACTTCTCAAGGCATTCCAGAGAGC
The DNA here is from genome assembly GCA_036320875.1 of Cotoneaster glaucophyllus. Lineage (NCBI taxonomy): Eukaryota > Viridiplantae > Streptophyta > Magnoliopsida > Rosales > Rosaceae > Cotoneaster > Cotoneaster glaucophyllus. The sequence goes on along the minus strand of CM070065.1, from coordinate 20,754,787 downwards.
TAACGGATCTTTAACCGTTAAGTACTCGCTCTTTAGCCCCTCATCAAGATGGCGGCGAATAAAGATCATGGCCTTTGCCCGATCTTGAGAGGTTGAGCTGTTCTCCTCCCTGATGGTATCTCCAAGATTCCCTGCTTCCAGATGGATCTTGGTATCCAATACCCAGGTCAGGTAATTCTTCCCGGTAATGTCCAGGGCAGCATACTCAAGCTTTGCCAAGTTCGCCATTTTCTTTTCTGAAAGAAAATGAGATGCGTAAGAACTTGCAATAATATGTATTCCTGGAGGAATATAGTGTTAGAACTTCTGGTTCTTACAAATTTTTCATTTTGATCTTCAGGCAAAATGATAAGCACTCGAAACTTCTGGCTCGAGATTTTCAAGGTGAATGAGGATGGCGATTGTACCGCACCATTCTCATTGAAATAATATAACATAGAATGGGCGATTATTCCGCACCACTCAAGTAGCAGAAAATTTAAATACGCAGAGCAGGATGGGCGATTATACCGCTCCACCAAAAATTGCAGTAAAATTAAACAGCAAGCAAAATTTAAATATGCAGGGTAGGGTGGGCGATTATACCGCTCCACCTAAAATTTGCAGTAAAATTAAATCTGCAGTCCAAGATAGGCGATGATACTGCACCATCTTGGATCGCAGTAAAATTAACAAAATAAATACTGGGTTAGTAATCAATATCTAAACCAAACAAGAAATCAAAGATGTATGTAACCGTCAGGTTGAGAACTATGAGCAGGCATGGAGCAAACAGTTCGTCGCGAGGGTATATCGCGCAGTTGAGGCAGAGGAAGAAGATGAACAGTAAAATCCTCAGAGGAAACATTTTTTTTTTTTTTTCTTTCTTTCGTTCGGCGAAGAGGAATGAGAGAATGACTTCTTTACTAGTTATATTTAGAGACTTGTGCTGATAACGTGTTATAAATATGTAAAATGTTAGGGAAATAACCTTTACTAGTGAGGTGTGCGGAGCAGGTGTAAAATATTACACTGAAACTAGAGCACAAGAGAATGACTCAGTAAGAGGAGGGAATGGAAACTGAAGTATTAATCTTTTCTATCTGTTTCTTCTCTGTATTATTTCTCTCTGTATTCTTTCCTTTTTTCTATGAATCAATTACAAGCATACAGAGTGCTCTATTTATAGAGCATCTCCGAACTAATGCATTAACTGCATATTGAAATTTACATCACCTCTTTTGAAAAGTAACATCCTTTGCTTCCAAAGTCTGCATCAAAAGTTTGGGTGTTGAAATTTTTACCAGAGTTTGTCAACATTACTGTGGGCATTCAATAACCCACAGCATTTTCAACAAATCTTTAAATTTCATGATTACAACTAGTTTATATAAAGTTTTTATCACCAATGATCCCTAAGATTGACCAAACTCATCATTTTGGTCCCTCACTTTCAAAATCAATCAATGTCGTCCCTGACATTCACCATCGCACATCAATTTGGTCATTCCGTTTAGATTCCGCCAAATATTTCTGTTAGTTTGCATGTGGGACCCACAAGCCAATAAAATGGTGACACATGTATTACACAAAAGAAGATTTTTATCACAAATGGTCCCTAACATTGATCAAACTCCTCATTCTGGTCCTTAAGTTTCAAAAATCAATAAATTTGGTCCCCGACTTTCATTATCGCACATCAATAGAGTCCTTCCATTAAAATTTCGTCAATATTTTTTGTTAGTGTGCTGATACGGTCCAACTAGTCCAATCATATGGCGCCAAGTGGATTAACTATAAGAAACTAATTTTTTTTCGAGTGAACCAACTGGCGAATATTCAGCACTGACATTTATCTCGCATCCCACAATCCCGATTGGAAAATAAGATTCAATCTAAATTTGATAAAATCCAATCCAAATTCAATTCAAATTTGATAGGATTATAACCAACTAGAGAGAATGAGAAGTGAGTCCACGGAGGACAAGATTATGATGTCTTTTTTTTTCCTTTAGTTTTTATTTTTAATTTCTTATAGTACTTTTAGTTTTAAATCTTAAAAAATATTTTTTTATAGTTAATCCATGTGGCGCTATATGATTGGATTAGTGGGACCATATTATCACATTAACAAAAAATAATGACCGAAAATTTAACGGAATGACTAAATTGATGTGCAGTACTGAAAGTCAGGGACCAAATTTATTGATTTTTGAAACTTAGGGACCATAATGAGGAGTTTGATCAATGTCAGGGACCATTTGTGATAAAAATATTCTTTTGTATAATACACATGTCACCATTTTATTGGCTTGTGGGTCCGACATGCAAACTAACAGAGATATTTGATGGAATCTAAGCGGAATGACCAAATTCAATTCAAATTTGATAGGATTATAACCAACTAGAGAGAATGAGAAGTGAGTCCACGGAGGACAAGATGATGATGTATTTTTTTTTTCCTTTTAGTTTTTATTTTTAATTTCTTATAGTACTTTTAGTTTTAAATCTTAAAAAATATTTTTTTATAGTTAATCCATGTGGCGCTATATGATTGGATTAGTTGTAACGACCCGTCCCTGAAAATTATGATTTTTATAATTTTAATATGTGATTTTATGGAAATGCCCTTTGTGGCAAGTGCGTTGACGGGGGTTAACTGCAGTGTTGTGTTAAGTAAGACTCGTTTTCTTAGCATATTCTCGTAGTATTCGTTTCTACAGACGCGTGGGCGCAAGCGGTTCGTGATTTGGAGTTATAACGAAAGAGTTATTAACATTTAAAATTAGGGTTAAAATAGTAAATTTATTTATTTTCTGGAGTTTTTATGAAATCTGGTTATACAAGTGTGTGGCCCAGATTTAAGGAATAAAGAATCGGATGGTGGAGATGCAATGGAAAGGAATTAAAAGGAGGGGGAGCTGCCCAGTGAAGGAGAGAGAGAGAGAGAAATAGTGGACCAATGAGGAAGAGAAGAAATGAGAGAAAGGAGAAGGGAAGAAAATGAGGGGAAATAGAAAACCAATCCGGATCCCTCAACCCGGTTACGAGCCATTCCTCCCCGTCATTGATTTCGTCGGTGTCCCGGCGAGATGGAGCCGCCCATCCCTACCACTAGACTCGCCGACCTTCTCTCTTTCATTTCCACCCCAACTCGACGTGAGTTGGGTCCTGTTTCACGTCGAACGACGGCGGGGGCACCAAGGACTTTAAGGCGGCAATCCGTCATTTTCGAACGAGTTATGGTGGTCCACTACTACCGGTGGCCTTCCCTTAAGCCTAGGAACAAATCCCAGACTAGTATTGGAGCGTTGGAGCCGTGGTTTTGATGGATTGGAGGACACCCAATTCTAGGGTGCCGACGGATTTGCATGAAATTGAAGTGTTTTCTGGCCAAATTGGCATTGGTCACAGGTATGAAAGTTACTCTACTCATTGAGATCTTCATTTCTGTAAATTTTGGTAATTTTTGGAGATAGTTCGATTTTCCGGCGAGTCGGGGCGGCCGACCACCACCCGCGGCGGCACGTGGCCCAGTGGACCATCAATGTCATTTTTAGGCTATGTTTGATGTATTAAGTTCAGTTTAGATAATCGAATGGCGTAGATTGGTCATTTGAACTTAATTTCATTACGATACGTGGTTGGGTGAAAATATGAATCGACGATCCGACTGTTGGATCGTCACCAAACTTTGATACGTTGTAATACGTAATATTTGAAGATCATAGGAACTTACAGATCAGGAATCCGACATACGGATCTCCCCGAATTGGATTTGGAAGTTCATAAAATAAAATATTAACCGCCACATGATTTTGGCAATTGGCGAAGATCCGGCCGTTGGAACGTAACGAAATTTTAGTATGTTATTCTAGAAGTAAAATGTGGATTTCTGGAAGTTATGGATCAGAAATCTGAGATGCAGATCTTCCGGGTTGAGTTATGTAGAATTGTGACCCTACCGTCGAACTTTGGTCGACGAATGACTTTTGGTAAATGGGTCTTAAACCATTCTAAAATGTCCTGGAGGATATGTTATATGTGAATTACGTATTCTAATGATAAGAGTACTAAGATGTGATTCGATGATTGTTCTAGGCGCCGATCGTTAGGGACGCCTCAATGCTCGTGTTAGGAAATCATAGCGCGGCTTTCAGGTGAGTGGGCATTTTGGTTTATATATATATGTATATACCTTGTGTTTTCCCAGAAAAGTCATATAATTGGTTATATGCTTTGAAATATTATCTTAAGTGTTTATACGTTAGATTATGTATTTATTAGTTGCATATACTATGATATGAATGAGTTCTAGATTTGCATTATGGCATACTCATATGCATATTACCTACCTATAACTGTCGTGAAAACTTGAAGTGCTAAGGTGAACGCAGGACGCGCAGGTGAGTTCAGGTAAGTTTATGGCGTTATTTGATATGATTAGGTTATGGCATGATTATAGTGTGTGTTACGCAACTCCGACATTGTCGTACAAGTTGCCATAATAGGTAACTCCGACGTTGTCGTACAAGTTGCCTATTCGTCGTACAAGTTGCGTTAGACAACTCTGACTCATGTGATATCATAGATTGATTTATGTGTCGTACAGACCACTATAGGTGGTGCGACACAGTCTAGTCGTACAGACCATTATAGGTGGTTCCGACACAGATAGATTGATTTATGTGTTGTACAGACCACTATGGGTGGTTCCGACATAGTCTAGTCGTACAGACCACTATTGGTGGTTCCGAATCATGTGCAGACATATGTGATTAGCTATAGATTCAGCCGTACAAACCACTATAAGTGGATCCGGCTGACACATTATTATTCAGTGATTTAGTTCAGCTGTTTGGCTTGATTGTTTACAGGGTATCTTACAGGATTTACATGTTGGGATTTCTGGATTATGGAAATGATCTTGAGACATATACATTTGTGTATATTATAATTTCTGGAAAATTATACAGATTTTTTCAGCGAGGGGTTATACTTTTGATAATGTAGAAAGGGTTTGAAAAGCTTTGTTTTCGTCCACTCACATTTTCTTGTTTTGCGCCCCTCCAGGTATTATTTACTAAAGGTTCGTATCGGCGAGGATTCGTGGCATATTCCAGTTTAGGTGGCTGCCTATGAGGGTATGACTCTTACCTATGGTACTGTAATTTACTTCGCATGTGAAATGGGCTCAATCCCGCTCACCGCGCACTTCTGCTCTTAGACACTTTAGGTTTAAATTTATTCACCTTTACACATCAGCACACTTTATGGCTTCGTCACCTTCCAAGTGTCGGCCAACACGACTCGATTCGGAGTCCTAGTGGACGTTCCGGGTCGGGGTGTATCATTAGTGGGACCATGTTATCACACTAACAAAAAATAATGACCGAAAATTTAACGGAATGAATAAATTGATGTGCAGTACTGAAAATCAGGTACCAAATTTATTGATTTTTGAAACTCATGCACCAGAATGAGGAGTTTGATCAATGTCAGGGACCATTTGTGATAAAAACCTTCTTTTGTGTAATACATGTGTCACCATTTTATTGGCTTTGTGGCTCTCACATGCAAACTAACAGAAATATTTGACGGAATCTAAATGGAATGACCAAATTGATGTGCGATGGTGAATGTTAGGGACGACATTGATTGATTTTGAAAGTGAGGGACCAAAATGATGAGTTTGGTCAATCTCAGGGATCATTGGTGATAAAAACCCATTTATATATGTATTAAAACTAAACCCATTTTAAACGCCAGCTTTCGCAGTTCAATTCAAAATTCGAAAGCAAATTAATAATATAAAGTTTAAGAGCTTGTGCCAGATTAGATTCGAGATAATAAACTTATATAAAACATGTCACGTGAAGAAAGATAAATAAAAAGAGACATACATTAAATTTTAAGTAACGTTACCCAGTAAACGATAGTTAATACATGAATTATGATTGTTCTTGTTAGCTAATATCAATATAATTAGTTTATATTAATCTATCCTACAAGTGGCAAACATCACATGTGATGAATTCGGATATCCAATCGTATGCTCGGACATTTTTGAAAAATCTCAGCGGCGACGGTTTTGTTTTTTAGTTTTTCATTTGGTTTGAATGGAAATATAGTTTTATTATTGTAAATATAATATATTGACTCGGTATTTTCCAAGTCCGTCCCAACTCCCAACAAGAAAAACAGAAAAGAAAAATAATGAAAACTTGGTATACCAGCCAGAAAGGAACTTATCCGTGATTTCTAACCTTTTCAGTTTTTGTGTTTTCTCTCGTTCAAATTTGTCGAAAATAATTTTCACACTCTATTTTCCTGTGATTAAAGCAAAGGTGAATAGGATAACATAAACAAGAGGAGAAATACACATTAGAGAATGAGAAAACAAAAGTGTAAACAAATCACCAACATGCAAATAATTGCTGATTAGGTCGTAGTTCATTAGTGCTATGATCTTCTTAATACGCGAATGAGTCTTAAGTTCGAATTCCTCACTATCAAATTATAAAAGAATCGTTAATAATTTGTAGCAATAATGTAATAAGTCGTATATGAATAAGATGTACTTAATTCACTATATAATCTCAGATTTGAAATATGTGCCTAAGTTAGAAAAAAATGTTTCATTACACACCGTTCAATTGGAATTTGAATTTCTTCTGTCATGGTAAAACTACGTGACATTCATGTTCACAATTATGATTTATTCATACATGTAAATATAAGACACAGTAGTAAACTTCAAAGAGAAAATTAGAGCAATAGTCCTTGAACTTTTGCTCAATTGAAGTTTTGGTCTATGAACTAAAAATTCATGAGTATTGGTATCTTAACTTGTTTTAATGTGGAGCAATGATCGTTTTGACTAATTTCGTTAAAACTTTAATTAATTTATTTTTCTTTTAAATCCTTCATTTTGAATGAAAGTTTTAACGGAGTTAGTAAAAAAAGTCATTTAGACACATTGTTCATAGACAAATACTCACGAATTTTTAGTTTAAGGGACTAAAACTCCAATTGAGCTAAAATTAAAGAACCATAACTCAAATTACCTGAACTCCAAATGCAGTTTATTTTCGTAAATTTGTAATATTATGTCGACATATCACGTTATATTACAGTCACACGCTAGTTTTCCTATTTGAAAAAGTGTTCACATCTATTTCCTAGCGGATTCAAGAGTAAAGACCACTCCACTCCCATGAAAAAGAAGAAGAAAAAGGACAGCAGTCGCAACATTTTCTTCTTTCTGGAATTCAGTCTTTGATCATCGCTAGTTTTCGGTTTTTCCGTTAACAGAAAAACACGGCTTATTCAACTAATTCTCATTTAATCTAATTTCTAAAGTAAAAAACGCGTTTATTCCCTTTTCCTTCCCTAAATTATCAACGGAACAAAATGTGGGGCCAACCAATGCATGAATAAAATAGTATTTAAATAAGTTGGTAGCAAACTGCAAAATCATAGACCGGAGAGATTTTCTGGAGACTTCAAATTTTAATTTCATTTTTCTGGAAATATAAAAGGAGGAAAAATACGAGGGAAGTTATAGTTATTGCAGCAGAGCTGAGGGAGGGCGGAGGAGGAGGAGGAGGCTGAGCTTTTTGGAGTCTTTTGGAATGGGAAACTGCTTTTCCAACGACGCCGGCGGCATGTCGGCGGTGGGCGGCACCGCAGCCTCTCACGCCAATCCATACGACGCACCGAACGACGCCGTCGATCTCTTCCTCAGGTCGCGCGGCTACCACGGCCTCTTCTCTCAGATCGAGGTTACTTCTCTCTGCTTCTCTTGAATCTTCTGAGCCAAATTTGTACCTGTTAACTGTAATTAGTAATTAGTGATTAGTAATTAGCAATTAGCAGGTAGCAGTTTGGATTGGACTTTTGAGTTCTGTTAACTGAAATCTTTTGGCGCTAGAGCTTGAGACTGTTGTTATACACGCCATTGACGCCAATGTAGTCAAGAACATTAAGAAAGAGCTTGAATTAGTAAGATTATTTTGCAAAATTGGTGCTCAAGAATTGGATGTTCATGAAAAATCTGGATTGTTCACTTGGATTCACAATTGAAGTCATTCGAAATGTGATGTTTGTTTAATGACTTCTACTGCAGCCAAAGCTAGATTTTACGATTTTTATGGAATTTTGTAGTGTTTTTTTTGTTAACTAATGAATTCGCTCCCATTTTGAGGTCTGTCAATGTTTGCATCTGGTATACTTAATTTTCTTGTTAACAATTTGCATGCAGATATCACTTGCTGCTATAGACCTGCGTGATCGGGATGTTCTCTCCAAGGTTTGTTGCTCTAATGAATAGAAGTAGCCATTCCGTGCATTTCTACTGTTAAATCCTTGGGAGTCTTGATCATTGATGTTTGTATGGTACCCTGGCTTGCCTCATACTCTTATTCCGATTATGTTGAATCACAATGTTGATTTACTCAACACTGCGTTGTGCTTAAATTTACTTCTGTATTTTCTATTTACTTAATCATATTGTTTATGAATTCAAAACCTGATGGTAAAATTGTTACCCTGACACTTTTATGCCTTAGAAATGAGTACTTCTTTTGACTGGTGATGGCAGCTCGTTTTGTATGTGACACTGCTCGTAGCTAGTTCTTTCGTTATCTATATTTTGCTCTCATGCTAGATATTTTTTGGTTGTGTAAATCTTTCCTTTGTTTCAAGGATGTCAGTCTGTTATTCATGAATTTTATTTTCTATAGAGTGATCCGATGGTGGTTATCTATACAAAAGGAAGAGATGGAGGACTTTCAGAGCTTGGTCGCACTGAAGTAGTTCTAAATTCATTAAATCCAAAATGGATCACAAAACAAAATATCACTTATCATTTTGAGGTTGTGCAGACTCTGGTGTAAGTTTAAAGCTTTTATCTCCGTTTTAATTAAAAAAATGTTTTTGGTCCCACATTTATGTGCAACGATTCCATGGTGGCTAACTATATTTTCATAACAGCTTTCGTGTGTATGACGTTGACACTCAGTTTCATAATGTGGAAGTGAAGGTACAAAATTTACGATGTTGTGCCGACATGTAAAGTTATTCTTTTTCTTAAGCGACTTGACCATCCATGTATCCTCTTATAACTCTCTATGCAAGGGGCCATATCATAGTATTTGTTTGCTCCTCATATTTCTGGATGAACACTGTTCTGTTTTGCCCATATTTCTAGGTGGACACATTGGTATGGGTAGCTTCATATTATATGTATTAAAACAAAGATTTGCTGCATCTCATTCAAGTGCTTGTAAGCATAACTGGTTCATAATGGACGGTTTTACTTGTGCAGATGCTTCAGCTAGAGGAGCAACAATTTCTTGGCGAGGCAAACTGCGCATTGTCTGAGGTGTGACATAGTGACCATTCTCTGTGGAATCATTGAACTACTGAATCTCTATGATATTCTATCTAAACTTGTCAAAGTTGACCAATATGAGCAAAGCCTGCTTGAACCCAACCAACTCTTAGCTACTAAGTGGGTGGTTTTGGGGTCTGTGAAACAGGGCAAGCCTAAACATGAACCATAAAATTAAAGATTGAATCAAGGTTTACTCATTGGACCTAACAAGTCAAAGACAAGAGTATTCTACTTTTGGCTTGCTTGATCTAATCCTCACCTCTCAGGCACACCACACACAACACCAGATATAATACAATCAATGGACATTTGATATCTCTAATATAAGAAGTAATTTATTTCACCTTTCTAGTGTATCTGGTTACCAATATACACTAGTGGAATTATTATTTGAAGGGACCACCTTAAGCTCTGGCGTCTGATTCTTTTACCCATTAATTTGCCTTTCTACATGTGCAGATAGTTACAAAATCAGACAGGTTACTAACCCTCAATCTTGAATATAGAGAAGAGTTGGACAGACCAAATCCTCACCGAGACCGTGGAAAACTCATTGTGCACGCTGAGGAATCTGTTAGCTCTAAGACAGCGATACAGATGAGTTTAAGGTGTTTAGATTTGGAATACAAGGATCTCTTCTCAAAAAGTGTAGGGGCTTCTGATATTATTGTTTATCTTTGGTTATCTACTTTGATGAGCATTACTAGTTATGCACGCATGGCCAAATGAAAAACAGTTCATGTTTTGACACATTTTTGAACTGGTCTTTCAGGACCCCTTTTTGGTAATATCAAAACTTGCAGAGAGTGGGATCACAATTCCAGTTTGCAAAACAGAAGTCATAAAGAATGAGCTCAAACCCTCATGGAAACCAGTATACATAAATATTCAACAAGTTGGAAGCAAGGTATAAACATGTTTCTTTTTTGCAGCTATATGTGTAAATTAGTGGAGGTCGAGTTTGCTGGAATATGCTTTGTTTCTTTACTTCCCATGGAAAGTTCAAGGGTTTGGTCCATGGCTGTATTTCCTGTTTTTCTTGCTAAACTAAAAAAGTTAACTCAACTTGTTCATTTGGCTGCCGTCACTAAAAAATGTGCTGACATTAATAACCATGTAGTCAAACATGCAGATTTGGTTGTTAAAGATTTATGTGCACCTTTGCAGATAAGAAGCAATGCTTCTTCATCTGTTTGTTGATAGTTGGATCATATTGTGCTTCTCCTATTGTTTCTAATCATTTTCCCATTTTAATATTCATTTTGTTAATCTGCAGGACAGCCCATTGATAATGGAGTGTTTTAATTTCAATAACAATGGCAAGCATGATCTGATTGGGTAATTCCTATAGAGTGGATGAGCGACTGCTTTTATTGGCTTTCTTTTCCTTTTCTCCTATTACAGTATTATGATTTCGTTGAATATACAGAAAAATTCAGAAATCACTGGCAGAGTTGGAAAAGCTTCATAGCAGCGGACAAGGAGAGAATTTATTTTTACCAACTGCTGTTGGGCATGATTTCCACAACAAGGTAATATTATAATATGGTAATATATTATTAAGTGGATTTCCATCCCACTTTCTCTTAATTTAGAAGTTCTCTGACTTCATTGCAGGTACTAAAGAGCCAACTATTTGTCGACAAGTTTACTGAGACTGTCCAGCACACCTTCCTTGATTACTTGGCTGGGGGCTATGAGCTGAACTTCATGGTTGCTGTTGATTTTACAGGTGCTTATATAGACATAAATGTTACTGTACATCATAATTTGTTGGGTGCAAATGCATATCATGATAGAAGTGATTGTTACTAGAAGTTGAGGCTTGCAAAGCTAGAAGTGCTGTTGCATGGCTTCAGTTGTCTGCTATAGAAAAGTGTTGCAGCGCTGTACTTGTGCCCTGATCATTGTTATTTCTAGCTTATTGCTTTAAACTTTTCTTACTGTTGCCCTCTTATAAATGCAAACTTGTTCACAATGACTCTTTTAATACGTCTTAAATTGTCTTATCAAATTCACTCGTATTCCTTGCTTACCAGCTTCAAATGGAAATTCTCGCCTGCCTGATTCTTTGCATTATATAGATCCTACAGGACGGCCAAATGCATACCAGAGAGTGAGAATTACGTCCCTTGTAATTTAATCCCCACAATTATTTTCCTTTCTTTGGACCCATATGATTGTGACATTGTTTTCCAGGCAATCATCGAAGTTGTGGAGGTGTTACAGTTTTATGATTCAGAGAAGCGCTTTCCTGCCTGGGGATTTGGAGCCCGACCAATTGATGGTCCAGTTTCTCATTGTTTCAATTTGAACGGGAGTAGTCATCACTGTGAGGTGAAAAACTTATGGCCAGAACTTGCTTTTGTAACCTTAAACTTTGTAGTTGCTTTCTGTATTAAGGATTATGTAACTCTACTTCTTTCAGGTTGAAGGAATCCAAGGAATTATGACGGCATACGCAAGTGCCCTCCAAAATGTGTCTCTTGCAGGACCAACCCTTTTTGGACCTGTAATCACAAATGCTGCATTGAATGCCAGCCAGTCTGTTGCAAATGGTGGACGAAAATACTTTGTTTTGTTAATAATCACGGTATGCATAATGGGGTTGGATGTGCTCTCTAGTTGTTTTACTTTTACTTCACTCAAATTTTCCCAGCTTCTTTAGTTTTTATGATTTTAGCAGAAATTTGGTCTAAATTTTACTGCCGTAGGATGGAGTAGTGACAGATCTCCAAGAAACCAAAGATGCCCTTGTGAAAGCGTCTGACCTGCCATTGTCTATCTTGATTGTCGGAGTAGGAGGAGCTGACTTCAAAGAAATGGAGGTATTTCATTCCCTTTTGTGTGCAGCGCCAGAATGTCATATGTTAGAGAACTGATAATTTTCAATGGACAGTCATACTTGAATAAAAAGCCCGAACGCTACCTAACTAATTATCTTTACATTTTCGTTGTGAAGATTTTGGATGCTGACAAGGGCGAGAGACTTGAAAGTTCTACTGGACATGTGGCTTCACGTGATATAGTACAGTTTGTTCCATTCCGAGATGTACAAAGTAAGACTTTTCATATGCTTTTACCATATCGGCTTACCAACTTTAATTAGTAGGCAGTAACTTCCCTTTCACCACCAGGTGGAGAAATTTCTGTTGTTCAGGCACTCTTAGCAGAACTACCGGCTCAATTTCTGACTTACATGCGATCGAGAGATGACAAACCAATTTTGTGATCATGTAAAGAACTGTACATATGAAGGTTGATATTTTCCTCTTGATCCTCTTGCAATATGAGCCTGAATGTTTTTTGTTTCGTCCCCTCTTTGGTTGCATGGAAACCCTAATGCAATTTTGTCATGAAGAACAATTTTATGTTGCATTATCACATTCGAGACTTGGGATGGCTGCAGCTGCACAGTCCTCGCGGCCGCCTTTGTGAGACTGCAAACTTAAGTGCCCGCAGTTCTCTCTACCAGGCTTGCGTTCTACAATTGGATGCGGTAAGCATGGAGAACTGGTTATCTTTTGAAATTAACAATTTGGAGAAAGATGCGAAGAACGGTTTCAGAATAGAAGTACTTTCAGCTTTTGGAAATGGAGGTTTATCAAGTGTTCAAAATGTTGCTTAATCTTTTGTTTTCTTCTTTTCTGTTTCCCCCTGCTTTTTTGTTTCCGAATTTCGCTGCACTGCTGCGAATGATATTGTTTTATGAAGCACTTAACATGAACGATGAATGAAAGTACAAGATTGTTTTGAAACAAATCGAATTTAGCAGACTGAACGTTTCTCTACGTACCAGGCCTATGGATGCCTTCTTTTATCTTTTCCAGTGAAAACTTGCATTGGTCTTTAATTTGCTAGGCTCTTCACTCGGGACAAATATAAAGTGGTTGGTCTTAACGCTTGTTTGAGGCTGTTTTCGAAATGACTAAAAATGCTTCTACTACATTTATAAAGAGAGAGAGAGAGTGTGTGTTTTAAGTCTCACAATGATTGACAATAATGTGATTCAAATTCGTTTTTGACGAAAATATTAAGTCTAAAATCTCACACCTATAAGCTTGCTTATTTATTTAAAAATTTAAATCATGACGGCAAGTATTTTGTCGGTAATTAAAAATGTAAACGATCTTAAATTATTATTATTGACACGTTTATTTATCCAAAACGAATATATATAAATAATTTCGTTCTCTGACCTATATATTATTAAAATGTGAGTCCAACAGCACAATCATATATAGTAGTTGATTTCACATCTAATTTAGATTTTTTTGTATCTTATGACGTTTCTGATTCATGATTTGTTCCATTTCAAATATGAAACATGCCATCAATTGAGCATGAAAATGCATGCTATGATTTGTAAATACAAGATAATACTTTACCATTCATGCATGATGCATGCTTTGACATACGCAAATTCAATCCTGTTTTTTTTCTTTGGATAAGTCCATACATCTATTCCTTTCCCTGTCTGATGACTCCACCATGACATCCATGAACTATGAATATCGAGGCAAGTGGCCCTCTCCTACAGTGATGGAGAGGAGTGTTGCCCTTGCATCACGATGTGGGTTCGAATTCCGTTGGCTCCTTAATCTAACATATAATTTAACAAATTTATCGTTTTGACAAAAAAAAAATTATGAATATCGAATATATGCTAGAGAAAAATATAATTAATAATTAATTAATAAATTTGGTATAACAAAGACAAATTTAAGAATAATGTTAGGTTGATTAATTTTTTTTAGATCACATTTGTAAACTATATGATGTGTCACAAATGAAAAATAAGAACGTTAATCAATATTTAAGTGATAATCTAATCCATAACTACGTCATATAACTTATGTATAGATGATCTCCTAAGCATTGCTCCCAATTCAAACTATGAGAGTAATTGGTCTCAAAAGTAAACGCGGTTGGTTCAAAAAGAAGAAAAAAGAGGGAATATAAGGCCATAAAGTTGGACCATTACTTTTTCAACTAAGCTCCCAAAATTTCACATCACCAAAAAGCTAGGCTAGGAAACATATATATATTATATGACTGTACCAAACCCTAGCATTTCTCCTTCTCCCCTCCTTCTCCTCCTCCTCCTCCTCTTTGCACTATTGTCCTCTTTTGTCTATTCCTCTCTTGATTTTGCATGATTCGTACTTTTTTCTTAACAAATTGATTTTCATCTAAATCACGAAAAGAAAGATTTGAACTTGGGTGCATAAAAGAAAGCACGCTGCTATGTCTGCTAATTTCGATTCATATAATACAAAACAAGATAGTTAATTGCTAGCTAGTAAGAACAACATTTGTGGTGCATGTTTGCTTGATGATTTAGCACAAGAGTATCTTATATATAAATTTCAAAGGGTTTTAACAAGGCCATAAAGTGGATCGAAAGCATGGGAAGAGGTCCTTTCCTGGTAATGAACCAGAGGCGAAAGAGGAGGATCATCGAATGATCTTCGAGCCGTTTTGCTCATCAGCTCGATCTCAACATGAGATGTCTGCCATGGTCTCAGCTCTATCTCAAGTTCTTGGAAGCACTAACAACCAGACCCCAGCTGTACAAGTGCCGATGGAGCCGCCAATGATTGCTCCCCAGTCCAGCGCCATGGAGTCGCATGATGATCAATCTCCTCAACAGGCTCGAGATCAAGGTTTAATATAGATCAACAGTACTATTGATCATGATTATTATTGCTAGTAGTTGAGCAGTTTCATTATTTACTTCCACTTTTAATTGATTTAGTTCCCCCGTGTGGACTTAAATATTCATAGGGATCGATTCCAGTTTATACGTTGTGACAGTTTTTTACCTGCAAAAGGAAGCATGAACTTGAAGATGTGTAGTCTTATATATTCTTATATCAATTCTCTCTCTCAACAGGCAGTGCCTTAATTAATCATGCATGATTCGTCTTATGATATGGATTTAGGGTTTACTGTGCAGATTTAGTATCAAATCCTCTATATTGTTCCGTTTCCATCTTCACATAGTTGATGTTTTTAGTTAGGTTTAATGTTTTTATCTGCAAAACAGCCCGGGTACCCTAATAACAGTTTTTTTTTTTTTTTTAAACAAACGATATTATCTATACTAAAAGAAGTAAGAGAGTGGGCTAAGCCTAAAAATAGGCTAGCAATAATGTGATTTAAATTTGTCTTAAGCGATAATCAAACCTAAGTCTTGTCACTTACAAGTGAAGCGGAATACCACTAAATAGTAGTACTAAGTGGCTCTTAGAGTGACATGATAACCAACTACACCTCGAAACCTTTTCCCCTAATAACAGGTTAAATAACTGAAGTTTGTTTCATGTTTGCCATAGCTCATTTGTGTGGACTGTCTATATGGTTACATTCTTTTTCTCATCATAATAATAACTCATATGCTATACTTGTTTCCTAGCTACAATTCTTTTCCATGTAGCTATTCTACCAAATAAAGATGAATATTAGAGTGTGTATAGTTGATATATACACTTAACAATAAAATGCAATACGCAAATCTGAACTTAAGTCAATTGGTTAGAGCAGTGTGTTACTCTTTATGCACCTAAATCCCCTTGCCCGTAGTTAGATGAATTGAGTGTGTTGAATATCTTATTAACATACCATTTATTTTATTTGAATGCACGTAATTAGGGTACTGTTTTAATAAATTTGGAAACATATACATGCATAACATTGTTAATTTGTGAAGGGACTGCGAGGAGAAGGCACTATAGAGGAGTGAGGCAGAGACCTTGGGGGAAGTGGGCAGCTGAGATTCGTGACCCGAAGAAGGCAGCTCGGGTGTGGCTCGGCACCTTTGAAACCGACGAGGCAGCGGCACTTGCTTATGATGAAGCAGCTCTCAGGTTTAAAGGAAGCAAAGCTAAGCTCAACTTTCCCGAAAGAGTTCAAGGAAGAATTACTGAATTAGGTTCCCTCACTGCCACTAGTACTCAACAAAACTTGCCAGCTGGGACATCTCAAAGGGTAATTACTGACCACCATCAGCCTCTTTCTGATCATCAATATCAACTGCAGGCATTCCCTAAGAATGTTGTTACTCCTCCTCATGATCAATATGCACAATATTTTCGAAGTGGTCACGAGTGCATAAGTTATGATTTACCAGCTACTCTTTATGAAAGAGAGAGATTTGCTACCCAGACATCAGAAACTACTACATCGTCGTCATCTTTTTTACCTTTCTTACCATCTCATCAACAAGAAGATCAACAACATCCCTTAAGCTATTCTATGCCGGGGTTCGGGTCTTCTTCTTCTTCGAGTTCAAATCCTCCTCCTAGCTAGGAATAGGAACCGTCGACCTTGACAAGAGTACTTTATTCAAGAGGACAGTACACATCCAAGTTCCAAGTTCCCTGGGAGATCAATCGTGGGAGAATAAAGAAATAATTATATCCTTCAAGTTTTGTGATGTATTTTTGTTTGTTTCTTTCTTGAATTAGACTCTTTTGTCGACAAAGGTTTAAGAAGGTGATCAAAAGTGTTGTTAATTGATGATTGTTTTCGGTTTGTTTGACGAGGTTTTCACTAGCGTACGTATGTCAAATAATAGTCTATTGAAAATGAAATACTTTCTCCACACCTTAATGATTATCATACATGTAGGTTTGGACTTAGTTAAGTTGGTTAGAGCAGTGTAAATCCCTTCTTCGCACTCAAGTTTGAATTCTCGTCTCTTAGTTGAGAGTTATTTAGTATACGACTATCGCTTGTTTAAAAAAGAACAGCACATACCTTCCAACTTTTGAGATTGATATATCCATGACGATGAGATTGCAGCGACCGCTATGCACACTTTTTAAGACATGGATTAATCTACTTGAATCAGCCTTCCAAACTCCCAACAGGGAAAAGAAATATATATATATATATATATATAGTAGATAAGTTGTGGAGGAATCATCTAATAGTGTTGCTTCTAAGGTTTAGTAACCTTCTGTTATATATAGATACACACACACACACACACAAAAAGTGGCTAACTCGTTTCTTCCAAAAAAAGTGGCTAACTCGTTTTTCAAGCTAATAATGCCAGGGAATATTATTCTAAATTATTTATTTTGATAATTGCAGAAATAAATCTCATATATATCAACTTGATTGATATATTGGCATATAGTGTCGACTAGCTAATTAATGGTCATCGAATTCGGCTATATCTGTGTGCGAGACCTGCATGAGTCAGCCTATAAATATTTAACACGTTCTAAATGCATGCCTAAGTATATTCATAGAGGTTCTTGAGTAGGATCGTGTTTCAGAACGATATGATCATTTCTGCTTAATTAAATCTTGCAGGTACATAATTAATTAGTGATTAGTAACAGAATAATCAAGGTTCATGAACCTTTTTTTCTTTGTCAAGACTCGTTGTTGTTGTTATTATTATTATTATTATTATTCTTCGGTGAAATACTGTCTTTTTGTGGTGATTTCATTGACAAAACAAGGGTCAAATAACAATATTTGGATTGAACACAACACTCCCACAGAGGAGGGTTATATCCACAGCATATCATCAAATAATAAAGCACCAAATTACACGGATCAGTGAGCAATACAAAGATTTGAGAAGAAATCTCACTCACTAGAAGTTGAACGTACACAAAAATTTGTGATAAACATGAAGTATCAGTACCATAAAAAGACCAAGATAGCTGCAGAAAGCCATAACCATTGTTGAATATGACCATATATAAGACTCCATATAGGAAAGGAGGAAGGGTGGTCCCTCAAACATCCTCCAAGGCTCGTTATTTTGTTTACACTAATTTGCGGTAAACTAAACGTCCTTCCTGTTTAGGGGGGGGGGGGGGGAAGGAATTGATAAGGAAAAGGATTGTTAATTTTATGTGAACCTGTTGACCCTAAAAACTACCAAGCCTACGTGGCACGCATGCCGAATAATCTATGAGCTAACTACGTCCTTCGGTTGAATGCGGGGCATGCCAACTCGACGGCCGAGCTCGGCCGGTGAGTAAAATGTTGATGTTGCGTTGTGTGCGCGGCTGACTTCTGAATCTTGCGACTGCGGCCGAGGAAGGAACACGCCTCGGCCTTTGGGTTCTAGAGCCTGAAGACAAGGCTACTAATCTTGCGAAGTTCACGACTCGTCGGCGCCGGATTCGGTCACGGTGATTATATTCGTGAAGGTCTAAGCACGCCGAATCGACACCAACGTATAAGGGCACAGATACTCGAAACTGATGTAGGTCTTGATTGTGAAAGTAGTTCGGCCGTCTGAACGCCGAACTCTGAAACCAACCTGCGAGTATCCAATCATAAAACAACTCGGCGTTCGATGTGCCGAGCCCGGTAATTCGTAATACCTCACCTCGCCGAGAAGGCTGATGAGATAACCTCTGCCAATAAGGATTCAAAAATCCTTCTCGACCGAGACTTGGATAGGTAACCAACCGGCCTCGACGCAGTGCTGTTTATCCAAACTGAAGGTGCTTCACGATCGACTGGTTCTACGACGATAGTGCTATTTATCCAAACTGAAGATATCACCGGTTGCCTTCACAGTGCTGTTTATCCAAACTGAAGATGTGTTGGCGGACAAGAAAATAAAAAATCTCAAAGGCTGAGAGGGTTTGCGCAGGGCAGATTTGTGTGTTGAATTGAAGGTCCCTTGAATGTTGCACAACCCTATGTATTTATAGTAATAAGCCTACTCCTGGCCGAATTAGAGATGTACTCAGACTAAAACTCCCAAATCTAATCCGATTAGGATTCAGCCAATCCAGGTTTCAATGGGTCTCTGAAGCAAGCTCAAATATGAGCCAGATTCACTCCCAAGCTTCTAGCGCCCCACCTCATCATTCTTATCCAAATCAATCCTCCTTGCCATAGGACTCGGCCGACCTGATTGGATAACCCATGGTAACCTAACCGATCAATAATACCTGAAAAACTGTCGGGCCGAGAATAACTTCAAGCTCGGTCCAAATTGTAAATTTAGATCCAAACAGAACCGCACACGTTGCATGCAATTTAAGTGTGGTAAGAAAGAAGCCCCGGCCCAAGAAAGATAGAGTGGAATATAACCTAAAATATTTAACAATTAAAGAGTCTCTATCTATAATCTCTCTCTTCAACTCTAATACGTATTTGTTTATAATTCCTTATGCTATATATGGAACCATCGAATCCACTTGTCAATCAATTGGGAGGGGTTTAAGTTGAGTATGCTTTTCACCGATTTAGCTAGAAGGATCGTCCAAACTGCTACGTATATCATATATGTCCACAGAAAAGAACAACTCGATGTTTGTTAACAATTAAGTTTTGAACTCCAACTCTATAAAGGCCGGCACTTCTTTTTCGTAGTCTTTTTTTTTTTTTTTTCTTTTTTTTTTTTTTTTTGGGTAAGTGGGATCCAAAAGAATCGCGTCAACGAGGAACTTTTATTAAAACAAGCACACACTTACAAACCAAACAAAGGTCCAATTTATTCATAGAAACAAACAAAGAACGGGCCTAAAAACAAAGAAGACACAGAAAAAGAGCCCAACAATAGTGAAGCCCAAACAAAAAGGAACAACCGAGAACCATCCACTGTGGTCGCCACCGCCAATCCAAGAATCAGCCAGCCACCCGATCCTCCGTCCACCACAGATCATCCCCTCCATAGGCGTCACCTGCACACAGCCATCAACAAGAGACAGTCGGCAAGAGAGAAGCCAACCATCGGAAAGAAGCTCTGGAAAATTCCCGAGCAACACCGCCGGAAATGGCAGACAATAAGGAGAACATGGTGGTGTGGGAGACACCCGAGCCGGATACAACATCGGAACTCTACACACGAACTCAACAGAAAACATGGCTGAAAAACGAAGCAAGGAAGGGCCATGAAAATGGATACCCACGGGGGTTGAAGAATTGGGAAAGCCATAGAGGAAAATTCGAAGAACCAGCAACAGATGGAAGGAGAGAAGAAAGAAAAAACAAAAACAAAAAGCTACCCACCGATCCCAACCGCAGCTAGAACCGACGACAGAAAACGGAAGCACGATCGGGATCACTCACACAAGAAGGTGAGAAGCAATTTTACAAAGCAGTGTTCTTTGAGAAACAACCAACTACATACTTTTGCATTCTATATATGCGCTTTTGACAATAAATTAGAAGTGCATCCAGTAACAATAAATTAAGCACTTTTTTCTCTCAAGAATTTTTGCAGAAATATTTTTCATATATAATCAGCATACAACTTGATTAAAAAAATTAATGATTAAATTGTTGATGAAAATTCGATACAAGAATTAATGATCATTAACAAAATAATACCTACTTAATTGAAAAAAAAAAAAATATATATATATATATATATATGACAATTTGTTTCTTAAAAATAAAAGGGCACATTATAGTTGCGTGGTAATCAAATATGAAATAATTATTAACAAGACATAGAAGATTAACATTTCTTTCTTATTCAACATTTATCTCTCACCTATGAGTAGAATTTTCATTAACAATCTCTTCATCTATATGGTCTTCCTAATGTCTAGGCGGAAGTACGTAGCTCATCATCATCCTCCCCAAAAAGTTGGAACTCTTGATCTGTAATGGAAAGATTAATTACTAATAAAATTGTGCAAAGTCATTGAGGTAACAACAATTTGTACATGTGTTTCAAAAAATAAGTTACGAATACGAATCATTATCCATTTATTTTTTCAAACACCAAATCATTATTCATTTATTTTTTAAAACACCAAAAGTTCTTTCAATTGTGCATTTAAGAATGAATGCCTCTAATTAAATATCTTTTTTTTCCTCTAGGCTAACTTCCACGTCAAAATTAAAAAAGATGATATCGTTCACCCCTATAAGACTATAAGTTCCAGTATATTCTTATAAGGTCCATTATTATGGAACTGATAAAATAGAATAATTTTTGTACAAGTATTAACCATGGGATCTTCCAAGCAACCCTCCAGAAACTTAATGAATTATATTGAGTTGATTAGTTCACATATTGTGCAACCAATAAATTTGCATTGCACAACCACTAGGTTTGAAGTTTTCTTTTTTTTTTCTTTTTTTTTTTGGGTCAAATTATCATTTCATAACAGAAGGGAAGAGAAGTACAATAGAGATACTCCAGTAAAATGAGAAATAAGCAAGCCTTTCACGGGTTGCATGGAAAAAAAATAAAATTCCCTCAAGGTGAAAACCAAGCCATTCAAGCCCTAGTCTTTGATTATGCGGTCAAAAGCCTCATAGACAATGATGAAGGATCATCTGAGGAGTCACACATAGAATTAAAGTATAAAGGGGCATCATCTAATGAGTATTCTATTGCCAAGGAACATCCTAGGTGGGTGTTACAAAACCCATCAGATTTCAAGATTAAGAAGACTAATAATGTTGAAAACTGCTATGTCTATTGGGTTTCTCTATTTATTTCATGTACTAGTTTATGTTCCTTTTATTGTATAAATAACTTGTACTTGGGATGCAAGAGGACAAGTCTGATTTGAATGAAATTACTACTATCGAGTTAGCTGTCAAGCTTCTCTTTATTCCAAGTTTGCATTTTGTTCAACCTTTTCCAATTCTCTACAGCCCTAAGAGGACTGTATCAGACAATGAATCTCATACAAACCAAATCGTTTAGAATTAAAAAAATATAGAAAAACCTAGAAATCCAATAATCACACAACCATCATAACAAAAACCGATGAATTTCATACAAATCAAAGCGCTAGAAGCAGAGCACCATTGTTATATACTTGGACGATGTAACCAGTTCAATAGGAACTGGAATGGACTAATAAAGAACCCCAAAGAAAACATAGAAACACAGAAATTCATATGCACATCGTACATATGTTAAGCTAAGAGACATTCCTTCCAGGAAAATTCAACAGGGATAGAGAGGGATTGGGGGAAGATGGAGACGTCTGACTGCTCTCCAGTCCAACGTCAATAAAAACCCTTGGGCTTTCTTGCGTTACAATCTAAATAAAAAGAACTTGCACAGGCAGTTTTGACATTTTTTCAAAGCGTAACGGTATTTTAGACTTTTGCAATTTAAAAAATAGGAGTAGTTTTGGAACTGAAAAAAAATTCATTAACATTATGTTTGGATGAGAGAAATAAACTTGAAATTTTGACAAAGTCAGAATTTATATTTTGACATGTATCAATTCCCTTGTTTTGATGCATAAATAGAAATTTAGAATTTCCACGAGAGTTTAAAAATAAAAAAGTTCATATTCAAATTTTATTGTTCTTTTAGGTTAACCAAAAAGTAAATTCACAAAATTATAGAAAATAAAACTCTGTGAAATTTTTTTCATTAACATTATGTTTGGATGAGGGAAATAAACTTGAAATTTTGGACAAGGTCAGAATTTATGTTTTGACATGTATCAATTCTCTTGTTTGGATTCATAAATAGAAATTTAGAATTTCCGCGAAGGTTTAAAAATAAAAAAAAGTCCATATTCAAATTTTATTGTTCTTTTAAGTTAACCAGAAAATAAATTCACAAACTCTAGAAAATAAAAATCTGTCATTTCAATTTTCATCATTTTAAAATTCCTTAGAAATCTTAAATTTCCTCATCTAAACAGAGTGTAAAGGGAGCCAAGTGCTTCCAGTGTTTTTTTATAAACAACACTTCTGAGTGGAAGCACCTAGGTGCTTCTAAAAATTCCACTCTAAGTGCTTCTATTTCTTACCCAAATCGCTTTTAAAAGTTTTGCCAAACAACTATTTTTCAAAATAGGAGCGCTTTTACTCATTTGGAAGCGCTTTTAGCTCTCCATAAGTACTTGCCAAATGAGCCCTACATCTATCATATTTTTCATATCATATTTGTATTATTTCTTTAATTGAGATAAAGCCTGTCAATACAAATATGTCTCATATCTATTAAAGAGATAGTATAAATATGATATAAAAATATAACAAGAGTGACATTTAAGGAACATTTTCAATTATCTTCATCCTCTAAGCCCTTTTTTACTCGCATCATACTGGTGACTCACTGATCTATTACTTCATGGTTTTTACATACAATTGTGATTTTACAACTTGGTAAATTATTTTTCCTCACAATATATATATGTGTGTGTGTGTGTATATATATATTGATAAAATGGTTAAACATGTATAACAGTAATACATACAAAGATGTTTATCTTGAGGTACTCTTTCTAACAATGAAAGATGTCACAAGTTTGAAACATTAGCTCCTATTAATAAATAATATATAATATATAAAATAATAATAAGGGAGTTTTATATATAGAGACAAAAACTTTTACTATATTTCAAGGAACTTCATTAGTTTTTAAATATGTCAAGAAGAGACAGAAGCATAAAAACAATTAAAGCCCAGCCCAAAAACATGAAAACAATGTTTTAAAATACCAATCATACCCTTAAAATTTCAGGCTTTTAATAGAACCCAACCCTCAAAACTCCAACAAAATTAATATGAGCCATAAGCTCAACACATCGTCGACTATTTCTACATAATCAGTTTTGAAACTATATATAGAATAAATTTGTATCATTTATTACATAATCAATCAGCCTTGGATCATTTATGCAGAATTAGTTTAACCCGTCTAAGACCATTTTTGTAGAATCAATTCAATCTGTCCTTGACTATTTTCGCAGAATCAGTTCACATGTCTTCAACCATTTTTGCAGAATCAGTGCAACCCGTCATCAACCATTTTCACATAATCAGTTCACCCGTCTTCGACCATTTGTAAAATCAGTTCAACCCGTATACTCTAAGTATTAAAAGTATACTTTATGTGTAAATGGTCGAGAATAGGTTGAACTGATTCTGTAAAAATAGTTGAGCACATGTTGAACTAATTTTGCAAAAATGATCGATGATGGGTTGAACTGATTCTGCCAAAATGGTTGAAGATGGGTTGAATTGATTCTGCATCAACTGATTCTCAAAAAATGGTTGAGGACGAGTTGAACTGATTCTGCAAAAATATTCGAGAATGAGTTAAATTGATTTTGCAAAAATGGTCGATGACTGGTTGAACTGATTATGCAAAAATGGTCGAAGATGGGTGAACTGATTCAGCGAAAATAGTCAATGACGGGTTGAACTGACTCTGCAAAAATTGTTGAAGACGGCTGAACTGATTCTGCGAAAATGGTTGAGGATGAGTTGAACTGATTCTGCAAAAATGGTCGAAGACGAGTTAAACTAATTCTGTAAAAATGATTCATGCTGATTGAACTGATTATAGTAATAAATGATACAAACTTATTATATATATAGTTTCAAAACTGATTCTGTAGAAATAGTCGAGGATGGGTAAAGCTTATGGCACATATTAATTTCGTTGAAGTTTTGAGGGTTTGGTTCTATTAAAAGCCTAAAATTTTAGGGGAACCTTGTTTTCATGTTTTTGGGCTGGGCTTTAAATGTTTTTATGCTTTTGTCTCTTATTGACATGTTTAAAAACCACTGTTCTAAAAATCCCCGCCTAGCACCGCCTAGGCCCCTCCTAGGCGCTAGGCGGCTGGTCACCGCCCCGATTAATGCCTAGACCGCCTAGGCATCCGCCTAGCCCACCCAGACCGCCCAGGCGCCCGTCTAGACCGCCCAGGCGCCCGCCTAGACCGCCCAGGCGCCCGCCTAGACCGCCCAGTCACCCGCCTAGACCTGCTTAGACACCTGCCTAGGTTGCAACTCACTTAGATAAAAAATAGATAAATTTCTTTTTGCATTTTATTATTTCCAATAAATTGTAAGAGACTTATTGAATACTTAAATAAACACATATTATATGTTTGCTCCCTATGTTTTCATTATGTTCCAATACTTCATAATATAGATGTCATTCTATTTTCTAGTTTATGTGAAATTATGTATATTTTAAGTATAAACAGACACTTGTTTACACGAAATAGAATAGATTTACTTAAATCCGCCTAGTCCGCCTAGTTGCCCGCCTAGGCTCCGCCTAGCCGCCTAGGCGCTAGGCCCTATCCCGCCGCCCGACTAGCGCCTAGCGCCTTTTAGAACCTTGTTAAAAACTTAAACTAGTGAAGTTCTTTGAAATATAGGAATTTTTTTTGTCTCTATATATAAAGCACTTGCAGTTAATTAGTATTACAAAAGCAAAAATGCATAATCGTGGAAGAAGAAAAACACAAAAGTAGTGCTCTTTAAGACTTTAACTCGGTTACTATGATGGATTTTCTAGTGTACTGGAACGTAGCCCGCGTCACCAAATAATATTGTAAATACAGGTTATGGATACTTTTACAACCACTTGTATTATGACACGCAGTGTTCTCGGCATCGAACTTCAACAATCCGAACCGTCTATTTTATAAGTCTCGATTCATAGATGGACACACTCCACATCAAACTTCAAATATCTGAACCGTCTATTTTGTATGTCTCAATTCATAGATCATCCTTGTAAAAATTCAATTCAATCCGAAACCATTTGCCTATTTAATTATCACGATCAAATTTCATGTTTTCTTAGAACAAAGTGTTCGTCAATTCTTGGAACTTAGTTAGATGTGTCCAATATTTCCAATTTTTGCTAATATATTGCAAGATGATCTATAAGGTATGACATGAAAAATAGACATATATAAACAGGCCCTTTATGCAAAGGGATTTCCATTTTTTTCAAAAAATGGAGATTAGGTGTGGGGCCCACTCTATATCGAACTTCAACAATCCGAACCATCTATTTTGTAAGTCTCGTTTCATAGATCATCCTTACAAAAATTCAATTCAATCCGAAATCATTTGCCTATTTAATTATCAAGATAAAATTGTTTCTTATATAACAAAGTATTCGTTAAATTTTTTGAACTCAATTAGATGTCTTAAACATTTCCGATATGGCTAATACTTTGCAAGAATGATCTATGAGGTGCAACTTGAAAAAATAGACGATTCAGATCGTTAAAATTTGATATGGTATGAACCCCACAAGTAATTCCTATTTTTATAAATAAATAAAAAATAGGAATCTCTTTTTAAGTTTATATATATATATTCTTCATGCAGTGACTTGTTAAATCTTCCTTGTTAAAAAATAAATACAAAATAGAACCATCGAAAAGCGGCTGAATTGACAGAAAAATGTGACACTCACGATTTTGATGAAATCTATTAAATAATTTTTGTATTTATGACTTAAGCTGCTACTTCGTGTGGCTCCTTTGGACGGCTTCTCTTTGACGATGCTCTTTGTCGGTTCCATTTGTCCACCTTCTCGGCTTCAGTCGTTTTCGAGCTCAACTTGTTTGTTTATGTTTCCTTCTTTTTTTTCATTTTTATGCTTTCTAATTTTTTATTTCTAATGAGAATATTTTGTACACACTAATATCTATTCTGGAAAAGTATTTTCACAAAAATTTATTAAGAGGTATTTCTATGTAATACGGTCACGTGGTTTGGTGATATTCCAATGTAATTATTCTTTTTTATTTTAGACTTGATGCCCCGTTGTCAACAAAGAAAAAATGTATTGGGAGGTAAATTTGGGAGTTGATTGCTCACCCCGTTATGGCTAATTGGTGCAACTTATTTAAAAAAATTATTTTTGGCACTATAAAAATTTAGTAGTTTCGCTATTAGTATTTATTTAAGAATGTGATTGTGTAAATTTAAAGTATGAATCCCAATAGGATTTGGAGATCAATCTTTATAAGCTTTGTCTACATGTAAGGCAAGAAAGTCCATCGTGATTAGTATCAATAAAGGCTAGTCAATAGGTGATACTATTCACAAAACGTCTGAGAGCCCTTCTCTCTCACACCCACTCTTAAATTTTAGTTTCACAACACATTATGACCACGAACGTGCCTACCATGGAGTTAAGCCCGACCAAAGATGCTACCTAGGCCTTGAGATAAAAAATTGAGCCTGAAGAAGGCCTTACACAACTCAACCCACACCCTTGGTCTGGAGATTGACGACTTTCTACAACCTCAGGTCGGTCAACAGTTCGCTGCTGAGCTCCGGTTCCAAGGCTACGTAGTGTTTAACAAGAAGATGAAGGTGACTCACCCCAACATGATCTTGATGTCAGGGATTATGGGCAGGGCTCTGAGTTCTCGTGGTTGACAAGCCTCCGTCTGTCAATTATTCCACCCAACAGCCTCCCGAGCACACCACCGAGCCAACCAACACAAACATTGGCGGAGGCACATGAGGATTACGATAGACCTAGGCCTACCCTGACTTGAAAAAACAAGATTAGTATTACACCTATATCCATTGCTTTGTAACCCTTCTCAACACTTAACACAAATCCAATCTATCTCTTCATCCAAATCCCATTCCAAAATTAAGTATAGTGTAAATTACATAAAACTACCTCAACTATTGGGTAATTAACAGTTTCATACATCGTCTTTAAAAAGTTTCAATGTCATGCCTCATCTACGAATTTGTTACAATTTCATACTTCCCGTTAGTTGTCTATTAATTCATCTGTTAAATGCTGATGTGGCTTGAGACGGGACCCATTTTCTATTAAAAATTAATAAAATAATAATTTACCCTAAAAAAATTTTATAATAATAAAAAATAAAAAATAAAAAACCCACACCCATCTTCCCCGACCCATTCCCTTTCCCTGCAACCCAAATCCCTTCCCCTTCCCTGCAACCCCCGACCCCTTCCCCACCCACGCCAACATCTCCACCCTCCACCACCTCATCCGCCATTGACCATTTCCCCACCCACGCCAACAGCTTCAACCTTCCCCACATCCTCTCTTCCTCCTCCTCCAACAGCTCCAACCCCCCATTTCCTTCGCATCTTCCTCATCGGTCCCCCCCCCCCCCCCCGCCCCCCAAAACCTTCCTTCCAAGCCCAGAACCCCTTCCCTGCAACCCAACCCTTTCTTCCCCTTCCCGTCTTCCCCAAACCCACCGCGCATCCATCCTCCACCTCTTCCTCTACACTTACTCTCACACCCACTCTCTTCCCTCCTCTACACACCCCACTCCTTAAATCTACACTCATTCCCCCAACACCCCTAATTCGTCTTCCCCCCACCCGAGCCCAACTTGCAACCCAAAAAAAAAAAAATCATATCCCTTCTTCCCCGAACCCCCTTCCCTACACCCACCTTCTCGGGGAAGATGAAGATGGTTTTTTTTTTTTCCTGGGTTGCAGGTTGGGCTCGGGTAGGGGGAGATAGGGCTGGGCACGGGCTCGGCCGGGCCCAATTTTGGAGGAACCGGACCTACCCGTTTTAAAATGTAACGGGACGGGCAGGGCCGGGTATAAGGATTTTGAGTTTGGGAACCGGACCTAACCTGGCCCGTTTCAAACGGGCCGGTTCGGGACGGGTCCACGGGTCCAATTACTTTTTTCTTTTTCTTTTTCTTTTTTTCACCCCCTCTCTGAGATTTCTTAGTCGCATCCCCAGTACCCAAACAAAAACCCACCTCTTGGATCTTATCGCCCCTCCATATCCTACAAATTTCCCATTTCCCATTCCCTTGCCACTTCAGATCGCACCTCTCCATTTCTCCATTCCCAATTCCCCCTTCGGCCACCTCTGCTTTTGTTTTCATACAGAGCTCCAAAACCGATTTCCCAAATCAACTGTCTTTCTAGATGCAGCAGGAAATATACATAATCGAGGGCGTCAGTTTCAAGAAGATAGTAAAAGCCCCTTGTTTCAAGAAGATCAGGCGTTTAAGAAACGAAGAAGGATTATTGTGCAAGAGGAAATTTGAGCTGAATCTAAAGCACTCTTCATTTCATTCAAAGTAAACGTTGAAATCTGAAACCCAACTGTAAAACTATATATCAATCCGGTTCAGGCGTCAAATTTCCAAGACTTCATGAAAGGAAACCGACGCTCTGGAAAACATCGTGCTCTGTAACTTCAACACAACATTGAGTTGATCCGGAAAATGATATATCGCCATCTTCCCCAAATTCGGAGCATGTTCGAGAATATACCTTGCAAACTCGACAGCATTAGACCCATGGTACAGCTGCAAGGCTACCTCCTGGATTTCAGAAATAAAAGCAAGATTCTGCAACTTCCAGTATCCCATAGCAAACCCTGAACACTAAAAGGCGATAACACGTCGAAAAATTCCAGAAACACAAACAGATAGAGTGCTACAATTTAGAAGACAAAACGAAGAACTCAACTTACATTAGATTCATTTTTGAAATCACAAACAATCTACCTGTGAAGGATCAAATTCAAATGCATGAGTTTTTTTTTTCTTCAGCCGCAGCTGCTAGTTCTGCTTCATTTAGCAAATTACTGGGACCAGCTCCAATTTCACCCATTGTTTTTCTAATGGTAAAATCATCAACATTTCTTGAAACCTACCTTTTGCATAAAGAACTCCATCAACAGCTAATACAGTGACAACAGTTGTAGCAACAACAACCATACCTGCACCAGCAGCTGAACCACCGGTGGTGAATTGGTGAAGGTCTAGGGTGACGAAGGTAAATCGGTGATAGTTTGATAGGAATCAGTTCGCGTGCCAGTGATGTCGACGTTCGATGATGTCAACGATGAGAGATAGGAGTGGGAAAAGAGGCTAGGTCACTCGGGGAAACAAATCTCATCCATTCATTCCATTTTGGAAACGGGCCAGCCGGGGCCCCGTGCTTTTACAGATTTGGATTCGCCCCGCCCCGTGAATACCACCGCCTCGCCCCGTTTCTTCTTTAGAAAAATTGGACCCGGCTCGTACTCGCCTCGAACTGCGATTACTCGCCCCGACCCGCGGTTCCTAGACCCGTTTGCCCACCCCTAGGGGGAGAGGTTAGTGAAGCATGAGGAGCAGGAAGAGGAGGATGAGGATGAGAAGGAGGGGGAGGGGGAGGAGCGTCATAGGAGGGAGGAGGAGATGGTGGAAGAGAGGGCGCCGGGGGGTTCTGGGTTTAGAAGGAGGGACGGATAGGGAAGATGGGAAGGGGGGATGGGTTTCACCGGGGGGGGATGAGATTGGATCTGAGTTTGGGTTTCTTTTTTCTTTTCTTTTTTTAAATAATATTTTTATAATATTTAATGAATTATTTAATATAAAATGGGTCTCGTCACTTGCCACGTCAGCATTTTAACGGAGGAATTGACAGACAACTGACGGAAGGTATGAAATTGTAACAAATTCGTAGATGAGGTATGACATTGAAACTTTTTAAAGACGAGATATGAAACTGTTAATGACCCAATAGTTGAGGTAGTTCTGTGTAATTTACCCTTAAGTATAATATTTCAAATGGTCATTTATCACAAATCAATGACGTTAAATTAAAACCCATCATTCACTTTTAACTAAATAAATCGTCTTTCACTCATGCACTAGCAGACCTATTCCCCTATTTTTCTTCAGTTTCATATATTTAGTCATTCCAAATCCCAAATTTATTGAATAAGAACAATAAGGTTAGTGAAACTCTATTATTCTCTATAAAATATTTGTTTCTATTCTATCTTACCTCTTACTTGAGTTTTAAGGTTTGCAAATTTTTTAATGATTCTCTCTGTTGAGTTTAATAATAGGGTAAATTACACAAAACTACCTCAACTATTGGTCTCACGACACTTTCATACCTCATCTTTTAAAATTGACAATGGCATACCTCATCTTTAGAATTTGGTCAATTTTATACTTTCCGTTAGCCTGGCCGTTAATTTGACAGTTAAATGCTGACGTGGCTTAATCCAGACCCCACTTTCTATTAAAATATTAAAAAAAATAAAAAAATCATTTAATATATTTTTAATATTAAAATAACAAAAAAAAGTAAAAAAAAAAAAAAAAGTCATACCAAAACCTTTCGTCCCTCCTCCCTCCCCTCTCTCTCTCTCTCTCTCTTTCCTCCCCCATCTTATTCCCTCTTCCCTCTACTTGCAACCCAGAAAAAAAAAATGGAAAAAAACCAATTTGTCTTCCCCCCCCCCCCCCCGCACCCACCCTCAGTTTGTCTTTCCCCCGCACCACCCCACCCCACCCCACCCCACCCCTTCTTCTCCCCCACCTGTGGGCAGCTGCAACCCGAAGAAAAAAAAACCCAGAAAAAAACCCATATCCCGTCTACCCCGGCGAAGGCCGATTCCGTGGGTGGAGAATCTGGGCGCGGAGAAAATGGGGGGAATGGGTGTGGATTTAAGAAGTGGGGTGTGTAGAGGAGGGAAGAGGGTGGGTGCGGGATTTTTTTTTTGTTTCTGTTTCTGGGTTGCAGGTAGGGGAAGAAGATGAAGGAGAGAGAGAGAGAGAGAGAGAGAGAGAGAGAGAGAGAGAAAGGGAGGGAAGGGAAGGGGGAAGGGACAAAGATGCTGCGAGATTTTTTTTTTTTTTTTTCTGTTTCTGGGTTGCAGGTAGGGGAAGAAGATGGAGGAGAAGAGAGAGAGACAGGGAGGGGAGGGAAGGGAGAAGGGAAGAAGAGGGTGCGAGATTTTTTTTATTTTTTATTTTTTTAGTTTCTGTTTCTGGGTTGCAGGGGAAGAAGATGGAGGAGAAGAGAGAGAGAGAGACAGGGATGGGAGGGAAGGGGGAAGGGACGAAGGGGTTTTGGGATTTTTTTTATTTTTTATTTTTTGTTTTGTTTCTGTTTCTGGGTTCAAGGTAGGGAAAGAAGATGGAGGAGCAGAGAGAGAGACAAAGAGGGGAGGGAAAGGGGGAAGGGACGAAGAGGTTTTGGGTTTTTTTTTTTTTTTACTTTTCTTTGTTATTTTAATATTTAAAATATATTAAATGATTTTTTTAATATTTTATTAATTTTTTAATAGAAAGTGGGGTCTGGATTAAGCCACGTCAGCATTTTACTGTCAAATTAACGGCCAGGCTAACGGAAGGTATAAAATTGACCAAATTCTAAAGATGAGGTATGATATTGTCAATTTTAAAAGATGAGGTATGAAAGTGTCGTGAGACCAATAGTTGAGGTAGTTTTGTGTAATTTACCGTTAATAATATTTTTCAGTAGTAGATGACATGATGCAATGGTTTCAAAATATGAAATTTATTAAGAATAATTATGATTACTATAAATAGATAAAATTATCTATGCATATGTAATTTTGACTTCTTAATTATTTGGATGTATATATTATGATGTTTTGCATTAGTAGGGATACTTTGGATGCGGTCTCTAATCCTTAACATTCTTTGATTAAAACCTTAATAGTATTCAAAGTTTGATCAAGGTCCCTTGACTTTGTACACCTCATTATATTACTATTAATATTTATATTTTTATAGTTTTGACATTAATTGTTTGATATTTTATGAGATTTATAATTCTATAAATTTAAAA
This sequence comes from Cotoneaster glaucophyllus, assembly GCA_036320875.1. Classification (NCBI taxonomy): domain Eukaryota; kingdom Viridiplantae; phylum Streptophyta; class Magnoliopsida; order Rosales; family Rosaceae; genus Cotoneaster; species Cotoneaster glaucophyllus. Next base: position 20,722,106 of record CM070065.1, on the reverse strand, counting down.
TTCCTTATTATAATACTATTAGAAACGGTTACAATAAAAAAATTCAAACATTTTGATTGAATAAATGGATAAAAACTATGTAAAAATAAGAAATAATAAATGGCAAAAGAATGTATCCATAGTGTTAAAAAAATTGGTACATTTTACAAAAAAATGGGTACATTTCACATATAACAAAGTGGTACATTAATAAAGAAGAATGGGTACATTATAAATAAATTAGGGTACATATAAAAGATTAAAAATTATGAGTACAAATGAATTTTTAAAAATATAGGCGCTAAAAGAAATTAATACATGGGTACAAAATAAAACTAAAAAGAAAATACTACAAATTTTAAAAAAAAATGTTGCAAATTAAAAGTGGGTACAAACTAAAAATATAAATATATGATACAAAGTTTAGGCATAAAAATAAATATACCATATGTAATTTTTCTATCATTGATTAAATATACAATGTCACGTGACGGTATACACAGGGGTACAACAAACACAAATAAAACTTTAAAAAATATGGGCACAAAAAGAAACTAATATATGGGTACAAATTAAAAATGAAAAGAATATTGGTACAAATTAAAAAATATTTGCAAATTAAAAATAGGTACAAACTAAAAATAAAAATATATGATAAAAAATTTAACCATAAATATAAATATAGTAATTGTAACATTTTTAACTCTAAAGGAATATATTTAAAAATAAAAATATTTTATTATTCAAATAATTAATGAAGTTATTATTACCCAAGGATCTTAATCAAAAATTGAAAATGAATAGGATTTTAATCAATGGAGTAACAAAAAGAAGGATGTGAACCTAATTTTCCCGTAAGTTTATAACCAATGTTCGTTTGTCTTCTTCTATAATTGTGTGAGACCCCTCCTCACAACAAATCCTCGCCCCGTCACTAAACATACAGTCAGCCGACCATTCAGCTGATCTTCTTGAGCATAATAGTCCAGACACCTCAGATCCGACTAGACCAGCCCCCAATGTTTAGTTTCCAGTGCTTTTCTCTTATTTTTTAAGTTTTTATATAATAATAGTGTATTTAAAAATATTTAGAGCCTGTTTGGTACTCTACTTGAATCCAACTTTTTAAACTCAAATACAATTTTCAAGTTTTAAGCCTCAAAAACTTGTTTGGTAGGACTATTTTCAAACACTAAATTCAAGACTAACTCAAAAATATAGTCCATTCTCTAAAAACACAAAAAATGAGTTTTTAGAGTTTTTAAACTTAAACTCATTCCTTTCTTTTCTCTCCTTCCTCCCCTCTCACTCCAAATCTCTCTCTTTTCTTCCTCTTCTCTCCTCTTCTCTTTTTTTTTTTTTTTTTTTTTTTGACACCTTTTTCGTCTCTCCTCCAATCCGCTCTCTTCATTCTCTCGGTTCTTTTTCTCACTCCTCTTCCTCTCTATCTCCTCCGATCCTCTTACTTTTTTCTCTTTCCTCCAATCATCTCATACTTTCTTTCCTCCTCTCTCTTATTTCTCTCTCGACCCCCTCTTTTTGGATTTCTTTGTCCAGTTTAAGTTGTAAGATTTAAAATTTTTAAATCGCATACCAAACAAGTTTTTGGGTCTCAAAGAAAATTGTTTTCAAGAAAAATTCTTAAGAAATTTTTTGAGAAATTATAAAAAAATTCAAATAGGATATCAAACAAGCCTTTAGTTTTCAAATGGGTCACTCACAGGTAAGCAGAGCATCTTTCCTCGTTAAGCTCCTTGCGTGGTTGCTTTTTAATCTATACTAAACCTGGGAATTTGACATATAGCTTAAAATGAGCTTTAGTAGTCAATTTATGAAAATTAATCCATAGCTTCCATTTAGGTTTTGAATTTGCACAAACGTCAACACAAAAAAACCCTAGGATAACTCTCGGGTCCTGCACGTGCCACCACACGCCATCGTTGTGTCATCGTTGTTGGCGAACGCGCAGTCGCTGTTCGCTGAGTAAGTGTCTGATATGATCTATAATTAGTGATTAGCTTAATCACTATTAAAGGTTTTAATCTTGGGATTATTTGGCTTATTCCTGTTTTAGTGAAGTTTGTTATGATTAGCCAGCTGGCATGATGAGTTGTGACTTGTATAAGAGCACTAGCTCTCACTATTGTAAACAGATCAGAATTTACAAACAGAAATACAAAACCAAAAAACAATTCAAGAGCTCTGCTCTCTCTCTTCCTCCCTCTCCCTTTCTATCCTCTGTGACTTGCAGGTTGATTAAGGGGTTAGAGATTTGGATCTTATCAATGGTATCATCCTTCTCGAATCCTGGTTTCCCTCCTGTGCACGTCCACCCGACCCGTCTTCCTGCCATTGATGCACGCCTCTCCGCTGCAATCGACTCATTTGAAGCTTCGATGTGTGCTGCAATCCGTGATGCGATTCGCGAAGCTATGGATTCTGCACTCACCGCCATTCACAAGGTTGTGAATCCTGTACTCGTCGACATCCGCAATGAGCTTGCTCAGTTCCGCCGTGACTTAGCTCTCGACGTCGAGGGAGATTCTGATCCAGCCTCAATGTGTTCCACGGAAGCTGAATCGATCGAGGTAGGTCACCAGAAACTTAAAAAACTTGAGACGCACGACAGAGACAGCAATCTACCAAAAACTCCATCAACAATTGAAGTCAATTCTGTTCCGCCGCTGCTCTCGTCGTCACCGTTGTTGCGCGCAATGGCAGCTTCGTCAGTCAAGCCACACTTGAACAATCCAATGGCAGCCACAGTTCCACTACGAGATCTTGAGAAATCCATGCTCATTGCAGCGAGTGTGCAGGGTCTGGGTGTTCCTCTAAGAACTGCAAGAGCCACTAAATCTGCAGGTTTCTCTCAATTGGCGGACAAGGAAACAAATACGAGGACCACAAAAAGTCGCCATGAGGTATTGGAATCCTTGATTTTCAATTTGTCACTCAGGAAGGCCAAATGGCTTTGGCTTTTGCAGTTTATTTTGGAGTATTATCTTAACAATTCTAAGTTGTAATAATTTGTTCCTTTTTGCTTAGACAGGCCTTAAGGGTCATTTTAAATATGTTTATGAAGTGTGTTTTTTTTTATCCTTTATCGTTGTATGGATGTGTGGTAGAGCATGGGATATTTTTAGCATGAAGTGACAATTGGTTTAAATTTGCAGGTAATTAGTGGTTGGGAAAATATGTATGTGCAAGCATCAGTGTAGCGAAGACCAATTTGGCTAGCTTTGTTTTTCGACAAACTTCTTCTTTTCTTTTTTCTTTTTTTTTTTTTTTTTGTTTTTAAAAAGAAAAAAAAAAACCTTCCACGTAGGAGTACATCTCTTGCACCCGCATTCACTGAGGTCAGGCAAGTCTTCCATTTACAAACAGTGGTTTGATGTTCCTACCACTCTTACACAGCACTCGGCTAATGTAGGACTTATACACTTCATTAGCTAGCCTTTAAACAAAACACTAACCATTTAGAGCGTTCGTCTTCAAAAAATATTACCTCACTCGACCTCTCGTGAGTGGTTTTAACAACTGATCCTGTGGTCTGGTCCAGTACCGCCCATGGTCCTTCCTTTCATTGTTGGACTTTTACTTGTCTGCTTGCTCAGTTTGACCACTTAGTATTGTTGAAGTTGTGTCCTAAAAGCTAATTTCGTAATTGGATATTATGCAACAACTCCAAATTAATTAATAAATAAATGGGCAAGGTTTATTCATTTATGAGTTTGGCTTTATATTATAGAGATAATTTATTGTGAATGAGTCTATAGGATTTAAGGTATGGAAGCAAGGTCCCAAACGAGGTTAGGGCAGGGAGACTTGTATTCCATACTCACTTAGTCCTTAAATAAAGTACCTAGCCATTTAAAAAGTCAACTGGACATTGACTGTCTAGAAAGGTTGGTGTATATAGTATTAAGGTTAGCATGACTTCGTGCTACGCGTGTTGGACACGTGGTGGATATACATGTGCTTGTATGTTGAACAAATTCATTGAACACTAACCGTCCAAGAAGCTTAAACATATGGATGTTTACCATATCAAACGTTACAAAGCTTCTAGTTGTAGTGTGCAAATAATTTTTAGACTTGAGGCATCATATTCTACAATTCATTTTTGACAAATTTTTCCCAAGTCGAGAATCCTACAAATTAATATGAAAGAATTAGTACATATAAGAAAAGTCATGAAACTGAATAATTAAATATTTTGCACATATAAGTCCTTGACTGTTATAAATATGTAAAAGTTAGGGAGATAACCTTTACTAGTGAGGTGTGCGGAGTAGGTGTAAAATATTACACTGAAACTAGAGCACAAGGGAATGACACAGTAAGAGGAGGGAATGGAAACTGAAGTATTAATCTTTCTATCTGTTTCTTCTTGTATTCTTTCTGTCTCTGCACTTTTGATAACAATCGAATTGCTCTATTTATAGAGCAATCCCACACAAACAGATTTATTACACTTTGACATTTACATTGCCTGACTTTGAAAATGTGTTTCTTTTGTTTCCAAAGTCCATATCATCTGCATCAAAAGCATGGGCATTGAAATCTTTACCAAAGTTTACTGTGGGCATTCATTAACCCACAGCGTTTTCAACATTGACAACATTATACTTCAAAGAAACTACTTCAAAACCCAAAACTTTGCGGAAAAAACAACTAACTATTCAAATCTAAGAATCAATTATAGCCCGAGAAGTGGCTAAATGAGTTTGGGGTGGTGATTATTTTTCTTTTTTTTTCTTTTTTTTGGGGTGGGGGGGGGGGGGGGGGGGGTGTGTGGTTTTGAAATCCTAATCTAAACTTTGACAACATTACACTTCAAAGAAAATACTTCAAAAACCAAAACTTTGGGGAAAAACAACTAACTATTCAAACCTAAGAATCAATTATAGCCAGACAAGTGGCTAAATGAGTTTGGGGTGAGGGTTGTGGCATGGTCGTCTCTGAGATTTTGGGGGCCTTGTGCGAAAATTATAAAAAGGCCCCTCCTTAAGATAGTTTTAAACAAATTAGGACAACGTGTTGATGCTAGAAAGTAATCACTTGAATCAAAACAAAGCTTAGCATTCGCTAATTGCAAGTTTAAAAATATCATTAATAATAAATAAAAAGAGCTACAAGAATAACGTTAACTAAATATTCAAAAGCAGTTAAATCTTAAACAACCAAACAAGAAAAGAAAAAAAACTTCAAAAACTATAACTTTAAAGTTTCACTTGAATGTATAACATTGTTATACAATAAAATTGGAAAAAAATATATATCATTTTAAGGTGTTATTATTGGCACTCAAAATATCTCATTGTACTCCAAATTTTTATATTTAGAAAGAAAAAAAATGCTTATAAGCAATGCACGATGAGATTTTAAAGTGCTAACAAAAGCAATTTTTAAATATAGAACATTATTACATATAAATATTAGATGACAAAAATTTAGGACGTTGGGGTTGGGGTTTTCAATGATCCTAATCTAAACTCGATATGTTGGGGAAACTAGAGCTTAGCACTAAACTCATGATAACGAGTACTTTTCATATTTGTTGGTTGGATTAGGGTTAAGGTAATTACAGTTGGATGACTAGCATCACATTGAGTTAGGGTGTGACCTCCAACGTCCAACTTGCTCGATTTTGGATATATCTGTATTGGTGTGCATCCAAGTGTAAAAGAATAAGGGTTTATATCACAAATGGTCCCTGAAATTGACCCCATCAATCATGATGGTCCCTGAAATTGAAAATCAATCAATGTAGTCCCTGAATTTTAACTCGCGAATCAATGTGGTCCTTCTGTTAGTGTTCCGTCCAAATTAACTTTAAAAAAGGTTAGAGAACCAATTTTTCATGGTAAAATTATCAAAAATAACTTTTCTTTTTTCCATCTTCACTTTTCTCTCCATTTTTTCATGGATTTGGTGCTAAAACTAAAATAAAAAACAAAAAAAAGTGGTTCTCTAACCTTTTTTTGGTCATTTTACCATGAAAAATTGGTTCTCTAATCTTTTTTTAATGTTAATTTGGACGGAACACTAACAGAAGGACCACATTGATTCGCGAGTTAAAATTCAGGGACTACATTGATCGATTTTCAATTTCAGGGACCATCATGATTGATGGAGTCAATTTCAAGGACCATTTGTGATATAAACCCAAAGAATAATGAAGAATAAATATTGAACTCAATTAAATTATATATATATATATATATATATATATATATATATATTTGTTATATTTAAATGAAGAAATAATGTTGGAGGAATAATGTGGATTCTTCAAACGTTCACACCAGGATGACGAAATATATATAAGCATAGAGTTTCCTGTAGCAAACCCTATCTCCCACCTCTCTTCTTCCTCCTCTCTCCTCTCATCTCTTTTTATCTTTCCTTATTTTCTGTCTTTTTCTTAATGCACGCAGCAAAGCTAAACAAATTTGAATCAGATCCTGACTCATATATAACATCAAAGTATTAATATAGCTATAGACAAAGTGGATCTAAAACATGGGAAGAGGCCACTGGCTTCGGTTGAATCGGAGAAAGAGGAAGATCAAATATTTCCTGTTTACTCAGCTCGATCTCAGCAAGACACTTCTGCCATGGTTTCAGCTCTAGCTCAGGTGATCGGAAATAATAGTGACCAAATTAATAACCCACTTGATCAGGTGCAAGGAATAAGTTCGTTAATCACCTCACAGTCTAGCCCTACCGAGACTCAATCTCAACCGGTACTACTTCAAGATCAAGGTATTATATCCTATATTATTATCAACAATGAATTAATCTTCATTTTAACTCTCTTTCTGAAAAAAATAATTATTTGATATATTTTGGTCTTCAACTATTTGATATATTTCCAGCAACACTACTTGGTCTCCTTCATAAGGGATTTAGGGCTCCTGTAACCAATTAGTTATGTGGATTGAGGAGTAATTTCTGCATCCCTATTTCCTCCTACTGCTCACTCTTTATTTCTGGTATTTAGGTTGGATAAAGAGGGTGTGCAGAAATCATTATCTATAGTTATATGTTATCACTGTTGCATTCCTTTCTCAAGTATATTTGTTTGGGTGTTTTCTCTAGTATATTGCTTCAACTTATTAATTCATTTTTTTCCTGATTTGAACTTAATTTATACATATATTAGAAGAGATGAATACACAAGTGATGCATATTAGGATTTCGATCTCTCCGCTCCCAACATTAATTTTGTGATATCATCTTCATTGTCTGTCAATATTTTCCATAAAGTTGGTTAAAGTAAAAATTCCCAGCTAATGATAGAGGAATCCCATTTTTAAACAAAGTACAAGTTATGTTATAATTGATGTATCAAATAACACTTGAGCACCACACATAATAATTGAACCTAAGCAATGTGTATTGACTATATTCAACTAACGCGATCCCTCTTGCATTATTCAAACTAACTTAAGTACTGTCTCCGCCAATATATGAACTGATTCTTTTTTGTTTTTTTATTCTTTAAAGAAATTAATAATATACGTTTGTGTGAAGGGAATTTGAGGAGACAACACTATAGAGGAGTGAGGCGGAGACCATGGGGAAAGTGGGCGGCGGAGATTCGTGATCCGAATAAGGCAGCCCGAGTGTGGCTCGGCACTTTCAACACAGCCGAGGCTGCAGCTCTAGCTTATGATGGAGCTGCTCTCAGGTTCAAAGGAAGCAAAGCTAAGCTCAACTTCCCCGAAAGAGTAGTTCAAGGGAGCTCTGAGTCAGGTTGTCTCACAATAACTCCTCAATTACAACACAGCTTGAACAATATTCCTCCTGAGGCTAATAATTCTCGGCCAACATATTCCAATGTTTTCGATTACGCACGATATAATAATGTCACATCTACATCGTCGTCCTCCATGCCATCTCAACAAGCTGCAGAGCTCCGAAGCTTTTCGATGCAGTTTGGTTCTTCTTCAAGTTCGAGTTCGGGTCCTTGTAAGTACAGGAAAGACTTTGACAGAAGTCACTCAAGATGATGAATAGTGAACTAATCACTAGGGTGAACGCTTGGAGAGACTGAACGATTAAGGAGAGTAAATGGCTCATATAATTTTGATGCATGTGTGTTTTTCTTTCGTTTTTTCGTTTATGTTTAATTTTTTCTGGACTAAAACAACTTTCAGTTTTTATCACAGTTCACTTCGGTTTGTATTTGATGAGGACTAATTTGACAAGAAGCTATATAAATTTCCCATGCATGTGTGTGCAACCTTACGTATGGGAAGTGATTTTTGCAGATCTCCTATTTTACTCGTGCACACTTTGTACATAGCGTGCAGAATGAGAAAAAAAAATACACATTTAAAGAATACCTGGGGCTTTCCACTTTTTTCCTTAGATTTATCAAGATGGAATAATGAAGTTAATTTGAGCAAGCATGAATCAACTCATATATGATGCATGCAATAATTATGGTGTAAGAGAAATTCCATGATGTATGAAACGAAGTTAATTAATCAAGCAAGCTTGCTAACTTACCTATGTAAGTACGTATTTTGCATGAATTTTGTGCACATATATACATTACATAGAGCCCAAAGGAAAGAACAAACCCTAACAAACGAAAAAGTGAGAGAGCTAAACATGTACCCGTCAGATCTGGTCATGGTTTTATAACCATATAATATGCGCATTGTAGCATTTTGAGTTTTATATATATATATATATATATATATATATATATAGTTTGTTAACTACTTAAAAACCTAGAGATAGATCGATCTGTATTTGATAATAAAAAATAAAGATCGATCTGTAATGAATCGTGTGTACTATGAGAGGATTGTCATCGAATTCGGCAGTGAGTGACAAAAGCTTGGAGTTTAAACAAGACAACTGGGGTCTGAAAATTGTGGCTGTTCTGGCATCGATTTGATATATGCAATGTGTGGTTACTAATTACAAGGGTCTCACGCGTTTGTTATGAAAGATTTTTCAGTGTGATCGGTATATGAGATGGTACATTACGTATGAGTACACAAATTATGGAATATGTGTGCTAAAAAGTTAATAACTTAAAAAATAAAATTTCCAACCAATTCTATTAAAACACGTGGTGTATCATTTGTGTTTTCGTTATAATTAAAATTTTCTGGTTTGTTAGCCTTGCACTCATACACAATCTGACAGGGATGGTTACTTTTTACTGGTTGGTTTTGTCAATTCAGATAAACTATTATTTAAACCGATAAAACTGATGCATTTGTTGACAAGTTTGTCAATTTTGTCAATTTTGTGCATTCAAATAAAAATAATAATGTTACTCTTTTTTTTGGAGGAAATAATAATATTACTTAAACTTATGACAATAAACGATTTAATCATCCTTGTAAAGACGTTCAGTTTCTATATGATATTAGTTAGAATAATGTTAGAGAGATCAAAATTTTAAATTAAATGATGTGTTACTAATATAAAATAAACAAACTAATCAATACTTAATTAATAAATTAATCATCAACAACCAGATCATTTGGTTTTCAAATTTAATGTAAAAAATTAAATCTCCCTAATATTATCCTATTAGTTTTCATCTATTCCAAAGTCCAAAGTCCATGCCGCCATATCCAAAGTCAAAAGTATAGTTTTAAACCATCATTGTAAGTATATGGATCTACTACTAGTGGAAGCTCGAGTGTTTCACAAATATTTTTCTCAATTTTCTTTTTAGGTAAGCGTTCAACTTCAACACATGGATCCATTTAGTCTTAGGTAAGAACCGCCACTACCTAAGCTTTCTTTCTTTCTTTCCTTTTTTTTTTTTTTTTTTTTTTTTCGTCGAAACCTAAATGTTTTCAGAATTATGACCCGGACGATGACTGAACCTTCTATCCTCTTCCAATAATGGTATGTGCCATGTACAAAACGATCATTGAGCTTTCCATCCTCTTCCAATAATGGTATATGCCATGTACAAAACATCATCCCATCAAAAATTCATAATCTCTATTAATATTCCATTCACTTTTGACTTCAAACTTGGAGCAAAGTCTCCTCTCCACGACCACCACCTGGTTCACTTCTCTCCAGTCTCCACCACTACTAAATCACCTAATTTCTGAATTTAAGTTTTCTATTTTAGTCTAAATTAATCATATAGTATGTTACAATTAATGTGCATTGGATGGAAATTTTTGAATTCATAATATAGATTATTATTGTTAATTTGTTACGATTTTTTTATATTGTTTTGATCATGTGTTGGTTAGTTCATATATATTTTTTAGCTTCATAAATTCATATAATTTTTTGTTTTGATTATTTGATATGTGTAGAAATTAGAAGTATGAAACAATATTACAAGCGAAAATCATCATTGATTAGTTCGAACAATCCTATTCCAAAGAGTTCAACTCCAATTTTGGATAGTTCTAAATCATCAAGGATCTGTTCTTTCTTATATTGACAATGAAACTATGAAGACATATTTTTGGAGTACGAAACCTCGTTGTGGACAAATTCAATCTTTGTAGTTTGTAGTGTTGTTTTTACAAAGATTATGAATGAAAAGTTGGTAGTTGATCATTTAATTATTCAATGTTATTTTCGTCTAATTTTTTTGGAGATTTATATTGAGATACCACCCGATATTAAAATCCTGAATCCGCCACTGCATGTCACGTGTTTAATTTTGACAAGAATTCTCACAAAGTTGATTTTGAGGACTAGTGATTCACATTTTATCAACTTTATAACGGTTTAATAAATTTTTAATTCATTAATCAAAACTACGAAGTACTGATAATTTCGGGTTTAAAAACAGAGTAATGGTAGGTAAACTAAATTTATAGACTTAATTTCCAAACAGAATGATATGTCATCAATAAGAAATAAGTACGTTAATCAACACTTAACTAATAATCCAACCATCAACTTCCATGTCATTTAATTTACAAGATTTAGTTTACAAATTAGGTAATGCTAGGGCGACTAAATTGTCATACTAAATTTGGAAACAAATGATGTGTCACAAATAAAAAATAAGTACATTGCTCAATACTTAAGCAATAATCCAATCATCAACTTTCATGTCATTTAGTTTACAAATGTAATCTTCTTATCATTACCTCTACAAACTTAATCCCTCTGACATTACCGATAAAAATATAAACGTAAGCTGTAGTCAAAGTCCTTGCTAAAAACATAAAAAAAAGGAGCAGAGGGAGAATAAGTCTTCCACTTCATGTATGAGTAGCGAGACAAGTGGCGAAAATTAGTTTGGCGGAAAAGGAAAAGGGAAAGAACTCGGCTGGTGTTGACTTGAGCGCTCAGTCTCCACGCCAAATTGCCAAATATGGATCAACTGTTCGAGTTTTATGGTCCACTGCCTCTGTCTCTGCCTCCTTTTCATGGCCGGCTCTTACCTTTTTTTGTCGCCTCCAAATTTTCAAATCTTTCGGCTTTCACATTCGCCTCTTGCTACAAAACGAGTATTGGTCGCTGTCCTGCAGGTGCTACATACAAGATTCCAAATCTATACCAATTTTTTTTTTTAATTTAAAATAATTGATTCGGCACGGTTCGTTACCAAATCTAAGACCGAAACCGAACCAACTAAACACTGAACGGACCGATCTTGTACCATGCCGAAGTGAGCCGAACAGAGCGGGGTTGCCCAGGCCTACATACAAGAATTCAATTTTATACCAATTTTCTTTTCTTTTCTTTTTTCTTCTAAGAGATACGATGAAAGTGTTTTATGCACATCTCGTTTATTTTACCGATTTGTTTATTTACTTCTAATTTTTAAATTAAATAATTAAATAAAAATCAAGAAATAAAAAGAATTCCAAGCCGCTTAGAAGAAAAAAAAGTGTCGAAATTATTTCTCTACTCTAAGCATTGAAAAAGAATTGAACTTGAGTCATGGTGAATAATACGTTGTTGTAGCTACGGGTGTGAAAATTAATTTTTTGTAAAAAAAAATATAATACCAGGTGTATTGCTTACATAAACAGATTCATTAAGGAACTTGGGTGATCACGGAACCATCCGAAAACACGGAAAATGGTTGTTAAGACATCGGAAGACCACCCAAGTTTGGACCATGGTGAGGAGCAGGGCATCAACGGCTTAGCCAAAACTACGTCATTAGTCAAGTCATTAAAAAAAATTAAAGCCACGTGCACGCGGCACCGCCTTTAGACTTCACTTCATTAAAAACCCAAAAGACTTAACAGCACCTTCTAGAACCACGTGAAACAACACTCAACTCACATTTTAAATCAAACCATTTAATAAAAAATTAAAGCCCAAAAGACTTTAAACCGTTGACTTCACTTTACCAAATTCCAATTTTCTATTATGAAACTTTGACATGAACAAATTTAGTCTTTGTAGTTGTAATGTTGTATGCACAAATATTATGAATGAAAAATTTTAGCCTCTCGTTTAATTTTCAATGCTATTTTGTCTAAATTATTATGTTTTAAACTCTTTATTTGAATCATCCGATGTTACAATCCTGAATCCGTCAATGTACAATGGTTATAAATTTCATATTTAACAAGAAATAAGGTAGAGTTGCCAATGCGATGGACCAGCCCCAAAACTATCGGACATAGGATTAAGTTGGGCCGATTTAGTCCGACTCCAAGTTGGTTTTGGGCCAGAATAGTAACTTGATTTTCTTTTCTCTCCCAGTAAATCATAAAAACTGGGTGTGCTAGTTGTTGCACATAGGCAGCTCATCACAGAGAGCCTCTTTAGTGGAGTTTTTCATATCACAATACGCTAATTGTGAGAGTTCGGAATTGATAAACTTGAAATATTCGAGCTATAACAATCGGGCACATAAAAATCACGAAACAAAGGATCCGGAGAACATTGAAACGTTATATTTAGGTGGCGAAACCTCAAAGGTTTAATAGCATATACAACAGGAATATAGTAGCTTAATTTAGAATAAGACCGCAATAAGCAGGTAACCGTCAATTTTTCATACCGTGTGGAGATCAAAAGAATACTGCAGCAGTCCTAACATTGAATGCCGAGAATAATGTAATGGGAGTGAAAAATACAGTGAGCCTACAAGTTATGCATCAGGAGTCTGTTGAGCCTTCTTTGCATAAGCGCCTTCTAAGACTTCTTTAGCTCTATGGACCTTTGACTGAAGATAAAAACTTCCATTTTTGGCATTCCGCTCGAACAAGCTGTCATACCTCTTCATAAAGAAATTTTTTCAAATGATTAACACTTCTCAGAAAATTCTACGATGACATTTACATGCAGGGAAGACAACAGAGAATAAATAAATAAAGACAAACAAATAGAGCAAACCTGCAAGATCTCTTCCCATGATGCACGCTCCGTGACACCTAGAACCTGCCTTGCCTCTGGTTCAGCCATTACTTTGCTAGCTCTCCTAATATTCTTTACTGCTTCGTTAGCAACACCATTCTTTGAGGCATCTGCATTCAGTGATAACACAAAGAAACTTAGCTTAAAATACAGATAGAACGTACACTTGTGATTTGCAGAGATGCAAGAAACCTGAACATGAAGTACGCTAGTGCCTTGTTAGAGTTAATGGGAAAATATCCAAAAGGTTTTAGCTAAGATTTGGGATTGCAAGAGAGCATACTTGAGATTGCCTGCTGGTATGCACGGAGCACAGCCCTGCCCACTATTGCCGAGCCCATTACGAGCACATTGGCAAGAACTTTTGCAGCCTGCCCACACAAAGAACAACTTAACTACAAGAGAAAGATTGCAGTTTTGATGAAGGAAGAACATGAAAGTCCTGTCTAATTATAGAGCCTCAGTTGTCTTCTGGGTGGTGCAGATGGAACAAAATGCAAAGATAATTGAGATTATAGCAGGTAGGAAGTGTGTCTATGGGATAACATTCACTCTGGGCATCATTGTGGGATTCGGTTTCCTCTAAATGCTGGTATAAACGTTTCTTCTTCACTCGTGTGGACTGGAGGGCTATTGTTCCTTCCGATATTCTTTAATTTAGAAGTTTTGGAATGTTAATAAGATACATTAGCAGATGTTTATGGCAAGCTGGATATTCAATGGAGAGCTTGTTCAGCGGCAAAAATCGAAACAAAACTAGCAACTCTCTCACGAACGGTCAACAGCATAAATACATGTAGCATTAACAGAGTGAAAATTTTCGTGGATAAAACTTTGCGTGATAGCCCGAAGCAGAAGGAGAAACTAATAAATCATAAGACAAGCATCATCTAGAATACATACCATCACCGACGAAGAAGCAAATAAACCCAAGAAATTTCGCAACAGGGGCAACCCGTCAGGACCCAAGAAACCTGCAGCAGCACAATGGACACAAATACTAAACACAATCCTAACATTATGGGGCGCATGCTACTAGTACCATGCTTAGATGAAAAATCCTAATTCTTTACGAAATAAAAATCGGTTCGGGTAAATTAACAAACTTTTATTCCAAATTGCTCATCGGTGTGAGAATTCTGAGACAAAAAATTTCGTACATTTTTTTTTTTTTTTTTGCGGAAAAAAAAAAATAATTCAGGCATCATATATCAGGTGCAATCTGAATAAAAATTTAGACAAACCTAAACAGAAAATTTTGGAAGACAAAAGAAGCAATTAATCGATGTACATAAATCAATTAGAGAGAGAGAGAGTTACTTACAGATTGAATTTGATGATGGCAGGTTTTGGTGTGATTGAAAGAGGGGGGGTTAGGGTTTTAGAGATAGTGAGATACAAAAGGAGGGAGGGAGGGAGAGAGAGAGATTAGAGAAGGTCGTATCGGACGCCTTGGGAAAGAAGCCAACTACAAAAAGAAAGAAACTGGATTGGGCCTAAATACCGGGTTGGGCTTCAGTAAGAACATGAGTAAAAGCATGTTAGAATACTATTTTAATTATTTAAAAATAAAAAATAAAAAACAATTCACATATCCATTTTTACCTCCTACCTACTCTTGTTAATTTTTTTTCATTGATTTTCTTGAATTCTTTTGATTTGACAGTCAGAAATTAAGAAGAGTGTGTAT
This sequence comes from Cotoneaster glaucophyllus, assembly GCA_036320875.1. Lineage (NCBI taxonomy): Eukaryota > Viridiplantae > Streptophyta > Magnoliopsida > Rosales > Rosaceae > Cotoneaster > Cotoneaster glaucophyllus. The sequence goes on along the minus strand of CM070065.1, from coordinate 20,707,096 downwards.
AAGGTACAAATGGGTATGTAAAATAGCACTACATTTTTTAATTAATTAGAAAAAACACACTTGTAGCTATGTTTAAAACGGAGAAATACGGCTACTATTAAAACAAAAATACACATATATAGAAAACAAGGAATGAGTGTGACAACCCGTCCCTAATTTTACGATTTTATTCATTTTTAAAAGAGTGAATTGACGAAAATGCCTCTATTGTTGAGATTGTTGACTTTCGATGACCGTTATTTAGTGACGCGTGCAAGTTACTATTTTACCGTATTCTCAAAGTTCTTGACGGGACGATCACGTAGGCGTAATCTAAATAGAAACCGGAGTCACGATAGGAGTTTTACGGAACTACAAATTCGAGAAGTACTTTTGTAAAGACTACTATTCATTAGTTTATATATATCTCTCATAGTTATTATATTATTTTTTGGGTTAATCTCAGTGTACTATCCTGAAGTTTTTTGGTTTTCAACATTTGGTACATGAAGTTTTTTTCATCCCAGAGTGGTACCTAAAGTCATAATTTTGGGACAGTCTCATACATCCGTTAAGGTTGCTGTTAAGTCAACTGTTTACTGGTGACGTAGCGTCCAGGTGAACAATGACTGAACGTCACGTGTCATTATGGGCCCACATAAATATTAAAAGATTAAAAAAAAAAAAAACTAAAGAAACAAAAATTTATAACTAATTTTCTTCTTTCCTCCTTTGATCTCCACCATCAGGAGTTACCTGAGCTCAACAAGGATTTGGACATAGACGATATGGAGGAAAAGCAGAGCAAGGAAGCGAAGGCGGCACTGGTGAAGGTGAGGCTATGCTGATCCACCGTGCAAATCGGACCTCTGTTGGGGGCGATTCCGAGCCTGGTTGTGGGTCGGGCTCGGGTTCAATAGTGGCGCGAAAATCGAATAGGAAGTGGGCAAATTCAGTGCCATTTCTTGCTGGGTTCCTCAAATTGAAGCCGAAAGCTTCAAACTTTTAGCATATAGGAGTCATTTTGTTGGGTTCTGGATGCATATCAGTTAAACGACGTTGCAACAGCTAACAGTAGGGGGCCTTCTTCGTGCGGCGATGTTGGCAGGGAATGAAAAGAAGGCGGTGGCTGGGGTGAGAGGGGGAGGCAGAGGGGAAGGATTGGATGGAAAAAATGGGGAACTGGGAAAGGGTGAATTGGAACTGGAAGTGGATAGAAGTCGGGTTCGGAGGAGGGGAAGGCAGGGATGAAGATGGTGGCTGAGTTGTCGGTGGCGAAGTAGATTCTTATGGGATCTGGGCGAAGAAGAAGATGACGATGTGGGGATGGGTTGCAAACGTCTAGGGCTTTGACTGGCATAATTGCTCAGAATGGGAGAAGGAATTGAGGGTGGGTACAGAGGAAAGAAGGGAGAGAGGGCGTCGAGGGGGGATGAGGAGGAGACGGCCCATAATTTTTTTAATTTTTTATTTTTATTTTTTATTTTTTTTAATATCCATATGCGCCCATAATGACACGCGGCGTCCAGTCATTGTCCAATTGGGCGCCACATCACCAGTTAACGGTTGACTTAAAAGCAATCTTAACGGATGTATGAGACTGCCCCAAAATTATGACTTTGGGTACCACTCTGGGATGAAAAAAAAACTTTATGTACCAAATGTTGAAAACCAAGAAACTTTAGGGTAGTAAACAGAGATTAACCCTTTTTTTTAAATATTAGTGGAGAGAAAAGAAGAAAATAAATATGGGGAGAAGGGATTGCCCAATCAAGAAAGGGGTTGGACGGAAAGGAAATGCGAAGGAGAAGAAGGATGGACCAATCAAAAGGAGGAACCAATCAGAAGGAGGGGAGTGTTGGCCAATCGGGAAGGAGGAGAGGAGAAAGTGACCAATAGGGAGAGCAGGAAATGAGGGAGAGGTGAGGCACGGGATCACTAGCCCGTTTCCCTTTTCCCGACCCGACCCGACCCGTTTCCGCTATTCTTTTTCGACAGTTTTCATCGGTTTTTCCTACGATTTGTACCCATCCACCACCATGAATCAACTCAGAGACCTCCCATCTTCATTTCTCCACCAAACCCTGAGTTAATTTGGCCAGGAAATTGGGAAGAACACGCATGGTGGTGCCGAGGGTCTCATGACGGTGATCTGCCATTCCTGAAGCAAACCCTATCGACCAACAGCATAGGTCGACTCCTCTTGAACCCAGGAACAAGTCCCAAGCCTTGGTTGGAGCAGCGGAGCACCGGAGAAGTCGAATCGAATGCCACCTAACTTAGGGTTTCCTGCGAGTTCGAGAAGAATTGGAGCATTCCCGATCAAATTGGACTTGGCCACAGGTATAAAACTTGCTCTACTCATTGAGATCTTCATTTCTATGAAATTTGGTAATTGTTTGAAACAGTTGATTTTTTCAGCAAGTCGGGGCCGCCGGCCGCTGCGTGCGGCAACGCGTGGGCCGAGACCCCACCTAACCATCTTAGGCTAATTTGATGCCCTGATTCCATAATTGACATCCGTTTAGTGAAATTCTGATGTTTTGATATAGTTTCGTAGTGGACAGCCTAGTTGGCCGCCTCTTGGCTATTATATGAATGGACGATTCGACCATTGGATCGGCACCAAACTTGAATATGTGATAGTACGTAATATTTGTAGATAATAAGAACTTACAGATCGGGAATCCGACATACGGATCTTCCCAAATTGAATTTCTAAAGTTTGTAAAATCCAACGTTGACCGCCACTTGAATTTGCGATTGGCAGAGATCCGACTGTTGGATCGTAAAGAAGTTTTAGTATGTTGTTCTAGAAGCATAGTGTGGACCTTGGGAAGTTAAAGATCAAAAATCCATGGGCGGATGTTCCAGATTGACTGTATAGGGTTGTGGTCCCTCCTTAGGTTTCTCGATGTGCCAGACCAGAATCCGCCCTCCGTTTTCTGAAATTCGATTGTTTTAAGATAGTTCCTTAATTAGCGGTACTTTGTACGAAAATGCGTGATTATACTAGTATGTTTTATTTATCTAAATGGTTTCGTTTCTAGGTGAAACGCATCGCAAGAACTCTAGTTGCCACGAGGCAGGATCGACTCGACGACATGATTTGTGAGTGGGTCTTTTCCTTTTTATAGTGTATATATATATGATTTTTAGTTTCCATTTATACATTTGAAAAAGAATCATCTGCGTATGCCTGGATCAAACTAAAGTTTATAAGAATTAGCGAAACGGCGGAACTTATGAAATATGCTACATCCTAAGGGATGCACAGGTATGGTATAATTATTGATGTCATAATTATGTTTACGGCTATGAATGATAGTATGTTGATTAGAACTATCGAATCACTATGACATGACTATATTTGTGTTTTATGCTCATCGTTTGTTGCGCCCGGTGTTAGTGCTCGCCCAGGGCCAGGGCCAGTCTTTCATGTGTATGTTCACATTCGCGCTCGCCTTGGATCCAAGTAGGTGCCAATCCTGTCGTACAGGTTGCAATAGGCAACTCTGACTCGTATGTGACCGCGATTAGCGCCAGTCTTCACGTGATTGTAGCACTAGAGCGTATATTATGAGTACACCCAGTCCTGTTCATGTCAGAATATCTCTGCATGAACTCGTGTGTTAGCATGTGTCGATGAGCACTCATTATGATATGTTTGCCTATGCGAGATTATGTGATTACAGACATAATATGTTTACGTACAGGATATTGTGCCATATTGATATTTTGATATATTGCAGGCTACGGTAGGTATTTTCATACTATACATAGTATGTATATTTTGGAAACTATACTTGTATTACAGCGATGGGTTATAACGTTTTCAAAAGTTTTTATTAAAGCTTTATTTTCAGGCCCACTCACCCTTCTTTTTCGCCCCTCCAGGTTTTAGCAGTTGAACTTTTGTATTGACGAGGATTGTGGCTACCTTTGATGGTGTAACTCTTACTTTACCTTACTGTACCTTACTTATGCTATGTCATCACGTGTGAAATGAGTTCATTGCAGCTCACAAGCGCACTCTTGTATTTAGGCACTTTAGGTTTAAATTTATACACTTTTTGTAATACCCTGAAAATTTAAATATATGAATATATGGAGAAAAATTGAAAATAAATCGATTTATGGTTATGAAAAATTGAATTGAAAACTTTTAAAGTTTTGGTTCCGAAAATTATTATAATTTACAAAGAAAAAAATTTATCGTTAAGTAGAAAAGACGAAAATCCCCCAAGCTGGCTTAACATAATGATATGAGGACGTATTTTATCCTCATATGTTTTATTGAATTTATTGACATATTTGGATAGAGGACGTCCCTACACATGCGTAGGCGAAAACAGTTCGTGAAACGAAGTTATAACGAAGAAGTTATTAACGATCGAAGTCTAGGGGAAAATAGACATTTTCTCATTAATTTGTAAGGCTCCAGAAAATCTGGAGCAATGGAAGTGCCACGTGTGTGGCTGTGATGAAGAGGGAAGGAGAGAAATGAGATAAAGGGATTGGGATTTGGCCCAATCAGGAAGAGGGAAAGGAGGGCACGGGAGAGAAGAAAAGAAAATGGGGAAACGAGTTGACCTGTGCAAACCATCGAACCCGACCCGTTCCGCCACTTTCCCGAAGACTTTCCGTCGTTTTCCTGCGATCCAAACCTCGCCACCACCCTCAAATCAATCAGCATCTCCCCCTCTTCCATTTCCAACTCAGTTTCACTGAGTTTTTGCCCTGTATTGTGATGAACAGAACCCGTGGGTTCTTGAGGGTGCCACAGTGGAATTCCGACGATTGTGAAAGCTACGTCGCCCACCACCACCACCGTCAAACCACTCCTTATGAACCCAGGAACAAAGCCCAAACCACCTTGGGGGCAGCGGAGCACCAGAAATGATGGATCGAGATCACACATTTTTAGGTTTTTCTAGCGGATCGAGGGATTTTCAGAGGGTTTCCCAGCCGAATTGGACTTTGACCCAGGTATAAAAGTTGTTCCCCTTGACTTGCTCTATATTTCTGTCAAATTTGAGAATTTTTAAAAATAGTGAAATTTTCCGGCGAGTCAAGGCGGCCAACAGCCACCTGTGGCGGCTCATGGCGGTGAGCCGACATTGTGTTTTTATGCAAATTTAGTTATTCCAATTATGTATTTGGTATCGAATTGATGTGTTTTGAGTATTAACACGAATGTTGGATGTTTTGGATGCAGCCTTAAATAATCGAAAATTAATTTTTTGTTGAGAAGTTGTTTTAATAGAAGAAATTGGGGATAAAATTGATAATTTAATCGTATGTTTAAGAAATTTTAAAATATGGTTATAGTTCCATGAGGAATTAAGGAATGAGAATAAAGAATCGTAATTAATGGTAGTTAACTAAATAAGAGTTTTATTTGGCCTATCACCAAACTTAATTCCGGAAAAAGTAAATTTTAGGGGCGGGACGTTACACTTTTTCCACATCACTACACTTTATGGCTTTGTCACCTTCCAGATGTCGGCCAGCACAGCTCGATTCGGGGTCCTAATGGACATTCCGGGTCAGGGTGTGTCAATGAGAAACCAAGTAATTACCTTTAAAATATATAAATTTAATACAAATTACCATTAAAAACATCTTCCATAAAAAAATTCATTAAAGGCCAAATTTTTTTCGCTATCCCTGTGATAAGACACTACTTTTAAGTCGACCCCTCCACTGAAAAAAAAAAAACTATTAATCCTAACCTTGTAGTAAAGTTCGATATCAATCGTAGTCCAAATCGAAATTTCTACCAAAATCCATCCACATAGAAGAGTAAAAAGGTCATTCCATTATTATTTTTTTCTTTTCATTTTTAATAATCTATTTTTTTTTTAAGTATCAACAACAATATAAGAGTGTTGACATGATACTTGATTATCAAACCAAATTCAGTGTTTGCATAATAATTAATCTAGATGTGGTGAGGTACTTTGTGATTTTTCAAATCTTGATTTTGGATTCTTGGCCTTCTTGAGGTAGGAAAGTGGTATATGCCTAATGGCGGCTAGTTTGATAATATAAACCTTGTAATTCTTTATTTTTTTTAATTGTAGTTCTCAAAGTTTTAAAAATAAAAAATTTATGTCGATGTGGCGCTTTATGATTGGTTGATGTAACCAATGGAAACTAATATGACAAACGAATGAGGAAAAATCCAATTTAGAATGTGATTGATAATGAACTTCACCACATTATTATGATTAATAGCTTCTTCCTCAAAGTCAATTTAAAAGTAGGGTATCACCACAAAGATCACAAAAAGAATGACGTTCATTAAAACCTTTTACAAAAAAATTATTATTAGCACTTCAAAAGTTTAATTGTCCACTTCTCAAAATAGTATTTTTCTTTTTAAATATAAAAAATTTGAAATGCACATAGGGCTGGATCGGTTCGAAACTTGAACCAAAAGCCCAATCTCAACTACTGATCCCAAAATAATGGCCCATAAAGTTAATCCTTTTCCTTGACCGAATTTTTGAGATCTCAAAATTCAAGAATATAAAAATAGGTTTTGATTTCAAGTCAGGTCAAGAATTGAAAAAAAAAAAAAAAAAAAAAATTTGGCCAATTTTGAAGACCGACAATAATGACTAGAGAGAAGCTGAAATACTTTTATAAATCTTTCAAATTCTTAAAAAAGTAAATTGTCATTACACCAAGCTGGTCTCCTTTTTTAATAAAAAAAGCATGTTATTTTCATAGTAATTTCAAATAACCCAACTATCATGCACCAGAAAGGAAATTAAAAAAATTGTAATGAACCAAAGGAAACGAATGAGGCTAAAAAAATGTAACCAAAGAACTTGATAACCACCAAAGAACTTGATAACCACCAACCATGGGCAAGCATTACCCGATAAGAAGTTCATAAAACTAAAAAGCAAAAGCAAAGCAGCCTGTCTATAGACACTTAAGCACTTCCAAAATATAAGTTTGTATGCTGCTGTAACTATCCCACTTCTCCCAAGAAGAACCATCACCAAAATACCACTTAGAAGTTCAACATTACTTGCAGCACAAGTCAACTGATCACTCCAAATCATCGGCTTTCACGTGCAGAGGGCTTGATGGTGAAACATTTCCATCATCAACATCCATTGCTTCTTCCTCCTGAGCCTTTTTTGCTCCAGCACCACCCTCGCCAGCAGCCTTCCTCCCACGCTTTGCAGCTGGTTTTTTGTTCTCTTTTGGATCCTCAACAGATTGCACCTGCTGAGGACTTGACTGTGAGCCATTTCCCGATGATTCTTTCTCCTGAGCCTTCTTTCTTCCTCTGGTCTTCGCTCCAGTACCGTCCTGACTGGCAGGCTTCCTCCCACACTTTGCAGCTGGCTTCTCGCTCTCTTTTGGATCCTCATCAGATTGCACCTGCAGAGGACTTGATGGTGAAGATTTTCCTTCTTCATCACCCGGTGCTTCCTCCTTAGTCCTCTTTCTTCCTCGGGTCTTCGCTCCAGCACTACCCTGAGCAGCAGGTTTCCTGCCACGCTTTGCAACAGGAGCATCAGATTTGCTCTCTTTAGGATCTCCCTTCGAACCATCAGTCTGGGCACCAAAAATTTCCTTTGCCTCCCCATCATCATGAGTCTTTGATGAGGAATTACGAGCATCTACCTTCAGACGTTTGGGACTCCTTGTGGGCAACTTTGTTCGTGAAGTCTGCCCGTTGCCATTCACTCCTGCTTCGTCAGACACAGGATCAGCAGTTTCATTGTCAGAATCATCTTCACTTAACACCTCGTTTGGATCCTCATCCTCTTCATCACTGGACTCCTCAGTTGGATCCACCTTCTCTTCCTCTTCATTTTGAGCTTTTAGTGACTCGATCATATCCTTTATCTCTGTATTCACCTGTCAGGTTAATCCCACAAGATGCAGTAAACAAATTTGCCAAGGAGTTAATACTTCAATAAGGTAAAGTTTCATTCATTTCTGAGAAGATAAAAGAGGAAAATCAAAAGAACATTCTACCTACAAGTAGTCTATTATTTCAGGATTAATCAAAAGCACATCTTACTGTCACTTCCATCTTCTCATCAATCAGAAAGGGGATAAATGAAAGAAAAAATAATCTTATATTCCCATGAAACAAAAAGAAAAAGGCCCGAGTAACAACAAACCTGAGGATTCTTCAGAAAATCAGAGATATCCATTGGACAGGCAGGGCATTTCATTACATTCTTTTGGGCTCGGAGAGACCGTCCACCTCTGCTTCTTTCTGTCACAAAACTCTTGCCAACAAAAGCACCTTCTAAGCACGACTTGCAAAAGTGATGAACACAAGGTGTGGTTACTGGTGCAGTCATCACCTCCCGACAAATTTGGCAGCTGAATTCTGCAGACAAAGATAAATATACATTAGCATGAAATGATATAACCTGTTGGCGGAGTTTAGATTAATTTTAAGTCTGTAGAAAAAACCATCAGAGGGAGAGGGAGAGAGAGAGAGAGAGAGAGAGAGAGAGACCTTTCAAGAGCTTCTGTCGTACAGTCATTTTTTGTGCTTTCTTGATTGCTTTCGTTGTCTTCCTTTGAGCTTCAGGACAGAATGCTAGAATAGGTTTTTTGCTGGGAGGTGGTTGCTTCATCCATGTCCAGCGACCATCTTTTTCCTGATAACATTGTACAGTATAGTTTAGAAAATCTCCTATAACAATATCAGAGCGCAACGACAAACTCTAAGTATTCAGTGACTACACTCTATCGAGGTGCATTATGTTCCACAAAAGACTGAAAAGCAGTAAAACAAAATATTCTAAATCCAGTTTTAAAAAAATAAAAAATAAAAAAAAATAACTTACATCAAAGTCCCAAGATGGGCTTTCTTTCCTCACTGTTATATCTTTTGCTGCCTTCAGTTCAGGAATATCAGGTAAAGGTCTAGGTCGATCCCCATGCTCATCACTGCAGTTCAAGTTGGAAAGATCTAGTAAAGAGGTCTACAGAAGAGGGCATGAATAAAAGAAACTAAATCAAACCTCGTCCATGGCGCAGGTTCATTATCACATCTGACAAAAAGATACCGGCAGACTTTGAACCCCTAGATAAACAAAAACACTATCAGTAAATTATTTCAGGAAAATATAGAAACCTATGAAGTGATGCCAACATTTGGGATAGCACATATTTACCTGGACTCCAACCTTAAGCCAACATTTTTCTATTCTGTAGCATCCATCATACCGAACACCTTTATCAGCAGGGGCATATGAGGAACGCTTCTCCTTGTGAGACCTAATTATCAATTGGAAGGCAACAGATACAAAACATTAATCATGATGCAGAACACCCAGATAATAGAAATCTTGTACACATTATGCTCAAGGGAAATTATTGTAACAAAATTTAAACTGATAGAGTCTTAACATAGTATATCTAACTGCAAACGTACAAAAGACAGAAAATAGAACAATAAGTTGTGGATATTAGAGAGGGAGTTTGGAACATTGCAATTACCTTACCACCCGCACAGGATAACCTTTCAGGCAACTGAGTCGGAGAGCCTTGTTATATTTGTCAAATGTCTGGTCAAAAGACTGTTTCTTGTTTGTTCGCTTATTACCACTCAAATCTCTTCCACCACTGCAATGTATATCCATGTAAACAAGGCAGCAAATATAAATAAAGTAAAATAAAGATAAAAAGTTTCAAAGAGAAATGGAATAGAAGGCACAGTTTAAGTGGTCAATCCAATGACAAACCTTCCAGTATATAAGAACCATTCTCCATGATCCTCATCATCAAGATAGCCTCCTGAAAGCACAACTGACTGTGCACCATGATCAGACTGCCCAGCTATACCCGCAACATGGGGAAAATGTGCACCCCATTGTCTACATTCAAGCCTATCTTCCCAGCACTCACCAACCAGAACACCTTGATTTCTCTCTGGATCATTTTCAGCAGGAATGGGTCCAAAGTGATCTCCTGGAATCGTGACAAATATCTTGCCACTTGAAGCATTAGCTTTTCCAGTCTTCTGTGCACGTTCTGTAGTGAACGCCTTGTCCGGCCTGTCTTGATTTTGTACATAATGAAAAACCCGAGCAGGTCCCCCATTTGCATTTGCCTTTGACAACTTAGCCGTACGTATGCAAGATACAAGTGAAGAGTTGATTCGGGGGTTACTTGCCATCTTGGGAGGAATTTGACCACGGCATTTTCCACAAATATGCTTCCCTTGTCCAACCCATTTCTGGAAGCACTTCAGGCAGAAATTGTGTCCACATGGTGTCTGGATTTAAGAGCACACAACATGTCATTATTAACATAATCTATCTATATCAGTACAGCAATCTACTAACAACCTCCAACACCTCGGAGGCAAAGACACCAACATTACGAAAGCACGCTAAATTCAAAGTCTGAAACACGAATTATCTCAAATGCCAAAATTTTCCAATCCATTCACCTATTCAAGGAGATTCCTAGTTTACTCATAACTGTTGGACTGATCACCTTAAACATAGGCTAATACATGAACATGGCTAAACTATGTGGACCAACAATACTATCAATGCATCCAATTAATAAGAATATTAGTAAACTAAACAGTGTAAATAATCATAAATCCTGTAAAGACGTGAAAATGCAGATGATGTAATAGGATTGAAAACTCAAATGCAAACAAAGAAAGTAATTAACCAATTTACACACACACAAAGACAAAAAGGGTAAAGCGTCATCAAAGGAAGGTGATGGGACCACAAAACCCGAAATTCAGGATCAGAGTGAACAAAAAGCAAAGAAAACAACAAGTGGTGCGTTACCAAACCAACCAACCATTAATTTTTTTGGGTGAAACCATAAAGAAATTTTAAAATGGGAACACCAAAAGCTGAAAAATATCGAAGAACAATGTATTAAATCCACTAGTCAATTCTACATCTGGGTTTATTTAAAGAACCCAACTAAACCTGTTGAAGAAGTTGAAGAGATTATATGATCACAATTATTGAATCAGGACTCTCACCCACCATCATAAATAGTTAAAAATCTTATCTTTGAAGCAAAAAATCCAACTTTGTTTGAGAAAAAAGTAATCACAAGCAAAAATATAATTATATAAATAAATTTAAAAATTAAATTAATACCATCTACTCAAATACCCAGAAAAATCAAAGATTGATGAACTCTGAAAACAGAATTTCCATGGAAGAAAAACAGAAATGCATTCAAGAAACAGGGGGAGAATGTGAGGGCAAAACGACAACAAATTTCGAAAAAATTAACACAAAACGGTATTCCCAAAAAAAATACAGCACAGAAGAACCAAAACTGCACTATCACCATCCAAATACGCCAACATTTTAAAGCATTAAACAAAAAAAAAATCACAAAAAAAAAAATTTTAAATTCGAAATAAATTAATCAAAAAAGGAAGAAGACGAACCGTAACAGGCCTATCCGGTAACTGCATACAGAAGACGCAGTTGAAAATCCCACCAAGCACATCCAAGACGTCCTTCGCCCCCTTCTTCTCCTCCTCCACCGTCGCCTTCCCGCTCATCAGCTCCTGCCTCCTCCTCGCCTTCTCCTGCTCCGTCAGGGTCGCGTCGTTCTCGATCTCCCGGATCGCCGACACCAGACCGCCGTCCACGCCGGCGTTCAAGGCGGGGACGTGCGCCGGAGCGTCGCCGGAGATTGATGTGCAGTCGGGGCACTCCCACTGGAGAGTGGCGGCCAGTGACTCGGGCTTGGCCAAGAGGCAGGCAGCGTGCCAGGGGGTCACGCAGGTCTTGCAGGTGAGCTTCTCGGCGTCGGGCGGAGTCGCCTTGCAGAGCATGCAGACGCCGTCTCCGTCGCAGGGAAGCTGGCTAACTTGCGCCATTGGGGGTGCGCACGATAACAGGGCGGAGAGAGAGAGAGAGTAAGGACAATGTGGAGTGAAAGGCGCTGAGTGAGTGGTGGAATCGGAAACGACTCGGATTTTATAGGGGGGAGATTTTTAAGCGACGGCGGGTTATTGAAATTTTTTGGAAAGGTTTTGAAATTTGGGAGGAAATCGGGTGCGCTGCAGTGTGTCTGAAGTCCCTGTGTTGACGAAATTTGAGTGGTCCACGTAAGGGGGAGTTATCGGAAAGGGTTTTGGTTGACGGGTTTTGAAATTTTGGTGCCAAATGCCGATCCCGCTTTTGACTCGCTTTTCGAACGTTGCGTGTGCCTCATTTGTCTGATCGTGGCCATATTTGTTCACACGCTAATTTTCTTCAATTACACGGTTAAAAATTAAGAAGGATATATGAGACATAAAAATAGATATGTAGATAAAACACTCAAAACATAAATTACCTTTTACAAAAATAAAATAAGAATTATAATTAGATTAGTATAGGGTAGTGCTAGGCTGCTAGATACACACCTATTTTTACTTTTCACACAATCCTCTCAATTTTGATCATCGATATCGAATTAATTGAAAAAAATAATAATAACTAAAAGTTAACAAGAATGCGTAAAAAGTAAAAGCAAATGTGTGAATAACATCATTCTTATCCTTAGCATATGATATTTTAGTGTTGGAATGACAACTCTGCCCATCATGATTTCTAATAACAAAAACTAGAGACTTTTTTTGTCTACTTGAACGATAAAGAAACCTAGGCCTTAACTTTTTTTCATAGCATTTTAGGTTTTTACTTTAGGCCCTTCGCTAATTACCATGACAAAAAAATACCCAAGTTCAATTTACATATATGAATTTTTGTTGGTATTATTAAGTGAGTTGGTGTAGCGTACATATCGTTACTAATGTGTTTAAGAAACAAAATACATACTAAATCAGCACACGAACAACGAAGATGTATAATTGAGAATAGTTCACATCACATCAACGTGTGTTAGATAGTCTAATAACATAAGTAGGTTAAATATGATATATCTTTCGTTCAAGAAGAATTGTTTATAGTAGGTAGAGGATACAACTAAGGATAATATTGGTCAATTATGAATTCTTTTATGTAACAAGGCATGACAAGTCTGCAGTTATCGCGAATAATTAGGGTTGCTGACGAACTATTTGAATACATGTCTGTTATGGTATATGTCATTATCTCATGAGAAATGACAAGTTTGCAATTATTGTAAATGATTAGGGTTGTTTACGAACTCTAGTTGAACTAAAGAGTACGTATTTGTTATGGCGTATCAATATTTTTAAAAAACGATAAGTTTGCAGTTATTAGCAATGGTTAGGGTTGCTTACGAACTTTAATCAAATTAAGGGTGGTATTATCCATTGTCTCAAATGATTAAGGGTGGGATTATCCATACACTCCTTTTTACCGTTACACACACTGCTCAATTTTCGGTCGTTGAATTGAATGATTCGAATATGATCAAATGATAGAAATTAAAATGGAATGTTTGGGAGGTAAAAAAAGGTGTGTGAATAACACCTCCCATGATTACTAGTTGCCAGCAAATTATATTTGAACTAATCGAATTACTTGTTTTCTAGTTTGTAATTATCGTTAATGATTAGTGGTTGCTTACAACGCTTGTCGAAGTAACTGAATACTTGTTTGTTATGGCATATATCATCGTATCCCAAAGAGCAACAAATTTGTAATTATCGCTAATGATTAGTGATTGTTTACAACCTCTTGTCGAAATAACTAAATACTTGATTTCAATAGTATGTGATGTTATCTTTCAATCCGAAATGTATATTCGCTATCTGACTTTAATATCACGAGGAAACAAGTTGTGGTCCTTTCAGTTAAAAAGTAAAAATGTGAGAGAAAACACATGATGAATTTTGCAACACATAACAAAACAACCTTTACATGATCAGATTTAAGCTTTAGGTATGGGTACAAAGTTCTTGAGCAATGGAAGGAAAATAAAGGGAATTATTTTTGAAATGGCACGGTAGTAGTTAGGAAGTTTAGACATGGGCATTATTGGAAATCAAATGTGCATATTATATTTCATTATCTGCTAGTAAATTATTTTTTGTGGAAAAGCTTAATGCCTTAACAAAAAGGTCTATAGATTTTTATATCCAAAAAGTGGCATTTTAAAATCATTGAAATCCCTGAATCTACGCTGCAATTAATGCTGGTCAGTTGGTTGATATTTTACCATTTTTAATTGATAGAAAATATAAAAAAGTTAAGGCTAAATTACATTTTACCCACTTATGTTTGGGATCGATTTCAATTCTTTACAAAATCTTTAAAACATTTCAATTTCATACATTTACTTATCATTTTATTTCAATTTTACACATCCGTTAGAAAATCTAAGTAAACCGTTAAGTAATGACGTTGCAAATAAGGGGTCTACATTTATGCTGATGTGGCAACCACATTTGTGTCATGTGGCTAAACACTTAATAAAAAATTTAAAATATTAAAATAATAATCGAAGAAAAGCAAAAAAAAAAAAAAAAAAGGAAGCCAAAACCCAGTTCGTCTTCCCCACCCCTTCTCCCCACCCGAGCCCACCCCCAACCGTTTACTACTTCCCTCAGGGCCACTTTGAGCAATCCTCCACCTCCTCCTCAGCCGCCCTCCTATCCCCTCTCATCCTCTCCAAGCCTCTCATTCTTTACCGGATCTCCACCTTCCACTTCCTTGTCGTCCCCACCACCGACGAGGTCTTCCCCATGCTGCTTGTCGTCCCTATTTCCTAGGAGTTCCCTGACTGCCAGAACGGCGAGGAGTTCGATAAGGGGATTTTTGGAGCTACAGATTAAAGAGAGAGAGGGAGTGTGTCTGATTTAGGGGTGGGCTCGGGTGGGGAGAATGGGTATGTCTAATTTGGGTTGGGGGTGTGCTCGAGTGGGGAAGAGGAATTGGATTTTGCCTTTTTTTTTAATTAATTATTTTAAATTTTAAATTAAGTGTTTAGCCACGTGGCATAAATGTGGCAGTCGCATCATCACAAATGGGGACCCCTTATTTGCCACGTCATCACTTAACGGTTTACTTAACAGATGAATGAAATTGAAATAAAATGATAAGTAAATGTATGAAATTGAAATGTTTTAAAGATATTGTAAGGAATTGAAATCGACCCCAAACATGAGGAGGTAAAATGTAATTTATCCAAAAGTTAAATTTAATAATACTAGTAGCATGCCCACACACACACGGAATTAAATTTGTAGATTATTTTGGGGTAAATTACATAGTAGCCTCTCAAGTTTAAGGTCTATTACAACCACATACAACATCTTTAAAACATTTCACTTTCATACCTCACGTACTATTTTATTTCAAAATAATACATCCGTTACATTTTCCATCCATTGATCCGTTAAGCGCTTACGTGGCTGCTACATTTGTGCCACGTGACTGCCAAATGTGTGCCACGTGGCAAAATAATAAAAAAAATTAAAAAAAAAAACCTAAATCTTCTAAAAAACTGAATGAAAACCCCCACCCCCATGAACCCCCAAAACAAGAAACCCAGGAAGATGGAAGAAGGACAACCCCACCGCCGCCCGCGCGACCCTCCCTCCCTCCCCACGACCCACCCCACCCAGAAGCCCACATCCTTCCACACCAACCCTCGCACCCACCCTCTTCCCCCCTTTACGCACCCCACCACCCGTACCTGCAACCTAGAAAAGAAAAAAAACCCAAATCCCGTCTACGCTGCCTGGTTTGTGAGGTGAAAATGGAAGGAATGAGTGTGGATTTAAGGAGTGGGGTGTGTAGAGGAGGGAAGATGGTGGGTGCGGGTGCAAGAGAATTGGGTTTTGGATGGTGGGGGAATGTAATGGAGTCGTGGGTGTGGGTCTGCCGTCGGGGGGAAGGGGGAAGGTTTCTGGTGAGATGTGGGGAGGTGTGGGGAAGGGAGGTGCTGGGAAAAGTGGGGGTGGGGAAGGGAGGTGCTGGGAAGGGGGAAGTGGGTTTGCTAGGTTGCAGGTTTCAACTTTTGTTTTGGTTTTTTATCTTTTTTTTATATTTTGATTTAGAAGATTTAGGTTTTTTCAAAAAAAAAAAAAAAAAAAGAGTATTTTTTTTTGCCACGTGGCACACATTGGCAGCCACGTGACACAAATGTGGCAGCCACGTCAGCGCTAACAGATCAATTGATGGAAAATGTAACGGAGGTATTATTTTGAAATAAAATAATACGTGAGGTATGAAAGTGAAATGTTTTAAAGATGTTGTATGAGGTTGTAATAAACCTTAAACCTGAGGGGCTACTATGTAATTTACCCATTATTTTTTTATAAAAAATATTTATATCACTTTGTGTTGTAAAATTTGAAAAACCTTCTCAAGTTTTTATTTTTAAATATGGTGTTGTTTAGAGGTTTGTAAAAAACAATAAAGTTTGTATTGTATGTAGTTTATGTATGAGAGGGATAGAATAGTAACTTGCTGGAGTTTTGATTGACAAATAAAATTTTATTAATAAGTAATTTATGTATTTTGAAAATCTACCTTTTGCATTCACATATATATCTATCGTTATCTGTGGCCACCACGTCACCCTCAAATTTAATTTGTTTCCTAATGCATGACCATACGACATTTGTCTATATTTTCCTTCTAAAAAATAACCGCAAATCGAATGACTCATGCAGCCATGGTATGGATAAATTTTTTATTTTGACCAGAGCACGAGTGATACAGTACATCACGTGTTTTTATATAAGTAGTGAGAAATTTGATTTTTTTAATTATTAATTTTTAACACAGATTTCTCATCATTTGTATAATGACTTATGGTGTACTATTACGTGTTCCTATCACATTGAAAAATCCCTCCATGAATGGTTTACTCATCAAATCTAGGTACTTTCTTCCTTTTTTTGTTTTTGTTTGTTATTTCTAATTTATTATTTATCCAAGTTTTCATTCGTAAACCAATTTTTTTCTTTCAACATAGCATTATTGATGTTTAGTTGTATTATTTCTCTCTTATTGTAAGTTTTATAGGCCCGTGAATGACATGTTTCACATCAAATTAGTATATGATTAGCCATTGTGTAGCTTACGTAAACACCTAATTCTTTAGTGTAAATATTTTGCAAATATCATGTGGTATGTAAAAAAGAAAGTTTCTCCTTATTCGCGTTCATAACCAAATTAAAAGTCAAGGGCGCATCCAAGTAAGCTCGTAAGTTGAGAACAATGCTAAATTTTTTCCCTTGTGAAATAGTGCGATTATACAAGGTGATGATTATCAATTCTAAAATACAAAAAGATTATCGAAGGAGTACTACACAAGTCTTATGATCATATTTTAAAAAAGTTAAAAGTGTTTATGAATTTAAAAATGTATTAGAAGTTTTATTTGGAATGAGTAACTGCTATACGTTTCTTTCAATAAGCCTTCAAGTAAAGAAGCATCATTATATATTTCTAATAGAAGCGCTTTTTTAAGGTATTTTCAAACACTCTTATTACTAAAAATAGTCTTATAAGAGAAAAGTAATCCAAATTTACTTGATACATGTAAGTTGAATTTTTTTTATACGGATTAAAACTCGCATTGTGAGAATGAATCGTTAAGTTTTCATCTGCATCAAATCTGCAAACAGAGATTAATGGAAACAAAAGGAACAAAGCAAACATGAGTTGGTAAAGGCAACGCAAAAGTCCAGCAGGAGCATAAATATTAAATAATCACATGACAATTCTCATAATTAATAAAGATATAATGGGCTATTCCCATCGTCAATATTGGTAATTATTTAAACGTCACGTAATCAAAGATATAAAAAAATATATCACCAATTGTTTGATCAAATATCTCGTAAAAAATGACATACCACAATCTTGTATGGTACAATCTCTTCTCCATCATCAATGGCGGGTATTATATAAAAATATACATGTTGGAATTAGCTTTCTAAGTCCAACATTAATTTCTTAATCCAAGTTCAAATTCGTATATATCTAAAACTCTAAATTTGACGGAAAAAACAATAAAGAAAATCACAAACGACTGTATGATAGAATCTCGGGTAAAAAGACATACCAAAATCCTGATGGAAGATATTTCCACGTGAGAATTCTCAAGATCAATAAACTAATAGTCCTACTCTCTACAAAACCTAGGGAATCGGTGGGTTTGATCCACGCACCCCCCACTCCGGCACTTCGCCATCATCAAATGGTGGGGATTATATAAAAATATTCATGTCAGAATATAAAATTGCCATCCCCCAACATCTTAATTTCTTAATCCAAAAGCTCTATAAAGCACACACCACAGCAGCACCAAAGTTTGTCTGGTTCTCTATCATCATGTCTCCTAGTCTACTGGCCTGACCTACTAAAAGCTCTAAACAGACAAAAGCAGCACACAAACATATTTTCTTGTTTTATGCATGCTCATTGGCCAAGTGCAAATCCCATCCGTTGATTTGTTTTTTGGTAAGCAATCCTAGCCATTGATTTGATGCTGAAATCAACAGGAAAATCCATACCCTCAAGCGCGACGCATATTCGGAGTGCTGATTTGCTTGAGCTTGAGAGAAGCAGCTCGCTGAATTGTTACCGAAGGAGATGAGCCCAAGGGAATCCGAGCATCCGAACGCGTTGTATTTGACCGCAGTGAATACGTAGAAGTTACTGCTGCTGGTTTTACCTTGGTTGATTTTTGGCGCTTATTATTTGGCTCAAAGGAAAGAAGCTCCTTGGGTCCAAATGGGCTCTGTGGTGCGTGGTACTTTCTCTTCTTTTCCAATGTCTCCCACAGCAGCACCTCATCGTTTGCTTCTTCCTTCTCCATGCTCAAAAACTTCACATCAAGATAAACAGAGAGGCATTGTCACAGTGTTTTGCTTGATCGTGAAAATTAGGGTTAAGTGTATTCAAATTGCTAACAAAGACGTGTGACGGTATTGAAATGCTAAAAACGGGAATGCCCAAAACATCTTTTGTCTAATTATATGATGCGGCAGTTGGTACGCACTTACTACATCAATTATTATGACTAAATGACTCGTCAATTCTGTCATTATGCAACCAAAAACATATGGCTAACGAATATGATCAATCATTCTATCATTCTTCCCAGGTTATCTAATCTAGATGACGAAAATGCTTAATTCGTTAAACAATTAACCGGATTAGCTAACACTTTATGAAGTGGCACTCTTCATGCTTCACATCTCTTTAACTAGAGCTGTAATATTATTCTGGCATAATTTTCCAATGCTATTAAAATTGGACGACAAAAATGCAGAATTTCATTAAGCAATTAACCAAATCAGATAACGTTTTCTGATATGGCATTGGTCATGGTTTACTTCTCTTAGTAAGAACAGTTACAAGAATACATACATCCAGTATTGAATCTACAAACAATCAGTCAAATGGAAAGAAACAGAAGGGTGATTACCATCTGTTGGGCAGAAGGCTTTACTTTGGTAGATGCCTTATGAGGCTCAGGCAAAAACTTGAGGCACTCCTTCAACTTGCACACATTGTTCTCTGCTTCCCGGAGCCTACTCAAAGCCTCAACTCTCTTAGCCTCTGCAACCGCGGCCCTACTCCTCGCTGCCTCCATCTCAACCCTCGCCTCTCCCGTCTCCATAGCCATCTCCTTCACCAACCCCACCAACCTCACGCAACTCCCCTCACTCAAATCAGCCTTAACCCCCTCCACGTACTCCACCATTGGATCGCACATCTGCTCACCCAAGTCCACCAGAAGATCCTCCACATCGGTCTCTACTGACCCCAGCACGGCACCCACTTCGTCAAACACCGCCCGGAGGAGCTTCAGGATTGCAATCTGGAAGGTCCGGTGGTCAACGCGGTCAACGGAGGATAGATAATCCACGGCTCTGCGGAAGAACTTCTGGATACAGAGTCGGCGGTGAGTGAGGGTTTTGACCATGTGGCTCTGGCGAGCGTTGACTTGAGTCTCGATTTGCTTCAGGATTCCGACCAGTTGAACCAGCTGATCTTTTTGCTTCTCCATCACGAGCCTCCCTGCCACGGCGGCTTTAGCGGCGTAGATTTCTTCCTTCCCTGAAAGGCGGTTCGGGTCCGACGATCCGAATTCCCCAAAGTCGGATCCAAAATTCTGCAAATAATTGAACCTTTAAATTTCTTATTCAGTGTTTTTAGAAAATTACAATTGGATTGTTTGGGAATTGAAACCTGTTGCAGAGAATCGGTGTCTGTTTGGATGATGATGGTGGAGAACCGGCCCTCCGTCGACATCTCGGCCGTCTTCAGACCTACAAGCTTCATCAACGGAATTGCGAGCGATGCAAATACTTCTTCGGCCTCCATCATTACACAAAGCAATTTAATTCCATTAAATTCAGAAATAGGTGCGAAAAAATTGAAAACTGGGGAGAAAAATTAGGTAGGTGGATACTTGGAGGAGACCGATTCGGATCTGAGATTTGAGATCGTGGAATGCGATCTTCATCTGTTCGTGATCGCACGTGACTCTTCTGAATTTCGATCGGAGCTGCGGCGTCGCCTTCTCAGATGATCTCCGATGACTAACCATGTTTTGGCGGGAATCTTGGCACTGAAATGAATTGCTTTTGCCGCTTTTGAATTTAAGCCACTGTTTTGTGTTTACCAAACGGGCAGTCGTTTGTCTCTTTTGAAGTAAGTAGGCCTGTAATAAAGATCAAGGCCCGATTGACTGACGGCCGTGAGCTGGCCCAGCTCAATCTCGGAATCGGGTTTTATTCTGCTCCTTTCAAATGAATTGAACAATAGATTTTCGGTTTACAATAATTAGCAAATTCGAATCAATTTATTCTCATACCTCTTAGTGTAAATACATTATCATATAAAGCCATTATATTTAAAAGTAGAATAAATTTAGAGAGAGAAGGTGTGACAACAGATAGATGGTTCAAATATTTTTTTATGTCTATTGCGCGGGTAGCAGATAGATGGTTCAAATATTTTTTTATGTATATCGTGCGGTCCTTCTAGGTTTCATTACAAGGAATACAATAGTACATCGGTCTAGTCCATGTCTAACACTACTTCTAGATTACACAATCACACTTTGATGTAAATGGCTTACAACACCAGTTATGTTTGTAAAATGAAAAAGCAATTGTATCAATGCATAAGCAATTGATGAAGTTGTCTCGTCAGGTACATATGAAAGAACACATTGATTTATGGGTGATGCATAAAAGAGATTATTACACCAAAACCTTGCCAGGAGAAAATACGAGTAAATGCGTATGTGTTGATTCTTGAGTCTTGAGAACGTGGTAAGGCTATAGAAATAGTAAACTCACAGAAGGTATGACCATCTTGATGTAGATGCCACATTAAAACATTGCCATGTAACAAAAATCTAACTTGAAATGTTCATGATCAAAGGAAAAAAGAGTACATTAAGGTCAAGTAAGCACGCTTTGGGATACTCTCTCTGATTTCGACTCAACTGCTCACGTTGCAAATCTGATAATTTACGCAATCCAATACCTTGAACAAGCTTCCGAAAAGTGGGCTTTGGGCAGACTTGGTGAAGAGATTTACTAGGTTGTGTTAGGTTAAATGAAGAATCACTTGAAGTTTATTAATTATAAAGATTGAAATTTGACGAAATTCTTGAGCATCGAGTCTTTTGCCTTTATCTATAGTGCTTGGGAGGGGCAACCTCGATTTTATCGTTGAGGTGGACTGGGGAGATCGATCTTTCCCTTTCACTCGTAATAAAAAAAGAAGAAGATTATCATTATCATTATGGCAGATTGCAAAAACTTTTATAATTGCTAGCTTTTTTAAATAGATCATAACCGGATCCTAAAATATTGATTCAAAGTTTGTTCTAGGCTTCTAGCCTACTACATAAAATTCACTCCTCAGTTAGCTCAAACTCTCTCTGCAGAACTGGTTTATCAGTTATATTGAAGCGCATAAAGTTTGCTTAATAGGGCAGGTGATCACCGCCGCCGGAGGCAGAGCTAGAGGCAGTGACGTTGTTGCGCTCGGCGTGACAAAGCTGACGAAGCTTCGTGGGAACATACCAAATAGAGAGACGGGGATGGGAATTGAAGATGGCATCAATGTCCCAGCCTTGGCCTGCTGCAATGGCCACAAGAGGCTTGTAACATGCCTGCCGCCAAGCGCCGACATTTTCGCCTCTCTCCTTGAACGCTCTCCTCAGCGCATTCGATGCCTCCTCATCCAAGCAATGCAGGGCGTAGCAGTGCACGTAGTGCCGCATCTTTGGCTTGTTGATGTAGCTTGCCCCTGCCTTTTTGGCATACCTAAACACTTGGTTTGTCACCTGCATATATAATGTGCAGAGTAAACAAATGAAAACGAAATTATACATTTTGTTAAATCCGGTCAGATTATAATTGCGTACATTTTTCTTAACACGTATTTGATTATCATAATCGAATCATCGAACTCATGTAATAGAATCAAATTTGGACTAAATACTGAGCTATTTACCCAAAACACGTCTTTAATCCATGTAGTTTTCACAAAGACCTGCGTTTAATTTCATCTAATTTAGTCCATGTAGATTGCAAATTGTTCCAACTCGAGGACACCCCTCAACCTCAACTTCCGTTAATACCTTGTACCAAATCGTTATGTGCACGGTACACAAAAGGGTAAATTTGAGCGGCGCCATTGAATTACTGTAATTTGCGAATTGTAGGGACCAATGTCGATGCTACTTGCAATACGTGAACGAAACTAGGCCTATGCGGAAACTATAGTACTAAAACCGCTATGGACGTGACAATTTAATATTTATGTTGAGTTCGATTAAAAGATGTAGATTTGTGGTGAAATTTATCATGGCCTCCTAGCCTTTAGTTGTACTACAGGAAATGGGCCCACAGATCAATGACTAACATGATGAAGTTACTCTTACAAAAAAAAAAAAAAAAAAAAAAAACATAACATGATGAAGTTACTGTTAGTTTGTACAGTAGAAATCAGCGTACGTAAAAGGGGAGATGGGTAAAACTTCGTACCTTGGTGGGACATTTTTCACCGCGTTCCTTGGCAATGTTCTGGACCTGGATCAAGAAATCGCGGCATTGCTCGTAGAGATGGAAGAGGTAATCGAGGCCGTTCTTTTTGCCACGCGCCACCTCCCCAGGCTCCGTCACAATGAACGGGTGCTCCCTCTGTCTCTCTCCCAGCATTCCCCCTCCTCCACCGTTCCCATGCCCAGTCATGTCGTCCATGTCGTTGTCGTCCTCGTCGTCCACACCCTCGTTATGATCATTATTATGACGCCCTCCAGCACTACAATTTCTAAATTGCCCCTTCTTCATCCTCCGCTGCTTCTTCCGCCTCTCCCCTGCCGTCGCAACCTCCCACGCCGCCCCTCCTCCGCTCCCCACCATCTCCTTCTCTTGTTGCACCGGCTCCTCCGACAGCCCTGCACATCCCATATGCACCACGTATCATTTATCCCAATCCACATATAACAACTTAATTCTAGTATCAACCGTTATGATATTAGACAGTATGACATGTTATGTTATGAAATATAAAACAATGGTTTTAGGTTTATCATGCAGTTTCAAACATCATATGATCTGATACTATGTTACAAGTTAATATATCGCTTCGATTTGTTCATGCACTCGATCGAGCATGTTATATTACACCAAAAGTAATGTTCTAGAACCTATTTATCTCCTTGATCATAAATCATATTTTTCTTTGGGAAAATATGAAATAAAATTTTAAACGATTTGTCATATCAATTTTCCGAAATCATTAATTTATCATCTCATCCTAACACCGTTAAATTTTTCACCCAAAATAAGTCATGTGCGAGGCACATGACTTGTGTTCATGGTTATATCAAACTTTTGACCTGCTTTTCACAATTTCTTTACTTCTCCTTAGTACAAACCCTTAAATTTTGACTAGTTAAAAAACATGTCGTGTTCGTTTGAAAAACTTATGCTGACCTACCAAAAAAGTACATTAGACTCTCTCACATGATTTGTAGCTAATTGCAAGCTTTAAGAACTGACCATGGTCAACTATGTCCTTAAAAAAATGTGGTCAATCATGGTCATCTCTTTCATTTCATTGATACCATCTCAAAAATATTAGTCCATTGCCTGATCACGTTAAAAATCAAAGGCACTAAGTAATGAGAAAATATTGCTTATAGTTCACAACATTTCAAATGATTTCCTTCAAATTCTACAGTTTTAAGAGAGAACTTAACATACTTAGGGTGATATGACAAATTAAACATGAACTGAACCGGTAATAAGATGTTGAAATGTCTAAAATAACCCTGAACATAAATCATGATTTATTTTAGATAGAAAACTTAACGTTAGAGTGAGTGACAAATGAATAATTTTAGAAAAATTGATATGACAAATTAAAAACAAGTGTGTGTGTATATATATATATAAGTCCTTATGACATTTCAAAATTTTCTCCTTTTTCTTTTTATCACCCATTGGAAGATCTTACATTATCACACTATTAATTTACATGTAAAATAAACTTATATCAAAGTGTAATCAAACCCTAGATTAACTCACAAACCCTACTACAATTAATCTAAGACACAAAGGTAAAAAATATTCATGTAAATGATTGCCAAAAAAAAAGAAGAAAAGAATATTCATGTAAATAGGTATAGTACCTTCTTGGGAGAGAGCATCAAGGGCATTGGTAGTGGTATCACCAGAGACAGGATTGCGTCGCCGGGAGTCCTCCTCATCAAGGCGGCGACGCTCGGCTCTGACGGCAGCTTTGATACCATACCTCTCCCCAACAAGCAACTCCCAGCGGAATATCTGAGAGAGGCTGCTCATCATGTCATCAAGCTCATCATCCTTCATGTCCAAGAGGGTCTTCACAGTAAATCCAAGCTCCGCTATCTTTGCCGCCGTGTAGTATCGGACCCCGTATGCCTGGAACAAGTCCTCAAGCCCTCCAAGTCCAAGCTCACCTGGCGGCCGCAAAGTACAACCAGCCGCCGCCGCAGCAGCTGCCGCTGCTGGTGGCACGGCTGCTTCCAGCTGAACCCGGTTCGTCGGCACAACCATGCCTCGTAGGCCCCACTTGAACAAGTTCGCAGAGAAGGCATCTGGATCCATATTTTCCACAACTCCACGCAGCACAATGTGAACAGAGACTATTTTCTGGGGGGAGCTTGTAGTGTTCTGTTCCTATAAAAGCAAGACGATTTTTGTTTATACTTCCGAAACTACCCTTGTGTTTTGTACTAGTGTTTCCCGAGGTACTAACAGACCGGGGTTCGTATACTTGTATTCAAACTTGGCACTTCCAAACCCAACCAAATAATAACAATCATATTGAAGGTGTCGTTTAAATTGTTAGGGTCCATCCAGTTGGTCCCACTACCCAATGAACTTTTAACTTGTTATGTCTGTTAGCTCTAGCCTATGAAGATCTATGCATGGCTGTGATAGATTTGAGTTGAAATTTAAGGTTGGATTTTTGTTTTGGTCGAACTTAAGGTTGGATTCTACATGGTCATTCTTACTAGAGAAATTTTAGTAGTGGCATTACGTGGTCGGACATATAAAACAAGTCATTCAAAAGTTCGTACAGCTCCTACGAATCATTCTACCCTAAACCCTAATGAGTAGAGCTGAATGAAGTGGAGTTTGTGAGAGAGAATGGACCAAGAAAGGGTCTGAGATTTCTTGTTGAGATTTTTCTCCATTTATACAAATAATAGTCTGATCCATTCATATGCATAAATTACTTACAAAAAAAAAAATGAGTAGTTTTTATTTGCAAACATATCAAACCCTTTTCTATACAAAGGCAAGAATACCATAGAACTTTGTTGACATTAACGTGACCTCGATTTCGCTCAGCTAGGTTTCATGTGTTAGTATGGTCGAGACTCGAGCATAAATTTTTTTTTAATATATTTCGTGATTTAGAGGATAAAAATTATGATATATCTTACAGCAACTTTTGGAAGAAAAAAAAAAAAAATATATATATATATATATTCACCTATAGAGAGGAATGAATCCTTTTGCGAAAGGAGAGCCAAATCTCCTCAAAGTGCTAATAGGAAGTAACTTGTCCAACATTTCTTTGCTTGCTTGTTGTTGTCTAGCTACTTGTCTCCTTTAGTATCCTACTTACCAACATCCAAATGTCCAAAATCTGTGACATGATTCAAACACACAAACGATTTTAAGGATACTCCTCTAAAAGTGAGACATTTTATAGACTCACTTCATGTTTTTAACATAATATTTATAATATTAATACAAAAAATCTCACTTTAAAAACGTCTTGTTAGCATTTCTCAACTTGGTAATAAAAGATCTTGACAGATATGGATTGAGTGTGGGAAATTAGTCATGGCAAAAACAACGAAAACCCTAATTTTGGTCAAATGGAATGTTAAGATTAGGATTGGTGTTTGTGTAATACATGGTTATTTTTACCATCGCATCATCATCAGATCCGTCACACCCGTCAGTCAATCTAGGGCAGCGTGACACACACAACCACCATATCTCTGTTGAGATTCTTGAACCTTTCATTGCTCAAGCAGGCCAAGCATGCATGGAGGGCATAACCGTAATTTCATAACACGTAGACAATGCATTATATGGTTTACTGTTTCGATGGCAGAAATGAAATTAACAATTCTGCAGGGCAAGTACAAGAGTTGGGCAGGTGCTTCAGAACTGAAAGGCTGCTTTTGTACTTTCAAAGCCCCATCAAAGGGGGGTCACGATCAGGTGCAGCTCCGCCTACCTATTCCCCTTCCCCATCTCAACACGTGGCCTGACGAATACGATGTTGAACCAATTCCGGACGCGTGTCGCGTGGAGAAGAAGGGAAGCGTGATGTAACGGAGGAGAGAAATTAGAAATTTACGATCGGCATTAACAAGATGAATCCGGATACTCTACGGATTTTTTTGTGAGATATCAGTAATTCATGAATTATATTCGTTTATTGTATATTATGCAGTTTAAATATTTTAATTTAAAATGAAATATAAATAATATTTGACAAAAACTGATCAAACGATGTACGATCAACGAACACAATTTACAGATTTTCAGAATCTTCACCAAAAAGATTCGAAGAGAATCCAGTTGGTAACAAGATGCTGCCTTTATCAACTTTTGAGAATAATATTAAGAGTTATGCTAGGAAGTAATAATTTAATTATCAATAATCATATTACTTTGTTTGCAAATTTAATTTAAAAAATTTAATATTTTTAACATTATAATATATATTTCTTTTTTTTTTTTCAATAGAAGGTAGTTGGATGGGATGGGCCAATGTAGGGTTGACACGTAGTGTACGGTGGTTCTGGGATGACAACGAAAGAAAGCAGTGACTCAGGCAGTCGGGTTCTGGAGGAGGGGCGCTCCTTCTCACATTGAGTCATTAACAGTACTCTTCCTTTTACCTCACCTTACCCACCAGTTTTCTTCTTTTTAATTTTATTTATGTTTTATCTTTTTCCTCAAAGTTTTTATTCACCAATTTTTTAAACAAACTATGTTGTTTATACAAAAATTATCTCTAATATTGGGTTAAAACAAAAAAATTTAACCCAGAAATAGTTTTTCTTCTTCTGGGTTAAATCATTAGACTGAAATTAATAAAAAACGAATTTATGATAATTTTTTTCTCTAAGTAACTTTTTTTTAACTCAAAAATTATATAAACTATCATAATTTAATTTTATGAACATTTTAACAAAAAATGTTTAGATTCTGATAAATATAGAAAAATCACTAAATCTACATTATGAAACTCGTGGAATACTATGATAAAAATACGAAACACATGAGAGAACTTTTTTAATTATTTTAGCCATTCTATTTAAATTTAGACCTTTAGATCTTTTTTTGTTTACTGTTGAATTTGATCATATTAGGTCTAACTGTCGGATTCAATGATTTTATAATATAAAATGAAAAAAAATACACATATATAGTGGGTCAGTGCACTAACCTAGTTGGGGATGGGGTTAAATTTGCCCCAAAAATGAGTTTTTGGTTAAAACTCATATTTGACCCAAAGATTCCAGCAAGTTGGAGTATGTTTAAAACCTAAAGTTCGAGTTTTACTCCAAAAGTTAGAGTAGTTCTAAAGGGGAGGGAGGTAGGCTAAGTCTCACAATGACTAGCGATAATGTGGTTCAAATTTGCATTTAGCAAGAATCAAGCATAAGACTTTCTTACAAATAAAAAGGAATATATTAGACCTTAATACTAAGTGTCATTTCACCAATTTTTTATTTCACATGATTTTAAAGATCCAATGCACTACTCATTAGACATGATTACATCTTCATTTATCGGCAATTTCTAGCATAACACCTTATATGATTTGAAAATTATCTAAGTATAACATTAGATGTTAACGTAATTATTTTTGCACTAAACTCTATATTTAAATCTAAACTTTGATGCAACAGTCTGATAATATTTTTTTTCACTTATAAATGAGAGGTCTTATATTCGATTCTCGCTAAACACAAATTTATATCAAATTATTATGATTAACTTCGTGTGGGACAACTCATTATGCACATCTTGTAAATAATTAGGGTTAAACTTTGTTTACTACCCTCATGTTTCATGGTTTTCAACATTTGGTACATCAAGTTTTTTTCGTCTCAGAGTCATATCTAAAGTGTTAATTTTGGGACAGTCTCATACATCCGTTAGTCAAACTGTTAAGTCTCCCATTAAATGATGACGTGGCGCCCATGTGGCAATGACTGGACGCCATGTGTCATTAAGGGGTCCACGTGGATATTTTTTTTCCTCTCTCTTCTTCTTCTTCTTCCTTTCTTCCTTCTTCCCTGCAACCCGCACCCTCCCCCAGCTTTTTTTTTCGCTCTCTCTCTCTTCTTCTTCTTCCTTGCTTCCTTCCTCCCCCAACCCTCCCTTCCTTCTTCATTGCAACCCACACCCTCCCCCAGCTTTTTTTTTCCTCTCTCTTCTTCTTCCTTTCTTCCTCCCCCAACCCTCCCTTCCTTCTTCCCTGCAACCTGCACATTCCCCCAACTTTTTTTTCCTCTCTCTCTTCTTCTTCTTCTTATTCCTTTCTTCCTCCCCCAAAACCCGCACCCTCCCCCAGCTTTTTTTTTCCTCTCTTCCTCCCCAACCCTCCCTTCCTTCTTCCCTGCAACCCGCACATTCCCCCAACTTTTTTTTCCCTCTCTCTTTTCTTCTTCTTCTTCTTTTCTTCCTCCCCCAACCCCCCTTCCTTCTTCCCTTTGTAATTTCTTCCCCATCCCCCCTCTCTAAAATCACTACAAACCTAACCCATGTGGATATTTCTCCTCCTACCATAATTTCTTCCCCATTCCCCTATTTAAAATCCCTATCTGCAACCTGCAACCTGCAATCTGCCATCTCCGTCACGACGATGACAATGACCAGCCCAGGTTTTTCGGGTCCGAGTTCACAGCGTACCGATTGGAGAAGGCTTTTCCGGTTTATGCATTGGGGATTTCGAAGAGAGGGAGATGAGGAAGAAATTACAGAGGGAAGAAGGAAGGTGGGGGAATGTTGGGGAGACTGGTGGTGAAGGAAGGCTGGGGGGAGGGTGCTAGTTGCAGGGAAGAAGGAATGAAGGGTTGGGGGAGGAAGAAGAAGAAGAAGAAGAAGAAGAAGAAGAAGAGTGGTGAAGGAAGGCTGGGGGGGAGGGTGCTGGTTGCAGGGAAGAAGGAAGGGAGGGTTGGGGGAGGAAGGAGGAGGAGGAAGAAGAAGAAGAAGAAGAAGAAGAAGAAGAAGAAGAAGAAGAGAGGAAAAAATAATATCCACGTGGACCCCTTAATGACACGTGGCGCCCAGTCATTGTCCAAATGGACGCCACATCATCATTTTACAGGAGACTTAATAGTTTAACTAACGGATGTATGATACTGTCCCAAAATTAACACTTTAGGTATGACTCTGGGACGAAAAAAACTTGATGTACCAAATGTTGAAAACCACGAAACATGAGGGTACGTAGTAAACAGAGTTTAACCCAAATAATTAATATCACATGTATTTAACAATCTGAAATGCGATGCATGTATGATGTAACCACATTGAATTTTTTTGGAGATTGATTACTGGTCAACTTAATTTGCCCATTTATTCTCAGATTTTGTACCAATTTATTTGAATAATAATTCTTTATGACTTTATTTTAAAACGAATTCTTTTATTTCAACGATATTTTATTTTAACATAATTTGAACTACAGGAAGGGGCCACTTTACCCTAACTTTGGTTTCGCCCCTTATCTCTACTAATTTATAAAACACTCACTGCCAATTGAAACCTTATGAAATTACTAGTTTAACCCTCGAATTAAAATAGAACATGAATAAGAATTATGGGGTAGAAACGCAATTTCACACAACCAAATTTTGTTTTTTTTTTTAAAGTCTCACCCACATGTAATCCTAATATATCTCTAATTAAAAAAAAAAAAAAAAAACTTCCCACTCCCACATTTTCTATCACTATCTTCCTTTCTCTTTCTATTTCAAAAACAAAAATAAAATTTTTTTTTCACACACTTTGTGTGTGCCCATATGCTAGTAACATAGTGGAATAAACACGCCTACCAGAATTACATTAGAGGCCCCATGGGTTATCCCTTTTTTTTCTTTGGGAAGAAGATTAGGTGCAACTAAATGTATATTTTTTTATGCTTATCTCTCATCTCACGTGAATATAGAGAGACACATTAAGTGATATACACTTGGTTGCACTAAAAAATTTGGCCATGTCGACATAGGTGGGGGTGAAAGGGGAAATTAATATATTTTTTAAGGAGAAATTAGGTTCTCACCAAGGACTGAAAAATCGATGTTTATCGGCGAAATATCGCCGATAATATCGGTTTTGTGAGACAACGATTTTTTCGAATGTTTACAATTGAATATCGTCCAAATATCGCGATAATATCGCGATATTAGCGATATTATCGCGCCGGATCCGTCGTCATCGTCGGCAATCCACGGCGTTGGTGGATCTGAATCATCTGAGAGCCTCGTGGGGTGTGTGTGTGTCTGTGCATGAGGAAGAAGAAGGATCGAGAGAGAGAGAGAGAGACTGAGGACTGAGTGATCGGAGAAGAAGGATCGAGAGAGAGAGAGACTGAGGACTGAGTACTACTGACTGAGGGATCGAGGTTCCTCTGCGCGTCGCGGTGCTTCCCAGAGACGGAGGAGAGGGAGGGAGAGTTCAGGAGGGTGGTGGAGATGCTGCGCTGGCATCGGGGTTCCTCTGCGCGTCGCCGTGCTTCCAGAGACGGAGGAGAGGGAGAGAGAGTTCAGGAGGGTGTGGAGATGCTACGCTGGGTGGACGAATCTGGGTTTCTCTCTCGAAGGAGAGTTCGAAAGAAAATGTTTTTACTTTTCTTTTCTTGATTTTTCAGGGTGTAGGAACGGAGGAGAGTTCGAGAGAGAGCTACGGAGGAAAGTTCGAGAGAGAGCTAGAGTTGAGATCTGACTGAGAGAGTTGAGATCTGAGAGAGTGAGGGGTCAGAGAGAGACTCGGGAAAAGAGAGAGAGAGAGAGATAGGGTGAGGGTTAGTGGCTGCCACGTGGTAGCGTGATGGAGAGTGAGAATCAAGATGGAGGGTCCAGATTAGATTAGGATAAAGGACTCAATTGCACAATTTATATAATTTCAGGGAAAGAGTGAAAATATAAATTAATCTGGGGGTGGGGTTTCACTTCTTTCATTAATTACTACATATTTTCTACACTCACAATGTTTGCCAGCTCGCTATATAATCAACTTAAATCAGTTAAATCCATCATGCAATGCATTTCCTTCCATTTTTTTGTGATAAACTAATAGATAATTGACTAAATAAACATCCTGCAAAGTTTCAATAAAAATTTCCAAGTTTTTCTTACAATTTCCGTGGTTTTTATTCAATTTTTATCGATATCGATAATATCCCGATATTTCCATCGATATTTCCGTGTTTTTGGACTACCGATATTTCCGATATCATCGATATTTAATACCTTGGTTCTCACCCCTCTTTCTTCTATTGCATTGATTAAAACCTTATTTATTTGCAATTTTTTTTATCAAGGTCCTTAGGTTTTAATGAATGTAATTATTTCAATAATAAAATATTTACATATTAGCATAATTAAATTAAGTTTCTAAAATATATTAATTTATTGTTGGAAATGTTGCATTTGGTATATTTATATTTATGGCTATACTTTGTGTCATATTTTTATTTTTAGTTTGTACCCAATTTTAATTTGCAACCATTTTTTTTAAATTTGTACTAAATTTCTTTTTAGTTTTAATTTGTACCCATATATTAACTTCTTTTTTGTGCCCTTTTCTTTAAATGATTTATTTGTACTCTAATCTTTTTTTTGTATTTGTACCCATAATTTATTCATAATGTACCCATTCTTCTTTATAAATGTACCACTTTTTTATACTTAAAATGTACCTTTTTTTTTGGGGGTAAATGTACCCCTCTTTTAATGTAAAATGAGCCCAATTTTTTAATGTAAAATCTATAAATATCGCTTTCTCAATTTCAATTGTACCCTTATTTAAAAATATAAAATAAAACATTTTATTTTGTGAAAAAATAGAAAATCTGATAATTAAGACGAATTATCAATTTTTGTAAAATTATAAGGAGAAATTAATACTAAAATTTAATATTTTGTCTTTCAATCAAAGTATTTAAATCAATAAAATTTAAGTCTAAGATTTTGGTATAATAAAATTTCAAACAAAGTAATGTATCCATATGGATTTTTGGGTACATTACTATATAGCTTATATAGAAATTTTTAATACCATGGATACATTCATTTGCTATTTATAATTTCATATTATTACATTGTTTTTATTCATTTGTTCAATAAAAAAATTGAAATTTTTTTATTGTAGCCGTTTCATATTATTACATTGTAATATAATGAGGGACTTTAAATCTAGGATTTATATGCCACATACATACATATATTGTAGTAGTCCTATTGGATTAGGAATGTGATTGTGTAAATCCTAATGTATCTAGGGATATCTTTAAATATTCCTTTTAGTAGTTAATATCCTATTGGAGTTGTAATCCTAAAAGCTAATAAATTAACCTTCTCTACTACTATAAATAAAGGCACAATGGGATGGAATAGAACACACCTCACAATTACACATCTCTTTCTTATCTCTACTATTGCCGCACCCCTCTCTCTATGGCCTCCATAATTGTTTAGTAAATTATGCGTATAACACGTTATCAACACGCTCTTGATGCTGCGCTAAAGAGAGTTTGATATTCAATCAGGAGAGTATTACGTTTTAATCATTATTTTTTTATGATTAATTTATTATTTTGAATTGATCTACATGTTATTGATTCAATTTAATTTTTCTGTGTTGAACGTGATACAACGCATTGGAGATGCAATTCCGACTTTCCGAGAAGGATCTTCTACAAATTCAAAGGCTTTTATTGTTTTATGTCAATCAAGTACGCTTAAAATAAAGGAAGATATTTGAAACGACCATGAAGCATGAAAACATTCCCCATGATGCATGAACCCCCTACATATATATATATATATATATTGTATATGTTTCATGATCAGTGACATATGTATAGTTTCATGATATTGTATATGTTTCATGATCAGTGACATATGTTGGGCGGCTTGAGAGGCTTTGGCGATGTTTAGGATGATGGGTGAGGAAGTTATGTTGAGTCCCAACGACGATCCATGAAGACTATGTCATATGTATCCACCCGATCAAGACATGATACATCAACGAAGTCACCCCCAAGACATATTGCCTCTACATTTACATCAGCAAAGCATCAGGAGATTGAAGTCATGCTAGCCAATCCTAGACAACCTCGTCGACCTCTACACCATGTCACTGCCGAAGTTAACTTTCCAGAAGCTTGTCTAAGGAATTGGTATGCCTAACTATTCATATGCAATGCTTGTAGTTCTCATTTGGAAGTTCTGTCAAACTCAGGGGGAGTATCCAAAAGTATACTTACTTGATCTTAATGTACTATTTTTCCCTACGATTATGAGCATTTTCCCACTGGATTTTTACTACCTAACTAGGTTTTAACGAGGCACCCATCCTGGGCTGATCATACCCTTGAGAGCTATTCTACTTGCGTCCAGAAGACTTATCGTTTTGACTTAATGCAAATTCTCACTTTTCTCCTTAGTCTATGGGTTTTTATCCCACCTTGGGTTTTACCATAGCGAGGTTTTATGAGTTTTACCTTTTTATGCATTCTTCCGTTAATTTGAGACTCGCATTCGCTCATTGTGCCGATAACTTCATCAACTGTACTTGCTTCATCATTGAAGACCTGATGTGCCATTTACTTGAGTATTTACACACTCAAGGGGGAGTGTTGCAGTCCTATTAGATTAGGAATGTGATTGTATAAATCCTAGTGTATCTAGGGATATCTTTGAATATTCCTTTTAGTAGTTAATATCCTATTAGTGTTGTAATCCTAAAAGGGTAAGAAATTAACCTTCTCTACTAGTATAAATAAAGGCACAATGGGGTGGAATAGAAAACACCTCACAATTACACCTCTCTCTTCTCTCTATTATTGCCGCACCCCTCTCTCTATGGCCTCCAAAATTGTTCAGTAAATTATGCCTACAACATATATATATATATTATAAATCTCATAAATGTCACGCATATAGAAATATACATATTAATATTGATATAATGAGGTTTTCATAATCAAGGGACTTTGATAAAAATTTAAATACCATTAAAATTTTAATTAAAGAATGTTAGTGACCAAGGATTGAATCCAAGGTCTCCATTTTTAATTCTCTCTTACAAGTAAATTTGGGTTCCATTAGAACCTGCCCCACGACGATAGATGGATGAGCCCTAACCCATTACATTACTATTCAACAAGAAAAGAGGTAAATGGACCCAGTAATCCACTTTAATTTTTGCTCATCTATATTGTTTTCTACAAAATTCTGTGAGTTGTATTAAGCTAGTAATTTCACATACTCGTTTTCTCCTGATGCATTTATCTTTAATTTATTTAATTCAGAAGTTAAGAAAGCATAGAGAAGGGTTTGAGGAGAGAAGTTAAATGCGCAAAATTCCACTTCGGTCCTTTTAATTTCATTTGTCACGATTTACTAATTTAGTCTATGTAGTTTATTAATTGTTACAATTTCAAGATGCGTACTCAAAGAATTTAGCACACAAAATCCAGAGAGTTTTATATTTTATCACCTCCAAAAAGCTTCTAACAAATTGAGCAGAGTTGAACATTATTTTAAATTTCAAGTTTAAACACAATCATATGTTGTAGAGCATATTTACATGTATATTATCCATACATTTGCAAACTTAATGAGATTTCTGAAGAAATATGAGCTTTAATTTGTTCACTTTTCCTCTTGGCATGGTTCATCAATATTTGTCATCCTAGACGGGAACCAACGGCAGTTTGCCTCCGTATATCTCAGGAAGCTGGCTCTCATCAATCTCTTCGAGCAGAGTTGATTTCAGCATTTTGTTTTCGACGAATACTATCTACACAGAGAAGTGAGATAATCTGAATTCTGAAGTATGAAATGCTGCATACAATCATGCTACATAACATCTTGTGCAGATTGCTAATTTTACCTTCTTCTTAGTTTTGTTGTCGATAAAAGGATACACGATTTTCCAAACCCTCATGAATATGAGAGGCGCATGGACGATGTACATCTTCCCTAGCCTTTCGGGATAGTAGTCCTGCAACAATTTGTGGACAGTTATGGATGTTATGGGACAATTTTTGTCCTTCTGGTATATTTTTGCTTCCACTTTCGCTGTAGAAGTTATTTATATATTATCTGACCAGCAAGTTTGTTTAATCTTGTATGTACATAGAAAAGTAATGCTAAGCAGCAGAACAGATACCTGCAAAATTGAAAGAGCTCCAAGGTAACCTCGGAGGTCGCTGTTTGAATATCCCCAGCCTTCGAGATCTCCTATGGCAATGAACTTCTCCTGTCCTGGCGGAATCCTGACACATGAAGTTCAATTCAGCACATAAAACATATCGTCTATGGACTATACATGTTTCGTACGTTGCATATCCTTGCACTCTTACATTACATTGCTTTGCAATGGCAAAAAGAAAAAGAAATCGCTTAGGAACATGGTTGAGTGACAGAAAAACTTACTTAGCACATATCTTGTCGAGACCATAGACTACAAAACCTGTACATACAAAAATATACAACTTTTAGATTTGGAAGACTCATCAGATTTCTTCTGATCCATAGGAAATGTTACTTATTGTATGAAGATTTCCAAAAAATGTGGAAACGTACGCTTGAACTCCTTGAGGCTGTCTTGAAAGTGTCTACATCCAAGGATAACTGCTATGGGGCATCCATTCTTGTCTGATCCCTGTAAAAACATCTTGTTCTGTGCAATTTGGTTTGGAATCTCGGAAGCAGAAATAGAACCTTTAGGAACAAAATCGCGTCTCCATTTCAAGTACTTGAGGAACATTGCAGATGCCTGCTCTATATCCAAATCGCGGGCACTCAGGACCCTTCTTATCGTCAGATCATCCACTTCCTGCACACAATAACACACCACATTCCCAAAAGAATACCCTAGTAGCAATCACTGGTAAGACAGCACCTTGGAGGATGGATCTTTGCCTTTGACGAATTCTCTCACACGACGAATTCTCATCAGTGTCACTGCTTCTTCTGCTTCATCTTTCATGGTTTCCTTGCACTCCATCTCAGACACTACCTGCATGCCCTCGAGCACATATAAATAGCTAGCAAGTAGTTCTGCTGAGAAATACTCACGAGTTTTATAGCCCTATTTTTTGGAGTGTGATTTCGAATCTATAACGAATGCTTGCGCCGGAGTTATCTTCAAAATTGTCAATGATGCAATGTATGATGAATCTCTAACACACCGATGGAATTCGGGTTGGTAGAGAGGCTCAAATGCCATGAGTACCAATGCTTTCGGTCAAAAGTAAGGTTTGTTATGAATGCTTATAGGGTTGGAAAAAAATCCTGAAACCGAACCGAAAACATCCCAAACCGAAAATTCCAAACCGTTCGATACCCGATCTTGAACCGATCCCGAAAAATTTGGTACGGGATTGGGATCTGATATGGTTTCGTTCGGTATTCCCGAACCGAACCGATCAATATTTTCATATAATTTTATATATATTTGAATTAATAATGGCCATCAGATTTTTTTGAGGTTGAATCTCAACCGTTCGTTACTCTCTGTCACCTCATTTCCTCAGAGACTTCAAAATCTCCCATTTATCATCTCACTTCCATAAAGCTTCCTACACCTTAGCTATCATCATTATGTCTGAAGCCATAATGACTTTCCACCTCTTTGCTAGCACCTAGACTCTAGGCATATTGACTTTCAAGCATAAAGCAAAGACATCTTTGCCTTCACAATACAAAACCAACGTGGCTTTCATACATAACCATGATATTCTCTCTCTCTCTCTCTCGCTCGCTCTCTCCCTCCCTCCCTCCCTCCCTCATCTGAGTTCTCTCTGATTTCTCCGTCGCCCAGCCAATGCAGCCACCACGTACCACCATCAAATGACTTCGTGGCGCAACCACCACATGTCCACCACCTCTTCGCATAGCCACCATGTTGCGCAGCCATCACGACTCATTGCTTGTTTCTTTGTATCTTAATCTCTCCTCAGCCCTTATTCTCCACCTATGTCGGCATCGTGGGAAATCTTTGCACGGAAAAAAGCCAATCCCG
The DNA here is from genome assembly GCA_036320875.1 of Cotoneaster glaucophyllus. Taxonomy (NCBI): domain Eukaryota; kingdom Viridiplantae; phylum Streptophyta; class Magnoliopsida; order Rosales; family Rosaceae; genus Cotoneaster; species Cotoneaster glaucophyllus. Next base: position 20,669,376 of record CM070065.1, on the reverse strand, counting down.
AACCGTACCGAAATCTCGAAATTTTTTCGGGAATCCCGAAATTCAGGAATCCCAAACTTTCGGTTCGGTTTTTGGAATTTCATCCCGAAATAAATTGATTCGGGATTCGGGTTATGAGTTTCGGTTAGGGATCCCGTCCCAGACCACCCCTAAATGCTTATATCACAGCAACTTTAATTAACATTAAATGATGAGTTCAATACCACATCATTACAACGGCCATATTGTGTGGCTAAGTTTAAATCTCACCTACCTGGTGTAAAATATTATTTGTAAAAAAAAAAATTGGAGTAAAAGATGATCATGTTAGAGCATCCCCAGTGAAGAGCTCTATATGGGGATGGAAAAATAGTGGATATAGCCCATTTTAGAGCTCTGAGGAATCTTTGGGGCTTTATAAAAGAATCTCTCCCAATGAGGGGCTATATCGTTCGGGCTCTATATTGAACTATAAATATTTATTTATATTGTAATTTGATTAAATGGTGATTTTTTTTTTTTGTGTTAGCTTTTCTTAAGTTGATTTTTGGACGTGCTATCTTAATTTTTTTTTTTGCGAACCCTTCAAGCTAAAAAGTTCAAATTGTGACAAAGTTAGATTTCATCACTTATGAATCGTTCGTTGGATTAGATTCCCTTATCTCAATCTCATCCGTTGAAAGAAACAAACCCCCACTTCGCCCTTTGAAATAATTTGATTTTCACGTATAACACAACAATTTACCTAGCACCAATTGGTAAATTAGTATACAATTTTGAAAAAAAAATATTTGAACCTATGAAGAATAAAGCCCCCATTGGGATGCTCTTAGTATTTCATGAAATCCCGCCTCAAAGATAAAAGAAGAAACTCAAACATCAAGACAACCGTACACCACAATTTCTTCATATCCAAAATAAACAAAGATAATTAACACTAAACAAGAACATATAATAATCTTGGAAATTAATTAACGAAATGATTAAGGCTAGGGTTCGGATTAGGAAGAAATATAATAAGATTATGATCAGTCTCTCTGACCTTGGTGGAAGGATCCTGGGCTTCCACATGTACTCTCATAAGACGAGTTTTTCTCAGCTCCTCCAATTCACTGTCGTCTGCATGCGACGCTGCTACTACTTCTACTGCTGCAGCTTGTACTTGTTCATCTTCTTCTACTTTTTGGGTTTCCAACTCCAACTCCTTTACATTATCAGCAGAGTTCATCAAAACCACAGAAGCACTCATCTCCTCTCTCTCTCTCTCTCTCTCTCTCTCTCTCTTTAAGTTCGAGTTCGATCTGCAGGTTAGAGAGAGGTATATAGCTAAGTAGTATAACCCTGAATTGATAGCAAATAGATTTGCCACACAGAAAGGTGCAAAGTTATGGCGTGAAACATTGCCTATTGTCCAAAAAGCAAAAAGAATTGACACCAAATCCCCCAACAATTTAATTCCACGCGGCCAGTTTACTTCACATTGGTAGGGATGGGCAAATACCCATTGGTTATGGGTAACCGCGGTTACCCGCCCGTTTAAATTAAACGGTTATGGTTATGGGTAACCGTTTAGATAAATAAACGGTTATGGGTATAACCGTTTACCCGCGAAATTTAAATGGGCGGTTATGGGTATTAACCGAGGTTATAAACGGGTAACCGTTTACCCATTTATTTTATATATGTAAAATTAACACAAACCATATTCTCTATTGGACAAAACTTAGATCAATGCTATTGACTATAATGCATGATTTCATGGTCTATATATATATATTGTGTTACTACTTTACATTCCGAGTTAAATAACCAAAGAATATTGTCTTTTAACAGTTTTCATAACCCAAGAATACCTAGATAATTTTATATTACCTTCATTGTTAACAGTTAAAAATATCGTCCATAAACTATTATTTCAATTATTGGAATGATATAAAGACTTAAAAAATTAAAATACGAAAATGTATGATGAATGTACGTATAAGTTATAGGTAATGATTGTTAGAAAAAGAAAATTATGAAAAATTTAAAAGCAAAAATGTCAATTACACATATCACTGTTGGTGCAGCTACAAGTCTTCAACTCAAATTTTACCACAGTAAATGGTAAAAGATTGGTTAAACAGGTAAATTCTCATTCCCTCCAACCAATCTTGCTGGATTCCCAACTGCAGTAGTTCTTGGAGGTACATCTTTCACCCTCCCCAACCCTGACACTTCCTAACACATTGGCCCCTGCCCCTATTACCAGTCCATCCCCAAGCTTTGGGTGCCTATCCCCCCACTCCTTCCCTGTCCCTCCCAAAGTCACATTATGCATAATCGACACGTTGTTTCCAATCACGGTGTTTAATTGTTAGAAAAAGAAAATTATGAATTTTTTTTTTTAATTTGCAAGTTGTTAAAAAAACACGTAGACGGATGAAAAATGAGTAAATGGTAAAAATAAAAAGGATAAACGGGTTAAAAAATGATAAATGGGTAAACGGGTATTAAACGGTTACGGTTAAATGGGTACGCGGTTATGGGTATGGTTAACCGTTTATAAACGGTTATGGGTATGGGTATAACCGTTTAGGCAATTACCCAACGGGTAAACGGTTATGCGGGTATGAGAATAAACGGTTATGGATAAATAATAGCGGTTACCCGCCCGCCATAACCGTTGCCCATCCCTACACATTGGTTGTGATCTGAGAGGGAGGGGTTGAGCTACATTTAATGGCCTTCATCATATTGAATAACTCACCAGCAAACTTTATTTTTTTTGGTCAGAAAGAGGACATTCATTAATTAAGAAAGGAAGTACAAACAAACGGCCAAAGTAAAAGGTCGTCAACAACCCCAAAACATTTAGGGAGGCCCAACCATGCTTAAGCCCAGCAAAAGAAAGGTTTTTTTAGGTAAAATGATCTTTGAGATTTGCATAATATATCACTTTGATTCCTGAGATTGAAAATCAATGAAAATGGTTCTTGAGATTATCCACCATCCATTATTTTGGTCGTTCCGTTAAAAACTCCGTTAAGTGTCCCATAGCTCTTGGTCGAAAGTTTGGACGATTTTCAAAACTTCGTAACTCAATCGTTTCTTAACTAAATTCGATCCATAATATATCAAAACGAAGATAGGAAAGTGTAGAACAAGATTATGCCTATTTGGAAGCCCAATGGTAGCCGGAGATGGCCGGAAAATAGCCTGAAAGGTGACTGGTCAGCGGAAAAACTGTTCATAACTTCTTCAATACTCAACGAAATTGAGTGATTCAAAAAACAAAAATCATACTTCTCGATGAAAAGAAGAGAATGATACATTTCTAGACAGCTAAATCACCTTGGTTTGACCATAAAACAGCTCGAAAGTGGCTGTCTTGGTCTCAATTTTAACGGAATGACCAAAATAATGGATAGTGAACAATCTCAGGGACCATTTCTATTGATTTTCAATTTCAGGGACCAAAGTGATGTGTTATGCAAATCTCAAGGACCATTTTGGCTAAAAAGCCCAAAAGAAATAAAGCAACAAAGAAAACCTTAATCTCCAACACCGGAGAGCATCCCGCTACACCCGCAATGCTTGCACCAAATCAAAAATCACACACAAACTATAAGATTAATCTTGAAACACCTAACCAAATCGAACCCCCGAGATCCAACAACAACACATGCAAAGAGAACCAGAGAACCAAATGAAAAAATAAAAAGGGGAGGGTTGAAGAGGGTGTGTAAAACACCCTTGTTACGACGCAAATCGTTCCGCATTTCGTTTAAATTTTCCAGCAAGCCGATAAGGCAAGGGGCTGTCAGGTGTGGATCCAGGGAACCAATCAGGTCAAACACTTCAAGAGCAAGCTTATGGCTGGATTGAAATAGGATTTGGGACAACATGTGGGAGAGAATTGGGTGGGAGAGAAATGGGAAAACATAGAAAAATGTTGGGGAAGCCGAGAAACGGGCATGAAACTCAAATTTGAGACAAAAATTGGGACCAAGCCCAAGTAAATCTTAAAAAAAAACTCAGAGGAAAGCTGAGAAGAGTGAAGAAGGAAAAAAAAGGAAGCAGGAAGGAGGGGGAGGTGGGGGAGAGGCAACTGTGGAAGGCATAGGAAGAAGGGGGAAATGGCTAGGAGGAGGAAATGTGAGGATGCCGCCAGCCCAAGCCTTCGCAAGGGCCATCAACGCGATTGCTACTAGGGTATTCTTTTCTCTGTGCTGGTAAATCACCATCAAACTTAACTTTCTTTTGAACGAACTATTTGTTCAATCACTATAATTGCTATATGGATGGTAGCAACTACTTTCCTTTTTTACTTTGATGATTAGAACCGTTTATCTTTTAAAATATAGACTAATTTTTGAAAGATTATACATGTGCAAAATCACCAGATTAGAAATCGTTAAATGGACAAGCCTAATTGTTTTTCTATTAGAAAATGCATATCATATTGATAATCAAACGCGCAAACAATTTTCGAATTAGTTAAATTTTCTTTTGCAGAAATAATCATTGAAGATTGGTGAAGAAAGTAAAACTTTTCGAGATTGTCATACAACATTGGAGGTTGGGGAGTAAAATGAAGAGAACATAGAGGGAGAAGGTACAACATGGAGGTAGCTAACATTCCCAAGGGTTTAGACTAAGTTAGTAATGTTGGAAAATAAAAAGGGAAATATTTTAGGGATATGATTTAATTAATGATTTTATATGATTTAATTAGGATTTTGATTTGATTTGATTTGGTCTAGGTTTCGTTGTTTTGATTTATTTACTAGTATTGCTTCATTGTAATCCTATAAATACATTTTTACGAAGAAGAATAAAGTATTGAAGTTATTATTTGAGAATTGTGAGATTGTAGAGAATTCTAAATTTATCCTAAATCCTTTATTTTCAACTTGGTATCATAGCAGAATTCGATTCTTGGTTGAACCTTGCTGTGAGCGCTTCCCTGTGGGTGCACGAAGCTAATTTTCTTTGTGCACCCACAGGCCATGAACTTGAGGGTGAAGATCGTCTAGGATTGTTAGGAGAAGATAAGATTCCGTTGCCATAAAGAAGAAAAAAAAAAGAATAAGAAAAAATTGTGCTATCGCTGCCTCAGGAAAAGAGAAAAAAATTTGGCATGATAGGATCTGATTCTTATCATGGAGCCTTAAGTGCATTATTTTATTTTTTCTTCTTAATTTAGTTTAGTTATGAGTTTGGGAAAGAAACAAAGAAAAGAAAAAAAACAAGAAGAATGAAAAAAAGAATTGCAGAAGAAAAGAGATTTGGTGGTTGGGACTTCCGAAAAGAAGTGGTAGTTTTAGTTGAGCTTTCGAAAGGATTAGCGTTTGTTTCAACTGAACTTTCGATAAGAGGCGTTGGTTCCACCATATCAGGAGATTTATTTATCAGGTTTTCGAAAAATGACGTTAGTTCCAAATGGGCTTTCGAAAAGATTAGCGTTAGTTCTAGTTGGGCTTTCGAAAAGAGGCTTTAGTTCCGAGGATTATGATTTGTTAGTTGGGTTTTCGAAAATAGGTGTTTGTTCTAGTTGAGCTTTTAAAAAGATTGGCGCTAGTTCCGGCTGAGCATTTGAAAAGAGGCCGTTAGTCCTGATAGATTGTGATTTGTTGTGCCTTTGAAAATATTGGCGTTAGTTTCAGCGTATCTGTGAAGATTTCTGACACGTGTGGCTCACTTAATGTGTGGTCCCATGTGAGGGGAGATGTTGAATTTACAAAGTTTCAAATTAGATCTTATTTTCTTCTTGGCAAACTCATGATTTCACATCTTGAGTTTGAAGGGGAGGGGTGTTGGAAAATAAAAAGGAAAGTATTTCAGGAATAAGACTTAATTAGTAATTTTATATGATTTAATTAGGGTTCGGATATGATTTGATTTAGTGTAGGTTTCCTTATCTTGTCGACAAATGATTGTTTTGATTTAGGGAAATTTTATTTGAACCCATGTAACCTCTTTCTACACCCAACTTACTGTCTTCACCCATATTGTTTTTTATTAAAGAATTAATCTCTCTTTAAACCCAAATTTATTACCCAAACTATCATCTCAAACCCAATTCAAAATATTAAGTTATCTTTACACTTATTCCCTTTATAATAACATATGTAATTGATTTTTTTTTTAAAGAGGCGTCCTTGCCCCAGCCCCCTCTTCCCACTAGCATTTCCATGGCTACTTTTTTTTTCTTTATGCTACCAAACCCAGACGTTTGCATTTTTCTTCCTACTGATGTGCATAAGCAACAAATCAAACAATTCATCCCCTTATATTTATCAACAAGCAAGGAAGTTTATAATCTAAAAACATTGGTAAAAAGTTTTTCCTTAGAATTTTCTAATTGCAGAAAATTTAACAAACCATTCGAAATTGATGAAAAAAATTAAAACCCAAATACTCATCTTCTAAACTTTTAGAAAATTAAAATCAAAAGAATAAAATATTCATAAATTGAGTCATACTTTAGTTGGAGGATTCAAAACTTCAAAATCACCATCAATCAATAAAAAACCTTGTTTTTCTCTATAAGACCTATTGGGGTTTAATGAGTTTATTGATAAATTTGAGTTTTATTATTAATTTCATTTTGTACTTAATAGTAATTATGTAATAGGATTAGGGATGGACAACTGTTATGGCGGGTGGGTAACCGCGGTTATTTATCCATAACCGTTTATGTTCATACCCGCATAACCGTTTACCCGTTCGGTAATTGCATAAATGGTTATACCCATACCCATAACCGTTTATAAACGGTTAACCATACCCATAAACGTGTACCCATTTAACCATAACCGTTTACCCATTTACCTGTTTTTGAACCCGTTTATCCTTTTTTACCTATTTACCCATTTTTTCATCCGTTTACATGTTTTTTTTTAACAACTTGAAATTACAAAAGAAAAATTTATCATAATTTTCGTTTTCTAACAATTAAACACATATATTAAATTTTAATTGCTTCAAATGGATGAGAAGATGTCTTTATATTGCTTCAAATTGACTTCTCGAATTAAATTGATTCATCAAATATTTTACTTTAGTTAGTTGCTTGACCCCATCAAACCCGACCTGACCCTTAGGATAGCTCAAGGGCTGAACTTCTTTGCCATGGTGTGCAAGTCCAACACCTTGCAGTGCGATATTTGTTTGAAATATCATCACCGTAGCGTTTTTTATGCGTAAATAACTCTTGCTTCTTACCGACACTTAAAAATCAACAGAATGACAGATCTGTCAAATAAAATTTGTGGATTTTGAGTACAGCAGCGCAAAAGCATATCCATAAAGAATCTGCTTAATGCCAGCAGCACCTATACAAAATTCATTAAACAAGAAACTCAGTTTACATATATTAAATTAAATGGATACCCGTTATAATCGCTGGTAATATCCATAACCGATGGATACCTGTTATAACCACAGGTAATACTTATAACCGTCCATTTAAATTTCAAGAATAAACGGTTGTACCCATAACCGTTTGTTTATCTAAACGGTTACCCATAACCGTAACCGTGAACTTTAAATGAGCGGATAATCGCGGTCACCCAAACCCATGGGTATTTTGCCTATCCCTAAATAGGATAAAATAGACAATTAACAATTTAAATATAAGTTGAATATAGAAAGAGGTTATATGAGTTCAAATAAAATTTTCTTTTGATTTATTTTCTAGTAATACTCATTTATAATCTTATAAATACATTCTTATGGAGAAGAATACAGTATTGAAGTTGTTGCAAAATTACAGTGGCCTTTTTATTTTCCCGGGTAAAATAGGTATAATGGTCTCTTTACTTTTCCACTTGCTGGTAAAAAGTAAAAACTTTGAAAGGACTTCCATTTTATTTCATTGACCAAAAAGGAATAATTTGGGTTCACCAAAAAAGGAATTATTTGGTAAATTTTGGTGAATCACGAGTCAGAAAAGAGCAGGTTGGGAGGCTTGGTCTTCGGGTGTCGGTGTTTCTTCAACCCCAAATTATTACTATTTTTTCTTCATTTTCTCTGTCAATTTCCTCTCTGCGGCTGAAGCCAAAAGCCAGAGTCTTTGGAGTCGGAAAATAAAGCCCAACAATTTTGAAGGAATCATCCAACCTATCCACCTTTCGACGTCCCAACCACCACCTTTACCAGATTGCTAAAGAACCCATCTGCCTTCTTGGGGTCATATCCTCCAGGACCCTTCCCCTTTTGCTGGGTTGCTGATTTTGTAGCTGGAGAAAGAGAAGGATTGGGGAAAAAGGATGAGAATTTGGAAGCTGGGTTTTACTGGTTTCTTGTTGCTGCCCTAGGATGCACGGACACGGACACGGATACGGGGATACGACACGATACGACACGGGGACACGTCAAATTTCTAAAATCGAAGACACGATACGTCAGGGATACAGCAATTAAAAATATATATAAATATATCTAAAATATTATAAAATAAGCATTCAAATTTATTACTCAAATTTAAATTTATTTCAATAAACCCCAAACAGTTAGAAAGATAGTCCATCCAACAAGCAATTAGTCTTCAAACTTGAAAAATTAAAATGAACATCCAAACTAAATTTAAAATAAAAAAACAAAGTCTCATTCAACTTCCACATTCATGATGTCTCCTCCAGTAACTAAAGTAGTCTCCAATGATGGTTCATCAAGTGAAAGGTTAGCTATTTCAAGCATCCCGACACTTTCTTCACCCAAGTTTTCAAAGCCATCTCCTCCAACATCCCACAATTGAGTGATACCTTCTTTGTAGGTTGAGCTATTCCTTGATAAAAGACGAAGATTATTATGCACAAATACCAAATCCTCGGCTCTTTGTGGTGTAATCTTGTTCCTTCTTAAAGAGTGAATAAAACTATAAGTGCTCCAATTTCTTTCACAACAAGAGGAGGAACAAGGTTGTCCAAGTAGCTTTAACGCTATGGATTGGAGACTAGGTGTAGAAGCTCCATGGACAATCCACCACATCACTGGTTCCAAATGAAACCTATCATTCATAGAATCAATAGCTCCAAAGTCATTCAAGCACATAGAGAAAGAGGCATACTCCACATTGATATTTCTTCTAATTTCCTCATTGGAAAAGTATCTCTCAAAACACTTTTTCCTTTCAATTGTAAGTTCAACATCTCGGTGTGGAGCAAGACGACTAGGGTCTTCTTGGAGCCATTCTGAACTATAATACCTAAAATAAAAGAAATAGCACTTTAAAAATGTACTCTTAAAGCTAAAGAAAAGATTAATCTAGAAGAATTTATAAGGAAGTTAGCAAAATCATTACCTTGGATTTAATGAATGTGCCAAACAATGAAGTGGTGTGCTACTTTTAGTCCATCGCTCCAATAAAATGCGATACACAGCATCAAAAAAACTGCTTTTTTCATGTAATGCCTTGCGCTCATTCCTGTATATAGCAGCTTTCACCTTTTCAATCATAGCATCCCACCACTCATACACCAAGTGAAGACAAGGTTTATCTGTGTCAGCCATTCTAATAACCTCATATATTGGAGCTGTAAAGAAAAGAATATAATCAATCTTCTCCCAAAAATCCTCATCCAATATCTTTTGCTTCACCGTCATTGCTTTAACCAAATCATCTTCTTTGTACAAAGCCCAATTCGGGCTAATCACCATTTGTTGTAAACCTTCCTTTACTTCCTTAAATCTTCTAAGCATCACAAGTGTGGAAGCAAATCTGAAAAATTTAAAAATTAGAATAGTTCATAATTGAATAAGAAAATAAAATAAAAAAGAGTGGAGAAAACAAACCTTGTTTCGGCAATGGAAAGTAGCTTTAGTTTGCAGTGTTCATTAAACATGGACAATCTCATGCTATGGTTCATAATAAAATTTTTTATTGACCAAGCATCACTAGCAATAGTTGAAATCCAATTGCAGTCATCATACGAAACATCTGTTTGTTTCGGAGAACATATACTCTTCAAAGCAAGATTAAGAGTGTGAACAACACAAGGTGTCCAAAAGATATGGGGATAGTGGGCCTCAACAAGTAACCCAGCAGCTCTACAAACAGGGGCATTATCAGTGATCACTTGAACAACATTTTCATGACCAATTTCTTTAATAGCTTCTGTTAGGAAGTTGGCAATACAATGCTTGTCTTTGTATTCACCTTCGCAATTAATTGCCCTTAAGAACATAGGCCCGCTTTCACAAGTTGCCATAATATTAATAAGCGGTCTTCTTTGAGCATCTGTCCACCCATCACTACAAACACTTACACCCTTAGTGCTCCATGTGCGCTTGATTGGTTGAAGGCACCGCTCAATGTGACTCTTCTCTTGTTGCAGAAGAGTAGTTCTCAGTGCGTTGTAACCCGGTGGAACATACCCTGGAAGTGTAGAAGCACGAACATATGAGTTCCGATAGTGCGGATTTCTTGCAAGGTTAAATGATAAGCCACCTGTATAAAACATCCTTGCAACTTCGGCATCACATTGATCTCGAGCCTCCTTATTAAAAGCTTTGCTGAGAGGCCCACTTGTTCCCTTTCTCTTCTTTGGATCAAGATTCGCTTCAGGTAGATCATAGCAGAAAGAACCATTATTGGGCAACGAAACATGCTTAGGAGCAGAACTCTTCAACTTGTATTCACACTCTCGAACTAACTTATTCATTTCTGCAAGAGTTTCATCAGTAACCTTGTTGCAAGGCGCGATCCCGTTTCCAGACATTTTTAACAAATGAAACTTGACCCTAGAGTAGGATCCTTTATAAGTTTTTTGACAATAATTGCATTGAAATTCAGTATTTCCTCCTCCTCTATTTCCCACTTTTTCGAGCTTTTTGACATACTTCCACAGCGGAGCATTATAATTTTCAACAATCTCATCCAGATTAGCATTATCATTCGCATGATTATCAGGGTGATTCATTTTCCTAAATTAACAAATATATAAACAATAAGAGTCAATCCACTGTATACACCGAGACTATTACATGAGAAATTTATATTAACTTAAGAGATTAAAAAATACATCATGAAAAAGCATATCCATAACATATTATAATCTAAATATCATGAAAGCACAATAGTATATTATTTATAACAGAGATTGAAAATCATCACAGTCAGTCAAAGCATACCAAGTGAATTTTATAACTAGAATGGCAAAATTGCTCTTATATCAGGAAGAAACTCATTATTTAATCTATATTGGGCTAAACAGACTCACTGAACCGTTGCACAAGTATTGAGACACAATTACCTTTGGTAAGTCAAAACTCAAAGCTTTTAGCTTGTTGAATAGTCAAAGAACTTCAAATAAAAAACAGTCTGCTTTTCGAATAAAAAACAGAAAAGAAAAGCATAAAAACAGAGGCTTTCTCGAAATAGAGCAGAAAGCAGAAAAGCAAACAGAGCAGAAAGCAGAAAAACAAATAAAAACAGAAAAGAAAACCAGGAAAGTTTTCTTTCAGATTCATGGGTTCTGCAATCAGATCGAAAGTTTGCATTAGAAAATTAACGAAGTGAAAACGAAGTCGAAGGTTCTCACCAGCAGTTGCAGACGGAGACGATGCAGACGATGCAGACGACGGAGCAGTTGCAAATGGAGACGATAGAGACGACGGACGGACGGACGGACGAAGCAGTTGCAGACGATTTCTGAGGTTCGAAATTGTTTTGGTTTTTAGTTAAACAATCGTTTCAGTTATCTAATTCGAATCAATCACGATTTTGTGCTGATTTCTTGTGATTATCCTCTGATTTTGTTTGAAACGTATCCGAAAAGTATGATACGCGTATCTTGAATGTATGATACGCGTATCTCATTAATAAAGAACGTATCCCTTCATTCCGATACGTATCGGGCGCGTATCCACGCGTATCTTGTACGTATCCGTATCCCTGCGTGTCAGATACGGGATACATTGAGTGTTCCCCGTGTCCATGCATCGTAGTTGCTGCCTTTGTGGTGGGGTTTGGTTCAGGGGAGCAGGCCCGCACCTGAGAGAATTTCAGGTAGGAGACAGAGAGACTATTTTTTTTAGGAAAACTAATTAAAATGGTTGAAAACTTTGAGTTTTAACAATAAGGACAAAATAAAAGGTAAAGTAAATAATATCATAATTGATTTTTTTAGTGTAAAAATATGATTTTTTGTTAAAGTGGACAGTACCGAAGCTTTTCGTTAAAGTTCTTTATTTTTTTTTAAAATTTAAGACACGTGGAGACAAAGACACATGGGTCCAAAAGTTATCATTTTTGGAGATCCTTTAAATATTGGAAGTTTTAACGAAAAACCCGCGATACTGTTCACTTTAACGAAAAACCACATTTTTACACTAAAAAATCAATCCTGATACTATTCACTTTACCTTTTATTTTGTCCTTATTGTTAAAACTCAAAGTTTTCAAACCATTTTCATTACTTTTCAATTAAATATTTTCGGACACGCTTTCAACAAAACTATTTTTTGGACACGTGAGTCCAAAACTATTTGTCAAATTTTACCAAATAGTGTACTTTTGACATCAAATAAGCATTTTGTCACATCCCAGTCCGGCTCTGCCGTAGCATGATATTGTCCATTTTGAGCCACACCATCACGGTTTTGTTTCTGGGAACTCACACGAGAATTTCCCAGTGGGTCACCCATCCTAGGAATGCTCTCGCCCGAACTTGCTTAACTTCGGAGTTCCAATGGAATCTGAAGTTAGTGAGTTCCCAAAAGGCCTCGTACTATAGGGAGGGGAGCATGCACATATAAGGCACATCACCCCCTCTCCGTTGGTCGATGTGGGATCTCACAATCCACCCCCTTAGGGGCCCAACGTCCTCGTCGGCACACTCGCACCGAACGGCAGAGTGGCTCTGATACCAAATTGTCACATCCAGACTCGACTCCGCTATAGCACGATATTGTCCGCTTTGGGCTTACCATTTCCTCACGGTTTTGTTTATGGGAACTCACGCAAGAACTTCCCAATGGGTCACCCATCTTGGGATTGCTCTCGCCCAAACTCGCTTAACTTCGGAGTTCCGATGGAATCCGAAGCCTGTGAGTTCCCAAAAGGCCTCATACTATAGGGAGGGGAGCATGCACATATAAGGCACATCACCCCCTCTCCGTTGGTCGATGTGGGATTTCACACATTTGATCTTTTGAGAACTGATTCTTAATGACTTAGTAGCGTATTATATGTATTTATTAGCATAGTTTCCTAAGCGTGTCAAACACACACTCGTTTTATCCCTGGAATGCTTAAAACAGTGCAAATACACTCCAAATAGAAAAATATTGTACTTTCAACACCAAATAAGCATCTGATGTTTTGGGAACTCATTCTTAATGTATTAGTAGCGTATTATATGTGTTTATTTCCTCAAGTTCCGAAGCGTGTCAAACGCACGCTCATTTTGTTCCACGAATACTTCAAACAGTGCAAATACACTCCAAATGGTGAATTGAATGAGGACACAGTTGCTAAGAAATATTGAATTCCCTTGATACTGTTGATGAATTCTAGTGGAAAATGGTGTAAAAATTGTAGAATTTATTAACGGGCTTTGCTTGGGTTAGAATTTATTAACCTCTACAGAGTAACTGAAGCGTTTGCTAATATGCTTAGGGAACTGTTACTGGTTTAACAAAAATCTTATTCTACACTCTTTGCAAGTGTATTTTTCATTTTTATTATAGAAAGTTTAGAGTTCCAAATGAGATTCCCTATGCTTATAATGTAAAAAATGAATATTGAGATAAAGTTTTGTTCTCTTTTGTTGTGCTCTTCTCAAAAAAATCTTGTGCAGGGGTGCCAACGAAAAGATTCTTGAGTCTATCACAAACAAGTGCTTTTTTCGTGCATTTTGCAAGTGTTTTATATAAACACTTAGTAGTGTTTATAAACATTATAAATAAGCATTTGCACTTACAGAGATTAGTCATGGTATTTAAAACGAGTGTGCGTGTCACTCGTATTTTTATAGTGTTTTCACATATAATAAATAAGGCACGGCATGGTACTCAAGAGAGTGTATTAGGAAAAAAAAACTTGAATTTTACCAATACATAATACCAGGGGCGGATCTATTAAGGGACCAGGGTGGTCCCGGGACCACCCAAAGCTCGGAAAAATGGCTGTGAAGATCTTCAAGGACCACCCAAGGCTGGGCACTGATGGAGAAGATCTGCAGCCATGGCTGCTGCACGCTGTGCATTTCAGGAGGAGGAAGAAGAAAGTTTAATTTTTTTTTCAAAATGACTTGGCCGAAACGACGTCGTTTTGAGCCAAGTCATTAAAAAAATTTAAACAATCACGTGACCCTCACACGATAGCTATCAGCCCCTTCAACAATCAGCTCCTTCAACAATCAACTCCTTCAACAATCAGACCCTTCACTTCACTTGACCAATAATACCTAATCAGCGTTGCACCGACGGCGTCGGCATCGATCAACTCTCTGCTGCTGCACTATAGTTTCTGTTCACCGTTGCATCGACGGGCGGGGCGACGACGACATATGTAACCCTTCTGCATTTTTTCTCCGTGTAAAGCTCTGGTCTGGAGCAGTGCCGCGGCCCGCTGGTCCTCTTCTTCTTGGTCGAACCGTCGAAGAGGTTTGTACTTTGTACTCTCTTTGACTCTATCCATTAAATAATTTTGCGATCCACTGTCTGATAGTGACGTAGTGGCTGTGGTCTGTATCTGTTCAGAAGATGAAGGCTTTGCTGGAAATTGAATCAGGGATGAAACACTGCAAGTCTGCAAATGATTTCTAGCAACTGTTGGGTTTTTTTTTCTGGTAATAATCCCACACTCTTGCTGTTTCTAGATCAGGCATTGTGTATGTCTTGTGTTTTACAATTTTATCCTCATCAATAAATTATGTTCTTCTAACTGTTTTCTAAGCAAATGGTGATTTAGGATTTTCAAGAAGCAATAATGTCGTTGAGTATTCGAGTAAAACAGCTATGAACTTATGATTTTTGTTTTAATTCTTCAATGTGATGTTTTGAATAACATGCGTTAGTTAAGAGGTTCAAGTTGATGCCTTGGAAAGACATTTCTCAAGGCCTTCACATCTTTCGCCTCTTTTTGTTGATTTAGGGTGGGAAACGGGAAAACAATGAGGCTTTAGGAAGAGTGTTGGGTGGGGGAAACAGCTTCTGTAACCTTTTTTTTGTCACTCAAGTCCAAGAACACTGTATTGCATCAGTATATATGAATATGAATGTGTAGGTGATGCAACTCTTCTTTACTGATTCACGTGGCTATGCCTTTGTTTCCATTACTTTTCTTTGGTCATCGGCTGATTTTCTCCAATTTCCATATGTTTTTCTTGTGACAAATGCAAAGTTTGATGTCACATGCACGCACCACAGTTAAATTCAAGTTCCTCCATCTTTGTCCTATTATAGAATGTTGACAGCAAGGTCTCACTGTTTTTTTTTTAGAAGGGTAAGACAACAATGACAGGGACGTGCTTATAGAATGAATGAGGGCCCCTTACATTTATGTGACCTTTATCTGAAGAATTCTGGTGCAGTTGATCACCTATTATTTTTTATTTTTTGGCCTTTGGGTTTTCATCCCTTTTGAGATTTCACTCTTATCCTGGAAATTGCAAAAGATTTCTCTGTCAGCTTTCAAAAATTTGGTGGGAATGTGATTGCAGGTACTTGGAAGTGTGATTGTTCATCCCATGTGTTATGATCCTATATCTCGATCACAATTAGTGATGTAATAGCAGACTAAATCTGAGTATTAGGGAGTGATTAGTATTGCCAGTTGGCAATTTGTTTTACTGGAAGCTTATATAAAGCTCATGCTTTGGATGTAATAGGGAGATCAGAATTTACAAAAACAGAAATACAAAACCAAAAACAATTCAAGAGCTCTGCTCTCTCTCTCTTCCTTCCCTCTCCATCTTTATCCTCTGTGACTTGCAGGTTGATTAAGGGGTTAGAGATTTGGATCATATCAATGGTATCATCCTTCTCGAATCCTGGTTTCCCTCCTGTGCACGCCCACCCGACCCGTCTTCCTGCCTTGGATGCACGCCTCTCCGCTGCAATCGACTCATTTGAAGCTTCGATGCGTGCTGCAATCCGTGATGCGATCCGCGAAGCTATGGATTCTGCACTCACCGCAATTCACAAGGCTGTGAATCCTGTACTCGCCGACATCCGCAATGAGCTTGCTCAGTTCCGCCGTGACTTAGCTCTCGGCGTCGAGGGAGATTCTGATCCAGCCTCGATGTGTTCCACGGAAGCTGAATCGATCGAGGTAGGTCACCAGAAACTTCAACAACTTGAGACGCACGACAGCGACAGCAATCTACCAAAAATTCCATCAACAATTGAAGTCAATTCTGTTCCGCCGTTGCTCTCGTCGTCACCGTTGTTGCGCGCAATGGCAGCTTCGTCAGTCAAGCCACACTTGAACAATCCAATGGCAGCCACAGTTCCACTACAAGATCTTGCGAAAGCCATGCTCATTGCAGCGAGTGGGCAGGGTCTGGGTGTTCCTCTAAGAACTGCAAGAGCCACTAAATCTGCAGGTCTCTCTCAATTGGCAGACAAGGAAACAAATACGAGGACCACAAAAAGTCGCCATGAGGTATTGGAATCCTTGATTTTCAATTTGTCACTCGGGAAGGCCAAATGGCATTGGCTTTTGCTATTTATTCTGGTGTATTATCTTGGTGTGGTCCTTTATGATGTTTTATTGACTGAAATTCATGGATGGGTTAATTGGTATCTTGTGGGTAAATTTGTGAAGAAGAATTTGTTTGCATTGCATCTGTTTGATGAAATGTCTAAGAGGCATAATATGGAGAATATGTCATTGAGTAGCAACCTGGAAGCTTTGGATATTGGTGTACTTGTTTGTCGTTCTTTACTTAAAGATCTTGCAGCTAGTTTCACTGAGGAGAATGGGACTTTGGGTCATATTAATGCTATCAAGCAGTTCCTCTGCTTATCACTACTACACATCTGTGCGTTGACAATCATGGCCATTTCCCAGCTTGACTATTCTATTTTTACCAGCTTGTTATCGAAATTGAATCAGGAATTGTGTAATAGAGTTGATGTACACCACGATGCTGTTTTCTTTCCTAATTGCATAGTGAATGACCAGATTTTCCAGCAACCAGTTTGGTGTTACACACTCACTGATCCTTGTGACAATATATCTTATCAAAGAGTTGTCTTTAATCAGAGGAACACGTTCAATCAGCGGGATTATACAATATGGTTCATGGAGAAGCCCTGCATTCTTCTCTCTTTCAAGGTAGTAGAAGAAAATGGGAAGAGAACAGGTTTCGGGTTTGTTCAGTTTGACAATGAGGACTCAGCTTTGCCTGCTGCTAGTGCTCTCAATGATACAATCAGTAAAGGGAAGAACTTATCTGTATCGATATTTGTTCAGAAAAGTAAGAATGATAACAAGCTCCAGATCTTTTCCAACACTCCGAACCCTTCGTTGTCTCAGGAAGTGGTCTGCTACATGGGTTTGGAACTTGCTACAAATATTACAGAAGCATGTAACAATCGTGTTTTTGGTCAAATCGTGCTCTTATTGGTGCAAGTTGTTACAACCATGATCAGGCTCTTGGAAGAATCTGCTAACTTGAAAGGGCTTCAAGATGGACATTTCAGACAAGAAGAGGAAGTATTTGTAATACTCAGCCATAAACACAGAAATGATCCTCTCAAAATCAAGGAAGTCATTTCCATGGTTGCCAACAGTCGAACAAGTCTCCTGAATTTAGAGATTGAGGTCAAGCTTCTTTTGCAGGAGGATGGAACAACTACTGCTTCAATCTTATTTTTCAGGGTTTATGGAATGCATTTCAAGGAGCAATGGAAATATGGGACAAAACCATATGTGACTGTACTTGAGCAGCATTGTGTAAGCCATCATGTTTTCTCTTATGTGATTGGTAAAAGATGGGTTTTGGTAGAGCTGGAGTTACATCATAAGAAACCCGGCATACGTATTCAGATGCTCACTTTTGGTAGTGAAGGGGGAATAATACTCAGGCCAAATCTAAGAGTTGATGGTGCTAGTGTTTATGCATGGTTGTACGATTATGGACGTATCTGCAAAGTCTGTCATAAGCTGAAAGTAATTTTGTTAGACAATATGGCACACATCAATGTATTGGTTGCTGCTGGTGTTATTTCATTTGGTTGTTGCTGGTGTTATTTCTTTGCCTGTTCTTCAGGAATGATGTCCACCATAATTGTCTTTGCATACTTGTCTTTGCATATTTGTCTTGCCGTGAGTGTAAGTTGGCAAAATGAGCTGTTTAAATTTTTGGCACTTGATACTAGTCAGCCACCTTATGTATTCAAATGCCAACTATACACATTAACAGAGGTGATGAAGGACATGGTTGAAGCTTTGGGTTTGCTCAGGTCCTTTAAATCTTCCATGCATAATATCGGTGTTGCTAATGACAGTTTAAAGTTCAGTGATTTCAATGATTCAGAAAGAATTGCAGGTTTCAATATCCAATATAGGCTGCTCCCATCCATCAGCTTATTTCAGAAAATGGAGTTTTATGACAATCAGACATTAGGTGGTCCCTGTGTCACTGGAAAAAGCTATGAGAGGTGCTTCCACAGGGGGAAGATGTACGAATCCTACACCTTCATAAATAAGGCCAATGGAAAAGATGGATTTGATGATCGTCATAGTCGGAAAAATATATTGGAGCTTGCTCCTTCTTCCTTTTACCCTCATTTCGCTAAGTTTGGCAGGACTGAGAAAGACATCACTCCCATGGGTGGCTTCTCTCACTGTGGTGTGGTGAAGGATGGCTACATTCGGAGCAATGAAGGGTGTGTTGGACCTAAGAAGAGGATAGTTAATCTTTGCCAGACTCTTCTCAATCAGACCACTCGTCTTGCTCTTGACGATATCAAGCTCAGAACCATCTCCAAGGTTATAATTCTTGGCAATGGTCCAATTGCTATAGTAGCTGCATTGGTTGAGAATCTTCTGGCAGGTTCCCTGGGAGTTGGCCCATTTTCTCCATTTGATGCTGCTGCATGCTTTTTGGCAACTAGCATGGAAATTGAAATGATATCGTGGGTTGAAATTTATGAAGAGGCTACAAGTAACAAGAGCTCACTTACCAAGTTGTGGGGAGCTGCCATAACCAGTTCAGGGGTGCTTTCAGGAGAATGCCCAAAAGTTGAGAGCTATCTGCAGATTGTATTTGCAGTCCCGGCAGCTTCCCTTCTGTTGCAAGACTCCTTAGTTTCTGCTCGTTCAAATAAGTTTTTCAATTTTCAACCTTGAGGACAAGGTTATTCTTCAAGGGGGAAGTATTGTTATGATCCTATATCTCGATCACAATTAGTGATGTAATAGCAGACTAAATCTGAGTATTAGGGAGTGATTAGTATTGCCAGTTGGCAATTTGTTTTACTGGAAGCTTATACAGTTGGCAATTTGTTTTACTGGAAGCTTATATAAAGCTCATGCTTTGGATGTAATAGGGAGATCAGAATTTACAAAAACAGAAATACAAAACCAAAAACAATTCAAGAGCTCTGCTCTCTCTCTCTTCCTTCCCTCTCCATCTTTATCCTCTGTGACTTGCAGGTTGATTAAGGGGTTAGAGATTTGGATCATATCACCATGAAATCTATAAAGTTATGGATTTTAAATATTTGAATTTTGCAGAATCTGCACTTTGAGTTAACCAATGAAACCTGGCTGTTTCAATGCAGATCTGCAAATAATTGCTTCCAACTGATGAAATCTAGCACTCAAAGTTGAAATTTTACCAGAGCCGTGGATCTTGAGAGAATTAAGTGTTGGGACACTTCAAAGGTTAGTGCTGCCGTGTGGGTGGGGAGTCTGGGGACCCTTGGGGGGGGGGGGGAGCAGAGCAGGGGAAATTTATGCTTATGAAATGTTTGATCTTTGGTCTGAAAGAGTGTTGTCTATATGTATTGTGAATTGGAGTGTACAACTAGTTTGTGATGCTAAAAGGATGTGTAAAAATCTGTGCTTTCTTTTGTATAGTGAGTTGATTAAGCTGCAGCCTTTGGAATTGCAGGGACTGTTTCCGTGCTTCTACAATCTGTGCGTTTCTCACAAGTGCAAGGTATGTTTTCGTTCACCTCTCTAGTCATTTCCTTTATGTCTACATTTTTGCTATATGCAGAAGATAAGTAATTCGCTCATATGAGATGTAACAACTATTGCACTCTCTTATTGAACTCTCAAATGTGGCATGCATCTCTTTGTCTTTGGCATTCATAATATTAGAATCCCACGGGCACGGACCTAATTATAAATTTATAAATGAATCTAATTTCTCGTTTTTCATATAATATTTGTTTAGCACAAAGATTATGAATGAAAATTGTAGTTTGCCATTTATTTGTTCAATGATATTTTCGTCTTGGTTTTTTTTTTGGAGCTTTTATATTGGGACCACCCTATGTTAAAATCCTGGATCCGCCACTGCATAATACATATACTCTGTTAAGGTCATGCAATTGGTTATTAAGATATGGTTGACTAAAGCATTCGTAGGGTGTCCCAATTCTCACATGCAAGCCTCCAAATCGAATCCTAAGGTCATGCTGTGCCTAGATTTGCTGAGTTTAGGTTGGATTTGATCAGGAATTGAATGGTGGTGAGAGGGTGTTCTCGGTGGAGAGAAGAGGCTGTCGGATAACGTTGCAGAAAAGGCGAGTTAGAGAGAGGAAGAGTGTTTCAGAAAAATGAGAAGAGTACTTAGAAATTTCCTCAAGGTGAAATTACGATTTTACCCTCCATGTACTGTAAATCACAACTAAATCTCTGTAACTCCAAATTCGATTATGCTTTTGCCTACGCACTCGTGAGTACGTAAAATAATTTAATAAAATAAGAAAATATTAGAAATTAAAATTTAGCTAAGAGGTCCATATTTACTCAAGACACCCAACTAGGGGCATTTTGGTCATTTCACATCCTTTGGGATATAAAATACATTATTTTAAGGTACGGGTTGTATAAACCAAGACCCAACTCAAATTCAATAATGAGAGTTGAGATTTCTTTATACCTTTGAAGTTCCTCTTTACTTTGCAACGGATAATCACCCAAAGTGAGGGCCTTCATTCCTCTCTTTGAGTTGGACTCCATAGCCTTCATCTTCATCATTTTAGCTCCTTGGATTCTTAGATTTAGAAGTTTGAATGGATTCTCCAAAGCCCCCAAAGTAGAGGGCTTGTACGTTTCGACGCCAAGGGTGATTGAGGAAAAAGATGATTACTGACATGGGAGGAAAAATTTGCTAGATACCCCCAATGTGGTTGGCTGTCCCTAGGGATGGGCAAATACCCATTGGTTATGGGTAACCGCGGTTACCTGCCCATTTAAATTAAACGGTTACGGTTATGGGTAACTGTTTAGATAAATAAACGGTTATGGGTATAACCGTTTACCCGCGAAATTTAAATGGGCGGTTATGGGTATTAACCGCGGTTATAAACGGGTAACCGTTTACCCATTTATTTTATATATGTAAAATTAACACAAACCATATTCCCTATCAGACAAAACTTAGATCAATGCTATTGACTATAGGGCATGATTTCATGGTCCATTATATATATATATATATATATATATATATATATATATATATATATATATATTATGTTAATACTTTACATTCCAAGTTAAATAACCAAAGAATATTGTCTTTTAACAGTTTTCGTAACCCAAGAATACCTAGCCAATTTTATATTATCTTCATTGTTAACACTTATAAATATCGTCATTATTTCAATTATTGGAATGGTATAAGGACTTAAAAAATTAAAATGCGGAAATGTATGATGAATAACGGTGTTTGATTGTTAGAAAAAGAAAATTATGACAAATTTTTCTTTTTTAATTTTCAAGTTGTTAAAAAAACACTTAGACGGGTGAAAAATGAGTAAATGGTAAAAAAAGAAAGGATAAACGGGGTAAAAAATGATAAATGGGTAAACGGGTATTAAACGGTTACGGTTAAATGGGTACGCGGTTATGGGTATGGTTAACCGTTTATAAACGGTTATGGGTATGGGTATAACTGTTTAGGCAATTACCCAACGGGTAAACGGTTATGCGGGTATGAGAATAAACGGTTATGGATAAATAACCGCGGTTACCCGCCCGCCATAACCGTTGCCCATCCCTAGCTGTCCCGAGAGAAAAGAAAAGAGAGATTTCTCTCTTATTCCTTTTGAAAACTCAAATAGGGGATGAGGCTATAATGCCTCTCTCTATGGCCGGTTTTCCCAAAACCTTTGAGCTTTTGAGCTTCTTGAGTTTTAGTTGTTAAGTTGTCATACAACTTAAGTTAATGAGCTTGGCTAATTCGAGGTCTAAAACGAACTTATTCTTGATCAATTAACATATTAATTATTCATTTCCATAAACAATTAAACCATTAATTGTCCTTACTTAACTCCGTTGAATTCTTCAATCCTTATCTAACACGATATGTTATCTTTTAGGTTTTATTTAGGGAGGTTGTGGGCAATTAGAATTCTTGCTAATCTATAGTGGATTGAAACTTACTTCCAATTCTCCATTCAGTGATTATTAATCTTCAGGGCTTCCACAAGCCATGAGTGACACTTAGAAGTATGTCATAGCTTCCCAAGCTAATTAGAAGAGGTGGAGAACCTATTTAGTTGGGGATTACAATGCAATATGGTCTTTCACTATACCAAATACTCTTGATCATATTGTTTGGTTGATAGTTTATTCATGTCTACTATCCAATGTGATTCTCTTGTCTATATGATTACTGTTGGAACCAAATTCGCGCACCGCCATATGTGATTGAAAATGCACAAATCCATTTACCTGTAAAAGAACAAACAACTATAAATAGCTAGAGACCAGGGGGTGTGTTGGTCAAAGGCTATTCACTGGTCAATTTGTATGCAATATTATCAGTTCTCATATGACATGAGTACGAGAACTCCTAGTTGATTGCATTTAGAGGACTCATACCCTATTGATTATCTACATACTTGTATTGGTGTCATTTACACCAATGACTTGAGACCAGTCACTCTTTCAAGAGAAGACACATTATGTACTTATCTCTTCAGATTGTTAATGCCCAATAATCAATCCTAAGATCATAAACGTTTATAATATGTCTATGAGAGATAAAGTTCTCATGAATCTAACATATTTAGATTGCATTCTCTTAGTTACATATTCCTTGAATGTATCGTTTAAGCGTATAACATTTAGGGGGATGGATTTAAACAATCATCTTTGCTCTTAGCTCAAACTAGATTAGTTTAATATGTGAAATATTCGTAAGATGTCATTTCATGATTGGCTTTAGAACACATTTTCAAGATGATGTATAAAAGCATCTCCAAAAGAGATGTCAAATTCAGAACATCAAATATCAATTTGATGACTGACTTGGCAATTTGACATATTGTTAATATTTTCCTTCCACCTGATATACCAAAATTTATTGCTTCATTTATGTTTTTTTTAACAAAAATAATAAAAGTTAGGTTGTTGTTGGTTTAAAAATAATAAAATAATACTTAAATATGCTAGCATTTAAGATAAGACAAGTGGAATGCCTTTGGAAACAGCAAAAACCATATTTGAAGGCAGCTTCAAATTCGACATCTCTTTGTCCATGCCAGTTTAGCTTTTTTTTCCATGTCAGCTTTGACATCTCGGTTGGAGTAAATGGTACGTTATTTGTTACTGTTATATGTCAAATTTTAAACATAAAATTTAAATTTGAAAGCTTATGTGGCATATTGATCTTTTGAAAATTTTTGTTCTCTACCCAATATGTCAAATTTAAACTATTTTTTATTATATTATTTACTTTTCATAAGTGTAATTAGTATTTTTAAAACAAAAGATAATAATATAAATTATCAAAAGCATTTACTACTCACTAAATATAGATTTGAAGCTGCTATTAAATTTGTCAACAACCCCCTTTGGACGAGCGTTTACTGTTCCGAAATCGAATGATGCACAAACAATAAGAAATTTGTGCCTGGCTGAGCAATGGTCATTCCGAATTGGACTTATCTTCATATCGAACAGAACCAAACCCAGTACGTTCGGTACCAATTCGGTACTTTCAGGCATACCGGATCGTAGCGAACCGGGCTGAGGCCTACTCCTAATAGAACATGTCCTATCTAAAACTCTTGTCCTTCATAAAGTCAACAAATTAAGAACTGTCATGTATAAAAAAAAAAAAAAAAATTTAATGTTGTTTAATTGTATTCTATATATAACTCAGGTCAAAGTGTAAAAAAAAATTTGGTTAAGGTACATGCATTTACTTAATACATTGTATCAAAGTAACATAGCGATCAACATATCAATGAAATTCATCTACTCACGTGAGCCTCATAAAATCATGAAATTGAAGTTTAACAAATCTGTTTCAATGGTACCGTAGTGCATAGACCTTTTTACCCGACCCTAGCCAAAGTCTGCCTTCTAAAAATTGGAGTGGGATATCGAGTGTGTTGAGCTGAATTTAGAAACATGCAATTATCAGGGGGAGCAACCTTAAAGTATGCTGTTTTTCTTTTTTATGCCGGTTTGATTAGGTTCCTAGCAAGATTTTAACGAGCCAGCATTAGAGAGTCCAACATGATATCAATAATCTCAACAAGGGTTACACTCTTCTAAGTTCTAACTTAGCTACGATGTTTATTAACGATGTCACAATTTATTGAATCGGAGTTACAAAGAAGTGTCGTAAAATATATATGGTTGACGACTTTAATCAAGCTAGTGATTAGGGCAATCAGTAATATGAAAGGAGCGATTACTGTTATTAGCGTTTACAGTAGCTTAATTGATGAACAAGCATCCATTTCGGCCAAATTTTACCGGTGTCGGTTGTAGTGGGATAAGTGGAGTTGATATTATTATAATCTCACCAAACGTTTACCTTAGTAGTTGTAGTTATCAATCAAATATTACAGCAAGTAAAATGAACCACCTAGTATTAGGTGTGTGAGGTTTTAGCCTCGGTGTTTTCTAATTATTCATGCATCATCAACTAAGCAAGCTGAAGTGCTTAATCACTGCCTTGGCTTTAAGCTCATCTATAACTACTTGATGATGTCTGTGGATCTTCTGTTAGACTGAGAGAAGATAACGGTTTTGAAAGGAACTCCGCGGGATCAACTTCCCGGAAACTTCTCGAATCCACAAGGGCAGCTGCCAAAGCCTGAGACAAGCCCTTGTCTTCCTCAGCATTATAGAAACATTTGCGTTTCTTAGCATCAACAATTACCTTCTTCCAAATACTCTCACTCTTAACCAAAGTTGGTTCGTTCCCCAATATCCAAAGACAATACCTGCGTGTGTGTATATATATACACATTACGTACAACAAATTAAACGACTAAAAATTCAGACATCTAATCTACAATAACATGTATTGTAAGAGGAGTACCTTGCACGTGTTAGCATCACATTCGCTCTCTGACGATTCGAGAGGAATCCCACAGTTCCATTCTCATTACATCTGACTGTGGAGATTATTATCACATCCTCTTCGCCACCTTGGAATCCGTCAACGGATCGCACACTTAGGGCAAAGTCACTAGTTCCAGAATTTGCACTGTATTTTCTGACGCTCGCTTGAATTGCAATAACCTGAGCTTTGTAAGGTGATATTACTCCGACACTAACCTTCTTCTTTGTGCGAGTGAACTCTGCGATCAAGATATAAAAATTACGCACAGAAGAATCTTCAAGAACTCATAACCATAAAATCTACTGACTTGCAATAAAATGTACCTCTGTATAGGCTTGCAACTATCTCACAGACCACAGCAACCTCAGCCATATTTTTCTGGCTACTCCCGCGATCAAATTCTTCTTTTCCATTGGCTATATTAATAAACGAGTAGCATCCGTACATTTTTCCAGAAAGAAAGCACTTGTCATAGCTTTTTTTATTGACATTCGAACCATCTAGTAACCGGTGGTTGTAAAACTCTCTATTAGGAAATAAACTGATCGAAGGATTCATTCTATACTGGACATTGAGAAGAAGCGTCTCGTGTCCCAACTGTACAAGTCTTTCAAACAAACTTCTCCCAAATACAGCCTTCTCGGAGATCTGAGAAGTTCATGTACTACACTGTTAGATAATATGTGTGTGGGTGTGTTTTTGTGTGTGTGTGTGTGTATTTATGTATGTATGTATTCAAAAACCTGAAAAAACACAGAGGAGAGGACGAAATGAAGACCTTGCTTTTCACCATAGCCGGGAGTTGCCTTTCATCTCCAATGAGAATAGCATGGCGAAGACCAGGGAGTTGCAAAGGAATTAACGATTCACATTCTTTAAGCTGAGCAGCTTCATCAACCATCAATATTTCTACCGGTTTCATTCCTTTTGTGTACAATTTAGAAGAGCTCGAGACAGTGCAACATATTAAGCAAGCATTTTGCAAGCAAAAATTTCCTATTTCCTTCTCGTCAGTCAAAATAGGAACAGAAAATGCGCAAAGCGACCTCAGTAAACACACACAATCTTTTACAACTAATTGCATCCTTTCATTAGAAAAACCAACCTCATCAAATAAATATTTGCAAGAGTTGAGCAAATCCAAAGCTGTAATCATGTCCTTGACTACCTCTATTGACATGCAAGAAGTTGGTAAGTGGGTGTACAAATTTACCATACAAATCTTGAGGCACTCACCAATGGAATCAAATTTTTCCTTCACAAACTCCTCAAATGTCATAAGATCATTATCATCGTCACTTGTTGAGTTTCTACCATTGATTAACGACATTATCACTCCCTTCAGCATCGTCATCCATGTATTATCGCCCTCTTCACCCTCGTTGTATCTTCTCCTTTTTCCTCTCAAATATGCCGCGTACTTTTCCTTTGGATCCTCAAGTAAATCGATCATTGATGCTAACCGATGTTTCCATCCACTCAAAGGGGCAAAACACTCGGCCAGAATTTTAATACGATAATCAAGAAATACATCAACGAGGTCATCATGATCATCAATCTTCATCCTCTCCTCATTCCCAAATAGAATTATATCCCCAAGCCCGTACTTACCATAATCAAGTGACTGATTTACCAATCTCAGCACGCGTGCTGTTACTTCTAACACGGCAATATTGGTTGGAGCACATGTTAATGTTCTGCACTTCAATTTAACCAGGGCAAAGAGTGACATACCAACTGTCTTCGTTTTTCCAGTTCCAGGAGGTCCCCATATTAGTTTTATGGTATTACGGTGGTTGCATTTACTTAAACTAATACAATTCAAAACTGCAGCTTTTTGGGAATCATTTAGATCAGAGCACATTGCACAAAATGTAGCAGATAGGTAGCATTTTTCGTTGTCAAAGCAAATTGAACACGAATTCCTATCCTGTAAGAGACAAAGACAACAGATTAGTGAGGTTAACCATGTGGAGAAAAACATACACACTTTATCGGGGAAACAGACTATTTCTGTTACAGATCTACAAACTAAACATAGTCAGCAATCCAATCAGAGTACGTCAAAGATGTTAAAGCAGAGATAGAGTCCAGGAAAAATACTTGCGATGAATTGGCTTGCGGTTGCAGCAAGTTTTTAGTTAAACTTGTATTTGCCCCTTTTGAGTTCAAAGCTTTCCATATGCGAACAGTTGTTGTCATGTTCAGGAGATAGACAGCAAAAAGTGTATCTGTCTTGCTCTTAATATGCGTGTATCTTCCTGTATCGATATGCTTTGACGAGAGCATTGAGAGATTACTGTCTCTACTTTGATGAACATATGCAATGAGATAGGAAATTCTGGGCCCGTTCAAATGATCAACGCATTTTGGTTTAATATCAGTTAAGGCAATAAGATCTCCAACCTGTGGCACATATGTTCCTACACAAGTAACATCATAAAACAAGTCTTTAGGAGGTCCATGATTCTTAGAATTTTTAACAGTCAGAATTTCGAGAGTAGGGGCCTGCGATAGATTCATCATGCTTGAAAGTAGATCAGCATGTGTTTCCTCAACAAGTGAAGGAATGAAAGATTTCATGTAACTCGTCACGGTAGAAAATGTCTTAGGAATCTTTGTCACCTGCAAGTCAACGAAATGAAAGGAAAACTGATGTTGTAATTTTACAATACTACTGACAAGTACATGATCGACTACGAAAGAAATTAGAAGCGCCGGACAGTAGACACAGTACAAATTAACCTGATTTCGGTAAAGATGTGCATTGAGAACATCCTCAAGTGACCAAGAGAAGACGATATTGATTAAGGGTCGAGCTGCTGCAACTCCATAATTGTTCAACTTATTACTCTCCTTGTGACGATCCATTACGTACAAACTGATCGATCTTCGGATGATATTCGCAGTGACTTGAGTTTAAGGATTAGTGATGAAGTCTATGGCATCAATTAGCTTAGCTCTCCTTTTTGTTTAAGTATGTACTTAAATATTTTGCTTAGCAATCAAGTAGGGGACAACTTGACCAAGACGACTAGTCTACGGGCTACAGAGAAAGAAACAAAACTTCCAGCCACCAAGACGACTAGGCACCGATGTTTTCATTACTTTATGATTGAAGTGCTTTTTCTTCTTCTTCTTTTTTAGGGGAAAAGTGCTTTTTCTTTTTTAAAATCACAGCTCTATTGGAACTTGGAAGTGAGAAATGAAAAGTCGCTTGAGGTAAATTACAAGACTTGATTAAAAATAAAGATAAAAGATAGATAATAAGAAGAAAATGAGAATAAAATGTGTATGCCTAAGACCAAGGGACAATTTCAATCCATACAGGTTGTGATTAGGGATTTCCGGTTTCAATTTGGATCTGTCGTGAAAAAATCGTATATGGATTTCGAGACTTGGTTGATAGCTTCATCTACATGTCTTCATGGCCACCAAAGTTCGTTTAGGAAAGGAAATGCGCTTCAATCTAATGTCGCCGTACATGAAACCTAGGAATGACTAATATACCTCTTTTAGTCACCAACTAGAAATCTTAAAATTACCACCTTGTCACTCTGCAACTTCCTAAAAACAAAAACAGTGAGTACTAAAATTGCAACAATCAATGAAACCAAAATAGAGGGTTGTGATATCAATAATTACGTATAGTAATTGGTCATCCTATTATGTCAAGTAAACGGCGCACACACCTGTAAGTTTTAGTTGATGTTTCAGCTGTCCGATCAGTCACTCTGGGTGAAGATAACGGTCTTGAAAGGAACTCGATTGGTCAGCTTCATCGCAACTGCATGAATCTACTGGCCATATATTCGGAACAACATTGACCCTGTAGCATTAATCAAGCAACAAAAAGAAGGATTATTTGAACAACTTTATACTTTACAACTGAGTTTTTCTTTGCCAAATTCGGAGGAATAAAAAGTTAAAAGGACTATACATACCCATCAACACATATGTGCTTGCAACGGTTCATCTTATCGATTGTATAGCTCCATCAACACATATGTGCTTGCAACGGTTCATCTTATCGATTGTATAGCTCCAAAAACGGTGTCAAGGGGCTTTGCAAGTCTCGGAATGTCAGAAAGTGGAAGGATATCCCAAATCTTCATAACCTGGATAGAAACTGAATTCTGCTGGATAACGTCTACACTCCAAATGAAATACAGCAGCCCGTTGACTTCATACTTCTATAACAGTTGAGCAGAAGTCCCAGCATCAGGCTGAATTTCTTTGTCATTCTGAGATTGGCGCCAACCACTAGAAAGCTTTTCCAGTGAAGAAATTACTGACTGACGAATCTCCGTGTCTTTAACCTTTGATATGGAATTCTTAAACTCATTCGAGAACCAAACCTATTTACAGAATAAGAGCGATAAATACTAATACAAACATTAATTCTAAACATCCTTACTTGGAAATTTATTTTTTTTCCAGAAACTTGTAAGATAAATAGTACTCTATCTGGCTGGGATATTAAACTTTGGTAACGTTCGAAAAGCAAAACTGCAGGCATCATAATTAAAAAGAAGAAGTCAAAAGTAGCAGCATTACCTTCCATTTTGCAATTTTTGAACAACAAAGAATCTGGATCAAGTAGAATATGTAATTGGTCAAGTTCCAGCAGGGCTTCTGCAATAGCCTGAGCCAACTTCTTAACCTCATCGGCATTAAAAAAACATTCTAGTTTCTTCGCATCAAGAATTAGCTTCTTCCAAATTGAGTTACTGTTAATCAAGGTTGATCCGTGCCCCCAGTATCCAAAGACAATACCTACAGACACAAGAACGAGTAATTAACTTTTAAAACCACCGATTACTCAGAAATACTACGACTGAGCTGCACTTCATCAAAGAAGTAGTACCTTGCACGTGTTAGAACCACATTGGCTCGTTGCCGATTGGAGAGGAATCCCACAGAGCCATTTCTATTACATCTGACAGTGGATATAATTATCACATCCTCTTCACCTTGGAATCCATCAACAGATCACACACTTATGGAGAAGTCTGAGCCAGCTGAAACATCACTGTATTCTTTGACTCTCTCTTGAATTGCATTAACTTGAGCTTTGGTTCCAGTGAATTCTGTCGTGAACAAGAAAAAATGAAGACAACTAAAGAGTAGTATACTACAAGAATGTTTCAAGCAGCATATATATATTCCAAGAAAAATTAAGAACATAATCAACTAGCTTACAACAATAATAACCTTTGTAAAAGCTAAAAACTATTTCATGAACCACAGCAACATCAACAATGTTTTTCTGACTATGCCCGCAATCAAATTCTTCTTTCCCATTTGATATAATTATAAATGAGTAGGATTCGTACATTTTTCCATTAAGGAAGCACTTCTTGTAGCTCACTTCATTGAGATTTGGACCATCTAATATCTGATTGTCGTAAAATTCCCTTTTCGGAAACAAGCTGATTGAAGGATGCATCCTATACTGGACATTGAGAAGGAGCTTCTCGTGTCCTAACAGTACAAGTCTTTCGACTTCTTCCAAATTCAGACTTCTCAGAGATCTAATAGTTTAATGATCAAATATACTCAGTTGCTAGGATAAAATATTTATATGCTTAATTAATAATCAGAAAAACCAAAAGAGCATGTAAGAAGGATAAAACTCAAACCTTGCTTTTAACCAATGCAGGGAGTTGCCTCTCATCTCCTATGAGAATAGCATGGCGAAGACCTGTTAGTTGTAACAGAATTGCTGATTCGCATGCTTTAAGCTGAGCAGCTTTATCAATGACTAACAATTCCGGGGGCACCATTCCGTCTGTATGCAGTTTGGCAGAACTTGATGTGGTACAAAATATTAGGCAAGCATTTGCCAGGCACAAATTTCTTAATGTTTGTGCATCATTCGAATTCGGAACAGCAGACGCACGAAGTGACTTGAGTGTACGAGTGCAATCTTCTTAAAGCAATTTTGACTGCTCATTAGCAACGCCAGCCCAACTAAATATAGATTTAATCGACTTAAGCAACCCCACAACTCTGATCATGTCCTTCACCACCTCAAGCGAAATGCAAGACGTTGGCAAGTGAGTGTACAAATTTACCATACAAACTTTCAAATGCTCACCAATGAAATCAAACCTGTCCTTCACAAACTCCTCGAACGTCAGAAAATCATTGTCATCATCGCTTGTTGAGTTGCTATTTTCACTCTCTTCATCTTGCTCATCATCCTTATTGTGTTTTCCCTTCACCAGCCCAACTAAATATAGATTTAATCGACTTAAGCAACCCCACTATCTTCATCTTGCTCAATTGCCGAAAACACTGCCACTATAATGGCTTGAAGTGGACTAAACATGGCTGCAAAAACTGGTCCCTTGTGACTGATGCACCATGCTTGCAGGTAATAGACTAATGCTGTGGTCAGAACTCCCTATTGCAAAAGGATAGGATGAAGACTCAAACTTTTTACAGATTCATATATATCACATCCCAACAACAAGGAAAGACAAAAGAATATTAAGGATTATGTTTTAAAGATGTGCATAAAACAAAAACGATGGTAAAGATTATAGAAAATATGTCTCACAACATCAAATATATGGTCATGTTCTTTTTACACAATTTATGTAGTTGAACAGATCTTATAAGTATGATATATGGAAGAAAACGCACACGAAGTAGACGATGGTTAAAAGCTGCAGGTTCCACTCCAGTCTCCATGAGCTTGGATTTCTAGCAAAAACACAGGGCGAGGAAAGAAGATTGCAGCGATGCGAAAAAACACATTAGGGTGGTTAGTGACAATGGCGCAGGGCAGACTTTGGACACCGCAGCCTGTGGAGCAAAAAATGCCAAAGTTGAACAAATAACTCAATTTCGAATTTATCTTATATAAACGAAGTCAGAGTTGGTGGTATCAAAAATACCCCTCACCTCTTACAGTGGTGCGCCCAATCGGCTCAGAAGCTGAAATTGTATTTATATACAATCTGAAAAGGAACCCTAACACCAAAGAGGCTGGGCTTTGAGCAAAACTTAGTTGAGGGCTAACAAGCATGGGCTGGAAGAAAGAGCTAAAAGGCCCAAACCATATGGTCCTAACAACTCCCCCTCCTTGAGAAGGAACCTGTCCTCAGGTTCGAAAATCTGGGTAGTGTGCAATGATCTCGTCGACTTCCTCCCATGTGGCGTCTTCAGCTGGAAGGCCCGACCATTGTATGAGTCATTTTGTGACTGCAACGTTCTTCTTCTTGAAAATCCATGTGTCCAAAATCTTCTCAGGTTGTCAATGCAATTGACCTGTAGAGTCAATAGGCGGCAGGATAAGAGTTGGAGAGATGACAACACCTATCTTCTTCTTGAGCAGAGAGACATGGAAGACTGGGTGTATTTTTGAGTCAGGAGGCAGATTCAATTGGTAAGCCACAACACCCATGCCAGTTTTCACTTGGAATGGGCCATAAAACTTGGGTGCAAGTTTGTTGAATTGTCTAGTGGCCACAGATTGTTGGCGATAGGGTTGGAGCTTGAGATATACCCAATCACCCACCTTAAATTCTTGTTCAGTTCGACCTTTATCATAAACTTGTTTCATTCGATTATGTGCAAGCTGCAAGTTAGCACGCAGTAAATTGAGGAGCTTCTCACGGTCGTGCAACTCCACATCAACTGAGGGAACTGCCGTAGTACCTGGTATGTAGGATTGAATAGTTAGGGGTGGCACTCCATATAATGCCTGGAAGGACGACATTTGAATGGCAGATTGAAACGTAGTGTTGTACCACCACTCGGCCTAAGGAAGGAGGGCAGACCACTTGTAAGGACGATCGGCCAAGAAGCATCTAAGGAAATGCTCAAGGGTGCGGTTTAAGACTTCTGATTGGCCATCAAATTGTGGGTGGTATGCAGAACTACAACACAGTTTGGTGCCCTGTTTGCTAAAAAACTCTTGCCAAAAATGACTTAGAAAGGTTGGGTCACGATCCGAGACAATCAATTTTGGCATGTCATGGAGACAAAAGATTTCTTTGATGAATGTGTCGGCAATGGATGCAGCTGTGTATGGGTGTCTGATCGGAATAAATTGGCCATATTTAGTTAGGTGATCGACAATTACCAAAATTACTGTGTAGCCATTGGAAGAAGGTAATCCTTCGATGAAGTTAAGTGCAATGTCCTGCCATATGCCGTTGGGAATGGGGAGCGACTGCAAGAAACCTGGCGGGTGAATACAAAATTCTTTACATCCTTACGAATACCAGGCCAGAGAAAGTTCAGAGAGACTCGGTTGTAAGTGCGGAGAAAGCCGGAGTGGCCACCTCGCAGTGAAGAGTGGAATTCTTCTAGGATCTTTGGACGCCATTGTGATGTAAGAGAGACAAAAACTCTCTGTTTGTAATGAAGGATACCATTAACAAGTGTGAAGCCTCATACACTATTTTTTGGTGTTTGGAGCAATGATGGCCAGAGTGTTTGGACCTGTGGATCTGTAGCATATGATTGTAACAGTTCTGGTATACAATCGAAAACTGGAGAGGACAAACCCTTAAGAGGCAGTAGCTCATGTTGGTGAGAAAGTGCATCCGGGGCTCCATTTTGTGAACCCGGCCGGTAGTGCATCGTGTAATTATACCCAAGAAACTTAACAAGCCATTTTTGTTGTTGTGAAGTCGTTATACGCTGCTCAAGGAAGAACTTGATGGGTTTGTGGTCAGTCACAATCCAAAATTGTTAACCCAAGAGATAATGGCGCCAATTCTGCACAGCAAAGACGATGGTGATCATTTCCTTATCATACGTAGAGAGATTGAGATTTCAACCAGACAGGGCCTTACTGAGGTAAGCTATTGGATGACCTTCTTGGCATAAGACAACATTTATACCCATACCAGATGCATCTGTTTCCACTACAAATTGTTTGGTGAAATCTGGGAGAGCAAGCACAAGTGCGGTTACCAGCGCATGCCTGAGGTTGTTAAATGCAGCAATAGAGTCTAGTGTCCATGAGAAATTGCCCTGTTTTAACATATCAGTCAAGGGCTTTGCAATCAGGCCATAATGACGGACGAACTTCCGATAATAACCCGTGAGACCCAAAAACCCGCGGAGGCCTTTGAGAGACTGAGGTTGAGGCCACTTTTTGATTGCTTGAATTTTGGAACTGTCCACTGCCACTCCTTGGCCCGAAATAGAGTGGCCCGAATAGTCAATCGTAGCTTGCCCAAAAGAACATTTGCTAAGCTTTACCCTCAAGCTGTGAGTAGACAAAACTTGAAAAATAATCTTCAAATGGGAGAAGTGAGTACCCAATGAAGGACTATAGACAAGAATATCATAAAAAAAAACTAAGGCAAACTTATGCAAGTATGGCCTAAAAATGGAATTCATTAAAGCTTGAAAAGTTGATGGAGCATTGGATAAGCCGAATGGCATCACCAAGAATTTGAAATGACCGTCATGTGTACGAAATGCTATTTTTGGGATATCCTTGGAACACATGCGGATCTGGTGGTAGCCTGACCCAAGGTCCAACTTGGAAAATATAGCTGCCCCATGCAATTCATCAAGTAACTCATCCACAACTAGGATGGGGAAACGATCCTTGATGGTTGCTGCATTCAAAGCTCGATAGTCAATACAAAGATGCCATGAGTCATCCTTCTTTTTCACAAGGAGGACTGGGGAGGAAAATGGACTATCGTTATTTCAAATTACTCCTGATTGTAAGAGTGCCTGCACTTGTTTCTCAATTTCAGCTTTTTGGGAGTGTGGGTACCGATAGGGACGTACCGAGATAGGTGTAGTGTTGGGTAAGAGTGGAATTTTATGGTCTATGTGGCGTTGAGGTGGGAGAGCAGATGGTGTGGCGAAAAGATGGTGGTATTGTGTCAGGAGGGAAAGAATGGCTCGGTGGGTATGGGTAAGTGGAGAGAGAGAGAGAGGTATCCATGGGTGGGGTTGGTTGGGGATTGGGATGGTTGGGTGGGTAAAAGGGTTGCAGTGAGTGACAGGTGCGAAAAGGTGGGGTGGCTTTGACTAGTCCCTAAAGAGTATGGGTATGGCCCTGGACATTGAATATCATTGTTTGATGTTTGAAGTGCCACCCTATAAAACCAAGAGACTCTAACCACTCGGACCCCAAGATAAGGTCATAGCCTGGTATGTTCAAAATGAGGAATGAACCTCGAAGGGTGTAGCCTTGTACATTTACATCAACATCATGAACGCACGAGGATGCAGCAACTCGAGTGTGAGAGGTTGTAGTGAAATGAACTGGGGCAATATGTTCAATTGGCAGGCCTAGGTGGTTTGCAACATCCATATGGAGCAAATTGCAAGCAGCTCCGGAATCAATCAAAACCGTAATCGGAATGGAGTTAATGGAGCCTTGCAATCTCATTGGTTAACCCATGTTAAGGCTAGAAAGTGGAAAGAGCTCTGCACGTGACATGGGGGATCGGGATGGAGTTTTTCCTTCGATTGACAATCATGGAATTTAGTAGAATCATCCTCAGTGGTAGGGGCATCAAGCATCACAATCATAGGAACTTTGCATTTATGTCATGGGACATGAGGTTCTAGGCAATGGAAGCATTCGCATTTGCGAATTTTTTCTTAAACCTCAGCTGGGGTTAAGCGTTTGAAAGAAGCGGTTTGGGGTTGCGGGGGTTTAGAGGATGAGATGGTAGGGATGGAGTTGGGGTTAGATGGTTTTGGAAAGCTAGAGGGGAGGTATTGTTGAGAGAAATTTGGGCAAGAGTTTCTTTTGGACTGATTTTCAATTTCAAAAATTTTGGCCAACTTTTGAGCTTGGTGTAAAGAACTGGGTTCGAGAGCTAGGACATCATGGCGAATATCTTCTTTTAAGCCCCCAAGAAAACATGTTTGAGCTGATTCTCTGTCAAATCAATCACCCTACAGGAGAGTTTAGTAAACTCTGCTATATAGTCATCCACAGTGCCCATTTGTTGGATGTGGATGAGCTGTGATTCAATATTAGCTCCATCACCCCCACCAAAATGTTGTAGCAACAATTCAACAAATAAACCACAATTGCCTCTGCCATGTCTTTGTTCGAAACCCCGCATCCAAATAGAGGCATCTGCCCCGAAATTACATGTTGCCTCAAGGACCCATTGTTGAAGGGGGGACCTCGTAATAGTCGAGATAGCGTTCTGCCATGGCTAACCACCCGTAGGGGTCCTCCCCATTGAAATAAGGGAGTTCCATTTTGATGGATTTGCCATGATTGGGAGGGTGTTGGTAAGTATATGGTGTTGGATGGGTATGGGTAGTAGAAGTAGGGGTGGGGGACGGTGCGACATAGAATGAATGGGAAAAGGAAGGGTCGGTGGTTTAAGGCTGAGGTGAGAAATTGGATGAATAGGCTTGGGTCAGTTGATAGTGGGTGGTGGGTTTAAAGTAGGTGGATTATAAAGGCCCAGGCCCGTGTAGGTGGTAGTGAGTGGAGGAAAGAGGGAGCAGAAAGATGGTTGGAGGTTGGGTGTAGAGGATCGCGGGGGGTTGGGGGTAGCAGTAGGTGGTACGATGGTGGCTAGGGTGGAAGTAGGTGGTATGGTGGTGGATGGGGTCGGTGGGAGGGTTGATTTTAGGAGGTCCAACTCGTCAAGCAACAAGGACTGGAAGGTTACGAATTGGGAGGTCATGGTATTTTGGAAAGCCATGTTAGAGTGGCTGAGTTGGTCGAGCGACTTCTAGAATGAAGCTTGCTAATTTTCCAAAACGGCAATGGTATCGCAGACATCATCAACCGGGTTACGGAGGTGCTCATAACGAACATCCACCGCAGCGGCGACGGCGTCGGGATCAGAGCTAGCGGATGGTGTGTTTTTCCCCATCTGTCGACAGGCTCTGATACCAATTGGTACGCTCAATCAGCTCAGAAGCTGAAATTGTTAGAAAATAAAGAACAATGCGGGAATTTAAGAGGGAGGGAATGGAAGAAGTCGAGACAAAGGGTAAGAGAATTCTGTCATTTCATTCATGCCCTACTCAGATTACAACATTTTATTTATATACAATCTGAAAAGGTGGGCTTTGAGCAAAACTTAGTTGAGGGGCTAACAAGCATGGGCTGGAAGAAGGAGCTAAAAGGCCCAAACCATATGGTCCTAACATACAGCTAAAGAAAACAATTTATTAAGCAAGGACAAATTAAGTTAAAACCCTCTACATAGAAGGAGTTTGTTAGTATATGAGACTCCGATTAGAATTCTGTTGGGCTAGGTTATGTAAATCTATGTGGACCTAGGTCTACTTGTACAACAAGTTACTTGACTAGAATTTATTATGATAATTAAGAAGAGGGAGGAGTTTTGAACCCGGGACGCATGTGTAGGAACCCAGCATCCTATCCACTAGAATATTGTACCTCGTATTATCAATTGAAATGAATACAATTACAATTCTACAAAGTTACTAACCATTTTTTTTTAAAAAAAAATTAAATTATAAACTATAAATTAAGTTTTTTTTTCTTCAAATAAAATGAAAATATCCAAAAAAATAGTTAAGACTAAACTAAAAAAGAGAGCGCTTGTGGCAAGAAGCTAGTATTTGTATAAAAGGTGCCATCTTTAATCAAGTTTCTAATCACCTGGAGGATTAGCCACGCACTCCAAGCAGTGCAACTCATCAAAATAAGAGCAGAACCCTTGATCCAGTTTTCCTGAACATGCTTGATCTTGCCATACTCCTCTGCGTTGTGAACATTTATCAATGGCTTTTCGACACCTTCCAATAGGTATCCTCCTTTCCAGAATGTGAAAATAAGAGAACCACCGATGCAGAAAATTGTACCAGCCACCTTCGCTTGGCATCGAGCGCTTATAATCTTCAGTTTCTCCATCCTGAATGAAGGTAAGCAAATTACAGAACAGGAAACCTTAGAAGAAATCAAAGGCAAAGGCATAGAATATACCCGAGAAGAACTGCCTTCAGAAACGTCAACGTGGGGATAACATTACTAAGGCACTTGCAACTGCTGCAGAAGTGTATGTCAAACCAGCACAGTATACATTCACAAAGAAGGTAGGCCCTAACAACGCGAGAAGGAAAATATTTGCAGCTGCTGAAATTGAGAACGAAGGCCACTGCTTCCTGCTCAGCACATACACTGTCGAAGTAATTTTCGCTGTTTCTTGTACAAGAAGAAAGTCAGACAATGGCAAGAATGTTTACATGAACAATCCTATCAAAACCATGGCAAGAACATGCCTGTAAACCACAAAGACAATCGGATTAAGTCCATCCCGAAAGGATAATTTTATGAGGACGTCTGATCCGTCGTAAATCAGCTGAACCAGTACCACTGCCAAGTAGTGAGTGCATCCTTCCATGGATATCAAACTTTTTTTTGTGCTAATTTGAAATGCGGATGATATGTTTCGAGTTTTAATGGTGTTTTTATAACTGTGAAGGATCAAGTTCAACCACTTCTTTTGAGTTCATTCATTAGATAGTGGAATCCACAATCAGTTTACCGAAGAACAGTGACATCGTCTTTGGATGGTGGAAAATAATATGAAGATCAACTTTTGGAATCATTCAAGGAAGAACCAACTAAACTCGACAAAAAGAAAACCTGTAACAAAAGTTCACAAAAAGTCTTCAGCATTGTTCTTCTCTGGAAAATAATAACCAGTGTCCGTGTCTGCAACTCGATCTCCTGCTTCCGTCATTACTTGCGCTCGTGGTACCTTCCATTGCCATCTCTTCTTCTTTGCGAATTGCCTGTGACTTCTCATTACATCATTAACAAAAGACATCCCCTGCCATTTCAATCAAAAGACATTTCGCGTTTGATCTACATTTGGTTAAAGAGCCACAATGTTTTACCAAAAAAAAGAGCCAGAATGCAGTGTTATACATTTAACAAGCAACGCTAGTTAATGCTTGATTTCCTAAACACACGTAATCACCAGAAGCTATTCTCATAGATAACTATCAGCGACCTTTCCACAATATGCTACAAGTACGGAATGCTTGGCTAGTACTTGCATATTTCGCGGTTTCGCAGTAAAGCATTGCAGTACCTTAAAACATCACCTTATACTTTTTGATAAATTCAACCACGAATATTTTTTTTTTTACCAGATGATCGAACTTAGATGAGTGGCAGTAGGGAAGCAAACCTTGATACTCGGAGTATGCATAAATGATAAATTGAAAAATAAAAACTGTGATACTTGCCTGCGGGTCTGTCTCCTGCAAACACATTACATCAAAATCTTCCCTTTTGTGGAGCTGCAAAGAAAAATATCCTTCTTACTTCAGTAATGCACTTAAACCATTGACATACCAGAATATAAGTTTAACAAATTTAGCATCCCTAGTAAGCAGTATAAGATTCATGTTTCTTGGATTATAAGGAAACCAATCTTTCTGAGGTTTCGAGGGCTCAAAAACATCCCATGGTTCAGATGCATTATCATCAGTTTGACATTAGTACTAATAATTTCTGAAGATACTGTCCTCCATGTCTATAAAAGCTTCTCCCCTAGACATATAACAACGGTACAAGTAGAACCAGTCATCTTCATTATGTTTAACCTAGACCGGAAAAAATATGAATATACACTCAATTATGAGAATCCACTCAATTTTTCACAGCACCTGAAAGGCTGAAACCTCAGCGGATTCAATTGACAGCTTCTCGTTCTTCATGGCACCTTTGTTCTCCTAGAAAAGTTCTACTCGTAACTGACGAATGTTTTAACCTTAAAATGACAGGTTTTGACTTTTCTAGCTCCTGAATTAAAATGAAAGCGCTTATACAACAACAACAACAAAGCCTTTTTCCCACTAAGTGGGGTCGGCCATATGAATCCTAGAACGCCATTGCGCTCGATCCTGTGTCATGTCCTTCGTTAGATCCAAGTACTCTAAGTCTTTTCTTAGAGTCTCTTCCAACGTTTTCCTAGGTCTTCCTCTACCCCTTCGGC
Organism: Cotoneaster glaucophyllus; assembly: GCA_036320875.1. Classification (NCBI taxonomy): domain Eukaryota; kingdom Viridiplantae; phylum Streptophyta; class Magnoliopsida; order Rosales; family Rosaceae; genus Cotoneaster; species Cotoneaster glaucophyllus. Next base: position 20,628,968 of record CM070065.1, on the reverse strand, counting down.
CCTGGACCTCTGTCCCATGGTCGCATCTTCTAACCGGAGCGTCAGTAGGCCTTCTTTGCACATGTCCAAACCATCGTAACCGATTTTCTCTCATCTTTCCTTCAATTTCGACTACTCCTACTTTACCTCGGATATCCTCATTCTTAATCTTATCCTTTCTCGTGTGCCCACACATCCAACGAAGCATCCTCATCTCCGCTACACCCATTTTATGTACATGTTGATGCTTCACCGCCCAACATTCTGTGCCATACAGCATCGCCGGCCTTATTGCCGTCCTATAAAATTTTCCCTTGAGCTTCAATGGCATACGACGGTCACACAACACGCCGGATGCACTCTTCCACTTCATCCATCCAGCTTGTATTCTATGGTTGAGGTCTCCATCTAATTCTCCGTTCTTTTGCAAGATAGATCCTAGATAGCGAAAGCGGTCGCTCTTTGGTACTTCCTGATCTCCGATCCTCACTCCTAGCTCATTTGGGCCTCCATTTGCACTAAACTTGCATTCCATATATTCTGTCTTTGATCGACTTAGGCGAAGACCTTTAGATTCCAACACTTCCCTCCAAAGGTTAAGCTTCGCATTTACCCCTTCCTGGGTTTCATCTATCAACACTATATCGTCTGCGAAAAGCATACACCAAGGAATATCATCTTGAATATGTCCCGTTAACTCATCCATTACCAATGCAAAAAGGTAAGGACTTAAGGATGAGCCTTGATGTAACCCTACAGTTATGGGGAAGCTCTCGGTTTGTCCTTCATGGGTTCTTACGGCCGTCTCTGCTCCATCATACATATCCTTTATAGCTTGGATATATGCTACTCGTACTCCTTTATTCTCTAAAATCCTCCAAAGAATGTCTCTTGGGACCCTATCATATGCTTTTTCCAAATCTATAAAGACCATGTGTAAATCCTTTTTCATATCTCTATATCTTTCCATCAATCTTCGTAAGAGATAGATTGCCTCCATGGTTGAGCGCCCTGGCATGAACCCGAATTGGTTGTCCGAAACCCTTGTCTCTTGCCTCAATCTATGTTCAATGACTCTTTCCCAAAGCTTCATTGTATGGCTCATTAGCTTAATACCCCTATAGTTCATGCAATTTTGTACGTCGCCCTTATTCTTGTAGATAGGCACCAAAGTGCTCTTTCGCCACTCATTTGGCATCTTCTTCGTTTTCAAAATCGTATTGAAAAGGTCTGTGAGCCATGCTATACCCGTTTCCCCCAAGACTTTCCACACTTCGATCGGTATATCATCTGGGCCCACTGCCTTTCTATGCTTCATCCTTTTCAAAGCTACAACCACTTCTTCCTTCCTAATTCGGCGGTAAAAGGAGTAGTTTCTACACTCTTCTGAGTTACTCAACTCCCCCAAAGAAGTACTCCTTTCATGTCCTTCATTGAAAAGATTATGGAAATAACCTCTCCATCTGTCTTTAACCGCTTTTTCTGTAGCAAGGACCTTTCCATTTTCATCCTTGATGCACCTCACTTGGTTTAGGTCCCTTGTCTTCTTTTCCCTCACTCTAGCTAGTTTATAGATATCCAACTCTCCTTCTTTGGTATCTAGTCTCTTATACATATCGTCATAAGCCGCGAGTTTAGCTTCTCTCACAGCTTTCTTCGCCTCCTGCTTCGCTACTCTATACCTTTCACCGTTTTCATCGGTCCTATCCTTGTATAAGGCTTTACAACATTCCTTCTTAGCCTTCACCTTTGTTTGTACCTCCTCATTCCACCACCAAGATTCCTTTTGGTGTGGGGCAAAGCCCTTGGCCTCTCCTAAAACCTCTTTTGCTACTTTTCGGATACAACTAGCCATGGAATCCCACATTTGGCTAGCTTCCCCCTCTTTATCCCACACGCATTGGGTGATTACTTTCTCTTTGAAGATGACTTGTTTTTCTCCTTTTAGATTCCACCATCTAGTCCTTGGGCACTTCAAGGTTTTGTTCTTTTTTCTCTCTCTTTTGATGTGCACATCCATCACCAACAAGCGATGTTGATTAGCCAAGCTCTCTCCCGGTATAACTTTGCAATCCTTACAAGTTATACGATCCCCCTTCCTCATTAGTAGAAAATCTATTTGTGTTTTTGACAACCCACTCTTGTAGGTGATCACATGTTCTTCTCTCTTCTTAAAGAAGGTGTTAGCTATGAAGAGATCATATGCCATTGCAAAATCCAAGATGGCTTCCCCATCCTCATTTCTCTCCCCAAAACCATGGCCGCCATGAAACCCTCCATAGTTGCCTATCTCCTTGCCCACGTGTCCATTTAAATCTCCTCCTATAAATACCTTCTCCGTCTGAGCAATTCCTTGCACCAAGTCTCCAAGATCTTCCCAAAATTTCTCCTTCACACTCGTATCCAACCCTACTTGAGGTGCGTACGCACTAATAACATTGATGAGTTCTTGTCCTATTACAATCTTGATTGCCATAATTCTATCTCCTACCCTCTTGACATCTACAACCTCTTGTGTCAAGGTCTTGTCTACGATGATGCCAACACCGTTTCTCGTTCTATTTGTGCCTGAATACCAAAGTTTAAAACCTGAGTTTTCTAGATCCTTTGCCTTAAGACCAACCCACTTGGTTTCTTGTAGGCACATAATATTTATCCTTCTCCTCACCATAACTTCCACTACTTCCATAGATTTTCCCGTTAAGGTTCCTATATTCCACGTTCCTAAACGCATTCTACTCTCTTGAGCTCCACCCTTCTGTCCTAGCTTCTTCGCCCTCCCCCGTCTAATAAGGTCAGAGTACTTCTTTTGTGGGTCCTGTGTAAAGTTGATAGGAGCATATGCTTCCAAACAACTTTGAGTGGAGTCGTTCGAAAAGAAGTTTCTATGGCCCCCTTGCTCATTTAACATTGCATCCGGGTGCCGATGGAGATACAGCGACCCTTGCTCACTTATCACTGTGCTCGGGCCACACAGCGCGCCACTTACGGGTGACGCCCTAGCTTTAGCGCAATTTCGTTCTGGATTCATTTTCATAAGGATTCGACGTAACCTAGGATTGAGCTCCACTCCGTAGTCCTATTTTACTAAAAAAGAAAACAGAACTGTTAGTCAACAAGGCATCTTTAATACTACATCCTTGAAATAGGCTGCAAATGGCTTGAATTTATTTACCAGCTTCTCAAACCATCTCCAGAATTAGGAACATATCCACTGAATCAAACTCTTCTCTTACAACCTGCCCCTCACTATCACGATCGGTATGCAAAGGCCATGTATGACTGAACATGGCTTTATCTGTCAAAGACAAAAGCCAATTTAAATAGCACTATAAAAGCAAAAAAGAATAGTGGCATTTAAATAAAGAAGCAATTGATAGTAAGGATGGATAAAATTAATCGTAACCATATCATTCTTAGTAATAAGCAAAGTCGTTGCTCGAAACATTTCCAAATTGGCATAAGGCTAAACTAGCTACCCTCAATTTTGATGCAGATATATCATTCATTAGCTACCCTCAAAATCACATTCCCTTTAAAATGTTCTTGAACTTCCTAGAGACCAGATTTCATTAAACTTATCGGCTTCTATCAATTTTTTTGGTTCACTATTGGGCTGGAACCTACATTTTGTTTAAAAAAATTCACACAAATAAATAGGTGATCAAAACTAAACATTAAGTGGAGTTAACAGTACATTAAAGATCCACAATACAGGCATAAATCAAGACTGTCACACATTATAACAAACAGAAATAATAAAAGCCCGACTTTCTGAAGTCATGAAATAACTGCCTTCAAGAAGAAAGAATGCAACATACCTGAGAAATAATCGCAGTTCCTGAATAACCAACACTAAGTGACCAGAAGCAATTCTCATAGCCATTTATCAGACACCTTTTTCATCTTCAACATCATGCTCCTAGTCCAAACATATTAAATTTTCACAGAATGTGCTATAATAAAGAAGGGTTCAAAACTCGTCTTATAGTTAATTTCAGAAGGACAAAGGTTGTCAGATTTATCTTGGTTGTACCAACTAGAAAGAAATATTTTATTTCACCTGCTCACATATCATGATAATTATCCACAGTTTTGAATAGAATAAATCTTCGAAAGAGCGGATTGCAGACCTCAAACATGCACAGTATGATCCAACTACCTAAGACTTCAAAGTAGGGAATGCTTACTAGTAATTGGCATACATTACACTGAAAGGTCACCTTCTATTTCTTGTATAAATTCCACCAAGGAATTATTTTTTAATATAAATTGATCAAAATTATTTAAGTGTGAGTAATAAAGCAACCTTGAAACATGGAATTTACATAAAAGAGAGATTGAAATAAATACAAACAATTGACCTTTGTTTACTAACAAAAATGGAATCCTATTCTTAGAGAAGCGTTTATGAGAATAAACTTTCAAGCCTTAGACTCAATCAATGCTCAGCATGAAAATTCATCCAAAGATTACTTGCCTGTAATCACAGTTTATACATATGCACGCCACATCTTAGGATCTCAATAAAACTCTTTAAAAAGAAACCTTTAACAAAAGTTCACAAAGAGAACATGTAAACAATTAATTTCGGCCAAGCCTTAAAAGTCTTCATCATCCTTCTTCTCTGGTAAATGATAATCAGTGTTCGTGCCACAACTCGAATTCCTGCTCCCATCACTACTTGTGCTCGTGCTACCTTCCATTGCCATCTCTTCTTCATTGCGAACTGTCTGTGATTTCTCATTACGGCAATAACAAACATCCCCCGCCATTTCAATCAAAAGATATTTCGCATTTGATTCTACATTTGGTTAAAGCATTTTCACAAAAAATGAACTTTAAAGGACATTAAAGAGCCACAATGTTTTACTCAAAAAACGAAGAGCCACAATGCTGAGAGTTATACATTTAACAAGCAACGATAGTTAAATGCTTGATTTCCTAAACACATATAACTGCCAGTAAGAAAAAAGAATGCAACATACCCAGAAATAACTGCAGTTCCTGAATAACCGAGCTTGCAAATACTACATATCCAGAAGCTATTCTCATGGATAACTATCAGCAACCTTTTCACAATATGCTATAAGAAAGATGGGCTCAAAACATGTCTTGTAGTCAATCTCAGAAGGTCTCTAATGTCATAAGGTTGTCCCAGCTAGAAAGAAATATTCTATATCAGCTCTAAAACACACACATGAGGATATTCCCATTTCAAATATTCTAAATCTTTGAAATTGTGGCTGCTACCATAGAATAGGGGCCAAAACAAAATTATATACCTCATACAACAAACTTGCACAGTATCTTCCAACTACCTAAGAGTTCAAAGTAGGGAATGCTTACTAGTAATTGGCATGCATTACACTGAAGCTCACTTTCTATTTCTTGTATAATTCCACCAAGGAATTCTTTTTTCATATAAATTGATCATAATTATACCTTGAAACATGGGTCATACATAAAAGAGAGATTGAATAAACACAAAAAGTTGACCTTTGTTTAGCTACAAAAATTGAATCCTATTCTTAGGTCAGCGTTCTTGATAATGAACTTTTAAGCATTAGATTCAATCAATGCTCAACATGTAAAAGGGAAAAGTATTTCAGAAGCCAAAGAGTCAGTTATTTCTTTGCCAATCACAGAGCAGGATATGATATCAGAGTAATAAAAAGTAATTGCAGATTATCAATTTGTCAACTGTATTATCAGCAAGCATTATCAATTTGTCAACTGTATTATCAGCAAGCATTTTATCTTTAAAAAGAAAATAAGAACTAAAATCCTTGCCTGAAGTTTTGACTATTGCAAACACCTGCATCATAATCTTCCCTTTGGGAAAGCTGCTTCAACCCAGAGACAAGCTCACATTTACGACCTTGGCAGAGATCCCAAAGTTCCTGGCAGTATATTTAAAGTTTCAAACCATTGTATAAGACATTGTGTAAACATAGCATTTACAACTCAAAGCCACCATTTCATATTGGTCAATACCATATACTTGATAAAAGGAACATTCCGATTTGAAAGACAAAAAATTAGGACTTGGAATGCTTACCTCAGGGTTGTTCTGAGTTGCTGAACTGTCATTGCCTTGACTCATGTTGGTCATACTTGACACTCTCAATCTCAAACTCATTGCTTTCGACACATTCTTCCTGAAAAATTCAATCAAATAATAACAAAGTATTTGCAAATTACCCAACAAAAAAATGATGAATAAAATCAGTGCAGACGCCGTAGAGACATGACATATATAAGTATAACCAAGAAAATAGGTTTACGAGGAGTTGACCTGGTTGTACCCACCAGCTCCCATTGATCCTTTGAACATCTTTGTTGTAATTGAAATCGATATGAGTCACCAAGGGACCGCTTGGGTTGCTCACAATCTAAAAGAGAGACCAATGCTCCTCCACTTCTCGAATTCCTTGGAGCTACTGTGAAGCCACTGATGTTATTCTGGTCATCAATCACTAATGTAGCTGAAATTGCTATAAAATTGAAACCTTGATACATGGTTGTACATAAAAGTGCACTACAAGATCACCTTTTTATTTTTTAATAAAATCTACCAAAGAATTTTGTTTTCTTATATAATGCTCAAAATTAAATTAAGTGACAGTAGCGAAGAAACTTGATACGCGGTTGTACATAAAAGAGAGATTGGACAGAGGTTATCCAGCATTATTTACTAAAAAGAACTCAATCTTGTTCATAGGCGAGCCTTCTTGAGAATGAACTTTAAGTCTTAGATAGCCCATCATGTTAAAACACAAAAAATAAAAGAAGCAATTTGTTCCATTTCTTCACAATAAAAGGAATAGTTTTCAGAAGCCAAATAGTGACTTATTTCTTTGCCCATCACAGATCAAGGTATGATGTCGGAATAATAAAACATGATTGCAGAACAACAAGACGTTAACTGTATTATTGACAAGAATTTAAGCTTTGTGAAGAACAACAAGAACTAAAATACTTGCCTGCTGTTTGGTCTCATGCAAACACAATACATCAAAATCTTCCACATGGGAAAACTGGAAAGTAGAGATTCCCTGAAAATAAACATTCGATGATCCAAATATCAAAAGATAGAACACATTACAAAGGGTAGTGGCAAAGTGAAAATAAACATAAAAACAATAATTACTTAAAACAGAAAGTGCTGCATAAGAAAATTGAACTGACTGAAACAGCTTCTATTCTATAGAATTTTCATTAATTGAATGAATGAATTAATCATGTATGAACAATTAGACAAGTGTTATAAAAAATGACATCATATGAACTAGTTTACATTTGACTAATCTATCCAAAACATATATAACTATTCTAACTAACAGAGACATTATCACATTATATGCATCATCAAATTCACATGTGAATCTGATAGTGGGGAGGGGCTTGAGGCAAGGCATGAAAAGGAATGCACATAGGCCTATGCATAAACATCGGAGCTGGAGAAGGATAAGGATAGAGCATAGGCGAAGCCTGGTGATGGCTCTGGAAGGACTGATCACGGGAGGAGGAGGAGGAGCGGCGGACGAGAATGACAGGTCTAGTGGGTACAACAGGGACAAGGATAACCTGACCAGGAGGAGCTCTAACCCTGTGTACAGAAGAAGGATCAGAAGAAGCACAAATCTTTGGACTTAACCCATATAGAAACCCCTCATACATCCCTGGCTTCAACCCAAATTGAGCCCTCATTTTCACAAATGCATCAGCCGTTAACAAACTATCGGAACCCGCTTGGTGGGCATCGCCGTACCGCTGCACTCGGAGGATTTTCGCCATCCTCTCGAGCCCAATTTCGCCCCCAAGCAGGCCCTGGTAGAATTTGGCCATAAATTTCAGGTCACACACCCTCTCAAATAGATTTCCCGCCATCGCGGCGAACTCGGTAGGTGAGCTGGGCATGGCCTTCCGGGTCATGAGCTTCATCACATAGGCCGAGTCATAGAGGCCGTGGAAGCTCACCCATAAGAGGCGCCCTCTGTGCATCCGCAAAACCTCGGCAAAACCCTCCTCGAAAACCTCCGGGTCGATTCCGAATTTCCGGAATTTCTCGAGATCCAAGCCGTTGGCTTTGAGAAGGGTTATGGAATCGGCGACGTGCGGGTCGGTTTCCTCGTCAAAACCCCGGAAATTGAACTCCCAGGTGCCCCCGATGTTGCCGAGATCGTCGAAGAGGGTGATACCCAATTGGATGAGTTTGAGGGAATCGACGTTAAAGCGGAGATCTTGGTAGCGGAGAGTGTCGGAAGCACTTCTGGGCGTGTTGCGGAGAAATCCGGGAAACTCCGTGTCGAAGGAGACGATGGGGAAGTGGGTGAGAAAGCGATCAACGGCGGCGATTTCCTGTGCAAAATTGTCGGCCCAAACGGCCGTGAAACTGTTGGTCATCTCTTTCACAACAAATCAATTGCTCTGTGTAGCGATGAATGATGAAGAATCAATGGAAGTCGGAGAAGAAAGAAGAGGGAGAGATTCAAATTTCAAACGGTCACTTTTTCTCTCTGATATTTGCTATTTTTCGTTTTTCAAGTTTCTAATTTTCTCACTGCGCTCCAATTGCAATATGTACAAATTCGTTTTTCCTTTTATTTATTTATTTTATTTTATTTTATTTTTTCTTATTAGGGTTCTTCAAGCACATGTTACCGTTTTCCCTCCAATTTGAATACTTGCCGTCAAATTGGCGCTTTTGGTTCTGTGTTAAATTACTAGTATACCCTTGTTTGACAATTCAATTCGGTTTAACTTTAACAATTAAAATTATAATTAGAATTGGTGCTGTTTATTTTTTATATTAAAAGACTTATTTGTTTTATATTGACTACTTACTAGGGGTGGGCACGGTTTGGTTCGGTGCGGTTTTGAGTGAAACCAAAATCAAAATTGAAATTTTTTGCGGTTCGGTTCGGTGCGGTTTCAAACGGTTTCAGTTTGGTTTTTAAGAAAAAATGTACAATTTGCAATTTAACATATTAATAAGCATTTCCTAGTAGCAATAGGAAAAAGACATTTGTTATGTAAACAATTAGCATGTTGCATGCAGTTGTGATGTTAAAATATGTTTGTGCAACAAAAAGGTGTCCCGTACAAGGTATAACATAAAACAAGTTGAATAACTTTGAATTCATTAAACGTGAGCGAAACTTTCATATTAGAATATGTGATATCATGCTTCAAATGAGTGAACTTCATTAGATCATTGTTCGACTCTTGATAACATGTTTAGTCCACCCTTGTACATATATGTGTGCATGTGTGTGTGTGTGATGGTATAAAATAACAAAGGTCATTCAAGTTAATGAATGAAAGAAAGTGATGAATGATGATATTCTAGTGTGGTTGAGTTCATACCAAGTGTATAGATTTTAACAAACAACCATTTAAAACATGAAATCTAATATGGACATTTAATTAAATGTTTATTAATATTTACGGTGCGGCTCGGTTTTTAGTGTGGTTTTCAAAAGCCAAAACCAAAACCAAACCGTTTTCTATGTTGCAGTTCGGTTTCAAAACCGAAACCGTTTCAAAACCGCAAAACCAAACCGTTAGGTGCGGTTCGATTTGGTTCGTGTTTCGGTTTCGGTTTTTGGTTCTAAGTGCCCACCCCTATTTCTTGCACTATAGTAAGATGCTTGTGCCGCATATCGGAACATCTGAAATGTAGATTCTACCTTCTAAAACAACTTTTTGTACTCTTTAGCTTTTGTGTCATTTCCTCGAGGCTTCTGTCATTCCTTTCCTGGTCTAAATCAAGTTTTTGCTTTAATTCCATTTTATTTTCATCTAGCTATATCATTGAACACAAAAAAAAGTAAATACTTGAGGCTAAAACATATGAATTGGCACGCTTTAATAAAGCATGAGATAGATGTTCCAATCTTACTGTATCATAAATCTCATCATTCTTCTCGAAGTCGCCACATTTTTGTGGGAGGATATGGATATGAACATGGGGTTTAGTATGTCCGGCTTGTGGTCCATCCTAAGGTTCAAACAATGAGGACATAGTTAGCTTCGGGGGACATAAAACTATTACAATGTGTAGCAACAAAATCTTCAGAGCCTAAGATATGAGAAATGTGAGATGTATAGAAAATGTGGGGTGGGTGTATGTATAAAATATAAGGTGTATATTGAGAATGTGGGGTGTGGGGGTATTATGGGAAAGTATGTGGGGGTGTATTAAGATAATTTTTAAGTGAAAAAGAAAATGTGGGATGTATTAAGTATGTGGAGTTTATTCAACAATTTGTGGGGTGTTAACATAATAAGCCATTAATGATTTTATATGATTTAATTAGGATTTTGATTTGATTTGATTTAGTCTAGTTTCGTTGTTTTGATTTATTTACTAGTATTGCTCCTTTGTAATCCTATAAATACCTCCTTATAAAGAAGAATAAAGTATTAAAGTTATTATTTGAGAATTGTTAGATTGTAGAGAATTCTAAATTTAATTATCCTAAACCCTTTATTTTCAACTTGATATCATAGCAGAATTCAATTCTTGGTTGAACCTTGTTGTGAGCGCTTCCCTATGGTTGCACGAAGCTAATTTTCTTCATGCACCCACATGCCATGAACCTGAGGGTGAAAATCGTCTACGATTGTTAGGAGAAGATAAGTTTCCGTTGCCATGAAGAAGAGAAAAAGAAAAAAAGTTGTGCTGTCGTTGCCTTAGGAAAAGAGAGAAAAAAAAAATTGGCATGATAGGATCCGTTTCTTATGGTTGAACCTTTGAAAAATAAAATCGTCTACTTTTAAAAAGATTAACGCTAGTTCCAGCTGAGTATTCAAAAAGAGGCGTTAGTTCTGACAGATTGTGATTTGTTGAACCTTTGAAAATATTGGAGTTAGTTTCAACGTATCTGTGAAGATTTCCGACACATGTGGCTCACTTAATGTGTGGTCCCATGTGAGGGGAGGTGTTGAATTTACGAAGTTTCAAATTAGATCTTATTTTCTTCTTCGCAAACTTATGATTTCACATCTTGAGTTTGAAGGGAAGGGGTGTTGGAAAATAAAAAAGAAAGTATTTCAGGGATACGATTTATTTAGTAATTTTACATGATTTAATTAGGGTTTGGATATGATTTGATTTAGTGTAGGTTTCCTTGTCTTGTAGACAAATGATTGTTTTGATTTATTTCCTAGTATTGCTCATTTATAATTTATCCTAAACCCTTTATTTTCAACTAGTAAAAAATGAATCAGGAAAAGTTTATAGGAGGATTAAGAAATACACTCCATGGTCATTGCAAAAGTAATGACACTTTTCAAGTATGGATCTTCAAATCCCTCTTGCATGCTTTTGTAATGGCCACAAAGAGCTTTTATAATCCCCCTCTAATATTTTGTGATCTTTTGGACAAATGATATCTTACATTAATTTATCTATTAAATTATAAAACAGAAAATTCAAATTTCAATGTAGAAATTATATATACTAAAGCGCAATGAGAAAAACATTGTTCCTAAGGACAGTGTAAAGATGACATTGCCCCTGTTTTTCTGTTTAAATTGTTCTGTCTTTTTCTTTCTTGCACAGTGAAATGACTAAAAAGTCAGGACATACGTGTTGCTTTTATACGATAGTGCGTTGTCATCTATTGTGCGTGTCGTCTCCTCTCTATTCGGTTTACCTTTTCACTGCCTGATAACCCTCGCTGCTTTTCTCTCTTGTTCATAGCCATCGCAAAACCCATTTCAAACCTTCAAACCAACAAATTCAATTTCGCAGTCTCTCATACCTAATCCAAACCCTCAAACCAAAAACTCGATTCAAATACCAAGCCGCTATTGGAATTCACGCGAATTGTTTCTGGGCGGATGCAAGTGCCCCGTCTCACCTCTCAAAGGCCAATCTTTCTCAAAACTGCCATTAGAGCTTCAAACCCGAGCGTTGCCGCCAAGTCTTCTTCTCTGGGACTCTACTTCGCCAAGCAGTACGAACTTACGGTTCCCAACGTCGACTTGGTTCTAGAGGACGTCCACCCCTATCTCATCGCCGATGGCAATAATGACGATGTTGTCTCCGTTGAAGACGGCGCCGTTTCACTCAAGCTGGAAGGTGGGTTTGATTCAAATCTGCTTTTTTTCCTATGAATTTTTTTGGGAAATTATAACAATTGGGAAAAATATAGGTAATTTTGTGAATTGCAATCCAATAGGGATGACAACGGTTCGGTTTGGGGACGGAAATGTTATGACACATCCCAACCCGGAATGTCCATTAGGACCCCGAATCGAGCTGTGATGGCCGACATTGGAAGGTGACGAAGCCATAAAGTATAATGATGTGGAAAATGTGAATAAATTTAAATCTAAAAGTGCCTAAAAAAAGTGCGCTGTGAGCGGGAATGAGCCCATTTCACACGCGAAGTCAGAGCATAAGTAAAGTAAAGTAGTGTGGATAAGGATCATACCCTCAGAGGTAGCCACCTATACAGAGATTCGCCAAGAATCCTCGTCAATACAAACTTTTAGCAACTAAAACCTGGATGGGCGAAAAAAAAAACAGAAAACGTGAGTGGGCAAAAACAAAGTTTTTGAAAACATCTTTCTTTTTAAAATGTAATAACCCCTCACCATAAAACCCGTATAATTTCCCAGAAAATAATAATACATACGTACATAGAAATCATGCTTGAGAGTAATGAAAACCAGGTATATGCCATGTCAAGTATCTCAGCAATGAAATAAGTAAGTCAGGTGAAATAAATCAATGTAAAATGATATGTCAGCCGGAGTCACCTAACGTGACCTGTACGGCTGAGCCGATAACTCATCTACCAATTCCTGCACACGAGTCGGAACCACCTAATGTGGTCTGTACAACAGGCTGGGTGTAAATAGATACGCTCAAGTGTTACGATCACGTCAAGGCTGTGCGAAGTATCCCAATTCACATATGAGTCGGAACCACCTAGTGTGGTCTGTACGACAGGCTAGCACCTGCCTTGGATCCAAGGTGAACGTGTGGTGCGAGAGGTGAACGATCATGTGAAGGCTAGGCTTTAGCCTCGGGCGAAGCACTAACACCTGGGTGCAGGATAATGAGCACTAATGCATCTAAACATACCCATACCCATATCAATCACTATCATCAATATGCACTCACCTGAAGCTTACCTGGGCATCTGTAGCGTCATGCAATGATATGCATATCTATACTAACACATATACTAAAATATGATGCAATTGACATGGCATTTAAAAACGTAAATCCATTTAAAACAATTTATGGGAAAATGTAAAGCATATATACGTATATATATAAAACCAAAATCCCACTCACCAGGAGTTCGCGCTACAACTCCCTAGCACGAATATCGAGGCGTCACGGACAATTGGCGTCAAGAATAATTGTCAAATCATATCTCAGAATTCTTATCGATAGAACATGTAACTTACGTAACACACATCCCTAAAGGAGTTCTAGAATGATTTGAGACCCATTGACCAAAAGTCAATCGTCGATCCTACAACCCTACGTAACTCAATCTGGAAGATCCGCACCTCAGATTTCCAATCTGTAACTTCTACAAATCCACATTATGTACTAAAGTTTTATTACAATCTAACGGTTGGATCTCCGTCAATTGCAAATTCAAGTGGCGGTTAACGTTTTATTTTATGAACTTGCAAATCCAATTCGGGAAGATCCGTATGTCGGATTCCCGATCTGTAAGTTCCTAATATCCTCAAATATTATGTACCATAACGTATCAAAGTTTGGTGACGATCCAACGGTCGGATCATCGATTCATATAATAATCAAGTGATATACCTTAATCAAACTAGGCTCACAATAATCAATTCACATCATATGGATATCAAATATGAACTCAGGGCATAGGACTTAAAACGACATCGTCAATCCACTGGCCACACGCAGCCGCGAGTGGCGGTCGACCGCCTCGACTCGCCGAAAAATTCAATTATTTCTAAAAATTACCAAATTTTACAGGAAGGAAGATCTCAATGAGAAGAACAAGTTTCATACCTATGGCCAAGGCCAATTTGGCTAGGAAAAACTCTAATTCCACTCAAATCCGTCGGAAACCCTATAAAGATGGTGCTTCGATTCGTCCTCAAACAAGCTCTGACGCCCCCGAGGTTGATTGGGCTTTATTTCTGAGGTTGAGGGAAGCCAATTGGTGGTGGAAATGGGTTGAGTTAGTTTCATGATTTGTGAATCGCCACCGTACACCCATAAGCTCCACCGTCGATTTTCTTCCTAAAACTAGCACCAAATTCCTCCTAATTTTGGGTGGAAGTAGAAAGGGGAAGGCTAGGGAGTCATTTCCAGGTGGTGATTTGCCTCAATTCGCCATAAAACACCGTGAATGGCGTCGAGTTTGCAAGCCCCGTCGGGTCAGGTTGCACGAACTGGGCAGGGATCCATGATCTCGTGCCTCTCTCTTCTCTCCCTCCCCCTCCTTTCTTCCCTTTCCTATTCGTCCACTCTTCTCATCTCCCCTCTCCTTATTGGCCGACTTCCCATCCTCATTCTTCATTTCTCTTCATTTCTTTGTATCCTAACAGTACATTTATCTCCCTTCTCTTCTTCATTTTCAATCCCAGCCACACAGTGGCCCTATCTGATGGTTCCAGAAAATCTAGAATCTTCTAGCAATGTCAACATTACAAAAATATCCCTAACTTTAAACGTTAATAACTCATTCATTATAGCTTCAAATTACTTTATGTTTGCGCCCACACGTTCGTAGCGACGAGTACTACGAGGATATGCCAAGAAAACTAGTCTTACGTGATATAACACGGCAGTCAACAATGCATTTGCCTCGAATGGCATTTTTGTAAATTCACTTATAAAAATTATAATTTTTGGGGACGGGTCGTCATATGTTATATTCATCTCCATAACCACGAAAATTAACCATATCCATAATCACAAATTAACCATCGGGAATTATCCATAACCATACCCACCGGGTAACAGATTTTCAATCGGTTAATGGTTATATCCATCTTGGTCAAAAACAAAAAATTATATTCATCCAATTGGTGCACAATAATTTAGTAGATACTAATTTTGTCATTAAACAACTGCATCTCATAATAAGATAACAATGAATGAATTTGGTAGAGTATAAAAATAAGAGTATTGAATAAAACATTGATGATGTGAACTGTTGATATCTCCCATAAGCATTATGTTTGTTGCATAATGAATATAATACAGGAGTTTGATGCATAAGGAATATAGTATAGGGTTCGGTGAATAATGAATATGGTAATAATAGCATAGCTTCTTTATATATATATATATATATATATATATATATATATATATATATATATATATATATATATTATTCGGTTCGGATTCGGGGATGAATACGGATTGAGGACCCCTATAACCATATCCAAAACCATAACCGATTAAAGTTCACGGTTTTTCCACATATCCATTATATATCCAAATTTTCATACCCAAATCCGCTCCATTCGGGTGGTTATCCACAGTTATCGAGTTTCACGGTTTAAATTGCCATCCCTACAGTCCAAACCCGAACTAATTTAGTCCTGCATCTACAAATCTATTTGTAATTAGTGACCTCTAATAAGATGAATTAGGTAAATTATGAATCCTTTAAGATAAAATTAACATGCTCAGTCTCTATTTTGTGTTTGGCCATAATAATTTGTCGTTACAGTAAAATTAATGATTCAAGGCTTTTTATCCAAAATGGTCCCTGAGATTTGCATAACACATCACTTTGGTCCCTGAGATTGAAAATCAATAGAAATGGTCCCTGAGATTGTCCACCATCCATTATTTTGGTATTTCCGTTAAAAACTCCGTTAAGTGTCCCCAAACACTTGGTCGGAAGTTTAGGCAATTTTCAAAGCTTCATAACTTAATCGTTTCTTAACCAAATTTGACCCATAATATATCAAAATGAAGATAGGAAAGTGTAGAACAAGATTATACCTATTTTGAAGCCCAATGGTTACCGGATATAGTCAGAAAATAGCTTGAAAGGTGACTGGTCAACGGAAAAACTGGAAAACTCGCCGGAAACTGGATAAACTTTAAATGTTCATAACTTCTTCAATACTCAACGAAATCGAGTGATTCAAAAAATGAAAATCATACTTCTCGACGAGATGAAGAGAATGGTACCCTTCTCAAAGGCTAACTCTCCGTGGTTTGACCGTAGAATGGCTCGAAATTGGTTGTCTTGGTATTCAAGTTAGCCAGTTTCGAGCCAGTTTCAGGCCAAACCACGGCGTGTTAGCCATCAGGAAAGATACTATTCTCTTTGTCTCATCGAGAAGTATGATTTTCGTTTTTGAATTACTCGATTTCGTTGAGTATTGAAGAAGTTATGAACGTTTAAAGTTTACCTAGTTTCCGGCGAGTTTTCCAGTTTTCCCGCGAACTAGTCACATTTCAGGCTATTTTCCGGCCATCTCCGGTAACCATTGGGCTTCCAAATAGGTATAATCTTGTTCTACACTTTCCTATCTTCATTTTGATATATTATGGGTCAAATTTGGTTAAGAAACAATTGAGTTACGAATCTTTGAAAATTGCCCAAACTTCCGGCCAAGAGCTCCAGGACACTTAACGGAGTTTTTAACGGAATGACCAAAATAATGGATGATGGACAATCTCAGCGACCATTTCTATTGATTTTTAATCTTAAGGACCAAAATGATGTGTTATGCAAATCTCAGGGACCATTTTGGCTAAAAAGCCATGATTCAATGGGGTTGTGTTTAATTTTTTTTGGAGTTTAAATTAAAGGGTTGAGCTTGATGACTGTACTCTTTTCTTTTTGTCTTTCCTTTGCTGCATTATGTTTAAAGTTCAAATGGGTTCTTCAATTTTTTTTTTGTTTTGTTTTGTTTTTTAGAGTTTTCTTGGGTGAAGTTTGGTTTTTTATGGTGAATTCTTAATTGGGTTTTGCTTATTTTTCTGTCTCCGAATATAAGTTTTAGATACTTTTTTTTTGTTTTTCTCTAATTTTTAAATTTATTTATTTTTTCTATTTAATGTGAGAAAATGGCTTCAAAGTTGGATTTTCCAATGTCCGGGCAAAGGAAAACAGAAGAGAACACCAATGGTGGTGACGATGGAGAAATCCTTCTGTGCGGTGGAATTGACGGTCCATTTGTAGCATTCAGCCTAGTTTATAAGAGCAGGGGTCAAAGTGAAAACCAATGATATGGGGATTTGTTTAATTTTATCAAGTTTTGTACTACGTAAAACTCCCCCCATTTAACATAGTTTTAAATACTGATTAGTATATCTGTAAATAGAAAGGTGAGTATGGTTGTATATATGTAGTAGTAGAATTAAAAACATTGTTACAATTATGTGTAACTAGAGTTGTAAACCCGTAGCATTGCGTGAGCTTTTTTGCTTGTAAAGCGTATTATTCCAACGTGTTTAGCTAAACTTTTTAGTTACAAAATTACGGTGGCCTCTTCTCTTTTCCCGGGTAAAACAGGTATAATGGTCTCTCCATTTTTCCACTTGCTGGTAAAAAGTAAAAACTTTGAAACGACTTCCATCTTATTTCATTGACCAAAAAGGAATAATTTGGGTTCACCAAAAAAGGAATTATTTGGTAAATTTTGGTGAATCACGAATCAGAAAAGAGCAGGTTGGGAGGCTTGGTCTTCGGGTGTCGGTGACTGAGATGGACTTGCCATCGAACCGCCATGGACGCTGAATAAAATACACATCAAACAACCCAGAAGAGATCGTATTGTCCTTGTTTCTTCAACCCCAAATTATTACTATTTTTTCTTCATTTTCTCTGTCAATTTCCTCTCTGCTGCTGAAGCCAAAAGCCAGAGTCTTTGGAGTCGGAAAATAAAGCCCAACAATTTTGAAGGAATCATCCAACCAATCCACCTTTCGACGTCCCACCACCACCTTTACCAGATTGCTAAAGAACCCATTGCCTTCTTGGGGTCATATCCTTCAGGACCCTTCCACTTTTGCTGGGTTGCTGATTTTGTAGCTGAAGAAAGAGAAGGACTGGGGGAAAAAGATGAGAATTTGGATGCTGGGTTTTGCTGGGTTTCTTGTTGCTGCCTTTGTGGTGGGGTTTGGTTCAGGGGAGCAGGCCCGCACTGAGAGAATTTCAGGTAGGGGACAGAGAGACTATTTTTTTCGATTTGATTGCTCTTGGGTTTTTGCTATTTTTCGGTTTCGAATTTCATTTTGCTGCCTTTAACAGCTACCTGGGTGTTGATCAATTGAAGTTTTGGTTCTGAATCTTTTGATTGATGGGGTCTTCGTAGGTTTGGTATATCTATTGGATCTGTTATCTAAATTTGATGTTCAATTGGACATATGGAATGTTGGACCAAAAATTATGCCGTTTTGATCCTATTTGGTCTTTAGAAGTCTGTCTATTGTATTTAGATTCAGAATCTGCTGAGGAATACAAGTGTATGAGAACTTAAAGTATGGTTTGTTTGCACCGAATGTAGGTAGTGCTGGTGATGTTTTGGACGATGACCCAGTAGGAAGGTTGAAAGTTTTTGTGTATGAGCTTCCAAGCAAATACAACAAGAAGATTCTTCAGAAGGATCCCAGATGCCTCAACCATATGTTTGCAGCTGAGATCTTTATGCATCGGTTTCTCCTGTCTAGCCCCGTCCGAACCCTTAATCCTGAAGAAGCAGATTGGTTTTATACTCCTGTTTACTCCACTTGTGACCTGACCCCCAATGGCCTTCCTTTGCCTTTTAAGTCACCACGGATGATGAGGAGTGCAATACAACTCATTTCTTCGAATTGGCCTTACTGGAACCGGACAGAAGGTGCTGATCACTTTTTTGTAGTGCCTCATGACTTTGGAGCATGTTTTCATTATCAGGTTAGAAGCTTGGTTTGCTTCTTCTTAATTCTCTCATAGCATTCTGACGGTTTGTAAGTTGGACCAATTGGAATAATTATGTTAGCTTGTTCCAATATGCTTGTAGAGCTTACTTCTATCATGATGTAAATTCATGTGTTGTATTTGAGCATGTCAATCAACTGAATTGGTTCCATGTATAACTATTGCAGGAAGAGAAGGCGATTGAAAGAGGAATTCTTCGCATGCTCCAACGTGCAACTTTGGTTCAGACTTTTGGGCAAAAGAATCATGTTTGCTTGAAAGAGGGCTCGATAACAGTTCCTCCTTATGCTCCTCCACAGAAGATGCAAACCCACCTAATTCCTGAGAAAACTCCGAGGTCCATCTTTGTTTACTTCCGAGGATTATTTTATGATGTGGGAAATGACCCAGAAGGTGGTTATTATGCAAGGTAATTCTTCCATAACCTTATGTAAATGTTGAAAAAAATGGTGTCTAAGTCTCCCATAGTGTTTGAACGCACAAAATGCATCCTTTCATTGGTTGATGAGAGAAGTTCTGCCGTTTTATGAGGTTAAACAGCGTGACGGCATTTCATTTTCTAAACTAGATACTAACTTCTGATAGCCGTTGAACATCAGAAATGAGAGTTTGGGGTTCTTTGGTTTGCCTGATAACACTAATATGAAAATAGGTCAGGGCAGGAGATGGTATAACTTTTTGTACTTTACAGAGGTGCACGAGCAGCAGTGTGGGAGAACTTCAAAGACAATCCCCTTTTTGACATCTCTACCGAGCACCCCACCACATACTATGAGGACATGCAACGAGCAGTTTTTTGTTTATGCCCTCTCGGCTGGGCTCCTTGGAGTCCAAGATTGGTTGAAGCAGTGATTTTTGGCTGCATTCCTGTTATCATAGCAGACGACATTGTTCTACCCTTTGCCGATGCCATCCCTTGGGAAGAGATTGGCGTGTTTGTAGATGAGAAAGATGTCCCCAACTTGGACACCATACTCACTTCCATCCCACCTGAACTGATACTGAGAAAGCAGAGATTGCTCGCTAACCCTTCGATGAAGCAAGCCATGTTATTCCCACAACCTGCCGAAGCAGGAGATGCTTTCCATCAAGTTCTAAACGGACTTGCGCGCAAGTTGCCGCACGGCCCTGATGTTTTCTTGAAGCCGGGTGAGAAGATCCTGAACTGGACCGCAGGGCCAGTGGGCGACCTGAAACCTTGGTAGCCACTGTGACTTATTACCTTCTCTTCAGCCAAGCCTCCAAAATTTACTGTAGTAATTTTGTTATAGTTGAGATGCCGATTTTCATGACTGTAAAAATTTGGATTTCGTGAAAAGGTATCAGATTATACACTTTTCTTTTGTAGCGTGACTTGGATTGTTATAATTTCATTGAAAGCATGATGGTGATTGTTCCATCGTTTAATTTGAAGTTTGTGAATCCCAGGAGAGATTTTTCAGTCTGACTGTTACACGAGGTGGTACACCACGTGTCTCTATATAAATGATGGGTTATGTGTGTTAAAATGTTAATAACTTAAAAATTTAAAAATTTAAAAATTTCACCACTTGCATAAAAAAATGTGGTGTACTATCCGTCTTCCCGTCACAACTAAAAATTTCTCCACACGAACGAAATACTCGGGTTTATGACTTCGCTGTGCTTACTTATACAGGTTATTTGGATTATTTTAATTCTTGACTTCTCGTGCATTTACAAATAATACCAACGAAATAAACAAATACACGGCAGTCACACTTTGCTGTGCAATTATTGAATACAAAGAATTGAATTACTTAGGGGACTTGTTGGTTTCGTTCTTATGACTTTCTTATATTCTTTTAGTTTGAAGTATTCCAAACAAGTAAAAAAAGTTGTCTAGCGGGCTCATTTGCGTCGGCTTTTGAAAAGGCTAAAGATAACTTTCTAATAAGGAAAAACGCTTATGATAACATTTGAAAGAAAAATTTAAGTGTTTTTAGATCATAGAAGTATGATTTCTAAATCAGGTATACACTTCCAAGTTCTTTTCTATAAAACATTTTTTTAGTAAAAGTTTTAACGAGTTGCTCCATTAAGTGATCTATCTCATTAGCACTTTTGTTTTGTTTGTTTCGTTTTTTTCTTTTTCTTTTTTTTTTTTTAAGTAAAAACACTTCTAGAAATAGAGCTTATGCCATAAGTACTTTTTTAAAAAAAACAAACCGGAACGAGCCCAAAAAATAATAAAGATGAATGATATCTATCTTTTCCACTTGCCTTTTCCTACTTAAACTTTCTCACTCAATAGATGTCATGTCAACTTTATTTACACCTACACACTGTTCTAAAAATCCCCGCCTAGCGCCGCCTAGGCGCTAGGCGGCTGGTCACCGTCCCGATTAATGTCTAAGCGTTTGAAAATTAAGAAAGAGCTCCTAGACTAGCTGAGGTGCCCGCCTAGACCGCCTAGGCACCCGTCTAGCCCGTCCAAACCCGCCTAGGCACCTGCCTAGGTTGCGACTCACTTAGACAGAAAATAGATAACTTTCAATTTGCATTTAATTCTTTTTAATAAATTGTAAGAGACTTGTTGAATACTTAAATGAGCACATACTATATAATTGTTCCCCACGTTTTCATTATGTTCCAATACTTCATAATACATATGCCATTCTATTTTGTAGTTTATGATGAAGTTATATTTTAAGTATAAACAGACACATATTTGCACGAAATATAATGGATTTACTTAAATCCGCCTAGTCCGCCAAGGCACCCGCCTAGGTGCCTAGGCGCTAGGCCCAACCCACCGCCCGACTAGCGCCTAGCGTCTTTTAGAACCTTGCACCTACATATATATATATATATTAATTAAATTTCAGATGTCAAGCAAATCATTAATATTATCCGTCAAATTTAAATAGGAAGCATAGCTAGCATTCCTAATAAATAAATTAGAAGCGTCGAGAGGTGCTGCTGGTTGTAACTTGTAGTAAGTGTTTGGTATGTGGGATTACGAAGGCCACGCGACACCCAACGACACTCGCACAATTCCGATTCACCTTTTTCGTTCCCACCACTCTCTTATCCTCTTCATATCTTCCTCTCATTCCTTCAACTCTACAGTTTCACTCGCTTCCCTGTAGCTCCTACTGTCCTACAACATGGCCCTGCAACTGCAGGCGCCCACCACAAGAAACCGCCTAGTGCCACCGTCTCCGTTAGCAGCTCCGAAGGGCAATGCCGGCCTCCGACAACCATCCGATAGCTTCGCTCTAAAGTCGTCCTTCTTCTCTTCATCACACCACCTCTTATTGCTTTCTCCCAAGCAAAAGCCTCTTGCTTCTTCCTCTGCACCCAAGTTCTCCATGCGCGCCGCCTCCAAAGGAGCCTATATTTGTCGCGATTGCGGGTACCATATTATTACACTTTTTATTCTTGACATGGCGATATTCTAACTCTTCTAATCTATGGGGAGCGAGATTTGAATTTGGGTTTTTTTTTTTGCTGTTCTTTATTCTTGATCGTCACGATGATGCAGGTATATATACAACGACAGAACTCCCTTTGAGAAGTTACCTGACAAGTATTTCTGCCCTGGTAAAAATTAAGCACTTCATTTTTTTACACAACCTACATTTCACCATCAAATTTCAAAGCTATTCATTTGTACAAATGATTAAACTCGTGTAAGTAATCTGTGGTTTGCAGTTTGTGGTGCTCCGAAACGGAGGTTTAGGGCATACCAGCCTCCGGTGACCAAAGACGCCAACAGCAAAGATGTCCGGAAGGAACGAAAAGCGCAGTTGCAGAGAGAGGAAGCAATCGGGAAGGCACTGCCTATTGCTATCGTTGTCGGAGTTGTGGCACTTGTTGGATTATACTTCTACATCAACGTCGGCTTTCAGGGATAGATCAGAGTAGCAGATTCTGTAACCTCATATGTATTGAACACAATCATTTGTATAATTTCATTCGATTCGTAGAATAAATCTTTCTGTTGAATTTTACTTCCGTCGCGTCTGCAACTGAATGCACAATAAGAACAAAGAGGATCTACGCAAAAAATTGGTGTCTCCAGAAAGTAGGATGAACTCATGGAAATCGATAGTAGCACAGCCGTGAATTCCTTCAAATATCGAATGCAGCTAACACTTACGGATGCATTCCTCAACATGTAAGCAACATCTGCATGTACTAGACGGGTTTTCATACACCGGCACAGTGGCAGATACCAAAATTTCGCTTGAAACCTAAACTACGATATTCAGTAAACGAGAAGAGCGAGAGAAAGATGCAAGCTGATACGAAAAATACCATTAATAGAGTTGAGCTACGAAAAATTTGAGCATTTACATAGGATGGTTACAGGTATCAAGTGATTATTCTTGCAAAACAAAAGAACCCTCTATTCTTTTCTCCATAGACTGCTGAATAGGAAAATTTAAAGAAGAGAACATGTCGTTGGTACTAGAGGCCGGGGCAGGCTTGAATTCGTACGGACCTTCCTTTGGACCCCAAACCTGTAACAATACAAAGCACGTTGACCTACTCCCGGGAAAATACCATATTATAGCATCCAGTAAGGGAATTATAGAACGACAGACTAAGAGGATAAACTGACCTGATTTCCATCACCATCAAATCCCCTATCCCAGGCATGTATCTCATTATTTTTATGAATTGCAAGCTCCGAAGTACAGTACGCTGCTCCATTCTGTAACAAACGGGGAAAAACGATATATCACTGAATAACAGTCATTTGATTCATAGCAATTTCAACTATCAAGTAACCAACTGGTTATCCATGGACCCGTAAAGGAAAAAAGACCAAAACCAAAAGAATTACCCATAAATTAGGAAAGCTGTCAGGCGGAGTTGAACCTTCATATAAACAGCGTTTCCCACGCTCACAACGTTTCAGATGTATTGTTGTCAAATGCTCTGCAATGTCCTGCAGACAGAGATACGTTTTAATAAAAACTTTGAAAGCATATCTATAAATGTTTTTAAATGGTTAAATATCAGACAATCTAATTCCCGGATGATGTAGCAACTAGCATTTTTAAGTGCTTACTCACACTTGGGCCTGAAGCCTCACAGGCAAGGCTATAACATCAACGGTCCCTGGTAATGACTGTTACGAAAATAAGGGATTTAAAAAGAATTCAGGCCTGTGAAATTCCGAAGTTTTCACTAAGACCATCTTAGATAACATTTTTAGATAAGATCCATTCTCTGAAAGGTTCAATGCTAAAGAAGTTATATCAGGTTGAACTTAGCAAGTTAAAAGACGTCTATAAACTAAAATTAGTATTTTCAACACCATAACTATAAACTGCATTTGCAAGCCACAATAATGTGTTTGATACCAGAGTATCTAAAAGTATGCATTGACAAGCTAAGATTATGAATTCGATGCGAATAGACTAACCCCGATAACTTCTTCAGTAAGAGGTCGCTGGTCCTTCGAGCGATCACAGAAATTCTTGTACTCCTCCGCATCTCTGATTGCATATGAGCTTAGCTGCTCATTAATAAAAAAAATTCAATAAATTAGAACCTCAGAGAATCCCAAGATACATCTCGCACACTCTAGTTTCATGCTATTGCATTAAGTAAAAGAGAGCTAGTAACAATTTACTTAGTAAATACTCTGTGAAAAGAGAAGTTCACACAGATTAAGATAACATTAACATGCTCTTCAAACTAAACTGTAAAACGGATTATACACCCACCTCGACATCGCATTTCAATTCTTTCGGGCAAGGTTTCACCATATAAAATCTCTGCAACCAGGAAACACTAACAGTTACTCAAAAGAACAAATAATGGGCAAGTAAGTTTGCCAAGAATTGAAATTTGAAGGCATGAACATACTTGTCGAAACGGCTTCTGAGGAGTCCTCCAAAAAGCCTACCAAAACCCCACAAATTCAAGCTTAAATGCAACCCAAAAAAACCAAACTTTACAGCAAAAAAATTACAGAATTTTGCATAGAACAATAAGCTTACTTGTTCAAAGTACAAAACATTAGAACCATCCACCATTTCAGCTGCTGGGCAAGTTACCATTCTGCAAGAAAATCAAGAAATCATGTAAAATTAAACCAGAAAACCCTTTCCGCAAAAAAACCCAATTGAATTGAACATGAAAGGAACGAAGAATTGTGGCCCAATTGGGTTTTGGAGACCCGCCTGATGTTGAAGTAGTGGTCAGGATCTCTGGCCGCTTGGTCTTTGGAGAACTTCTCGCCGGAGAGAGAACGGGAAACGAGGCGGGCGTGGTCCCACCGGGTGGTGGACTTGGTGAGCCGCTTCAGCAGCAGAGCTCCGCCTATCATCACCAGCGTCTTCACCACCAGCCCGCGAGCCACGCTCCATCCTCCCGCGGAATCGGAGCTGCCGCTACCCGGCTCCGACCCGATTACCATTTCCTTTATTACAATCTCAATCACTCAGTGTGTTTACTGCTACTGCAACTAGTACCATTTCGATTGAATTCAGCCACACCCCACAAATCTAGAGATAATCCTTAAAACACCTTTTTTCTATTTCTAAATTTCTCTGTATTTGAAATTGAAATGTGAAATTATAGAACTGGAAATTGATCAAATGGGTTGGGTTGGGTCGGGTCGAATCGCTTGGGTTCGGTTCATCCAGACCGTTTATCTGGATGTGGTAAAGCTAACATCGGCCGTCGGCTTTGTTTCAAGACCTTACCAATTATTGCCACGTTGCCGTCAGCATTCCGTCCAAAGACATGATAAAGTGGCGGAGAAGGTTCATCTTGCGAAATAAATTTGCTCACGTGATTGTAATGAAGATCATTTATTTATCATTATTAAAATTTCAAGATCTGTACAGTAGATAAATACAAATCTTAAAATTTAAACTCATTCAACGACAATAAATAAGAAGATGCGCATTACCACTACTTAAAAACATTTCTTAACAAAAATGGATGGCCACTTGTCATATATACAATGCATATTCTCTTACTAGATGATCTGGCACATCATATTTTTGGACTCTCAATCTCAACTATTGTGAGAGAGCTACCCTACTAAAATATCCTTCCAATTTGACACTAATAAACATTAAAGGCCTAATTGAATAAATAGGCCTCGTGGTAATAGAGTATTCAGAAAATAGCCCCTTGTGGTAAAATTTTTTTTGATTTAAACCCCTGTTGTAAAGTCCGTTATGAATCAAGCCCAAAATCAAAAATTCCATTAATTTCTCCGTTAAGTTAGGATCTTGAGTCTCTACATTTAGACTTCATGCATTTACCCGCATTTCGCTACATCTGAGTCATTACATGTCGTTATGTTTTGTTCCCTTTCATCAGTTGTTGCTTTTGTGCATCTTCACCGTGTCCCCAGCCCGCCGCTCGACTAACGGCGAGCATCTTTTAAAACCTTTGTATTTCTTTGTCGATAATGCACCGGCATCAATAACATACTATAGGGAGCAAAAAATCAAACTTGAAACCTCGAATGCATAGTTAAATGCTCTTAACTAACTGAATTACAAACACTTGAAGCTGGTACATTTTCTTACCTACAATGATATTTATAGTATGGATGGTATATCGACAGTCCATTCTTATTAGTTACAAGAACGTTGTTTAAGCTGGTTTATTTTGAAAATTTCAAAGGCTACAACTCAAGTCCAGAAGCAAAGAACCAAAAGAATAATTCAGTTTTCTAATAACTGCACCATTTGATTACACAATTTATTTCCTTTCATTCATTCTGGAACGCATGCCAAAGTGTATCGACTATATTATCAATATGTTACATTGTAAAACGAGAACCATACCTCTTGGGTTTATTGAATCCACCGGTGTTCAACTTGAGACTCGGCATTGCAAGTTCTATGTCCGTCGGTGTTTAACTTAAGACTAGGCATTGCAAGTTCTAATTCGCATTTTTCATCGCTAACTGATTACACAAATCAACACACTACATCGAAATTTAACTTGAAAAGGTGATGGTAGAGCTACTGGTTCCCGGTTAAAGGGCCACCCTGGCTTTTCTTTATATCATCCCACCCTCTAACCCATGGCTGGCCAGGTGTTGCTCGTGTCTCGGGAGCAGCATAGCTGTTCAGGTTGGTCATGATCTTGTTGCGCACTGCAGTAAAAACCTACAAAAACAGATCATTTGAATGAAAACGGTCTATGGAGAATATAGCAACAAATGGAATTTGAACATTCAGATATCATTTCTCACAGGATTAGTTTGGAGTGCTTCGGGGGGTTGCTCCTGGCCACTTAACCACTTCCACAGATCTGGGTTTTCCTGTAGAAGGGAAAATGATATCAGAATGGCAAATGAAAAATCGAGCAAAAGTTTCTCCCTTGTCAATCGACTTTGCAATTTGCGTAGTATCAATTCTAGAAAAACCGTACATCTTACATCCAGTACATGAATAGGGAACTGACCATGCTCTAAGTGCTAAGTTCTGAGGTTAACAGGAAACATAGCATTTACTTGCACACTCTAAATCTTTGTTATTTCAACTGTTGGATGATGAAAATCCAGGGATTTAAAACATTTTATGTTTCTTGATATTTGATTTCAAGTGCCTGAGAACTCAACCGAAAATGTAAAGCCTCTTTTATTCACAAGTGGAACAACTATTTATTGCCAACATACATCACAAGACTGACCGGGGAAACAGTGAACACGAAAGCTCTAAATAACTGAAGAAGATAGCGCCATTATAAATAGTGTGCTGGTCACCCTACTCTTGAAAGCACCATATCCCTATATGTCAGTTAAACGCTCAGATGGATAACAAATATAATTCCGAGTTCCGACATTAAATACGGATGACCTTAAATACAGTGCTAACTTATGCTGGGAACCACCATGAACAAACACATCAGAGCTGGTGTTGCCTATGCAACACTTTCAGTTAGTCTACGATGACAATTAACATCAACTCACATTAGGGCTGTTACTATACAAGATTTGAGTCTTAGCAGAAAGCCTGTTTAAACTATTTCGCATATATCAGAAACTTATTAGTTAAATTCCAACGAAAAAACAACAAATTCGGCAGTGTTTTCTTTACTAATCACAGCATAACCTATCAAGCATTCGAAAGGGCACCGAAAGCAGAACATTTTAATGATCAAAGTGGTGATAAGAAATTTACCAGGTCAAGGACATCCACAAGAGATTTAATTCCCTGTTCATCCATGGAATGTATATGCTCCTCCACCCACTTCCCCAGAACCAAATCCAGCTCCAAAAACCCTCTCTGCTTGCTCCTGTATATCAATCTGTTCCACAACCCAAACCAATTCTTGTCTCAGAAGCAACAAAACCAATTATTTTTGGTTGTGTATAGAGGTAACTACGCGACAGAAAACTGAAAACGAAATGGTTACAGAAGAATTAGTGACCTGTTGAACAACCGCCTTTTGCTCTCTTGGTTGGAGAGGTCGATATCCAGATTGCTGCCATTGTTAGCGGAATAAGAACGCTGAACCAAACCGTATCCGAATTGAGGCCTGGAAAATGAAATCACACCCCAACAAAAATCAGAGCCAATTCACTCTACACAAAGCCACCGCCCTTACGAATAGCCATAGCAAATGAGGGAGGGAATCGACGAAAGAAGGGAATACCTGAGATGGGTTTCGGCGGGAGAGATGGAAGCGGTGGATTTGAGGGCTCGGTGGAGGCTGATCAAGCTTCTTCTCAAGCTCCCCATGTTTTCCTTTGTTTTTTTTATTGGTGTTCTCAGATAACAACGGAAGGGGAGAGAGGGTAGAGAAATGATACGATTTGTGGGCTTAAATTTGATCAACAATGAAAAGGGCCTGCCCGCCCCGACGGCGTCGTGGCCTTTTTACGTCCATGTGCTTGTGGCATCAATTCAGAAAAGGCAACGTACCTAAAAGCAGATGTTTGGCTTTGATATTTTACTTACTAAATTATTATGACTAATTTATTGTACAATTTAAGTTAAATTTTTCGTTTTTAGATTTAGCAGCATTTGTTTAGACTACTTACTAAATTATTATGACTAATTTATTGTATAATTTAAGTTAAATTTTTCGTTTTTAGATTTAGCAGCATTTGTTTAGAGACTACTTCGTTTTTTTTTTGTTTAGACTACTTTTTTTTTTTTTTTTTTTTTTTGTATAATTTAAGTTAAATTTTTCGTTTTTTGAACATTTGATTGAATTTTTTTTAATAACATTGCTTTTAACTAAAAATTTTTGTTGTCACCTAGTACTACGGTCTAGTAGTATTCATTTTCATTTGTATGTGAAAAGTCTCAGGTTCGATTTTTGTAAAGGTAAACTTGAACCACATAATTGCTACGCTCATTGTGAAGATAAAGCCACATCTTTATCAAACTCCTAATTAATTTTTAATCCAAAGCATTTCCAAAATAAATAAATACATAAAAGTATAGTAACCTACATAAAAATACATTATTTCATTAATGTCAGAGACTTCGATAAAAAACTGAAAACCAACAATATTTCAATAAAAGAACATTGATAGCTAGAGACAGCATCCAAAGTCTTCTTTTAAAATTTTAATGAAAAGGACATGAGTTATATCTCTTGTATGCTCTAACATATTATGTGCCAACCTCTTTATCACAGCATTTCAAAAACATTCATCGGTTGAACATGCGACACATCATGAAAGATTAGGGGAGAGAAGTGCATGTGGAAAACATGCATAGAAACAAAGTTTTATAAGAAAAGACGGTCTTCAAAATTGTCACGGAAGAATTTTTCAAAGTTAAGCCCAGAGTAGAAATAAAATTGTTGCCAACATATTTTTTTCTTTAAAAAAACATTAAAAGTAGTTATTAAAAATAGAAAATTCCCGGTCCAATAGATAGCTTTTTGTTATAGGTATAATTTACTGAACAATTATGGAAGCCATAGAGAGAGAAGGGGTGCAGCATAGAGAGAAGAAAGAGAGAGATGTGTAATTGTGGGTGTGTGTTATTCCACCCCATTGTGCCTTTATTTATAGTAGTAGAGAAGGTTAATTCCTTACCCTTTAGGATTACAACATTTAATAGGTAATCTACTCCTAATAGGAATATAAGATACATTCCCATATCTACTAGGATTTACACAATCACATTCTTATTCCAATAGGACTGCCACACTCCCCCTTGAGTGTGTAAATACTCAAGTAAATAGCGCATCAGGTCTTCAGCGATGAAGTAAGTACAGTTGATGAAGTCGTCGGCACAATGGGCAAATGCGAGTCTCAAATCAACGGAAGAATGCATAAAAAATAAAACTCACAAAACCTCGCTATGGTAAAACCCAAGGTGGGAGAAAACCCATAGTCTAAGGAGAAAAGTGAGAAGTTGCATTAAGTCAAAACTATACGTCTTTTGGACGCAAGTAGTAGAGCTCTCAAGGGTATGATCAGCCCAGGATGGGTGCCTCGTTAAAACCTAGTTAGGTAGCAAAAATCCAGTGGGAAAAATGCTCCTAATCGTAGGGAAAAAGAGTACATTAAGATCAAGTGAGTATACTTCTGAATACTCCCCTTGAGTTTGACATAACTTCCAAATGAGAACTACAAGCATTGCATATGATAGTTAGGCATACCAATTCCTCGGACAAGCTTCTTGGAAGGTTGGCTTCGGCAGTGACATCGTGTAGAGGTCGGCAAGGTTGTCTGGGATCGGCTTGCATGACTTCAATCTCCTGATGTTTTGCTGATGTAGATGTTGACGCAATATGTCTTGGCGTTGACTTCGTTGATGTATCATGGCTTGGTCGGGTTGATACATGCGGCATAATCTTCATGTATCGTCGTTGGGACTCAACGATGGATGAAAACATAGCAAGTACTTCGAACATGCTTAACAAGAGCTCCTAACCATGTCTCACGTGTGGCGTAGTGAAGTGAGGTGAGTCTTGGAACGATTCAAAGATTTCGCAACTAAGGTCATATCGTGGACCTCCAAGATATTGCAATATCCCTAACGGTAACGACATAACCATTCGGGAATTTTGCCTTGTGCGGGTTTGATAAGTAACCTGTGTCAGCATAACAAACAAGACAAGCATCATTTCGAGGATCAAGGGGGTTGGATCCGCTCGAGATACGTTGGGATTTGATTTTCCTAAATTCGTAGTACCTTCAGGGAACGTCTTTAATACCAATTCAGTTGTTGCGTGTAGGTGCGGTGCTGCATTTTTACCAAGATCAACAGCAAAGGAGATGTCCTGTCTAAATACAATGAGTTAAGTACAACGAAGCGCAAAGTTGAACTTAGATATGGAATTTCGGATTCCATAACCTCTTCAAGGGTCTCATTTGCATATAACGTATGGACGATCATAGGTATACTCAAAGGTAACACATTCAGGGTGTAGTTCTACTGGTAGACCAAAATACCATCAGAATAATGCTTCAACTTCAGGTCAAGGCATAAAAGAGTTTTCCTAAGATCATTCATCTCAAATTCCGTCTTCAGGTGCGAGTCAGTTTTCTCAAGCTCTTCCAGAGTCTTAGTGAGATTCGTATTAACGACATAAATTGTAACTCTAGCAATTCGGATTAAGACTTTATAGTTTAACACGCAAGGGCATTCATTCATATCCCTGACTGATCAAATAATCACGTAGACAGGTATACCACATCTGTCGGATTTATCAATCCATAAGTGAACGCCTCAAAACGAGTTAAGAGGGTGTTCCGTGGTTTGGAACTATTTGAGTCAGTCCATGTAATTCTTCGGGAACTTACATGTCGATCTCCGTATCTATATCCCCATGGAGAAACACTAACCACATTTCATAATGCTGCTATCAATCACATGACATTTGAGAGAAACCTTGCGCCATAAGGCGTGCATCATATCGCACTAGTTCATTCATCTCATAACGCTTCCTTTCCCACTTGTAACATAACAGGGTTATCTTGGGCAATGTAGGAACGACAGGTCCAATACACACTTTGGTAAGGAATTTGACCTGGATTGTAACTTTAGTTGTCCAATCAATTCTACGTTGTCACTTAATCAACGGAACACGGTTCGATATTGTCGTTTTTCATTTATGTCGGTAGCTACCATATAAGTGAAAACATCATCGATGATAATCTCATTTAAATTCCATTTAACTCACCCAAACTAGTATACTGGACTACGAACTTCAAGTCTCGGGAGTAATCCGGATTAATCTCATGAGATGGAAATGATTTAAGACAGTGATCGAGTTCAGATTCATTGTTGTGTCGTGCCTTCCTCTTCCAGGGAAGTGAATCCTACGAACCGAATGATCTGTCGTGCTCTAGGCCAAGACAGATTGATTGGCTATCCGCCGGTGTACCAGACCGTCCAACAAGGGCGTCCAAACCGTGCAACAGGGCGGCACACCCTCCAGGGATGTTGACTCGACGTCCGTTAAGTACGTCTATCCTTGCAAGCATGTTTGTAGCTGGTATATGATCTCGTCAATTTAGTTAGATAAGAGGAATGCGTCTGGAGCAACATTCTGAAATCTACAATTCATCGCACTTGCTTATCACACTTGTGTGGTATGGGGATCGAGATGAGACATAGTGGGCAACGTCAATGCAAATTCGCGTCGTTCTACAAGAACGTTGACGTTCTTATCTCCCCCTAACGGCGGGAAGATTGTCTCATTAAAGTGACAACCCGCAAATGAGCGGTAAAGAGATCGCATGCAAGGGCTCGAAGAGAGCTAGTGTGAAGGAGAATCATGATTGACAAAAGATACACATCCTTCTTTGAGGACCCATGGTGGTACGTTGTGGCGGCGCAACTTGGCACATGGAATGCGCACCCAAATGCGTAAATAAAAAAAATCCCAACTGTAACATCATATAGGTTAGGTGGCAATGGGCCTCAAGGCGGACCAACATCACTGTGTACAAGGATTGCATAGCCCTAGGCAGAAATCGAAAACTTGGTACGTTTACCCAAAATTTGGGCGATCATTTAAATTGCGCTTTATGATCGCTAGGCGAGGCTATTTGGGGTGAACATAGGAATTCGATGTTCAATTATAAACCCAAAACGACATGCAATACTTTACCGAAAACCTTCGATGTAAACTCTCTGGCATTATCCAGTCTCCCGGACCTTAAGGGATAAGTAGGGTGGTGAGCCCTTAATCGGCCATAAGGTTTAACAGCAATGTGTGTGGACAAACATGTGACCAGTTTGTCGATTCATCAACCAAAACCATAAGTCTTTATATGGTCCGCATTTTGGTTGGATTAGTCCACATATATTCCCTTTAAATCCACTGTGAAAAGAGAGTCGGTTCGTATCTTTGCAAGGGATGATTTAGAAAATCAAATTTCATAAACGAGCAGACTTTGGCAAGTGTGCTTGTAAGCACAAGATCCTTACTTCGGATACGGAGATGCGTCGTAGCATCGTTGGTCGACCTAAGTGTCCCAAAAGGTCGTGCCAAAGCAAGTAAACTGCTCAATCACCAGGCTTGAGGTCGGCCACATGTGGTGTATTCCCAGTTGGGAGACAACCCATTGGCCCCAAATCAAAGTTTCAGGCTCATTTTTGGAGGTGGTACAAAGATATTTCACTCTATTTTCTTCAGTGGTTTCATTTATGATCATTGTCATCTCGAATATCCTTAAAAACTCATCGTCAGGGAGAATTTAAGGTCCCTTAAATGGTAATTCAGTACCATTCATACAACGAGGAGCGTGCCAAATGCTCTTAATCTGGTTGGATAGACCTGAAGTCGTTGTTAGAGATGTGATTTAGGTGTAAAGTTAGTGTGCGTAGTACGCATTCATCCAGACAACTAACTTTCCCACATTCCAACCTAATCACGTGTTTAATTGAATCGGTCACATGTACTAAGAAACATGATTCAATTAACTCATATTCGAGGACAATATCAATAAGATTATCCATAAGTAAAACATACATCAAATTTGAATCCAAGAACATGGAAAAATGTTCACAAAGTAAGTGGTTTACTAAGGGGATTCGGCCAAGAAGGCCATCCATGTCAAAATTTTGCTTTTCCAACGATGTTTGGTGGAGCAAAATTAGTCTCACATATTGACTACTAGAATGGTACTCCTTAACAACATTGGTAGGGGCACAAACAGGTGCATAGCCAATGATCTATTCCATCGAGACGGAAGTAGATTCTGCAGGGTTATGGTTCAGGAATACTATCCCTTATTCTTGAAGTTTGAGGTCTTAGGTACCGAGGATCATGCTTCGGGCATGATGCCACACCTTGGCAGGCTCTAATTCTACCATATGTTGTAAAAATAAACTTGAAATTGGATTATGAGAGAGACATACCCAAACTTGGGTTTAGTAGGCTTTGACCGAGCTGGATTGAGCCATTCGGTAGACTCTAGCCGAACTGAGTCCATACCTTTCTCTCACGTTTGTGGTAGTAATCAGATCTGAGAATTTGGTACTTCCGCTTTCTATACTACTGCTTCAGAGGTGAGTTAGAAACATGGAAGGACGAGAAAAGTAGTCTCGAGTCAAAATTCGATCGGATTTATAAACTTCAGAATCGTACTCATTCATGGACGTAATCATGGTGTGCTTCAGGCAATGTCTTTCATGATTAGACGGTCCGTAGAAGCAAGCCAAAGAGCCATGGAATACTCGTTCGGGAGGTATTTCCATTTGTAATGCTTCAGGCATAAGTCTTTGAATGAAGATCATGGCGGAGGCTTATTCAGCTCTTCCATGCCATTGTTGGCTTCAATGGTTTCTCAGCTTCTTGATAGTCAAGTGGAGATTCACGTCTTGTACCCCACATAAAGTGGTTTTGAATAGAAACATCCAAATCAGGAAAATCGAACTTGTGACGGTTCGACAATCCATTGAATTGGAGGGAACAAGATTGTGATTGGTGCTATGGGAATAAAACATCCATATGCATCAAAGTTAGAACATTCGAGTTCTAAGACATGGTTTTCATGAAAAACATCGGGTTTTCATGGGTGTATTGTTTTATGAAAACTTCGGGTTTCAAAGGCACTAAATTTGAAACTACAGGTTCAATTTAGTTTATGAACTAAAAGAGAGGTTCCTGCAAGAAACACAGAATGCAATATACTAACTAAGTGTAGTGGATTTGGGGTTCTTCGAGAACTCAAGTGTGAGAGCTTCGTTACTACGAAAGTATGTGACGGTTCAAAGTATAAAAATAAATTATTGAATCGTTAATGTCCAAAAGTGATCTTCAGGTCAAGAATTTTGGATCCATTATCAGATTAATGGACTGCAGGTCACCTTTAATTAATTCAATAAATCGGGACCATTCGGGGTTGATTGTAGAAGCAAAAATAATATTAACATGTTGGTTAAAATTATTTAGAATGCTAAATAATAGCATTGGGTCGAACAAATATTGCCCAAAAATAATTGGGATCGGGTTTGGGTACCTTGAGTAAAAGGCAGGGCCCTAAAGGCCTTGAAAGTGGGCTGCAGGCCACCGGCCTAGGTGTGGGAGCCCAGTAGCAATGGCTACTAGCGTTAGGCTATGGGGATTGGGGGGTACTCGGGCCCAGCCGAATGGCTGGTGTAGGGCAGGTGGGCTGCAGGCCTGGGGAAGGAGCCCAGTAGCATGGGCTGGCTGAAGGATTGCGAGCCTAGGCAACCATAAGGCCTAGCAAGCATAAGCTTGCTGGCAGTCGGGCCAATGCATCATAATTGGGCTCGGGGCTGTAGGCCATATCGAGATTGATTCCAGGCCGAAGCCGTGGTTAGCTGGGCTTCAGGCCAGCGATTATGCCGACTGTGGTGGTGCCGTACCTTGTTCCCCCTTTTTTCTTCTTCTTTTTTTTTCTTTTTTTCGAACCTAGGGTTTAAAAACCCTAATTTGCTTCTAATTTAATTTGATACTTTGACTAACAAATTCCACATAACAATTTAATTGTGCAATGCATGAAACAAATATATATATATATATATATATATATATATATATATATATATTGACAAATATATTAACATATACAATATATATATAGGAAGGAAAATATAAACATAGGGGGTTCATGCATCATGGGGAATGTTTTCATGCTTCAGAGTCGTTTCAAATATCTTACTTTATTTTAAGCGTACCTGATTGGCAGAAAACAACAAAAGCCTTTGAATTTGTAGAAGTTCCTTCGTAGAAAGCCAGAATAGCATCTCTAATGCGTTGTATCACGTTCGACACAGAAAAATTAAATTGAATCAATAGCATGTAGATCAATTCAATAAAATAGTAAATTAATCATAAAAGAATGATTAAAACGTAATACTCCCCTAATTGAAGATCAAACTCTCTTTAGCGCAGCGTCAGAGCATGCTGATAACGTGTTGTAGGCATAATTTACTGAACAATTATGGAGGCCATAGAGAGAGTAGGGGTGCGGCATAGAGAGAAGAAAAAGAGAGATGTGTAATTGTGGGTGTGTGTTATTCCATCCCATTCTGCCTTTATTTATAGTAGTAGGGAAGGTTAATTCCTTACCCTTTAGGATTACAACATTTAATAGGTAATCTACTCCTAATAGGAATATAAGATACATTCCCATATCTACTAGGATTTACACAATCACATTCATATTCCAATAGGACTGCAACACTTTTCAAAATAAAAGGAAAGGAGATTTTTTTTTTTGTTTTTTGAGTAAATCGATATTTTTACACTAATGGAAGGGGGAATTCGGCTAAAAGAAAAGGAGAATTTAAAAACACTATTCCAATCAAGAAAAGTATATATATAGGTACTAAGGCTTTAAAGTCCCAAAAAGTATATTTTTAGTACATATGACAAGTTATATAGGGTAAGTCATTGGCTTCGCTAGCCAATCGTCATACCATTGTCCTATGGTTATCAACCCCATAATTGTTGGTGAGGTTGATACCCAGCAAATTGCGGAGAATTATGGTATGGAAGATAAAAGTGTTGATCATTCTGTGGTGGGAGGATTGCTGGTTGATCCGCTTCAAAACAACCGTCATAACCTGTTCCAAATATGAATAATCACTCTCATAAGTTAAAACATAATTTGGTAGGTAACTCAAAAAATGAGTGATATAGGAGATTCAAAATTTAAATTTAAATGCAGATGTCTAACTTACGTACCAATGGGATTTGTCTTATATCCATCCTGGTTAGAAACTAAGTAAGATTGATGATTAGGGTTTTGAGGAGGATATTGATGATTAGAATTTTGAGGACAAGTATCATATGAGTTTTGAAGAGAAGCGTGATCATACGAGTTTTGAGGAGGATGATCATATAAGTTTTGAGGAGGATGAGGATACTCGTCGGGGTTTTGAGGAAAAAGATCTACCGTATCATAATCATATCCATTGTCTTGTTGTTCCTGAACTTGATTAACATCATGACTTTGGTTTGAAGTTTTCAATTTCTTAGCCTTGTTAAGCTTCATATATACCCTACACAAAACACAGTCATCAAGTTGCAAGAGAGAAGTCAAAACTAAATGTTGGGAGGAGCACAAATTTTTTTCCAAGCAAAGAAGTTAAACTCAAATTTATTTTGATTGCTGTTTTTGACACTCCAAAAACCCATGCACTCCTTTCTAAGTACAATTTCTCTTGTATTTCGAGTGCATGACAAATATAGAGTGACAACAATAGCTCTTTTACTCTTGTCAAAGAAATAGTAGTAAAAATATCTAAATATATTCAAACCCTCATGTTATTTCTGTTTGCATTCTTGGAAGGAGCTTCAACGTTAAATTCATAATACATCAGCCAGTCAAACTTATTATCATTGGGAGACTTCCTCTCGTAGAAAACTAGTGACGTCTTAAAACCAACTTTAACATTTTTTAACATCATGTCTTTTTTAACCCCAGTAACTTTCCAATATCCATTCCTTGCTGCTTGATCAGGACGTGTCCCTTTTGGATACTTTTTATCCCTTGGTGTGAAAAAGTACCACATGTTCTCTTCTTTCCCCATCACGCTTGTGTGTTGCTGCGCATGATCAACAAAATTGTACAGGCTTACAAATTGTTATAAAATAAAATTAACTCTGAGGAATTACAACCTAATATCAAACAAGAAATCATGAGAAAAGTTACCGTGTCTATCAAATCCAACAAGTTCAAAATCATAGATGTTAGTTAAACTTTATATATATATATTGGACCGGCCTAAATTCAAGATATTGTAACAATTCAATCAGTACAGCAAGTTATTGATGCTTTAGGGGGAAATCGAACTTAAAACTTGATGTAGGATAAATGATGTTAACCACTTGATTTATAAGCCCTTAGAACCACTCTTCTCTCAATTTCTTCTAGGGTTTCTACTGGTGGTTAGATGAGATATTGCTTTTGCTTTATAGGTTTTTTATTGTTCATATGATAACATACATATATATGGGTGGATCTGTGAAACCAGATTTTATTTGTTCATATGAGCTATAAGTCATCGTTAAAATTTTCAGATTTTAATTTTTAATGTATATTTGTTTAAATACTTCAAAGAAAATTAATTCCCATGACATCTCAACCATTAAAAGTGGGCTAATCTAATGGTCTAAAATTTGTGTTAGATCTTATGTAAAAAACACGATGCCGCTCCCTATATATGTGTGTGTGTGTGTATATATATATATATATATATACACTCTTTTTCAAGAGAGAGTCTCGCCTAAAACTCATAACCGATCATGATAACATTCTTCTCAAGCACTCTTATCTGATTCTACATACGCCAAGAAGCAAAATACACATCCAAAAACACATGCAGATACAAATACTTGCATATAATATAGGTTAATCCGGAAATCCTGACTGCATCCACACACATGCAATACGTTACATTCCATCATAGAGTAGTGTAAAACAAACACAAATACGTTAATATAGACTGAAAACGAAATAGTTATCAAGGATTAAAAATTTAAAACGGACCTGTTAGTGCATCAGGGCTGAATTTGTACAGTTCAACTTGGTTAATAAAATTTAAAACCCTTAATAATATTCGGAGGCAGCGATAGATTCGTGATTTTCCTCCTCAAGTAGTAAGCCACAAGTTCTTCATCCAAGGGTTTGAAACAATACCCCGGCAGGATTGAGTTGAAGAAGAAATCATAGCTGCCGCTGTGTCCGCCGTGGAGATCACTGCCATTGTTGATCAGAAGAACAGCTCTGCTACTTCTTATGTTATGATTATTATTCTCCATTGTTTGTTAGAGGGATGCTCCGGTTTTGATGCTCCTGGGACTCATTGGAAACGTAGTTGAAACTTAAAGGTATTGTTAACCAACTTAAAATATGTATAGAATAAAGTTACAACACATAATATATTAGTAATCCCAATATATTGAAATCGAAACAACACGAATAAACTAAAGGAAACTTGTGTAAACTTACAGTGAAGCTGAAATTAACATCGAATCTACAAAACGTCCTAATGAGCATAGCACATACAGTAGAATTTAAGGTCTCGATATGCATTATTCCATCTAGAACAATTTCGAATGTGGTGATAAAGCTATTGAGACTCGATTTGCATGTGGTAGTGGCATAGTTTGCAGAAGACAGAACTTGAAGTTGCCAGATGAACCATACACTCTTTTGGCCTTGAAATTCAAATGTCTTTAAGTTTTAGTACCTGCAAAATTGACCCTTGCAAAGATTTGAAAAAGCCAAATAATGGATTTAAAACTTCAAACATTAGCAACGATCGTTGTTAGCAAAATGCTCACATAATATGCATGTGGAAAAAAAAATCAAGTTTTGTTATTTTTTATAATTATAACAGCTTTTCATTAACTCTTAGAAAAACCAAACTCATTTATAGAGAAACAAACAAAAGAAGTTTACAACAATTTTTTCCTAAAGTCCAAAAATTATGCTTTATAATTTATAATATGTGAGGTGCATGATTTTAAAAAATGATCTTAGAAAAAAGGACATGAACATGGTGTGTCCCGCTAGTCTTCCATGGTGTTTTCTTCTCCATTTGTTTCGATTACTCTTCTTGTGATTTTGTGATTCGGTTCTGAGTTTTCGTTCTCTTTCTCTCTCTCGTCTCTTTCTCTCTTAAAATAACCACATTAGAACCAATAGCATCAACTAAACCACGTGAAGATGCATCCTCACCAGTCCAAACACTCCCTTGTGCAACCTCCTCCATTTTGTCTACCTGGCAACACAGGAAAAGAGGGACACTTCAATGTTTCAAATTAACAGAACAAAAAGTATGTGCAACCAAAAGAAAGAACGAATTGACGCGCATATATACGTTCATCGATCTGGAAAAAGTTGCCTTGCCAAAACTAGAAGAATTTCACAGCAGTTCTTTCTACCTGAAACAATTTAAACGCCCAAAATCAGATTTTACATTTTACAATAAAATAAAACCCCAAAAATTATCAAATTATAGAAAACCAAACCGAATTTAAAGAAAATGCGTGGGAGAGAGACTTACCGATTTGTGTACATTCTTAGCAC
This sequence comes from Cotoneaster glaucophyllus, assembly GCA_036320875.1. NCBI lineage: Eukaryota > Viridiplantae > Streptophyta > Magnoliopsida > Rosales > Rosaceae > Cotoneaster > Cotoneaster glaucophyllus. Next base: position 20,588,636 of record CM070065.1, on the reverse strand, counting down.
GCAAATGGGTGAGAACTGAAACCTGTAGAGAAAGAGTAGGGAAAGAAGAAGAGAGAATATGGAGTGGCACGCTGCAGCTAGAAAACAGAAAGAATAGAGTGTTGTACGTGGAATTGTGGGAGGTTACAGAGTCTCTGGAATGATCAATTGTATAGAAAGGTTTGTGTGAGGAAGAAGTTTGATCAGAAAATGTAGGAATAGAAGATAGACGTGGGTGGGTTGGTTTCCGCTGGCAATTATCTCCTTTTTCATGTAATCTTTTAATTTTGAACGGGAACTGATGATGAAAGGCTGTGAGAGTTTAAAAACTGAACGGGAACTGCTATGCAGTTTGAAAATTAAACGTGCAGAACGTGGTGATTCTTCCTCCCACTTTATTTTAATTTTATCTTATCTCCTTTTTTTGTATTTTTTGTATTTTATCTTTATTCCTTTGATTATCTGATATGTTTTTATACCAAAATGTCCTTGCAGATTATAACCCTTTTGATATTGTTACTTTTTTTGTTTGGGGGGCTTTTTAGTCCAATAATATTTGGTGAAGCCTTGAGACACTAAACTTGACTTCTAGCTTTCTAATATTAAAGATTAAAGATTAAAGATAAAGATATAGCACATTTATAAATAATACCTCACTGATAAGAGACTTGTAGCTCAGCTAGTTGTTCGATTTTTACTTTTTCAATATCGCTTATATAAAAAAAAGATATACCCACAAAATTCTATATTGTGGTAAGCTTCACTCATGCCCCATCAAAATTAAATTCTCTTGGAAGCAAGGATTTAGGCATTTACTAGTAGAGTATAATTGAAGTAAGAAAAATAGTAGAGCAGGATTTAGACATTTACTAGTAGAGTGTCAAAATTATTTCCCAACATGATACCAAAAATTCTTCAAATGCACATAGAAAAATCACTTGCATTGATAGGTAAAACCTAAACAAAATAAACAGTGGCATAACAATCACTAAGTGAAGACTTCCCAACTTAATCCCTAACCCCAATAACTAAACACGATTGGGAACAAAATGGTGCTTTTAAAAATCCCAGCTTTCCGATGACACAAAAGCACGTCGCATAGCCTTTGTTGACATCAAATACATTCTAGCATCCATCTTATCCGTATACACCCTACAGTAAGTTGCTGGCTCTCTTCTTCAACATAATTCATAAGGTATTCACTCACGGCATATTGCAGTTCGGAAGATGTCGATTACATTATAATTTTCACTGTCATTAGGGCTGTAACTGATGTGAAGTCCGTAATGAAGCAATTGAACTGTTGCACAAACTTTGTTAGTCTTTAGACAGACTACCTTAGAAGCTTATCTCACGTCTTTCAGCGAAAAACTTCCCCGTTACTGCCAGGTCTGGAAGCAAGGCAAGCCAAACTGCAGTGTCAGCCCCTGCTTCAACTGAAATATTCCCAGCATAACCTGTCATAGCAGTCTTCACCCAACCTGGGCAGTAACAATTGATATAAATTTTCTGGCCTTCTGGTCTGTCGGATAGCATCTTTGCCATCAGCCTGGTGTAAGTGTTGACTGCAAGCTTTGATACCGAGTAGTCAGTGAACGTTTTAGGCCACCCACCGGATTCCCAAGTGCCATCTTGTACTTGTTGTAGAAAACTGGAAACTGTTTGATCAATCAGTTCCTCAGTGATTGTGTCCAAATTGTTAAATTTCTCTCTCAAACACACATCTTCAATTTTCTGTCAAGAAAAAAAATGATTAGATCGATATAAAGCAAAGCTGTGCAAGTGCATATGGTCGGGGAAAGATGAACAAGTTTCGTTAAGCTTCTGATATATTCTCAATAGATATATAGCATCAAATGATATCATGCAATGGAGGTTCACATCACTCTAATTATATCCCTCAGGAAGAAATCAGAGTTGATTAGAAAACCCGACGGCAGCTGGAAATCTAGCAAGCCTTTCAGAGATGCTTCATCTAGCAGCTAGAAACTTACTTTCCTGACCTGTTCCGGCACCAAATCCACCTCATATCATTCACCCATGGTTTCTCAACAGTGTTCCTCAATCCAGCAGCATAACCTGGGCGAACTATAAGGCCTCCTAGGAATTTGATGCCATTGGGACAAACATAAAGGCAGGTTCTCAAACTTCTGGTCAAATTTTGGTCAAAAGGGTAACGCTCTGCTAGCACTCAGATGAGCACAAACCCTCTTCTTAACTTCTATAACCTAAATCGGTTATTTTGAAATCCATCAAGTTTTGGCCTTTTAGAAAACACAACTTATTTGTTTTCAAGCATGCAACCAAAGATCTCACTGCCCCACGAAAAGTAGCAATCTAGCCCATCCCCGAGCACAACATTCTCCAATTTCCCTACCCGCAACATTCATGGACATACATAAAAAGGATGAATTTTTTATGAATACAAAAGAAAAGATGTACGAAACCAAGTTACTTACACTCCGCTTGCCATTTATTCTACCCAATCTTGAGCTCACATTAACAATACGAGCTCCAGCAGCTGAAGGTTTCATCAAGGGGATCATTGCTTGAATCATATTTTTGGTGCCATAATAATTTGTAGTAATAACCTGAGAGGCATACTCGACAGTATTATCAAAACCCTGATTGAAATTAACAGCCGCATTATTTATCTGCAAGATTGAAAGGGGAGCAAAATAATTGCATAAAATTAGAACCAATATGGAAAATGGAAAAGTACAGCTGGGAATGGAATGAAACAGTTTATCTTCAAAGCCCAAAATCTGATCAACTCACCAGAATATCCAACCCACCATAGTTTTGTTTCAACCAGTCACAAAACTCAGTGATGGACGCCGTGTCTAACACATCGAGCTGATGACAAAACACATTGAAACCACCTTCTTGGAAGACCTTAGCCGCTTCAAGCCCCACACTGTGGTCTCTGGATGTGAGTATAACAGTCACCCCTTGTGCTGCAAGCTGCTTCGAAATCTCAAACCCAATCCCCCTGTTACCCCCAGTCACCACCGCAACGGTCTCTGCTGACCACCACCTATACAGTCACACACATATGTATGCCCAAATACACAAATCACAATTGGGTTGATCGTTTTGTTGTTCTTAATTCATGAACATGAAGAAATTGAAAAACTAACAAAGATCACAACAGCTAGAGTCTAAATTAAGATCATGCATTCCACCATGCACAAAATCATAAATGTGTTTTTTTTTTTTTTTTTCAATTCACAAACATGAAGAAATTGCAAAACTTGCAAAAATCATAACATCCAATGCACAAATGACAAATCACAACTGGGTTTTTTGTTCAGTTCTGTTTTCCATTACGAACACGAAAAAATTGCAAAAATAACAAAGATAACAACAGCTAGAGTCATCATTTTTTACTCTATCAGAAATGGAAATGTGAGGAAAATTAAACGAGCAAAGTAAGAGCAAAGTAAGAGCAAACCAACCTCTGGTGATCGGAATAAGGAATGGTTCTGAGGAGGGAGATTTCTTGGAGTCTCTTTTCTTTTCTTTCTTTGGCTCTTTCAGATTTTTCCATGTCTGCTCTGCGCTCTGCGTCTTGAGAGAGAGAGAGAGAGAGAGAGAGATAGCGAGATGGAGAGAGATGGAGAGAGATAGAGAGTGAGAGAGCGTGTGTTTTGGTTAGTTTGGCGTCGTTGGAACAGTTTTATCACAGCCGCCGCGGCTCTAGGAGCGACAGGGCTCCGTCATTTGCCACGTTGTTGGTTTTGGTCAAGTGCCTGGCCCGATGTTTCTTCGTCAAAACTCCCGCCATAATTTCGGATCCTTTCTCTCCTCCTAACCATTGCTTGCTTCCCATGCAATGGACTTTCAGAACTTGCGATGTGTTGGCCCGACCCAAAGGCTTGCAGCCGGATTGGGTTGCGTTGGCCTTACTTGATTTTAATACAATACTATACTTCCCTCGTTCTTGTCCTTTAACGTAACATTATTTTAGTTTGCAAAAAAAATATAATAATAATTTAAAGGTATGTTTAGATAAATTCATTTAACTTAAAAATCATGTAGTCATTCAAATGTGTCGAATAAATTGACGGTTCTGGTAACATCTAGCATCCTCGTGATAAATGGTTAATATGTTTTTTTTATTCATATAGATGACTAAGCAGCCTAGAATGAATTTTTTTAAAAAAATAATATTTAGATGATGATAAAGAGAATGTCAATTTCGATTATGAAGGTTATACAATGGTAAATTAAAAAGGGGAGACAATGTGGGGTGCTTAAGAGACGTCCGATTTAATTGTGAAATTTGACTTTATATTACAACTGGTTTAAAATTACTTTGTACAAAAAATTATAATTAAAAAGTGCATTCAGTTGATACGTTGTTATTATTCAGTAAGTATGTCATTAGTATTCGGTTATTATCTCGTCAGTGTTGGATATCTCGACAGTATTATCATATGTCATCACTACTTGCTCAATATGTCGTCAGTTTTAGTGGTTGAGTTGTTTTATGGAAGTAGCATTTTGAAATTCAAAATCCTCTTTTCTGTCAAGGGAAAGGCTACTAAGGTACTAGAGTGGTCACGACTCACAGGCCCATCTTGATTACAGTGTAAGAAATTTACCGTCGGCTAACAAGCCTGCAATTGTTGTGAAACATGAGGAAGAAGATGAATTGTCCTCATGAAGAAGTTGACTCCAACCACATTGTCATTTTCTGATTCTAACAGTTTTGTTGTTTTGTATTTGTAGTTTAATGAAACGGTGAGTTTGTAGATGAGGGCTTTAAAACAAATTTTAATAGTATTTCTAAAGCAACCTAATCATATATTATTCTTCCTTTTTGCCCTTTCTATCAAACTATGCAAACCTAAATATTTTTGTATGTTCTAAATTACATTTTACCCCCTCAGGTTTGGGGTCGATTTCAATTCCTTACAACATCTTTAAAACATTTCAATTTCATACATCCGTTAGAAAATCTGTTAAGTAAACCATTAAGTGATGATGTGGCAAATATAGGATCCACATTTGTGCTGACATGGCTGCCAAATTTGTGCCATGTGGCAAAAAAAATCATTTTTTATGCATTTAAAATATAATAATACTTACCCTTTTTTTTTTTTTTTAAATACCAACCCAGAAATCCATCACCCGACCCATCTCCCTCTTGTCCACTCTCTTCACCTTCCCTCCCATCCAACAACCCACCCCACCCCCACCCTCCCTGCAATACCCCTGATGAGTCGCTTTTATACTATATATTTTACCCTAATCTTAGTTATAGTTTATTGGTTATTTTGGTAGAATTTTGATACTTTGTTATATATTTCCAATGTAGGACATTCGACTTCCTCTGGAGCAAAATGTGATCAAAAGGATGAATTTTGGAGTGATTCTAATTGGAGGATGTTCGTGAGTCTTTCAAGATGATTGTATCAAAATTCCAGATTTTCTACCAAGCTCTTTGACCGTGGCGATGAAATTAAGGCCCAACACGCAGCTTTCCCAGATTGACGTTTCTGGACGTTTTGGGTATTTTGGTGGTCAAGATGGCATATTTTGAGGAAGATTCTTTCTGAGGATTTGTAGGGGACGTCTCAAGCTTTCAAAAGAGACCTTTTGGGACCAAATCGGAGTTGATTTGGTAGGAAAAAAGTGTGATTTTCTGAGAAGTCCGAATTCCAGTTCAAATAGGAAACCTTTTTATTTTATGTTTTATTATTGGGTAAATTACACAGAACCCCCTCAACTATTGGGTCATTAACAGTTTCATACCTCGTCTTTAAAAAGTTTCAATGTCATACCTTATCTTCGAATTTGTTTCAATTTCATACCTCCCGTCACTTGTCTGTCAAATTTTCTGTTAAATGCTGACGTGGCACATTTTATATTAAAAAATTATAAAAATATTATAAAAACTTAAAAAAATATTTTAAATATTAATTTAATATTTTTTTTCTCTCTCTCCCCTCATCTTCTTCTTCTTCTTCTTGCATGCCGAACTGGTTCGGTTTTTTTTTTTTTTTTTTTTTTTTTTTTTTGTCTCTCTCTCTCTCTCTCTCTATCTTTGTCTCTGTTCTTCTTCTTCTTACCCCCAATCTGCCCAGAAGAAGAACAAGAAAGAGGAGGAGAGAGAAGGAAAAAAAAAAATTGTTACCCCACCCCAGGTTCTGCCCTGCCCAGAAGAAGGAGAAGAAGAAGAAAAAAAAAAGAAAAAAAAAGAAAAGGTGTTCGGTCTGGGCAGAGAAGAAGAAGAAGAAGAAGAAGAAAGAGAGAGAAGAGAGAGGAGAAGGAGAAGAAGAAGAAGAAAAAAAAAAAAAAAAAAAAAAAAAAAAAGAAGGTGTTCGGTCTGGGCAGAGAAGAGAAGAAGAAGAAGAAGAAGAAGAAAGAGAGAGAAGAGAAGAAGAAGAAGAAAGAGAGAGAAGAGAAGAAAAGAAGGTGTTCGGTCTGGGAGAGAAGAGAAGAAGAAGAAGAGGTAGAAGAAGAAAGAAGAAAGAGAGAGGAGAGAGAAGAGAAGAAGAAGAAAAAAAAAAAAAAAAAAGGCGGTCTGGGTAGAGAAGAGAAGAAGAAGAAGAAAGAAGAAAGAAGAAAGAAGAAAGAAAGAGAAGAGAGAGAAGAGAGAGAAGAGAAGAAGAAGAAAAAAAAAAAAAATGGCGGTCTGGGCAGAGAAGAGAAGAAGAAGAAGAAGAAGAAGAAAGAAGAAGAAGAAAGAAGAGAGAGAAGAGAGAGAAGAGAAGAAGAAGAAAAAAAAAAAAAAAAAAAAAAAAGAGGTTCTCGGTCTGGGCAGAGAAGAAGAAGAAGAAAGAGGAGAGAAGAATTAATTTTTTAATATAAAATGGGTCCCGTCACTTGCCACGTCAGCATTTTAACGGAGGAATTGACGGAAGGTATGAAATTGAAACAAATTCGAAGATAAGGTATGACATTGAAATTTTTTAAAGACGAGGTATGAAAATGTTCACGACTAATAGTGGAGGTGGTTCTGTGTAATTTACCCTTTATTATTTTATTAGGTTTCCTAGTTTTATTCTAAGACCTTTTAGGGTTTTGTTTTGAATAGTATAAATAAGGCTTTTTAGCCATTAGGTTGGGGGAGAACGGACGCAACATTGAGAAGGACGCAACATTGAGAGGAGCACGCATTACTCTAGAGGTTTTTTGAAGTTTATTTTCTATCCTTTTCCTATTTCAATAAAATTCCTTTTGTTTTATGGTTGTTCGTAACTAATTTCGTTTGCTAGGGCGATGCCTTGAGCCTTAGCATGAATATGTATTCTTTATTTAATTGCTTATGTTATTATACATGCATGCTTTGAATTATTAATCACTGTGCTTTAAACTGTCTCTATATCTTAATGCTTAGCTACCATTAGGATGTTTAGATAAGTAATCGGATGCAATTCGATCGGAATGCCACCGGGGGATTGAGTATTGCTTCTTGTGATTGATAGTTGTAATTTCACCTAGGGCGAATGCCACGTCTTAGGGGTTGCATGGTTTTTCAAAGGTTTTCACAAAGCGTAATGAGTCATGCATGTTTATATTTGATCTGCATGCCACAGACAAATTGCATGTTTGATATACGTTCTAGCTTGAATGCCACAAGTAGAATATGCATTAGGAAAACCTAACCTTCAGAGTTGCATGGGTAATTCATAAGTAATTGGTAAATCTACATAGGATTGTTAAGGGGACGGCGGAACCCTAGGCTTTTACAAATTTGGTTTTCAAAACTCTTTTCTTTTGTTTTCTTTACTTTGTCAATTTATTTAATTGTTTTTTAATTAAATTCGTTTTTAATATTTTAGGTTATAAAATCAACCTCTTCCCAATTTTGTTTTCAAATAATTAATTAAGATTTGGTTTTAGCATAGATTATTCATTCAATCCCTGTGGAGAACGACCTTGCTTGAGCTGCTATACTATGACAACCTTGTACTCTTGCAAGTATTTTTTAAGTGTTTTTATGCCTACTTTTGCAGGTGGTAAAAATCCTATCAAGAAATTGGCGCCGCTGCCGGGGATTGTTTTACATAATTTGTGTTTATCAACTCTTAGTTAATTAATTTTGTATATATCTTTTTATTTACTTGATTTTATTTTATTTTTTTTAGGTTACAATTTGTGCAACAATGGAATTTGTTCCTCCTCTTGGATTCAATATACAACCCGGAGGACCACCTTTATGGGTTTCTTTCGCAAAACAGGGGTTCTATGGATTTAAACCTGTAGTTTGTGCCCTTTGTTGTTCAAAAACCCATGAAATTTTGCAATGCCCTAATAGGAAATATTTTCCAGACTATGTGGAGGAGCATATTAATATGAGGAACGACTACTTTGGCGTTGGAACGATCCCACTTTTGATTACTACGCTCCGGATTTGAAAAAGCATTCTAGTTTCAGATGGGCAGGTACTCAACAACCTTTAGAGCAACCTAATGTGCCACAAAGTTCAGAGGACAATTCGGCTACTAGTACATTAGAATGTGTGAAGAGTTATGATAACATGCTGGGAGATATTGAAATTAAAGAGCCACTTGCCAGTGACCCATGCCAAATGGAGGAAACAACCCCTGATGATGCTGAAATTTCTCAAGAATTTGTTCCTACTCACGTTGATACACCACACATACCATATCAACATGCTGAAAAGCAATCAACTAAGCTGCAAGTGTGCTTTGAAATTAACGTATTGGATGGGAACGTTCACACCAATTCCGAATCTGGAAATTCACATGACTTTCCAGAAGCACAGCCCACCAATTTTAAAGCAAATCAAGGCAGGTCCTATGAGCAGGCTATGTTCTACACGGGAAAGGAGGGGCAACTTAATGGCAGCCCAATTCTTCGTCAAGAAATTCGGCCAATGCAAAAATTATGGGTGTCAAATACAAGGTTTAAGTCAGTTCGACGAAAACGTAAACCTTGCTGGAGGGGACCCTATTTGATCACAAAGATTCATTCACATATAAGGGCAATTATGAAGAATTCAACCACTGATCAACATCAACTCACTCCGTACCTACAATTAACCTCTGATGCTGCAAAAGAGTGGTTGATTCTAAAAGAACAAATCACATGATCACCACATTCATTCCAATTCGCCTAGCTATAGACGTTAACTGAAGCGCTAATTGGGAGGCAACCCAATTTTTCTAACTATTTCCTTTTTATTTTCGTGTATTTTATTTTCTTGCTTTTTATTTCAATTACAAAACTCACAAAAAAAAATGAAAATTGAAAAAGGCAAAAATAGCAATTTTTTTTTAATCAATTTTATTTTGGGTTGAAGTCTAATTAAATTTTGAATGTGTGATCTTTGCAGGTTGCATTTGGAGGCGATTCAGCCCAAATTCCATTGTGTGCAATCAACATTCATTCAACTGAATCATGCATTCGGTAGCATTCCTTCATTCATCAACATTCATCAAAGTGCAGAATTTAAAAGGGAATGTGAACTGGAGTCTTCAGGTTCAGAAACCTTACAGTGGGTTTGCTGGGAAGCTTCTACACTACTTGGATCCACTCACTCACACTCTCTCCCATGAAATTAATTTACAGACCATTTAACAAATTTCTAAGTACACGGTTCTACAATCGGGGATCCAAGTGTGCAGAAGAGTCCACATATTGCAGATCAAGTTTCATGCAAAATTTTGCTCAGCATTCATCATCAGGAGACATGCAGAAAAAAAAGGACAATTATGAGCATGCAAAGATATATTCATACATGGGTGCACAAATACACAAAGACACTGAGACAAAATCATTCACACAAATTCATATAACCTATTCATCTAAATTGTGATTGAGAATTTTTACCTTCCATTCTACCTTAAGATCTGCGATTTGGGTTGTTTCCTGTTGTGGATCCGAGAGTCCTGCGCATGATATACACATGCATTGAGGACAAGGATTACAGTGATGACTGTACTGAGATGGGACGGATCTGGTGGTTGAGCGGGGCGAGTTTGTTTCAAGTTTGGGGGTTGCAGGTTGTACTTCGAATATGAGCTATAGTTATGAAGGCACGGCTAGAGAGCAGCAGTTTTGTGTTAAATTTTGAGAGAGAAATGGCTCTAGGCTCGAGGATGAGAAAAGAAGAATCTAGAGAGAAGCTTTCTGCACTGGCTGGGGGTGGGAATCAGAAATTAGAAGCCCATTGTTGGCTTATTAAATACATGTTCCCTACACAAGTGTAGCACGTGTGATCTGTGTAAAGGCTCAGCGCCTCATGTTGTATGTTGTTCCAGGACACGGGTTCAAATCCAGCCCGCAGCACTTTTGGGTTTTTATTTTTCAGCGCCCCTTTGATGCTCTCATGTCCCAGGTTCGAACCCAGGTGTGTCCATTCCCATTCCCTTTATTTTTGTTTTGTATCATTTTATAGTTTGTTTTGCTTTGTCTTTTGTTTTATTTTCTAGTTTTATTTATTGTCTTTCTATTTTCTAGTTAATTAAGGTGGTTGTTTATTTTTATTTTGTTGTTTTAGTTTATTTTTGTTTTTCTTTATTTTCCACACCTTGAGGACAATGTGTGATTTAAGTTTGGGGGTGGGAAATAAAATTTTAGATTTTTAATTTTTGAGTCAATAAAAAATGTTTCGTTTTTAAGTTAATATCTATAGATTATTTTAAACGTTAGAATAAATGGACATGGTGAAGGTTAATCCCACATAAGAGTCTTTTCTATTAATCGTTGCTTAGACACTAATTCATGAATTATACTTTGAAATTTGCACATTCACATCAACATGGTTTGTGGGGAGTGAGATTGGAACACTTACTTTAAGTCTAAGGTCATTTTTAAATTTTTGTTTCAAGGAAAGTTAATTATTGTTATAAATAAAGTAATAATTGTCCCACCCGAGACTTTACTTAGTAACCGGGCAAGTCCTGCCTAATCAACAATGATTCTCGCGTCAAACAGTAGAGTCTTGGCATGGGGCATGCTGGTTAGTTGGTTTCGAGTGAACTAGCATTACACGACCACTACTATTACTATTGGAAAAAAAAATTGAAAGAAAAAAAATTCGAAAAAGAGAAATATATATATATATATATATATATATATATATATATATATATATATATATATATATATATATATATATATATATAAAGTTAGTATGTGTAAAATAAAAAGGACGAAAGGTAGGGGTTTTAGTCGAGTCTCCTTAACGATGTTGGTTCACTTTACACCAAAGGAAGTTCATGAATTCTTTTCTAATTGATTCTAAATGGCTTAGACTCTGTGGTGAGAGTAGTTTGAACTTTTGAAAAGATGTTCTAATTTTTAACGTTTTCTACGGATTGCAACTTGAAGGTGGAAATTTTGTTTTAGTTTGCTTTTGTTTAAGTTTTTAGGGTTGTTAGTTTTTATTTTGTTTTTGAGTTTTGTTTTGCTTGAGGACAAGCAAAAAGCTAAGTTTGGGGGTATTTCATGAGTCGCTTTTATCTATATATTTTACCCTAATCTTAGTTATAGTTTATTGGTTATTTTGGTAGAATTTTGATACTTTGTTATATATTTCCAATGTAGGACATTCGACATCCTCTGGAGCAAAATGTGATCAAAAGGATGAATTTTGGAGTGATTCCAATTGGAGGATGTTCGTGAGTCTTTCAAGATGATTGTATCAAAATTCTAGATTTTTCTACCAAGCCGTTTGACCGTGGCGATGAAATTAAGGCCTAGCACGCAGCTTTCCCAGATTGACGTTTCTGGACGTTTTGGGTATTTTGGTGGTCAAGATGGCATATTTTGAGGAAGATTCTTCTGAGGATTTGTAGGGGACGTCTCAAGCTTTCAAAAGAGACATTTTGGGACCAAATCGGAGTTGATTTGGTCGGAAAAAAGTGTGATTTTCTGAGAAGTCCGAATTCCAGTTCAAATCGGAAACCTTTTTATTTTTTGTTTTATTATTTTATTAGGTTTCCTAGTTTTATTCTAAGACCTTTTAGGGTTTTTTTTAATAGTATAAATAAGGCTTTTTAGCCATTAGGTTGGGGGAGAACGGACGCAACATTGAGAGGAGCACGCATTACTCTAGAGGTTTTTTGAAATTTATTTTCTAGGTGTTTTCTATCCTTTTCCTGTTTCAATAAAATTCCTTTTGTTTTATGGTTGTTCGTAACTAATTTCGTTTGCTAGGACGATGCCTTGAGCCTTAGCATGAATATGTAGTCTTTATTTAATTGCTTATGATATTATACATGCATGCTTTGAATTATTAATCACTGTGCTTTAAACTGTCTCTATATCTTAATGCTTAGCTACCATTAGGATGTTTAGATAAGTAATCGGATGCAATTCGATCGGAATGCCACCGGGGGATTGAGTATTACTTCTTGTGATTGATAGTTGTAATTTCACCTAGGGCGAATGCCACGTCTTAGGGGTTGCATGGTTTTTCAAAGGTTTTCACAAAGCGTAATGAGTCATGCATGTTTATATTTGATCTGCATGCCACAGACGAATTGCATGTTTGATATACGTTCTAGCTTGAATGCCACAAGTAGAATATGCATTAGGAAAACCTAACCTTCAGAGTTGCATGGGTAATTCCACTACTACAAAATGGACTTATTGTGTCACTAGGTGATGTCGCTTTAATATAATATAGTGGCGGACAAGACATTTGCGACACCTACTGAACATGACGTCGGATTTACTGTCGCTTGTAAGCGTCATAAACTATATATGTCGCTTTTAACCGACGTAAACATTTAATGTCGCTTATAATCGACATACATTTTAATAATTTTTAAATAATGGTGGCGCTTTAAAAAACATAGTGTCGTTTTTAAGCGACATAAAGTATTGGTGTCGCTTTTAAGCGACATAAAGTATTGGTGTCGCTTTTAAGCGACACTAATTACTGTTTTTCAAATATTTTAAAGCCTGCGTCGGTTCTGAGCGACATAAATTTTATTTTTTTAATAGTTTGAAACCCTGTATCGGTTGTAAGCGACATATTGATAGTCTTTATGTACTATCCTCGTGTTTTCTTCTTCCTCTCTTGCATCTTTCTTAAGGATGAGTTTATGAGGTGGCACGCAACTAGGCCTAGCAAACAGGTCGTGTTTATCGTCTTCGTGTAATACCTGTTATCTTAATGGGTCGTGTCGTGTCTCACCATTGTCTGAACGGGGTCCTTAACAGGCGACCCGTTATGAAAAATATATATTTTTTTTCTTCAATTTGCACATACCACACATTGCCACATAAATATTACCTCAAAACATTAAAACATATTTGTCATTTAAGTACTACATCTACACTCGAAAATAAGAGCCTAATAAACAAACATTCATACACTGCTACTCTATTACAAAATGTTAAATGTGCAAGGATATGCAAAATGAAAGAGTTTTTGTTTTCAAGGTTGTGAAGTCTTTCTCAAAAAGTTTAAACCTTGCCAATGGAACTCAAAGCTTGCATGTTATTCTTTTTACAAAATCCTCAATTTTCATTGATCATCATGACGTAAGATTTTGTGGTATCCACTTCTGTAAATATTTTAACTTGACGATCAAATTAGTTCATTGTATTCATATAGGATCAAGGAGTGTAGCTGTAAAAAATCATCAAAATCAGAGTTAAAATAACCGTTAAATCGTGATTTTTCGTTTATAACCATCGAAAAGTTTTATCTCATTACTTAATCTCTGAATGTTTGTTTTTTTTTTGCAGTTTTTGGCGTATGGGATCTCGAAGCATATGTAAACAAGTTTGACAGTTGGACTGTTGGATCATTGAAATTAGTTTCATATGATGCGTATCCCATAAAAACAATAGATTCACTAACACTTAGAGTTTATTTATACTATAATATTTTGTGGTATCCACTAGTGTAAATATTTTAAATTGAAGATCGAATTATTCATTGTATTCATATAGGGTCAAGGAGTGTAGTTGTAAAAAATCATCAAAATCGGAGTTAAAATAACCGTTAAATCGTGAATTTTCATTTATAGTCGTCGAAAAGTTTTGTCTCGTTACTTGATCTCTGAATGTTTGTTTTTTGCAATTTTTGGCGTATGCGATCTCGAAGTATATATAAACAAGTTTGACAGTTGGATCGTTGAAATTAGTTTCTTAGGATGCGTATCTCATCAAAACGATAGATTCACTAACACTTAAACACTTAAAGAGTTTATTTATACTTTCATTAAATATAACATAAGATTTTGTGGTATCCACTAGTGTAAATATTTTAAATTGAAGATCGAATTCATTCATTGTATTTATATAGGGTCAAGGAGTGTAGCTGTAAAAAATCTTCAAAATCGGAGTTAAAATAGCCGTTAAATCGTAATTTTTCATTTATAACCGTCGAAATTTTTTGTCCTATTACTTGATCTCTGAATGTTTTTTTTTTGTGATTTTTGGTGTATGCGATATCGAAGCATATACAAACAAGTTTGACGGTTGGATCGTTGAAATTAGTTTCGTAGAATGCGTATCCTGTCAAAACAAGTTTGGCATATATATATATATATATATATATATGTATATACACCATTGAACTTGATGGGATACGAATTCTACGAAACTAATTTCAACGATCCAACCGTCAAACTTGTTTGTATATGCTTCAAGATCACATACACCAAAAATCGCAAAAAAATAAACATTTAGAGATCAAGTAATAGGACAAAACTTTTCGACGGTTATAAACGAAAAATTACGACTTAACGGCTATTATAACTCCGATTTTGATGATTTTTTTACAGCTACACTCCCTGACCCTATATAAATACAATGAATGAATTCGATCTTCAATTTAAAATATTTACACTAGTGGATACCACAAAATCTTATGTTATACTTAATGAAAGTATAAATAAACTCTAAGTGTTAGTGAATCTATCGTTTTGATGAGATACACATTATATGAAACTAATTTCAACGATCCAACCGTCAAACATGTTTTTATATATTTCGATATCGCATAGGCAAAAAATCTCAAAAAACAAACATTCAGAGATCAAGTAACGGGACAAAACATTTCGACGGTTATAAACGAAAAGTCACGATTTAACGGTTATTTTAACTCCGATTTTGATGATTTTTTACAACTACACTCCTTGACCCTATATAAATACAATGAATGAATTTGATCTTCAATTTAAAATATTTACACTAGTGGATACCACAAAATCTTATGTTATACTTAATGAAAGTATGAATAAACTCTTAAGTGTTAGTAAATCTATTGTTTTGATGGGATACGCATATGACAAAACTAGTTTCAACGATCCAACCTTCAAACATGTTTGTATATACTTTGAGATCGCATACACCAAAAATTGCAAAAAAACAAACATTCAAAGATCAAGTAACGGGGCAAAACTTTTCGACGGTTATAAAACAAAAAATCACGATTTAACGGTTATTTTAACTCCGATTTTGATTAGTTTTTATAGTTACACTTCTTGACCCTATACGAATACAATGAATGAATTCGATCTTCAATTTAAAATATTTACACTAGTGGATACCACAAAATCTTATGTTATACTTAATGAAAGTATAAATACACTCTAAGTGTTAGTGAATCTATCGTTTTGATGAGATACACATTATATGAAACTAATTTCAACGATCCAACCGTCAAACTTGTTTTTATATATTTCGAGATCGCATACGCAAAAAATCTCAAAAAACAAACATTCAAAGATCAAGTAACGGGACATAACTTTTCGACGGTTATAAACGAAAAGTCACGATTTAACGGTTATTTTAACTCTGATTTTGATGAATTTTTACAGCTACACTCCTTGAACCTATATGAATACAAAGAATGAATTCGATCTTCAATTTAAAATATTTACACTAGTGAATCTTAAGTTATACTTAGTGAAAGTATAAATAAACTCTAAGTGTTAGTGAATCTTATCGTATTGATGACTTGGAATAAATATATTAATTATTTTATATATTTTAAGTGTTAATTAGACCATGTTTCAATTAGTATGTGATGATATTTTATAATAAAATTATATCTATGTTTTTTATTACGTATTTTATTCAAGTTAAATTTTATTTATTAAAATCTTAAAATGTTATAAGAGATAACAAAAAAAAAAAAAAAAAGATGGTTATTTTTTTTCTTTGGGTTAAATATTAGGCGGGAAATGGATGGCCGGATTGGAAATTTCCCAAACATTAGGCGGGAAATGGATGGAAATATTAGGCGGGAAATTTTCCCGCTTGTTTTGGAGGGGAAATTTGGTTTAAACTTAGTGTCGGTTTTAACCGACGCTATAATGTTTTAAAGCGACGCTATGTGAACTTCAAAAAGTGTGTCAGACGTTGGTGTCGGTTTAAAGCGACGCTATAATCTTTTAAAGCGACACTATGTGAACTTCAAAAAGTGTGTCAGAAGTTGGTGTCGGTTTAAAGCGACGCTATAATCTTTTAAAGCGATGCTATGTGAACTTCAAAAAGTGTGTCAGAAGTTAGTGTCGGTTTAAACCGACGCCAACTAAGTACCCATATATAAACCCCTATCTTTCCCATTTCATCCGTGCTTTCATTTTCCCCCAATTTCAATTCTTCTTCTCCTTCCCCATTTCATCCGTGCGCCCCTTTCTTCCTCCTTTTTCAGTTTTTCCACTTCTCCTTCCCGATTTGCTATGGATCACCATGTTGAAGATCAACATTCTGAGGAACTCCAATTTGAAGAGGAAGAGCTCGAAGATGGTTCATTTTTAAATTATTATGATTATTAATTTTAGTTTCTGTTTTGTATTCTAAGTAGTTTTATGCTTAAATTGAAAATTTATTTTTGTTTCTTGGTTTTAATTGTTTTTTCTGTATTTATAAGGATCAACTCAACGGAGATGCGGACCCTCAGTTCCGAATTGGAAAGAACAACCTTATTCATTTGATTCGTCTGGAAAATGCATTAGTGAAAATTCTAGTGCATTTTCGAAACATGTAGCAGCATAGGTTAGAGATTAGAGAAATATTCCGATGATGGCATACTGGAATAAAGAAAAAACAAAGGTAAACGTTTTATTATAGCTTGAAATTTGTCTAATAAATTATTTTATTTTTCTGGAGATTGCCGAAAAAATAAGCATAATTGATAAAACTATGAACTACACAACCGGTTCAAAATCTTTCGCAAGAGTTCGGGAATAATTTGTATGGGTTGTACATTTTTAAGAATTGTAGTTAATTTTAAATTTAATATATAGTTGGTAGAAATTTTATTTTTAATATGAAGTTTACTTAAAATTGTTTTTTTTTATTGACATATGGTGGGATTTATTTTTATATAATTTTTTTAATTATTATTAATTAAAAACGGAAAAAGATTTTTTTTTTATTATTAATATATTTGGTGTCGCTTATGGACGACATTATGTGAGATCCCACATTGCCCAGGGGAGTGATCCTTATATGTATATTCTCATCCCTACCTAGCACGAGGCCTTTTGGGAGCTCACTGGCTTCGGGTTCCGTAGGAACTCCGAAGTTAAGTTAGTTCGCGCGAGAGCAATTCTAGGATGGGTGACCCATTGGGAAGTTCTCGTGTGAGTTCCCAAAAACAAAAACCGTGAGGGCGTAGTCGGGGCCCAAAGCGGACAATATCGTGCTACGGTGGTGGAGCGGGCCCGGGATGTGGTGGACCCCGGGCCGGGATGTGACAATTTGGTATCAAAGCCTAACCCTGGCCGTGGTGTGCCGACGAGGACGTCGGGCCCCTAAGGGGGGTGGATTGTGAGATCCCACATCGCCCAGGGGAGTGATCCTTATATGTATATTCTCATCCCTACCTAGCACGAGGCCTTTTGGGAGCTCACTGACTTCGGGTTCCGTAGGAACTCCGAAGTTAAGCGAGTTCGCGCGAGAGCAATTCCAGGATGGGTGACCCACTGGGAAGTTCTCGTGTGAGTTTCCAAAAACAAAAACCGTGAGGGCGTAGTCGGGGCCCAAAGCGGACAATATCGTGCTACGGTGGTGGAGCGGGCCCGGGATGTGGTGGACCCCGGGCCGGGATGTGACACATTAAGTGTGAGTATTTTAATTGTTTATTTATTACTTAATGTCGGTTTAAAGCGAGGCCGTTGTTTATTTTTCCATGTCGTTTATAAGCGACGTAAGAGCTGATGTCGCTTTTTAAGTTGTATTGTGCAATTCTTTTGATTCTCTCTATTGAATTTAATGGGTCTTTTAGTTTTGTGAAAATTACTTCAATTACTCATGTTATAAGTTCAAAAAAAAAAAATTTCCATATGTATATGAAAAACCTTCTCTCACATAAAATTCTGACTCTGTCACTAATCTTTGTCACCCATCCCACCGTCCCTTCCTCCATTCGACATTGCATTTGCAAAATCATAGTCAAGCTTACTAGCACAATAATTTCCCAACTTTTATATCCATGAGTTGACATCGCTTCCGATTGATCCCATTTCCAAACTCCATATGAGCGACCAAGAGGCTGTTTGATAACACTTTTGCTGCTAGTTTTTAATTCTGAATTTTTTTCATTTTGTCGAAAACTACTGAAACTTGTTTGGTAGCTATTTTCAGTATAAACCAAAACTTAAACATTGAAAGTCAAATTTTAAAAACTCAAGAAACTAACTTTCATTTTTTGGTTTTCGATTTTCAGTTTTCAAACTGAAGGTGTTACCATACGAGTTTTCAATTGAAAACCAAATAATTACCAAACAACCCTAAACTGAAACAGACCTCTTTAAATATTTAAACTATCATGCCTACAATCCCTTCTAGATTAGATCGAGTTTTCTAACATTTTCCCACAAACAACGCGCCCCGCCAAGAAATTATAAACATGTGGTAATTGACTAGTTTTGTAATCAAAACTCAAATAACCGCAGCTAGCTAGCTCACTGTAGGGTTGTAATTTGTGAATGGGTTGTTTCCACGCATTGTACTACAGAGTCAATATCGATATTAAACCTTTTGATCAATCATAAGGCTATGAACAATTTGAAGACCTATTAATTCTAAGAACTAATTACATGATGAATTCATAGATGTAGATTTCGTACTTATATGATCCTCAGAAATAATGTGTTTGTGGGTCAATTTTCTGTATATTGATTGTCTCCGTAAGGAGTTTTTTATATTGCAATTTACAGAACTAATATCTAAAGACCATTTAATTACAGCTGCCAATATTCAGTTAACAACATTTATTGTGAGTAGCAACTAATGTTGACAATATATTGTTGACAGATAGCAGCTATTGTTGAAATCTGCTAACAGCAGCTCCTTTTGACATTAAAATCAGACTAGCAAAATGGAAAAACTTGGACAAAAAGAAAAAATTGACTTTGACAAATCTTTCTTGTTCACCAAACCATCGTGATCAATCGAATATTGAATAATACGCAGTCGATCCCTCCACACCTAACTCCGGCAATCATTCACCCCTCATTATAGCGGCTTCGAGTATGACTTGCAATCTTTTACTCAGAAAGGTTTGAATGTTTATCCTAATTGAATAATCTTAAGATGAGACTAAATGCAGTCATATTTTCTTAGTCAGTTCCCTTTATTAGCATCGTCATGGCTAGGCCTGACAATTTCTGACACGACCCGATAACCCGACACGACACGACACGAAATTAACAGGTGTTCGGGTCGACACGATAACGAATCGGGTCGTTATCGGGTAACCCGATAAGCACCTGTTAAGATAACGGGTTGGTTCGGGTATACACGTGGGTAACACGAAACACGATAAGCAGAATATTAATTTTATAATTTTATAACCCTAAAAAAATACTATAAAAATTATATATATTAATTTAACAATTTTATACCCCTAAAAACTATAATATATATATATATATATATATATATATATATATTAAATTAACTATAATAATTATAATAATTATATATACTTGAATAATTATACCCCCAAAATATTAACTATAATAATATATATATATATATATTAAATTAACTATAATAATTATATATACTTGAATAATTATACCCCCAAAATATTAACTATAATAATTATATATATATATATATATATGTATTAGATTTTAAATTAAATTTTATACTCCTAAAAAATATAATAATTACGTACAAAATAAATAGATTTTTCCTTGGTGGATCATCATCATCGTCGCATTCACCATCTTAATGGACACCAACCTTCGAACCCAGAGCCCAGAGGAACCATGTTTGCACACATATCCACTGGGTTAGGAAGAAAGAATGCCCGTAAGTATACTAAATACACACACACACACACACACACACACACACACATACCATTCAACTTTATGGGATACGAATTATACGAAACTAATTTCAATGATCCAACCGTCAAACTTGTTTGTATATGCTTCGATATCGCATCAGCAAAAAATTGCAAAAAACAAACATTCAGAGATCAAGTAACGGGACAAAACTTTTCGACGGTTATAAACGAAAAATCACGATTTAACGGTTATTTTAACTCCGATTTTGATGATATTTTACAGGTACACTCCTTGACCCTATATGAATACAATGAATGAATTCGATCTTCAATTTAAAATATTTACACTAGTGCATACCACAAAATCTTATGTTATACTTAATGAAAGTATGGATAAACTCCTAAGTGTTAGTGAATCTATTGTTTTGATGAGATACGCATTCTACGAAACTAGTTTCAACGATCCAACCGTCATACTTGTTTGTATATGCTTCGAGATCGTATACGCCAAAAATTGCAAAAAACAAACATTCAGAGATCAAGTAACGGGACAAAACTTTTCGACGGTTACAAACGAAAAATCACGATCTAACGGTTATTTTAACTCCGATTTTGATGATTTTTTACAGCTACACTCCTTGACCCTATATGAATACAATGAATAAATTCGATCTTCAATTTAAAATATTTACATTAGTGGATACCACAAAATCTTATGTTATATTTAATGAAAGTATGAATAAACTCTTAAGTATTAGTGAATCTATTGTTTTGATGAGATACGCATTCTACGAAATTATTTTCAACGATCCAACCGTCATACTTGTTTGTATATGCTTTGAGATCGCATACGCCAAAAATTGAAAAAAACAAACATTCAGAGATCAAGTAACGGGACAAAACTTTTTTACGGTTATAAAACGAAAAATCACAATTTAACGATTATTTTAACTCCGATTTTGATGATTTTTTACAGCTACACTCCTTGACCTTATATGAATACAATGAATGAATTCGATCTTCAATTTAAAATATTTACACTAGTGGATACCACAAAATCTTATGTTATACTTAATGAAAGTATGAATAAACTCTTAAGTGTTAGTGAATCTATTGTTTTGATGAGATACGCATTCTACAAAACTAGTTTCAACAATCCAACCGTCAAACTTGTTTGTATATGCTTCGAGATCGCATACGCCAAAAATTGCAAAAAACAAACATTCAGAGATCAAGTAACGTGACAAAAGTTTTCGACGGTTATAAACGAAAAATCACGATTCAACGGTTATTTTAACTCCGATTTTGATGATTTTTTACAGCTACACTCTTTGACCCTATATGAATACAATGAATGAATTCGATCTTCAATTTAAAATATTTGCATTAGTGGATACCACAAAATCTTATGTTATACTTAATGAAAGTATGAATAAACTCTTAAGTGTTAGTGAATCTATTGTTTTGATGAGATACGCATTCTACAAAACTAGTTTCAACAATCCAACCGTCAAACTTGTTTGTATATGCTTCGAGATCGCATACGCCAAAAATTGCAAAAAACAAACATTCAGAGATCAAGTAACGTGACAAAAGTTTTCGACGGTTATAAACGAAAAATCACGATTCAACGGTTATTTTAACTCCGATTTTGATGATTTTTTACAGCTACACTCTTTGACCCTATATGAATACAATGAATGAATTCGATCTTCAATTTAAAATATTTGCATTAGTGGATACCACAAAATCTTATGTTATACTTAATGAAAGTATGAATAAACTCTTAAGTGTTAGTGAATCTATTGTTTTGATGAGATACACATTCTACAAAACTAGTTTCAACGATCCAACCGTCAAACTTGTTTGTATATGCTTCGAGATCGCATAAACCAAAAATTGCAAAAAACAAACATTCAGAGATCAAGTAACGGGACAAAATTTTTCGACGGTTATAAACAAAAAATCACGATTTAACGGTTATTTTAACTCCGATTTTGATGATTTTTTACAGCTACACTCCTTGACCCTATATGAATACAATGAATGAATTCGATCTTCAATTTAATATATTTACACATAGTGGATGGATACCACAAAATCTTATGTTATACTTAATAAAAGTATAAATAAACTATAATAATTATATATATATTAATTTAACAATTTTATTAAACTCTTATTTTCGAGTGTAGATGTAGTACTTAAACGATAAATGTGTTTTAATGTTTTGAAGTTATATTTATGTGACAATGTGTGGTATGTGCAAATTTTAAAAAAAAATATTTTTCTTAATGGGTCATAACGGGTCGGGTCACTTTACCCGTTGGGTAAAGTGACCCGACCTGTTAAGGACCCGTTAAGATAACGGGTGCGACACGACACGACCCGTTAAGATAACAGGTGTTACACGAAAACGACACGAACACGACTGACACGGCACGATTGCCAGGCCTAGTCATGGCTGAGGGCTGACTACTAATCCTAACCCTTATACCATTATTATTTTTTTTTTTTTGAAAACTTCCCTTATACCATTATTTGGCTTGTGCAGGAAGAAATTAATCCATCTGTCTTTCCTGAAGTGGCAGTAAAGGCGGCGATAGGCCTCCATGGAATAGTCTAAGATAGCCCGTAAGTTCAATTCCTGGTGGGATGACCAAGGACAAGTAAACCGTACACATTGATAAAACATATACAATTCCAGATTCCAGGCAATTTCTCAAGTTTTATTTTCTTCATTTGTGTCTGACACACTTACAAATAAGTATATATATAGGATAGGATGGATAGGTATTGGATTCATATCTTACACGGTGCTCATCTTCAACTCATACTCTTACGGTGGCTGAGAGCTTCCTCTTCCAGACATCCATTTCGTAGTACTCTCTCTACTTTTAACCTTTTTATTTCCTCATTCTTTCAATTTTATGGGGTTTTTAGATTCAATCAAGGTGGAAAACAGGTTATACCAATTACATTGTCTTGTTTTTTTTTTTTTTTTTTTTTTTTTTTTTTGAGGGGTTTTTCTTATTGTCTTTTCTTATATCCACAATGTTACTTCAGACAAACAAAACTGATCTAATATAAGTAAGGTCTGTAATTATATCTGAAATCCGCCTATATTAGAACGTATGTAAATGAGGGAATAATCTCCCTCACAATTCTATTTATAACCATTGAATAAGTTTAAATTTTGAGATCTGTGTAGTGGATAAATACAAATCTTAAAATTTAAACTCATTCAATAATAATAAGTAGGGTAGTGAGCATTACCATCACTTAAAGGTTGTGAGAAAAAAATACACCCATGTAAATGATGAGATCAGTTTTTTGTGTTTATAGTCCCTGTATCTATTTGAAAATCATTTCCCCCATTTCAGAAAGCCCGTCAAGCTTGTTTTTTAGCTATACTTTTTTGTTTCTTGCGTGTTTTGAATTTGTGATGAAGGTAAACATTTATGTCATCATACATGTTATTTTATTATCAGACGCTTCGTAATATTATTTTGTAATTTCTGATAGTTTATAAATTGATTGATTGACATTAAAATTAAGAGATGAATAATACTTTCTTTATTCTTAATTAAGTGAAAAGTTCTCAAATCTCGCTAACATGGTATTATTTTAGCATACAAAAGTCATAATTTGAGTCAGTTATCATTGTTTAAAGGTATTTCTAGAAAAATTCATTTGAGTTAGAGTTTCTTTAGTTACTTATATGAATAAAAGAAATCGACAGTTTACCACAAGAATGCTACTTTGTTATTAGAACCATCGATTTTTTTGACATATATGGATGACAATGGTATCCAAATTGAATGAATTTTCTAGAGATGGTCTTAAATTCTAATGAAAAGAATAAACGGTTTCGTTTCTGCATTTATACAATGAAATGATATCACGTTCGTGAAGGGAAGACTTTTCTCTTATAAGTATTATCCATAAGAGATTTCATGAGCTTTTTGTGCGAGTATTTTTCTAAGAGATTACTATTTCATTATTAGCAGGAAAATGGCACGTTGTTTTCAAGGTTGGGTATTTTGGTTAGCCGTGCTAGTATTGGCATTAAGCACTCCATGTTCACATGCACATCTGAAACACGAGAAATTTAAGACCAAGACTGGCGTCTACCTCTCCCCTAAGTTTGTGTTGGAACCAGGATTAAGTTCCAGCAAATACTTTTACAACGTTCACTTCCCAAAAGGTCACATTGCCCTAAAGAGTTTCGATGCTGAAATAATTGATGAAGAAGGGAATTCCAGTCCTCTTCATGAAGTCTACGTCCATCACTGGATTGTTGAAAGATATTATGCTCGGAAAGGTTACGTGGAGCCAGAGCAGCAGCTTCCCCTGCAGCTCTCGGAATCGGATGTTATATGGTTGGGGAACAGTGGGATGTGCCAGAATCGTGTTCTCCGACAGTATTTCGGACTAGGATCCGAAACACGAAAAACAGCCACACACGTTCCAGGTCATTATGGAATCGAAGTTGGGGATGGTAAAGGGGTTCCTGATGGGTTTGAGGAGAGATGGATGCTCAATGTGCATGCAATTGATACTAGAGGAGTGGAATCTGACCTAGGGTGCACGGAGTGCAGGTGTGATATGTATAACGTGTCCAGGGATCGAAGTGGCCAGCCTCTGCCGGCTGGATACACCGGGGGTTTGACATGTTGCCCTGACGGTGCAAAGTGCAGACTGAAACAAGGGTTTGATGGTGAAAAGAAAAACCACTACTTGAGATATACTGTGAAGTGGGTTGACTGGTCTGAGTCTGTTGTGCCTGTCAAGGTTTATATCCTTGATGCCACTGATAGAATGAATCATTCAGCGCCTACTGGAGCTAAACACAATTGCCTGGTAATTAATTAATTAATGAACTTAATTTTGTACTGTATGACATTAACATTCTCTTATCAAACACTGTCTGTCTCTATACTGTTTATGTTGCCAAACTTATCTAAAAATTGACGTAACATACAATGTAAGACTTAGTTATGTTGATTACTAATTTGTTGCTAACATGCATGTGGTTCATCGTTACAATTTGACGACATAAGTCTTTTGATTCTTTATATATCTTTCTTCTGTGCAGGTCGAATATGATGTTGAAAAATCCTGCAATGCCACTAATGGGTGCTTAGACAACAAATGGGCAAAAATTACAATTCCAACTGGTGGTTATGTCATCTATGCTGTAGCCCATCAGCACAGGGGGGCGCTTGGTTCAACACTGCATGGAGAGGTGCTTTTTTTCTTCCACTCCTAGTAATTTAATTGGTTGTTACTCAAATTAATAATTATACACTGTCGTAGTGTCATTAACTAACTGATTTACTAATGTTCTTGTTAATTAATTGTAATCGTTTTAATTTAGGATGGAAGGGTTCTGTGTTCGTCAACACCAATTTATGGAAAAGGAAAAGAAGCGGGAAATGAGGCTGGTTATGTCGTTGGAATGACCACTTGTTACCCTTGGCCGGGCTCAGTCAAGATAAAAGATGGGGAGACACTGACTGTAGTTTCTAATTACGAGAGCACTCAGCTGCACAGCGGAGTTATGGGTCTCTTCTACATTTTGGTAGCAGAAACACTTTGAGTAAAATAAGCTACTATTATCAAATTAAATAAACATCTGTAAGATCATATTCATCTGTTTTTTTTTATTTTTTTGGTAAACATATTCATCTGTTTGGTGAATGTGTGATGAAGTAATGAAGCTCCAGTCAACTTAATAAATTTGAAGATTTGCATAAATATTCAGGTGTTTGTTCACGAAATGATCGTCACTATATGTAAAGTTGAAAGCAAGATATCAGTTAAGCACCATCATTTAAGGATTTAACTCATGCATTTATACATTTCCGCAAAGGATAATGTTAGGGTGACAAAATTTGTAAACAAAAGTTGCAAACTAAATTATGTGTCACCAATAAGAAACAAGCACCTTAATCAGGGCCGGTCTTGAGATTTTGAAGGCCCTGTGCGGGACTCAAACGGGGGCCCTTACATGGTTTAACATTTTTGATTGCTATATTTTCTTTTATATTTTATATTTTTTTTATTATGGATTAAATTGATATAAAGAAAAAAACAACATGAAGCATAATGTGGTGGTATGCACCTATCTAAAATCGTATGTTTTTTTTGTTCGAAACTCTTCAATTTTTAAATACAAAAAGCATGGAGTGATGACTATGTAATTATCGTATCACCGTACAAATACCATAATCATAACCATTAATGCTCTTTATTAGCATCTAGAGTTCATCTCATGAAAAATTTGTGCTAAACGAATCACTGGTTATGATATTGATAGCATCTTACAATGAGATGTTATTTTTATTGCATTTTTGCTCACGCCCTAAAGCAAGGATTATTCTCACCACCCCCACCCCCCTCTCGGTTGGTTACCGTTAGATTAGTTGAAAATTCGAGATTCGTGTCTTTAACAGTCGGTATGAGCAAAGTTGTATTATAATTTTCTTTTGATATATAGATCACTAAAGTCTTCAAATGGATGAAACTTATAATTTGATAACTTTTAAACGGTGATCAAAAGAATAAATGATTCTTATTATTACATGTATTCTATTAAATGGTGTCATATAAGGAAGGGGTTTTTAAAGATTATATTTTTAGACTTTTAAGAATTTTAATTTATTATGACATTACTAATTGCAGATTTAACAATGAAAGAAATTAAACTAAAAATATTCAAAAAAAGACACAAATAGTCTATAGCTTAAAAAAAGGGCCCGAAATGGTTACCTGGACAATGCCCAATAGGAAAGAAAACCTAGCGTGGCTGGAAAAAAATCAAAATTAATAAACATGAGCAAGTGTGGAGTCGAACCTGTGCACAAGCAAATAACAGTACCACCCGTTGACAACTATGCCAAGAAAGGATTATGATCATGTTCACGCCTTATACATATATATACATATATTATTCTTTTTTCCAGAATTTGGGGCCCCAAAAAATCGGAGGCCCTGTGCGGTCGCACACTTTGCACCCCCTCAGGGCCGGCCCTGACCTTAATAAACACTTCAGTTATAATCAAATCATCAACTTTTATGTCATTTAATTTACAAAATTTAGTCTTCCTAGCATTACTTTCTCACAAATTATGAAATTTAAACAAGCACCAATAATATTTTTACCATATAATAATTACCTAAACCCTAATATTATTCTTCACATAGTTCTATAGCAAACAAAAAATGTACCCGCGTAATTATTAATAT
Source organism: Cotoneaster glaucophyllus (assembly GCA_036320875.1). Lineage (NCBI taxonomy): Eukaryota > Viridiplantae > Streptophyta > Magnoliopsida > Rosales > Rosaceae > Cotoneaster > Cotoneaster glaucophyllus. The sequence goes on along the minus strand of CM070065.1, from coordinate 20,561,212 downwards.
ATTTTAGAAAATAAATATGTGTAATTAGCATGGGTATATTCAGCAAACATATGTGTACAAATTAAATTAAAAAATATGGGTAAATATTAAAATTTGTTGTAAGCATAATTTTCTGAACAATTATGGAGGCCAGAGAGAGAACGGTGCGGCACATAGAGAGAGAAGAGAGAGATGTATAATTGTGAGGTGTGTTCTATTCCACTCCATTGTGCCTTTATTTATAGTAGTAGGGAAGGTTAATTCAGTACCCTTTTAGGATTACAACTCTAATAGGATATTAACTACTAAAGGGAATATTCAAAGATATCCCTAGATACACTAAGATTTACCCAATCACATTCCTAATCTAATAGGACTGCAACACTCCCTCTTGAATGCGTAAATACTTAAGTAAATAGCGCATCAGGTCTTCATAAGTACAGTTGATGAAGTCATCGACACAATGAGCGAATTCGAGTCTCAAATCAACAGAATAATGCATAAAAAAGGTAAAACTCACAAAACCTTGCTATGGTAAAACCCAAGGTGGGTGAAAACCTCATAGACTAAGGAGAAAAGTGAGAAGTTGCATTAAGTCAAAACTATACGTCTTGTGGATGTAAGTAGAAGAGCTCATAAGGATATGATCAGCCCATAATGGGTGCCTCGTCAAAATCTAGTTAGGTAGCAAAATCCCTGTAGGAAAAATGCTCCTAATCGTAGGGAAAAAGAGTACATTAAGATCAAGTGAGTATACTTATGGATACTCCCCCTGAGATTGACAGAACTTCCAAATGAGAACTACAAGCACTGCCTACAAATAGTTAGGCATACCAATTCATCGGACAAGCTTCTGGAAGGTTGACTTCGGCAGTGACGTCGTGTAGAGGTCGGCAAGGTTGTCTGGGATCGGCTTGCATGACTTCAATCTCCTAACGCTTTGCTGATGTAGATGTAGACTCAATATGTCATAGCGTTGACTTCGTTGATGTATCATGTCTTGGTCGGGTGAATATATGCGGCATAATCTTCATGGATCGTCCTTGGGACTCAACGATGGATGAAAACATCAAGTACTTTGAATATGCTCAACAAGAACTGCTAACCATGTCTCACTTATGGCTGAGTGAAGTGAGGTAAGTCTTGGAACGATTCGAAGATTTTGCAACTAGGTCATATTGTGGACCTCCAAGATATTGCGATATCCCTAACGGTAAAGACATAACCATTCGAGAATTTTGCCTTGTGCAGGTTTGATAAGTAACCGACGTCAGCATAACAAGCAAGGCAAGCATCATTATGAGGATTAGGGGGCCAGATCCGCTCAAGATGGTTGGGATTTGCCCAAATTCGTAGTACCTTCAGGGTATGTCTTTAATACCAATTCAGTGGTTGCGTGTAGGCGCAGTGCTGCATCTTTACCAATAGATCAACAGCAAAGGAGTTGTTCTGTCTAATACAATGAGCTAAGTACAACGAAGCTTAAAGTTGAACTTAGATATGGAATTTCAGATTCCAAAACCTCTTCAAGGGTCTCATTTGCATACAACGTATGGATGATCACAGGTATACTCGGGGTGTAGTTCGACTGGTAGACCAAGGTACCGTTAGAACAATGCTTCAACTTCAAGTCAAGGTATAAACGAGTTTTCTCAAGATCCTTCATCTCAAATTTCATCTTCAAGTGTGAGGAAGTTTTCTCAAGCGCTTCCGGAGTCTTAGTGAGATTCATGTCAACGACATAAACTGTAACTCTAGCAATTCGGAATAAGACTTCATAGTTTAACATGCAAGGGTATAATTCATTCCTGACTAATCAAATAATCACTTAGACAGGTATACTACATCCGGCAGATTATTTCAATTCGTAAGTGAACGCCTCAAACTAGTTAAAAGGGTGTTCCGTGGTTTGGAACTATTTGAACCAGTCCATGTAATTCTTTGGGAACTTACATGTAAATCTCTGTATCTATATCCCTATGGAGAAAACACTACCCACATTTCATAATGCTGCTATCAATCACATGACGTTTAAGAGAAATCTTGCATCGTAAGACGTGTATCATATCGTACTATTTTATTCATCTCATAACGCTTCTTTTCCCACTTGTAACACAACAGGGTTACCTTGAGCAGTGTAGGAATGATAGGTCCAAACACACTTTGGTAAGGAATTTGACCTGGATTGTAATTTCGGTTGTCCAATCAGTTCTACGTTGTCACTTAATTAACGAACACGGTTCAATATCTTCGCTTTTCATTTATGTTGGTAGCTACCATATAAGTGAAAACATCATTGATGGTAATCTCGTTTCAATCCCATTTAGCTCACCCAAACTAGTATACTGGACCAAGAACTTTAAGTCTAGGGAGTAATCCAGATTAATCTCATGAGATGGAAATGATTTGAGACAGCGATCAAGTATAGATTCATTGTTGTGCCGAGTCTTCCTCTTCTAAGGAAGTGAATCCTACAAACCGAATAATCTGTCGTGCTCCAGGCTAAGACAGATTGATTAGCTATCCGCCGGTGTACTGGATCATCCAACAGGGGCATTCAAACCATCCAATAGAGGCGGCACACCCTTAAGGGATGTTGACTCGACGTCCTTTAAGTACGTCTATCTTTACAGACATGTTTACAGCTAGTATATGATCTTGTCACTTTAGCTAGATTAAAGAAATGCATCTGGAGCAACATTCTGAAAGTTAGAATTCATCGCACTTGCTTATCATACTTGTGTGGTACGGGGATCGAGATGAAACGTAGTGCGCAACGTCCACGTAAATTTACGTTGTTCTACAGGAACGTTAACATTGTTATCTTCCCTTAACGGCGGGAAGACTATCTCATTAAAGTGACAACCCGTAAATGAGCTGTAAAGAGATCGCATGCAAGGGCTCTAAGAAAGCTAGTGTGAAGGAGAATCATGATTGACAAAGATTCACATCCTTCTTTGAGGACCCATAATTGTATGTTGCGACGACGCAACTTGGCACATGGAATGCACACCCAAATGCGTAAATACGCAAAACGTCAAGTTCGTACCTAGTAACCAACTGTAACGTCAAAATGGTTGGGTGGCAATGGGCCTTAAGGTGGACCAACATAGCTGCGTACAAGATTGCATAGCCCTAGGCAGAAACCGAAAACTTGGTACGTTCACCAAAATCCGGGCGATCATTCAAATTGCGCTTTATGATGGCTAGGCGAGGCTATTTGGGGTGAGTCATGGGAATTTGATGTTCAATTATAAACCCAAAATACATGCAATAATTTATCGAAAATCGTCGATATAAACTCTCCGGCATTATCTAGTCTCCTGGATTTTAAGGGATAAGTATGGTGGTGAACCCATAATCGGCCAGAGGGTTTAGCAGCAATGTGTATGGACAAACATATGACCAGTTTGTCGATTCATCAACCAAAACCATAAGTATTTATATGGTCTGCATATTGGTTGGATTAATCCACATATATTCCCTTGAATCCACTATGAAAAGAGGGTCATTTCGTATCTTTGCAAGGGATGATTTAGAAAATCAATTCTCCTAATGAGTAGGCTTGGCAAAATGTGCTTGTAGGTACAAGTTCCTTACTTTGGGTAAGGAGATGCTTCATTGTTTGACCTAAGTGTCCTTAAAGGTCGTGCCAAAACAAGTAAACTGCTCAATCACCTGGCTCCAGGCCAGCCACATGTGGTGTGTTCCCAGTTGGGAGACGGCCCATTGGCCCCAAACCAAAGCATCATGCTCATTTTTTGGTGTGGTGCAAAGATATTTCACTCTATTTTCTTTAGTGGTTTCATTCATGATCATTGTCATCTCGAATATCCTTAAGAAAACTCAACGACGTTCTTCCGGAACGGATAGAGTATAAGGTCTATGACATGGTAATTCAGTACAATTCATACGATGAGGAGCGTGCCAATACTCTTAATCAGGTTGGATAGACCTGAAGTCGTTGCTAGAGATGTGATTTAGGTGTAAAGTTAGTGTGTGTAGTATCGTATTTATCCAGACAACTAACTTTCCCACATTCCTACCTAATCACATGTTTAATTGAATTCTATCACATGTATACAAGAAACATGATTCAATTAACTCGTTATCAATAAGATTATCCATAACTAAAATAAACACCAAATGTGAATCCAAGAACATAGAAAAATGTTCATAAAGTAAATGGTTTACTAAAGGGATTCGGCCAACAGGGCCATCCATGTCAAAATTATGCTCTTCCAATGATGTTCAGTGGAGCAAAATCAATCTCACATATTGACTACGAGAATGGTACTCCTTAACAACATTGGTAGGGGAACGAACATGTGCATAACCAATGATCTATTCCATCGAGATGAAAGTAGGTTTTGCAGAGTTGAGGTTCTTGAATACGATCCCTTATTCTTGAAGTTTTAGGTCTTAGGTACCAAGGATCATGTTTCGGGCATGATACCATACCTTGGCAAACCCTTATTCTACCATATGTTGTAAAAACAAACTCGAAATTGGATCGTGAGAGAGACAGACCCAAAATTGGATTCAGTAGGCTCTAGCCGAAGCTAGAAGGGTTTGTTCGGTAGGCCTCTGCCGAAGCAGAGAAGTACTGTTCGGTGCATATCTGCCAAAGCAGAGCATGCCCTTCGGTGCCTCCCTGCCGAAGCAAGGCATCAACATTCGGTAGGCTTTGATTGAATTAGGTCGAGCGATTCGGTAGACTCCAGCCGAACTGAGTCTATACCATTTGGTATACTCCAGCCAAACTGAGCCTATACCTTTCTCTCACATTTATGGTAGTAATCATATCTGAGTTGGTAAACTTCCGTTTTCTACACTGCTGCTTCAGGAGCGAGTTAGAAACATAGAAGGACGAGAAAAGTATTCTCCAGTCAAGATTCAATCGGATTTATAAACTTCAGAATCACACTCATTCATGGACATAATCATGGTGTGCTTCAGGCAATGTCTTTCATGATTAGACGGTCCATAGGAGTGAGCCAAAGAGCCATGGAATCCTTATTCGGGAGGTACTTCCATGGGTAATGCTTCGGGCATAAGTCTTCAAATGAAGATCATGGCGGAGGCTTATTCAGCTCTTCCTTGCCATTGTTGGCTTCAATGCTTTCTCAGCTTCTTAATAGTCAAGTGGAGATTCACATCTAGTACCCTACATAAAGTGGTTTCTATTAGAAATGTCCAAATAAGGGAAATCGAACTTGTGACGGTTCGACAATCTACTAAATTGGAGGGAACAAGATTGTGATTTGAGCTATGGGAGTGAATCATCCATAAGTATCAAAGTTAGAACATTCGAGTTCTAAGACATGGTTTTCATGAAAATTGTCGGGTTTTGCATGGGTGTATTTGTTTTATGAAAACTTCTGGTTTCAAAGGCATTTCGAGTTTAGTTATGAACTTCCGGTTCATAAAATGAAGTACCTATAAAAACACAGAATACAATATACAAATAAGTGTAGTGGATTTTGGTTGCTTCAGGAACTCAAGTGTGAGTGCTTCGGGACTACGAAAGTGAGTCAACGGTTCAAAGAAAAAGAAATAAATTATTGAATCGTTAATGTCCAAAAGTGACATACAAGTCAATAATTTTGAATTTCTTGTCAGATTAATGGATTATTGGTCACTTTTAATTAATTCAATAGATCGAGACCAAACATGGTAGATCGTAGAAGCATGAAAATATAAAGATTTAGGCGTATGCGCAGAAATTATGTTGGCTGCAAGCCTATTAGGTGGTAGCCCAAAAAAAATGGGTTAAATCTACTATGGGCAACCACAGCCCAAGCTGAGTTGCGAGCCAAATCAAGAGGGAAGCCCAATTGGGCGTTGGTCTGTGAAAAAGAAGCAGCCCATGCTGTTGGTGGGTTGAGGTGGGTTGGAAAAATAAACAGGCCAAAAATGGCTTTAGGCAAAGAAAACCACAGCCCAATCACGTGTTGGCTGACTGTTTAAGGCACGCCCAGCAACAAGCTGCAAGGGTGGGCCACTGTTACTATGCAATCCACGGTGGTTACAGGTTTAAAGGGGCCAAGGGAAGATGGGCGGAGCCCAGCATCGTTAAGCTGCTGGCTTTGGACCGAGATGCGAGGGAGCCCAACTTTGGACCGAGGACCAAAGGCTTGAAGCCCATGCACCAGTGACCCAGGCAGCAGGCCTGGTCCAATTGGAGCAGTAAGCCTAAAAAGATTGTCCAGTCGCTTACCCAAGCTTCAGGCTTGGTGTGTTTCGATGATGGGCTCAGTCGCAAAATTTTCCCCAAAGTTTAGTTGTATTTTTTTTTTCTTTTTTCGACAATCTTAGGGTTTGAAAAACCTAATTGCTTCTAATTTCTTTTGATTCTTTGACTCACAAATTCCATCTAGCTAAAATTGCGTAATGCATGAAACGTGTATGTATATTGACAAATACATGAAACATATATATATTCCTTTATAAATGTAAGGGGTTCATGCATCATGGGGAATGTTTTCATGCTTCATGGTCGTTTCAAATATCTTCCTTTATTTTAAGCGTACCTGATTGGCAGAAAACAATAAAAGTCTTTGACTTGGTAGAAGATCCTTCTCGGAAAGCCGGAATTGCATTTCCAATGCGTTGTATCAATAACATGTAGATCAATTCAATAAAATAATAAATTAATCATAAAAAGAATGATTAAAACGTAATACTCCCCTGATTGAAGATCAAACTCTCTTTAGCGTAGCATTAAGAGTATGCTGATAACGTGTTGTATGCATAATTTACTGAATAATTATGGAGGTCAGAGAGAGGGAGGTGCGTCACATAGAGAGAGAAGAGATAGATGTGTAATTGTGAGGTGTGTTTTATTCCACCCCATTGTGCCTTTATAGTAGTAGGGAATGTTAATTCATCACCCTTTTAGGATTACAAATCTAATAGGATATTAACTACTAAAGGGAATATTCAAAGATATCCCTAGATACACTAGGATTTACACAATCACATTTCTAATCTAATATGACTGCAATAAAATTTAAATTATGTGAACAAATTGAAATTAAAAAAAAATATTGGTACAACTACAAACTAAAAATAAAAATATATGAAAAACACTAAAATTATAAATTTGGAAATGATTAATAAGGTTTTCATTTTTAAAATTGACATATGAGGAATGGAAATAATTTAGTATTCAAATGACAAAAATGAAAAATAAATAAAGTTCCAATTAATAAAAAATGAATATGTAAGATAGGAATTTAATTTATCCAAACATAAAATCAAAACTAAGGTCGAAGCAAAAGAAAAAAAAAATACAAATCACACAAAAATACATGAGTCCTTACGAACAAGGTCGGAAAGTGTTCATTGACTAGAGTAAATTTTGTAATATGAAATTTGTTGTCAGATGGAGGGATCTTGTTTGCCAGTAGGTTCGGCTTGTTTTGTATTTATCATCCTTAATCAAGGTTTCCTATGTGGACTTTTCAAAGTACTAAGGAATTCAATGGTTTTTATTTATTGATGCATTGATTTCTTTGTTAAAATTTCGTACAAAATACTTAGTACTAAGATCTATTGGTGTGATATTCTTCATCACTTTGCAATGAGAAGTCCTCGATTTCATTCTCGTCAAAATCGAATTTAAACCACATTATTGTTTGTTATTTGTAAGGCCAAGTGCAATCATTTTTATTAGTGTAGATATTATCGTTTATTTAATAAATAAAAAAAATTCTTATGCGTCATGGCTGAGGCAACCAACCATGTTTTAACTATTAACACGACAGGCCGTAGATATAACAAAAACGTCATCACTTCCGTAATATGCCTGGCGTGTCCAGTCACTCTCAAGCTCTCTCTATCTAAAATATTTAGAGTTTGAAGGGGCGGGTGCACTGCAATCTCACCCATAAGCTTATAATCCATGATATATATGTCTGTTTTGTTTCAAACAGACTGAAAGTCTCCAACTTTTCATCTCAGACTCCACGTTGTATTCTGGTACGCTTCTTCATCCTTTCCTCTTTTATGACCGAATTATATTTGTTCATTTCCATATTAATCTATACGACAAATTCGCCTGGAAAGTAAATATAATGTTCAGAAATGCGCAAATTTGTTGGAGAAATGATTTCCGCACACTCCTTTATAAAATTAAGAGAGAGATGGAGAAAAAGGAGTGTGCGCGGAATCATTTACTACACCCTTTTCTCATCTGCAGTCCTTCCTTTTTGTGAGTAGTGATAGAAACAATTGAAAGATATATGCAGAAGGAGAAAATTGGAGTGTGTAAATCGCTTCACATGTGATTACCCGTATCCATAATTCTTGCAAGCAAAGTATAAAGGATGCTGATGACGTTTTTGGAGTGTCAATAACATTGATTGTTATGATTTAAAATTTGAGTCTTGAGCTTGTGTGCAAGTGTTCTGATTGTTTAACCAGAGATTATCTTAATTTTGGCAGAAAAAATGGCAAGTTGTTTTCAAGGTTGCGTGTTTATGCTGGCTATGGTAGTATTGGCATTAAGCACACCATGCTCACATGCTCTTCGAATTGTCAAACCTAAGACAAGAACTAGTGTTTTTGTCTCCCCTAAGTTTGTGCTGGAACCAGGATCAGTTGCAGACAAGTTTTACTACGATGCCAACTTCCCGAGAGGTCATATTGCAATCAAGAGCTTCAATGGTGAAGTAATTGATGAGGAAGGTAATCCGATTCCCCTTCACGAAACTTATCTCCATCATTGGGCTGTCGGGAGGTATTATGGCCGGACAGGTTTTGTGGAGCCGGAGGAGACTCGTTTTGACGAGTTTCAAAGGTCGGATTTCGCTTTTGTGAGAAACAGTGGAGTGTGCCAGAGGGATACTAATGGACAGTACTTTGGAATTGGGTCCGAAACACGGAGAACAGATACACATATTCCGGATCCTTTTGGAATTGAAGTTGGGAATCCAGCAGTGATTCCAGCTGGCTATGAGGAGAGATGGCTGCTCAACGTGCATGCAATTGATACACGGGGGGCGGAGAATGGGTTGGGATGCACCGAGTGCAGGTGTGATCTTTATAACGTGTCAACCGATTCTCGAGGCCAGCCTTTGAGGCCGGGGTACAAAGGAGGTTTGCGTTGTTGTTATGATGGTACACAGTGCAGAGTAAAACAAGGCTTTAATGGTGTCAAGAGAAACCTCTACTTGAGATATACTGTGAAGTGGGTTGATTGGTCTGATTCTATCATTCCTGTCAAGATTTATATCTTTGATGTTACTGATAAAATGAATCATTCAGCTGGACTTGCCATTGAACCTGAGTGCCGGGTTAGTGAGTTTCACCTCATCGTATGATGTGCTGTAATAGTATTCGCTCGAGTGATGATAATGCATCAATATTCTGGTGTTTGCAGTTTTTTATGATTGAGGCTATATCTTTCGATTGCGCAGGTTGAATATGATGTCGAAGAGTCTTGCAGTGCGACTAGCGATGGGTGCGTTGACAGCCAATCATCAGTGGCTACTATGCCGACTGGTGGTTATGTTGTCTATGGTGTAGCTCATCAACACACAGGCGGGATCGGATCAACTCTATATGGAGAGGTGATTTCTTCTTCTACTCTTAGCAATTTGGCTTCTGGTGGCCTTAAAATAATTTCTTTCGGCATATGGTAGAACTCAAAAACCTTTTATAAGTCCTGTAAGTAGTATGTACTGGCTTGGAAATACATCACCGTTTAAATTATCTGCATTTCCAAGTCTGCGACCGTATTGTATGTAGGATTTAGGTCGAGTTTCGTAGTATGTCAGGCTAAATTCCACTCTTCCTTGTCTCTTTCTTGTTTGAGTTCACACATGTACTGAAAGTATGTGCCTCTACGTCATGTGCTTGTTTGTGATTATTTTAGGATGGACGGGTTCTGTGTTCGTCAATACCAATTTATGGAAAAGGGAAGGAAGCTGGAGATGAGGCTGGTTATATTGTAGGAATGTCCACTTGTTATCCTCAACCCGGCTCAGTCAAAATAAACGATGGGGAGACTCTGACTCTGGTATCTAATTACAGCAGCTCCCAGACACACACAGGAGTTATGGATCTCTTCTACATTATGGTTGCAGACTACCTCCCAAAGTCCTCTGTGCTTAGCTTGGACTCTACACTTTGAGCAATATACCGTAAGGCGTCCGGGTTGTTTTTCACCTAAACTCAATTTCTTTAATCAACTGAGTACTGACGTGGTTTTGTTCTTGCAGATTTTTGAGTCGTATAAGCTAAAGTTGCTCGTGTCCTTCATCAACGCCGATGAGAAAGAGGTTGGCGATGGCCATAGATTGATTTTGGTGTGAACTTCTATGTATGAATTATGTAAAGTGTCTTGATTCTGCTTGTCACTCAGTGCTGTGATATGTAGACATAACAAGGCCAATGTACCCTTTTGGTTATAGCAATAATTTGAGCTTTTTCTTGAGTGTTTTGTTAAATGTGGTGAACTTTGAAGCTCAATTCAGTCTGTTCAATGTAAAAAGCTAAATTATATGGGTTTGGAAGCATGTCATCAAATCAAGACTCCCTATTTTTGCTAGGAGAATGTACTTTTTAACTATTTTATTTGTGTACATGGCTATTATAACTGTGGTCTGAGGGAAACCTCTACTTGGCTATGATACTAAGTGAAGCTGAAATGATCAATTCTTGAGCTACTCTTGAGAATAAATGATCAAAATTATGGTGTTTCAAACTTACAATGCGAACATTTGAACTTGCCTAAGTTATTGTCTTTATATTGAGAATTGCATACATGATGTATATATGCTTATTCAGCAATCACAATTTTCAGCTCTAAATGTTGGCACAGAGAGGACGTTTGCAGTCGTAAGGCTCCTGCTATTGTGTCTACTTTTTACTGTATGTGTTTTGTATACTCGAGTTTGGGTGCTTTTCTGAATACTCAATTTTCAGCTCCACAATATCGTACTGTACTTGGTTGTGCTAAAGTTATGCAGCCACTACTTGGGGCAATTTCTCCGGATTTAACTTTCCTCACCTCCCTCACCTCCCTTTTAGGTATACTAGAGGTCTTTGTTGTTGATCATTCGAAGTTCATTTGTTTCCAATATATCAAAAAAACCAAAAGTTATATATTAATCGAAATCATTGGTTTCTGTACAAAATATCTGAATATGCATTGAAATCTATGTTAAGAAGAAATGGGATCCAAATCATTGGTTTCTATACAAGATATTTATTTGATTTTTTGATTCCATTGTTTAGTTGAGCTCCTGGTCATCGTTTCCTCTGAAATTAGAACCATGCATATTATACATACTATAACCTTCATTTCAATATTTATATCGTTGACCCTAAATTAAGAAAAAAACAAACATAAGAATTACAAATAGAGCATTATACAATGCAATGTAAATAAAATGTAATTATACAACAAAAGAATTATATGCAACCTCTTAGTATTTACCTGAACTACAAATGGCATATCGTACTTTTAGTCAAGTACATTGTCTTAAATGTAATCATCACCGAATTCTTCATTTGTTACCTTTATAGAAGAAATTTGCATTATGAACTTGCATTCTTATGAAGTAGTTTTGAACTGCAGGTAGCATTCCCTTCTCCAAATGGTAAGCATCTTACCTTTTCAATATAACTTCTACAGTCTTTTTCTAAACATGTTACGTTCTCATGCCCCCTTACCCCACCCCAACTTCAGCGACCACTGAATTGTAACTTTTGTTTACCTTTATTACGATTTTATCGTTCACTTTAAGCTTCCTTTGTTTTTTTATAGAAGAACTAACATTCGGTAAACACTACAAATAACGAGCTTTTGTTGGACTAGATCCATGATTATGATGAAGCTTTATAGAATTCACTCGCAAGTATAAGCCTGCCCTCAATTGACCCTTGCAACCATCTTATTATACTTGGATATGGCTTAAGAGGATACATAGACTTCAACGTTAAAATACCATAGAAAAACACACCAACCACTACAAAATTACTATTATAATACTGCACTACAATAACATTGATTAAACAAAAGACTTTTGAATTGACACACTGAAAAGATGTCATTTGTTACGTAGAATCGAACTAAGGTGCAAATTACTTGGCAAATATGGCTTATCCTTTGAATGAATATGAGACGAGAGAAGCTTGTGTTTGGGTTGTAATGTATAACAAGTTCATTGTCATGTGACGTTCTAACTCAATAATATAGTATTATATTAATTAAACATATACATAACATTATTTCATTTGAAAATGATATAAGTCACGATTACTGTAAAACCTTTCTATCCTTGAAACTTGGAGCTCCTTCCAAAAGAAAATAATGAAAAAGAACTTACATGGAACAAGTTGCTCGTTATATGATGTTTGTTGTTTATTAATGCATTGCTATGATGTACTAGTAAATCAAGAGGTCACATACGGTAAGTTCGTTCCATATAAATTGCGCTTCAAATACTAACATAAAAAAGATAGGTAAAAAGGTGGTCAATTTGTCGTGGTTAATCTAGGACTAGGATTCTCTCTTTTCCTCTTTTCATCTCCTTCCATCCCTTCCTCTCACATTCTCTATTTTGTCTTCTTTTTTTTTTTTTCTATAAAAAAATTAATATAAGAAGTTGAGGTGACTTAATCATGATTGTTCAAATAAGAAAAAAGAAAAAGGAAGATAAAAAAAAGAAGAGAATCATACTCCGTTAATCTATACGTCATGGCTGAGGCAACCAAACATATTTTGACTATTAATACGAAACGCTGCAGATATCACAAAATGTCATCACTTCCGTAATATGCCCCTCTGGCAAAACGACATGTGTCTTTATGTACAACAAACTCGCGTTTCCAGTCACTCTCTCAAGTTCTCTCTCCCTCTGAAGTCTACGGAGTTTGAAGTTCAAGGAGCGGGTGCACACTCACCCATGCACGCATAATCCATTATATATATTTGATTTGTATCAAGCATACGGGAAGTCTCCAACTTATCATCTCAGACTCCTCTTTTTACTCAGGTACGCTCTTCACTTCCCCTTGATGTCTGATTTATATTTATTCATTTCTATATTAACCCATATGAAAATTCGCATGGAAAGTACATAATTTGTTCAAAAATGCGCAAATTTGATAAAAAAAAAAAAATATTTTGGCACTCATTTTTATTCATTTTTAGCATTTGATTTGATCAAATAAAAAAAATCAAGAGAGAAAGAAAAAAGTGCAAAATAACCTTATGCACTTCCTTTTTTTTTTTCCCATGCAGTCCTTCCTTTTGCGAGTAATGATAGTCTTGAACGACAGTATCCTAGGATATTATTGAAGATTGTTTCCCTTCCTTAATTGAAGGGATAGATTGATTCATGTAATCTTTGTATAGTCAACTTCCTAGAATAGTCACAAACATATTGTATAAATATTGTACTTCCCGTAAAGCAATAGACAAGAAAGAAATTATCTTCTATACTTTTCTTACACGACCTAAACCCTAGGAATCGTGGAACCCTAGCTTACCGCAACCCTAGCTAGTTCATATTTTAACATGGTATCAGAGCACCGTTTCTGGTGACTCTGAATACCCCAACGCTTCCGCACCACAACAAACAACATCATCATTATGAGTGAATCAGGAACCGACGCAAAACCATCAGAGATGGCTACTGATCTCTCAAACCCATTCTTATTACACTCTTCTGATCAACCAGGGAACATCCTGGTTTCCAAAACTCTCCAAGGAGACAATTACAACACATGGAGCCGTGCTATGCGCATCAGACTTAGTGCTAAGAACAAACTAGGTTTGGTCGATGGAACCATTGACCCTCCTGCTGAAACAGACAAACAATTTGCATTATGGCAACGGTGCAATGACATGGTTCTCGCATGGATTTTGAACTCTGTACATAAGGACATAGCAAGCAGCGTCTCCTACTACACTTCAGCAGCAGACGTGTGGGACGACTTGCGTGATCGTTTCTCCCAAGAGCAGCAATCGATCTCAGTCTACCATACAAGATTGAAGGCATTATGGGATGAACTAACATCCTATCATGAGCCCCCAACGTGCACTTGCGGGGGCTTGAAGAAGATCAATGAACGCGATGAAAAGGAGAGGGTGATGCAGTTCCTCATGGGATTAAATGAGTCTTATGCAGCAGTACGTGGGCAAATCTTGTTGATGCAGCCGCTACCAGATACTCGGAAGGCATACTCTCTCGTCCTACAACAGGAGAAGCAAGTGGAGGTATCCCTCACTCGTAACAGCAACAATTTGCATGCTATGAATGTAACAAGCCACAGGGAACCTGCTGCACAACGAGGTAATTCTCCTTTTAAGTGCTCATATTGTGATAAAAAATATCACACCGTGGATCGATGTTTCTATATGCATGGCTTTCCACCGGGGCACAAATATCATGGGAAAAAGGTAACGCCTCCCAACAAGAAGAAACCTGCTGCCAATCAAGTGAAGGCTGGCGATGAAGTCGCCAAAGCCACTGATCAGCGCCACCTTGGAAATCCTAGCGACGGACCCAAGTTCACCACTGAAGAATACAAGCAGCTCCTGGCCATGCTCAAGAAAACCCACCTTGATGGTAATACAGACCACTTTGCAAATGCAACAGGTATGCTTACGCCTTCGTCTAACACGACAGGGGCATTACCACACAAAACTTTATATTGGATCATTGATATTGGCGCAACGGATCATATATCTCCTTCATCTCACTTGCTTGACAAGCAACCCGTGATTGACTTTGTACAACTGCCTAATGGGGGAAAGGCCACTATAGAGTCTGTTGGTTCCATTCAGCTCACTCCTCTCATTAAACTTGATGATGTGTTGCATGTCCCTAATTTTCAAGTCTGTTTACTATCTGTTAGCAAAATTACTGAGTCTTTACAATGCATAGTAAATTACCGAGTCGTTACGAGGAAGATGATTGGCCTGGGCAAGCGATATAATGAGCTCTATTACCTGTCACCAGAACACAACCCTCACCTTGCTCACCATGTCAACCGTCATTCCAACCTTTGGCACCGGCGTTTAGGACATCCCTCCACCGGTCCTATGCAACTTTTGACCAAGCAAGTTCCAACTATCATGTGTGATTCCAGTCATTCGTGTGATATATGTCCCCTTGCTAAACAAACTCGTTTATCTTTTCCATCCAGTTTTATTTCATCTCAAGCACCTTTTGATTTACTACATTGTGACATTTGGGGACCTCATCGAGTCAACTCCCATTCAGGGGCTCGCTATTTTTTAACTATCGTTGATGATTATTCACGTTTTACTTGGATTCATCTTATGCGTTTCAAATCTGAAACACAAGAATTGTGACGGTCTTTTCTTGCTTGGGTTCAAACACAATTCAACTGTATGGTTAAGACACTTAGGGCAGACAACGAAGCTGAATTTGTTTCGTTAAGACCTTTTCTTGATAGCAAGGGCATTGTCTTTCACACTTCTTATCCTTCTACCCCTCAACAAAATGGGGTAGTTGAACGAAAACATCGCCACCTTTTACATGTTGGACGAGCTCTTCGATTTCAAGCCAATTTACCTTTAACATTTTGGGGGGAAAGTGTTCAAACAGCATGTTACTTAATCAATCGTCTTCCCACACCACTCATTCATCACAAAACTCCCTTCGAGCTTTTACACCATACCCTTCCAGATTTCACTCACCTGCGTGTGTTTGGTTGTTTATGTTATGTCACGAATCTCAACCCTACACACAAATTTGATCAACGTGCTCGCAAATGCATTTTTGTTGGCTACCCCCTTGGTAAAAAAGGATACCGGGTGTATGATTTTACTTCCCACAAGTTCTCTACCTCCCGAGATGTGTTCTTCCACGAGGACACCTTCCCTTTCACTTAACATCCCCCAGATCACCAACCTGATAGCATTGTCCTCCCTCTACCCCTGGACCCTAGAACTCCCGACACTACTCCACCATCCATCTCCTCATCCAATGACCACACCTCACCCCTACCCTCCAACGACACCCTTCCCACACCCACCTCCTCAACCCTTGACACCACCACCGATCCCATCACCTCCCTAGACCACCCCACTCCCGAGTCCCCTCCTTCAAACCTTCATCTTGTCCTTCGCCACTCCAACCGTCCCCCTAAACCTTCTGTGCGCCTTCAGGGCTACCATTTATATCACGTGCAGACCCCGGGTGCCATCTCCTCTTCCATGTCAGGTACACGCTACCCTCTCTCTCACTATGTCTCTTATGCTAATGTTTCTTCTTCACACCGTTTCTTTGCTTGTGCCATTTCCACCATTGTCTAACCCACTACCTTTGAGCAGGCTAACAGTGATCCTCAATGGCGTGCTGCCATGCAGTCCGAACTCTTGGCTCTGGCACAAAATCATACTTGGACTCTCACTCGCCTACCCCCCGGTCATCGGGCCATTGGATGCAAGTGGGTCTATAAAATCAAGTACAATTCCGATGGGTCTATCGAGCGATATAAAGCTCGCCTTGTCGCTAAGGGTTTTACTCAACGTGAAGGCCTCGACTACAAAGAGACTTTCGCTCCTGTTGCCAAACTCATCACTGTTCGTTGTCTCTTGGCCGTGGCTTCTGTTCGCCATTAGTCTCTCCACCAAATGGACGTTCAAAATGCTTTCTTCCATGAGGACCTTGGGGAAGAGGTTTATATGCAGCTGCCTCCAGGTCTTTCTCGACAGGGGGAGAACGATGTATGCCGACTCAACAAGTCCCTCTACGGACTTAAACAAGCTTCTCGCAGCTGGTTTCACAAATTTTCCTCCGCCATGCACCAAGCTGGATATCAACAATCCAAGGCTGACTATTCCTTGTTCACCAAGGTATGTGATCACTCGTTCATAGCCGTCCTAATATACGTTGATGACATGGTTATCACAGGCAATGATGAAGATGCCATTCGTGATCTCAAACAATTCCTCAATACTCAATTTCGAATCAAGGATCTTGGACCGTTAAAGTACTTTCTCGGCGTGGAGGTGGCTCGATCTTCTCAAGGCATCTCTATCTCTCAACGGAAGTATACACTTGATATCCTTGATGAAGCTGGCTTACTTGGTGCCAAACCAGCCAAATTTCCCATGGAAGAGAACTTGAAGTTATCACCATCAGAGGGACACCTTCTTCGTGATGCTACGGAGTATAGAAGAATTGTTGGAAAACTCATATACCTCACGATCACCAGGCCAGAGATTTCATATGCAGTTCATGTGCTCAGCCAATATATGCAACAACCCAGAAAACCACACTTGGATGCTGTGCACCGTCTCTTGCGATACTTAAAAGGGGCACCTGGACAAGGACTATTTTTTCCTTCGAAAGGGGACCTAACCTTGGCTGGTTATTGTGATGCTGATTGGGCTCGATGTTCAATTACAAGGAGATCCGTTACGGGTTATTGTATATTTCTTGGAGGTGCATTAGTATCTTGGAAGACTAAGAAACAGACAACCATTTCTCGGTCTTCGGCAGAAGCAGAATACCGTGCCATGGCTTCTGCAACGTGTGAACTTACATGGATGAAGTATTTGCTAGCTGATTTACGAGTTGACCATCGCATACCAGCCAAACTATATTGCGACAACCAAGCTGCCCTACACATAGCAGCTAATCCCGTGTTTCATGAGCGTACCAAACACATAGAGATTGATTGCCACGTTGTCCGAGAACGCATTCAGTCAGGGATTATCAAAACAGCTTATGTTCGTACTGGAGCACAGTTAGCTGACATCTTCACCAAACCCCTTGGACAGGGAACGTTTCGAGCTTTACTTGGCAAGATGGGTGTGATTGACATACACACTCCACCTTGAGGGGGAGTCTTGAACGACAGTATCCTAGGATATTATTGAAGATTGTTTCCCTTCCTTAATTGAAGGGATAGATTGATTCATGTAATCTTTGTATAGTCAACTTCCTAGAATAGTCACAAACATATTGTATAAATATTGTACTTCCCGTAAAGCAATAGACAAGAAAGAAATTATCTTCTATACTTTTCTTGCACGACCTAAACCCTAGGAATCGTGGAACCCTAGCTTACCGCAACCCTAGCTAGTTCATATTTTAACAGATAGAAACATCTGGAAGAATGAAAATTTAGAGTGAAAATCACTTCACATGTGATTATCCGTACTATAATTATTGCAAAACAATGTAAAAGATATTGAGGAGCTGTTATTGAAGATTGGCACTCCAAAAACATTATCTTTTAACTCTTCAAAATGCAGCTTTTCCCCTATGTTTTTATAAGAGATGCGTGTATGATGACGTTTTTGGAATATCAATAAATCGCTTTGTTATGATTCGGAGTGTAAAATTTGAGTCTTGAGATTGTGTGTGAATGTTCTGATTGTTTAACCAGAGATTATCTTAATTTTGGTAGAAAAAAATGGCAAGTTGTTTCCAAGGTTGCGTGTTTTTGTTGGCTATGGTAGTATTTGCATTAAGCACACCATGCTTGCATTGTAAGAATATGAACATGAGATTAGATGATCAGGTATTAGCTATTTGAGTCCAATAGGTATAAGAAAGCCTTATAGGAAGATGAATATCAGTTCTTGCCAATAGAGGATTTTATTGCAGTGGTGAACTAATGTGGATTGGGAAAACACAAGTTGTTTTCCATAAGGATTCTAATAGGGAATCCACATTCTAATATGAGAAGGATATGTATGTATATATATGGCAATCTCTTCTCTCACAGGATCATGCTATTTTGGAACTAAGCCCTATTCTTGGTTTGAGCGATTATTGTCCTGATAGAAAGAAGCAGAGCTGCTGTGCATTCAGACTGAACAAGTTTGATCATGGCTGCATCCAATGGAAGTTCTTCAGGTTAGTATGGTTCATACTTATATGGATTGATGTTTTGTGTTTTACTCGATTGTGATCTTAGTTATTGAATCTTATTTATGTAATTAGTTTAACATGTGGTATCAGAGCCATAGGTTCATGTTCTGGAATTCAATCGACTAAAATAAAAAGAATCCAAATAATAAAAAAATAAAAAATAAAAAACAAAAACTAAAACTTGCACTGATAAGGTTTCGAAACCGGTTCTAAACTGGAAAGGAGAAACTGGGTTTATTGATAAAACGGTGCGTTTCAACAAAACATGGTTGTTTATTTTTTACCATTAGAATTCGAAACCTATCTACTTTTGGGGTTCTCTCGAATTGGGAATACAAATTTTACCTTTTCGATTTCAAGTTATGGTGATCTGGGTTGATCAAATTGCTGTTGAGTTTTTCAATATTTATTTCGAATGCTTCCACTGCTGGGTATTGATACTCGTTGAAAGAAAGGGTATGTATTATGAACATTGGATTGAAATTTGGATTTTGATCCGTCTTGTCTTAAATATATTATTTTCTTCAACATGATTTGAATAACAAGCATCACGATTGCGCTTATTTCTGGTTTTTTAATCCTATAATTGTGCATCTTCTCTAACTGTCTGTGGAAGAAAGTTTAACTTGGACCTTCTTCAGACACCACTCGTTTTATGCAGATAGTTTTGATGAACTAAGAATTGTTTGTTTAAGACAAATCATTTACAACGTTGAGATGGATGTCCATGATTACATAACAATAGACTGAGAAAAAGAAATTTGGAGCCTAAAAGTTCTTTTGTGATTTCATTGTGTGTTCTTCAATGTCTGCAACATCAATGAAGACCCTCAATTTGGCTAACATCCCAATCCTCATTGGTGGGGGTAATTACAAGAAGTGGAGAAGGGATATTAGTCTGCTATTAACCCTGAATGAGTTCGATATAGCGATTGACAACCCCAAGCCTATCATCAATGATCAGAGCACTAAAGCTGAAAAGACAGATTATGAGATATGGACAAGAGCCAATAAAGTGGCACTGTCTATCCTAGAGAGTGGCATGACTGATACAACTCGATGAGGAATCAAGAAACATGATTTGGCCGTTGACTATCTAAATGCCATAGAAAAGAAATTTCAAGAATCTGAAAAAGTTGAAATGAGTCGATACATGTCTATATTCACTACATACAAGATAGAGGGTACTGGCTTTATAAGGGATCACATAATGAAGATGATCGATGTTGCATAACAACTCAATGCAATGGATATAAATATTGGTGAAAAGCAGCTAGTATTTATGATTCTTCGAGCACTTCCCAACAAATATAGTCAGTTAAAGATTTCCTACAACACTCAAGACAAAAACTGGGATGTTAATCAGTTGATTGCACAATGTGTGCAAGAAGAAGCTCGTCAAAAACAAGAAAAAGGAAAGGAGATTGAGGATGTCAACTTCGGGCAAACTGCAAATGAGAAGAAGTTGTTCAACAATAGAGTCTCTTCTGGTTCCGGTAAGAATTCTAAGTCATTTAAGAATTCTAATAAGTTCAATAATTTTGCTAAAGTAGCTGACTCCCCTAGAAAATCTAACAAGTTTAAGGCTAAACCTAAAGATGTGTCTAAACTAAAATGTTTTTGGTGCAAGACTAAGGGGCATTTAAAAGTCAAAAGTGAAATTTTTAATGATTATGTGAAGAGCAAAGAAAAGGAACAAGTACTTGTCTGTGTTGAGTCAAATCTTTGTGAATTACTTGTTGATTCTTGGTGGTTTGATACTAGATGCTCAGTCTATATAACTAATTCTTTAAATGGTTTTCAAAAACAAAAGGAAGTTGGAAATACTTTGTACAATGTTTATGTAGGGGAAGGGACTAGAGTTGCAGTTCACTCAATAGGATTTGTAAATTTAAGACTAACTTTGGTTATGTTTTACAACTAAAGGATGTGCTCTATGTGTCAAAGATGAGAAGAAACTTAATTCCTGCTTCCAAAATTGTAAAAGATGGCTTTGCTTTTCTTGCTGATGATGAGTGTTTGAAAATCTTTAAAAAGAATTGTCTAGGTTTCGTTTTAGGTACTGCCCTTATGTCTGATAATTTGTGGAGTCTAGAATGCTTAGTAAAGTCAGTTAATCACTCAGTATTAAATGTTGGTTCCAAAAGGATGCTAGAAACTGACACTTCTTATATTCTCTGGCACAAACGGCTGGGGCACATCGCTAAGGAAAGAATAATGAAACTTTCAAAGGCTGAATTGATTCCAAAATTAGATTTCACTTTTGCAAATGAATGTGTTGATTGTTTGAAGGGTAAAATGACTAATTTTAGAAAAATGGATGCTAAGAGAAGTCAAAGGTTATCAGAAATCATACACACTAATATTTGTGGTCCATTTCCAGTCAAAACAATTTGTGGAAACAGGTATTTTGTCAATTTCATTAATGACTTTTCTAGGCTCGGTTACACTTTTCTCATTAGTGAAAAATCAGATGCACTTAATTGCTTTATCATTTATAAAATTGAAGTTGAAAAACATTTAGAGAAAGGTCATAAAAGTGTTAGATCAGATAGAGGAGGTGAATACTTTGGCGGGTACACTGAATCCGGACAGCAAAAGGGTCCATTTGCCCTCTAGAGCAAAACAAGTTTTTAGAAAGAAAGGAAAAAAAAACGCATTACACATCAATATGCAATGTAGCTGCAATAACCAAATGCACAAGTAAAGGCTGAACAAATGTAAAAGTGATCTCTATTACTTATGATGTTTCACAAAGTTTTTTAAATTGGTGGGGTAATTGTTTTATTTCTATCGTTAATTTCCCCAATCATTTTGAAAATGCTTCACAACTCAAAGCAACAAAGTGAAGTCATAACAAGGCATCAAAGCTGATACATTGAAATTTTATTATAACTCATGATACATCCCACAAATTTGTTAGCCCTAGAAAAGTTCAATTCTCAATTTAAGAGTGCGAAGAAGGATTTGGGTCGGAAGTTGCAATTATACAATGATTAAATACTTGGTTAGCCCTAGCTTGAATGGCAGTTCTGTTCCCCTTGTGTTCATAAGTAAAGGTGCTGTTCACGAAAACATTATGGCACGGTCTTCCCAACGCCACAAGGGCCCGGCAACTAAAGTCACCAATTATCTTCCCTTTGAAAATATAGTTGTACACGTCGAATGCATACTTTATGCTGAAATGTTTTTTGCACTCAACCACGGCTGGCAAATCATCCAAATGCGCCAACGTTGGAAGTGCGCAACTTGCCAAAAGCAGAATCACCACAATTGGAAACATCTTTAGTCCGGCCATAATGGTGGAAATAATGATTTGCTTTGGATTTTCTCAGAAAATAATCCCTTAGATGCAGTTGAACTTTGACGCAAGGAGTTCTACACTTATAAGTGATGAGACGAAGGTGCGAGTCATTCGTAAAATGAAAAACGCATTTACCTTGAAAACTACTTCAACAACGTATATACTAGGGCTGGGCAAACGGGTACAGGAACCGCGGGTCGGGGCAGGTAATGGCGGTTCGGGGCGGGTATGGGCCGGTTCCTAGTTTTAAAAAAGAGAAACGGGGCGGGCCGGGGCTGGCCGGGGCTGGCCTTTGTGATTTTCGGTTCGGGCCGGTTCCTGGAGTATAGGAACCGTGGGTACCCGGACCGGCCCGTTTGTAATTAAAATGGACAGACCAGATTGATGAATTAGCCACCATATCTAATCTGAACCGTTGTTTTAGTTTTAACCCGAAGTTCCTCTCTCTCTTTCTCGCATCTCTCGACTCTCATCTCAGACTCTGTCAGTCAGTCCCGAATCCTTCCCTTCCCTTCCCTCGACTCCGATTGTCCTCCCCCTCACCAACCGTCTCGTCAACGAAGACAACGACACCACTACCCATCATCCTCCTCGACAACATCCCAGACCCAGACCCTCTTAGTCCTTCTCAGTCCCTCGATTCCTTCCCTTGACAGTTCCCTAGACTCCGATCGTCCTCCCTCTAACCAACCGTCTTGTCGGCGAAGACAACGGCACCACCACCCATCATCCTCCTCGACAACATCCCAGACCCAGAGAACCCAAGGGCCAGGCCATCACACCTGCATGTAAGATTTAGGGTTTTGTTATTAATTTGAAATTTTTAATTTTGGGTGTAGGGAATGGGATTTTAGGGTTTTTAAATTGGAATTTGGGATTTTGAATGGTGGGCAAGAACTGATTGCAACATTGTTTTTTGTTCCGTGTATCCTTTAATTTTAGGGTTCATAATGTTGCTTGAAATGTTAGATTCAACTCTGTGTATCCTTTAATTTTAGGGTTCATAATTTTAGGGTTCATAATGTTACTTGAAATTTTAGGGTTTTTAAATTGGAATTTGGAATTTTGAATGGTGGGCAAGAACTGATTGCAACTCTGTGTTTGAGCTGCAAAGATAGATTCGATTGAAATGTTACTTGAAATGTTCTTGGTAATAATTCTTGGTAATATGTCTTTTACTTGAAATGTTGTTTGAGCTCTGCTTTTAATGTTGCTTTCGATTGACTTGGGAATGACACGCTTTTACCTGAGTGCAGGGCATTTCTTCAGTTCAGTGTTTCTTTGCTGGAGTTTGTTGTGGCGGTTAGAACTTTGATCACCCTTCCCCTCCAGGTCAGTTTAGTTCTGTTATAAACACTTAAATAGAATAGACTGCTTTATTGGGAAAATGAAGTTTTGTGGAATCTTGTTTTGCTTTGTGATTGGAATGGTTAGATGGGGATGAGTGTGTGGTTAATGGGATGAGTGTGTGGTTAACTTATGCTCAACAGCTAAAGTTAACACCTTTAGATTACATTATATTATGCACATGAATCTGGCCAAGAAAAAAGATAAGATCATGGATTGCCAATTCAACTGTTATTTGATATTTGAGTGTAATAAGAATGGGCTGGTGCTTTGCCCAATTTGTAGCTGAATGGTGAAGAACAAGAGATGCAAAGATCTCTGTTTTCATGTCGAAATTGTGTTTAAGCATTTTCTTCTATCTTAAATTTGGGGCTTCTTTTGTGTTTCTGATGGAAACCAAAGGCTTCTAATTATGTACTCTACTCTCTTGTGCACTAGAAAGATAGTTGTATAACTTTTATATATATATATATATATATATATATATATATATATATATATATATATCTGCTTTTGATTTGTGAAGATGTATTGATTTGCTGGTGTAGTTGTTTTGTGTGAAGTTCTATTAATTTTCTGTGGTTAGGACTGATTTGCATATATTTTGGGTTTGTTTTCTATATAAGTTTGTATAAATTTGTATTATTGTATTGATGTGCTATCGTCTCCACTTGGGCGATTTATATTTGAGTGAAATCTTTCTGAAACTTGCTTCTCCTCAATCCATGCAGCTTGTATGTAATGCACACACAATCTGTGACAGTGAATTGAGACCCCTGGGCACAGGGCTATATCCTGTCGTTTCCATTATTAACCACAGGTAACTGTTTTAGTGGATTCATGTGCTTTTAGTTTTACTCTCTTGCTGTACTTTGGCTAAATGGTTTACTGCTGTAGCTGCCTGCCCAATTCTGTTTTGTTGTTCGAGGGACGATCTGCTGTTGTACGTGGCTGTGCAGTATACACCCAAAGGTGTTGAGGTAGTGAATTCTTCTGTATATTTTTGGTCATTGTGGTTTAAAGAGTCTATGTGTTGAAACTTTTGAGATGTATTCTTCATCATAGGGCAATAAATAGTAAGCCTGTGCAAAATTCACAATCTGTGCAAAATTCAAATCTGTGCAGTGCAGTTTGCACAAATTGCAATCTGTACAACTACAAATTTTTTTTTTTTTCAAACAACAAAAAAAAAGGGGACCCGTGGACTCGTCCCGAACCGCCCCGTTTCAACCGGGCCGGGTAATGTCCGATTCCTATATTAGAAAATGTATTCCTCGGCCTGGCCCGGCCCGTTTCCTTTGAACCTAGGTCCGGTCCGGTCCCTTCAAAATTGGGCCCGGCCCGGCCCGTGCCCAGCCCTAGTATATACTGATGTGACGTATCAAATACGAGAGTTTCAAATTTTGTATTTATTTGGTACCATAAACGCAACTTACAAGTTCGCATAAATTGTTTAATTAATCTCAACAATCACATAGCTATTTATTATTTTGCACCAAAATTACATGTTTGCAAATTAATACACTGACTTGTTGAATACAATAGAGTTGCGAAAACCGTGAATTGAACTTGCATATCGTGTTAGCGACTATCGTTGCGTGAAAAAGTGACGACAAGCAGGAAAAAGAACCCGACTAGCATTAATTGTTCTGTAGTAAATGGACAAACGTATTTCCCAAGCATTATTATTCCAACTGTATGAAAATGGAAATGTGCTGTAAAAGATTAAATTTGTTAACAAGTGAAGAATTGTTGAAGTGCAATAGATTAAGTAAATGAGCACCCTTTCTTGGTAAACTCATTTTAGCAAAAATACTATATCACATCCTACTGCGTATAGTACAATACTCATGTCCAACATGCCCGAATATAACGTTAACTAGGTACAGTTGCGCCCGTGATAAGTTTCAAATCATTCAACATATATTCTAATTTTGGTTTTTTGGACCAAAGATAAAAAAGATAAAAAATAAAAAAAAAATAAAAAAATAAAAAAAAAGAAAAGAAAAGAAGATACGGAGGTGTGCAAAATAAACACACTTTTACAAGGTGTAGCATGTGCATAACAACTTGAACCAAAAGGCCAATAGGAGTCGATCAAGAGTGTTTCACAAGCCCATTTCCACATCGTATTGAAAGAATTTTGGGCAATACACTTTGGTGAAGTTTTCATATTTCTCAACTTCGACCCATAAACAATGAAGAAAACATGTATGACTGTTACCAGGAAGATCATGATTGTACGAGTAGCCATATATCGGACAATAGATCCGTACATGCTTCAAATGGAAAGAGCAAAATAAGTTTTTAGAAAGAAAGAAAGAAAAAATAAAAAAAAGGAAAAAAAAGAAAAAAACATTACACATCAATATGCAATGTAGCTGCAATAACCAAAGGCACAGGTAAAGGCCGAACAAATGTAAAACTGATCTCTATTACTTACGATGTTTCACAAAGTTTTTTAAATTGGTGGGGTAATTGTTTTATTACTATCGTTAATTTCCCCAATCATTTTGAAAATGCTTCACAACTCAAAGCAACAAAGTGAAGTCATAACAAGGCATCAAAGCTGATACATTGAAATTTTATTCTAACTCATGATACATCCCACAAATTTGTTAGCCCTAGAGAAGTTCAATTCTCAATTTAAGAGTGCGAAGAAGGATGTGGGTCGGAAGTTGCAATTATACAATGATTAAATACTTGGTTAGCCCTAGCTTGAATGGCAGTTCTGTTCCCTTTGTGTTCATAAGTAAAGGTGCTGTTCACGAAAACATTATGGCACGGTCTTCCCAACGCCACAAGGGCCCGACAACTAAAGTCACCAATTGTCTTCCCTTTGAAAATATAGTTGTACACGTCGAATGCATACTTTATGCTGAAATGTTTTTTGCACTCAACCACAGCTGGCGAATCATCCAAATGTGCCAACGTTGGAAGTGCGCAACTTACCAAAAGCAAAATTACCACAATTGGAAACATCTTTAGTCCGGCCATAATGGTGGAAAAAATTATTTGCTTTGGATTTTCTCAGAAAATAATCCCTTAGATGCAGTTGAACTTTGATGCAAGGAGTTCTACACTTATATGTGATGAGACGAAGGTGCGAGTCATTCGTAAAATGAAAAACGCATTTACCTTTAAAACTACTTTAGCAACGTATTTACTGATGTGAGGTATCAAATACGAGAGTTTCTAATTTTGTATTTATTTGGTACCATAAACGCAACTTACAAGTTCCCATAAATTGTTTAATTAATCTCAATAATCACATAGCTATTTATTATTTTGCACCAAAATTACATGTTTTCAAATTAATACACTAACTTGTTGAATACAATAGAGTTGCGAAAACCGTGAATTGAACTTGCATATCGTGTTAGTGACTATCGTTGCGTGAAAAAGTGACGACTAGCAGGAAAAAGAACTCGACTAGCATTAATTGTTCTGTAGTAAATGGACAAACGTATTTCTCAAGCATTATTATTCCAATTGTATGAAAAGGGAAATGTGATTTAAAAGATTAAATTTGTTAACAAGTGAAGAATTGTTGAAGTGCAATAGATTAAGTAAATGAGCACCCTTTCTTGGTTAACTCATTTTAGCAAAAATACTATATCACATCCTACTACGTATGGTACAATACTCATGCCCAACATGCCCGAATATAACGTTAACGAGGTACAGTTGCATCCGTGATAAGTTTCAAATCATTGAACAAATATATTTTTTGTATTGACGAAGATGGGTATAACCGTTAACCGATGGGAATCCGTTACCCGGTGGGTATGGTTATGGATAATACCCGATGGTTAATTACCGGTTATGGATATGGTTAATTTCCGTGGTTATGGGGATGGATATAGCATTTCCGTCCCCATACCGAACCGTTGCCATCCCTATATAAAGTGTAGCATGTGCTTAACAACTTGAAACAAGAGGCCAATAGGAGTCGATCAAGAGTGTTTCACAAGCCTATTTCAACGTCGTTTTGAAGGAATTTTGGGCAATACACTTTGGCGAAGTTTTCATATTTCTCAACTTGGACCCATAAACAATGAAGAAAACATGTATGACTGTTACCAGGAAGATCGTGATTGTACGAGTAGCCATATATCGGACAATAGTTCCGTACATGCTTGAAATTGGAAGAGCAAAATAAGTTTTTAGAAAAGAAAAAAAAAGAAAAAAAAAACAAGAAAAAAAGAAAAAAAAAAGAAAAAAAAAGAAGCATTACACATCAATATGCAATGTAACTGCAATAACGAAATGCACAGGTAAAGGCCAAACAAATGTAAAAGTGATCTCTAGTACTTACGATGTTTCACAAAGTTTTTTAAATTGGTGGGGTAATTGTTTTATTACTATCGTTCATTTCCCCAATCATTTTGAAAATGCTTCACAACTCAAAGCAACAAAGTGAAGTCATAACAAGGCATCAAAGCAGATACATTGAAGTTTTATTAACTCATGATACAACCCACAAATTTGTTAGCCCTAGAGAAGTTCAATTCTCAATTTAAGAGTGCGAAGAAGGAGGTGGGACGGAAGTTGCAATTATACAATGATTAAATACTCGGTCAGCCATAGCTTGAATGGCAGTTATGTTCCCTTTGTGTTCATAAGTAAAGGTTGTGTTCACGAAAACATTATGGCACGGTCTTCCCAACGCCACAAGGGCCCGGCAACTAAAGTCACCAATTTTCTTCCCTTTGAAAATATAGTTGTACACGTCGAATGCATACTTTATGCTAAAATGTTTTTTGCACTCAACCACGGCTAGGGAATCATCCAAATGCGCCAACGTTGGAATTGCACAACTTGCGAAAAGCAAAATCACCACAATTGGAAACATCTTTAGTCCGGCCATAATGGTGGAAAGAATGAGTAGCTTTGGATTTTTTTAGAAAATGATCCCTTAGATGCAGTTGAACTTTGACGCAAGGAGTTCTACCCTTATAAAGGATGAGACGAAGGTGCGAGTCATTCGTAAAATGAAAAATCCATTTTCCTTTAAAACTACTTTAGCAATGTATTTAATGATGTGAGGTATCAAATACGAGAGTTTCTAATTTTGTATTTATTTGGTACCATAAACTCAACTTACAAACTCCCATAAATTGTTTAATTAATCTCAGAGAATGACATTGTGGCACAATACACCACACCTGGAACACCTCAATAGAATGGTGTCTCTGAAAGAAGAAACATGACTCTCCTTGGCATGGTTAGAAGCATGATGTCAAGATCAAAATTGCCAGTGTTCTTGTGGGGAAAAGCGTTGAAAACAGCCAATTATATATTGAACCGAGTTCTAAGCAAGGCAGTCTCTTCAACACCTTTTGAGTTATGGCATGGGAGAGTTCCTAGTTTTACTTATTTCCATGTTTGGGGTTGTAAAGCAGAAGTAAGGTTCTATAATCCTAATGAGAGAAAACTGGATTCAAAGACTCAATCATGTTACTTCATTGGTTATCCTGAGAAATCAAAAGGATTCAGGTTTTATGTCCCTCAAGGTCACACTCGGATCCAAGAAACACATAATGCAATCTTTTTAAAAGATCAAGATGTCTCACATTTGTCAAAGGAAAATTTTGTATGTGAAGAAATGCATCAAGTTGGTAATGACCATGTAGCAATGGCTTACACTCAGGTTCCATTATTTTCTCATCAATTGTCACCTGCCATTGAAGATATGAGTGAACATTAACACTATGAAGGTTGACCAATTAACACAACCTGCAACATCAATTCCATTTGCATAATCACATGCATCAGTTAATGTTCCACCTCCAGTTGAACTCAGAAAATCTACAAGAGCTTGAAAATCAACTGCAATCAGTGACTATGTGTACACCCAGGCAATTGATAGTCCTCAGTCAGTTCTGTGGAAAAATGCTATGAAAGATGAGTTAGATTCAATGTTCAAGAATCAAGTTTGGACATTGGTGGAGGTAAACTCTGAGATTAGGCCAATAGGTTGCAAGTGGGTGTATAAAACTAAAATGGATGCTAATGGAAGAATTGAGAGATATAAAGCACAATTGGTTGCTAAGGGGTTTACTCAAAGAGAGGGAATCGACTAGAATGATACTTTTTCTCCAGTTTCCTCTCAAGATTCTATGCGAGTTATAATGTCTTTAGCTAACTATTTTGATCTTAAGTTACATCAAATGGATGTAAAAATGGTTTTTCTTAATGGAGACTTACAAGAGGATATCTCCATGAAGCGACCCTGTTGGATTTGTTGAAAGGGGGAAGGAAAATATGGTATGCAAGCTCAATAACTCAATATATGGCTTAAAACAGGCATCAAGGCAATGGTACTTGAAATTTGATCAAATTGTCTCTGCACATGGTTTTGTAGAAAATAAGTTGGATGATTGCATATACATTAAGTTCTCAGGATCCAAATTCATCTTCTTGGTGCTTTATGTTGATGATATTCTTCTTGCTAGTTCATGTCTTTAATTGTTTCAAAGTACTAAAGGAATGCTGAGTGATAACTTTGAGATGAAAGACTGTGGCGAAGCACATTATGTATTAGGAGTAGAGATTGTTCGAGATAGGCAAAGGAGGCTTCTTGGCTTATCTCAAAAGGGATATATTGACAAAATTTTGCTGAGATTTAATATGGAAAGCTGCAACAATGGTCAAGTTCCAGTTAATAAAGGTGATAAGTTCTCAAAGAATCAGTGTCCAAAAACTGATTTAGAAATAAGGAAAATGCAATCTAAACCTTATGCTTCATTGGTTGGAAGTATCATGTATGCAACCATATGTACAAGACCAGATATTGCCTTTATTGTTGGCATGCTAGGCAGATTTCAAGCAAATCCAGGTGAAGCACACTAGGTGGCAGCCAAGAAGGTTCTACAATACTTGCAAAGAACAAAAACTCATATGTTAGTGTATGGCAGAAGCAACTCTTTGGAACTTATAGGATATACAGACTTGGATTTGGCTGGGGATATGGATGACAGGAAGTCAACATGAGGTTATATCTTCATGCTCAATTGAAGGGCAGTTTCATGGAAAAGCGCAAAACAAACTATCATAGCTACTTCTACTATGGAGGCTGAATTTGTAGCTTCTGTTAAAGGCATGAAACAGGCAGCATGGTTGAGGAACTTCTTGACAAATTTGAAGGTTGTGAATTCAATTCAGAAGCCTGTTAAGATGTTTTGTGATAATAACTCGGCTGTATTCTTTGCCAAGAATAATAGGCGTATTTCAGCTTCACTATTGATGGATGTGAAATTTCTTAAGGTCAGAAAACAGGTCAAGAAATGAGTTATTGAAGTGCAGCATATAAACACTGAAATAATGCTTGTTGATCCGTTGACTAAGGCATTGCCTATTGGAGAATTTAAAAACATGTTTCTTTGATGGTAGTGCTAGAAAGTTTTGATTAGTAGGAGTAGTCAAGGATGTTTTAAGGCCTCGAGGTTGCAGCTGTGAAGGATTTAGAACAATAAGTGCAGTTTTGACAAACTGAGGTTAAGTTATAGCTAGTTTGCTAGTTTGATTTTGTGTTTTAATAAGTGTCGTTGTCACGAGACTCAATACTTTAGTTTCGAAAGTATTATAGTTTTGGTAATGGACTATGTTAGAAGTTAGATTCATTTGATACTTTGGAAAACAGTTTGTCTGTTTTAAAGTTTATAGTTAATGAATTTTATTCAGTCAGTAAAAAATGTTGCTTTTCATTGAAGATTAGTATATGCTATGATCTTTTGAAAAGTGGGAGCATAATCTGGACTGTTTGTGTTGTTTTGAGTCATGAGTTATATTTGCAGATTGAATACATGTGAGCTTAGAATCAATACTGCATTTTGGTTGTAGTCTGTGATTCTTGGTTTCTGTATTTTGAGATGTAATGGACGGTAATTATGATGGTAAAATCTTGAATAAGGCTATGTGACCACTTCTTATAATTGGTGAAAGCTGTGTTTGATCTTTGTTTCATGTTCAAGTAAGAGAATGTAAGAATATGAACATGAGATTAGATGATCGGGCATTAGCTATTTGAGTCCAATAGGTATAAAAAAGCCTTATAGGAAGATGAATATCAGTTCTTGTCAATAGAGGATTTTATTGCAGTGGTGAACTGATGTGGATTGGGAAAACACAAGTTGTTTTCCACAAGGATTCTAATAGGGAATACACATTCTAATATGAGAAGGATATGTTTATATATATCTTATCTCACAGGATCATGCTCTTTTGGAACTAAGCTCTATTCTTGGTTTGAGCGATTATCGTCCTGATAGAAAGAAGAATAGATGTTGTGCATTCAAATTGAACAAGTTGTGCATTCAAATAGAAAGAAGAATAGATTGTGATCTTAGTAATTGAATCTTATTTATGTAGTTAGTTTAACATCCATGCTCTTCGGATTGTCAAAACTAAGATAAGAACTAGTGTTTTTGTCTCCCCTAAGTTTGTGTTGGGGCCAGGATCAGTTGCAGACATGTTGTTGATGCCCAAAAATCAGTGAGAACTTTGGAACAATGTAAAGTGTCAAGTTTGTGACCTTCGCTCGGTTGCTCCGGTCACTAGTGAGGATAAGTATGTAAAGAGATAGAGACAGGGAAGCAAACACAAGATGTACGTGGTTCACCTAAATTAGTGAAGGGTTTACACAAATACATAGGTTCAAGCTCCTCATAAGTGAGTTCTAATGAGTAGTTTTGTTCAAATGACATTAGGGATTCATTTTAGGAGAATGATGTCCTTTTATAGAAAAAAGATAGTTTTTAGCTTTACTCTGACGTTGACACGTGTCGCGTTGTGATTGGCCTCTGATGTTGACACTTGTCGTGCTATGATTGGCCTCTGACGTTGACATGTGTCATGTTGTGATTGGCCTTTTGGTTGGAGGGGAACTCTTGTGGGTCCTTGAAGGTATAACGTTGACCGGTGCTCAGTAATTTCGGGATAGGTCAAGTATGGTGTAAACAGTGCTTTTCTAAGTTCCCGAGTAAAGGAAGCTTCTCAATTGAGGACTTGCAAAATCCAAGCCACTGAGTAATCACGAAACTTCTAAGTACCGAAGTATGGTATCATTTTCACTTGCCTTATTTGTCCCCTAGTAGAAGTGGTATGTTCTCTAGTTTTCGCCCAGGCAGGTGTGGAATCTTCTCTGGAAGTACTTGTCCCCCATCCAGGAGTGGTATCTTCTGTTACCTTATCTATCCTCCAAGTCGATGCGGTGTTTTCTTTAGTTGATGTTTTCCCCCAATATGGTGTATCATTTTCACTTGCCTTACTTGTAGTTTCGAGCTTGGTTAAGTGCGATACAAACCATATAGTAGGAATCCTCTAAGTCTCCGAGGGATGAGGGTTGCCGATATAGGTGCCAAGCAAGGTAAGCAATCAAGGAAAGGGGTTCCAAGCAATCAGTTCCAGATCGAAAGTTTTATTTTAGGTTCCGACTGATTGCTTTCTTTCTCCTTGTCGTGCAGGTAAGAGCAAGGGGAAAGGAAAAGACAGGGAAATCATGATATGAGATACTCTTGCTTTTGACCTTGATGATATAAGATATTTTTTCTCTTGAAGAACTATTTTCTTGCTGAGGAAATGAGTTGAGTGTTTTAGGTGACTTAGTTGAGGAGGTATTCTCAGGGATGAAGAAAATAGAGTATTTTTAGATGCTTTGTTGAAGATGCATTCCTGGAGAGGATGAGGACTTAGGCATTCTGGCATGTCTGCCTGGCCATGGAGGATGGAGGTCGACATATGTAGGAATTTCCTCAATAGCAAGTAGTGGTGCTGTTTTTTTACTCTTCTCGGTAATAGTGATGTAGTGGGAGCTACAAAATTCACATGTTTTAACTTTGTCTGAGATCTTTGACAAAGTGGTCTGTGGTATCTTGAAAGCTGAAGTTGTGTGTAAAAGTGCTAAAAAAATTTATCCATGAAAATCTAGCTCTTAGAATTCGAAGAACGGTGCCTCTTCAGCTTTTGAACAAACGGCCTTGTTGAAGATGCATTCTCGGAGAAGAGAAAAAATTAGGCATTATCTCAAGTCTAATTTGCCATGGAGGATGGAGGTTGACACATATAGGGTTTTCCCAATAGCAAGTAGTGGTGTTATTCCTTTACTCTTCTCGGTAATAGCGATGTAGTGGGAGCTGCAAATTTCACGTGTTTTAACTTTGTCAGTGATCTTTGACAAATTTGCCCATGGTATTCGAAAAGCTGATGTTACGTGTGAAAATTGCCGACAAATTTTATCCAGGAAAATCTGGCTCTCGAAATTCGAAGAACGGTGTCTCTTTGATTTTAGAACAAGCGGCCATGTTACCCTTTCTTTTATGGGGGCACCAATTGTGTTCAAGAAGCACACTCAGAAAGTTATTGCCTGTAGAAATTTCCCCCCTATTTTTATACTTTCGAGATTTATTAGACCTCTTTTTTCCTTCATCATTTCTGAAAATGGCTTGCCCATCTGATCGTCATTTTGACTTGAAAGTTGTGGAAGAGGCATACATGTCTCATCGGGACAACATATGGCACCCATCCTTCTTATCCCCCAATGGTCCTCTTACCGTTAGGGACTCTATTATGTAGAATGACATAACCGCCACAGTGGTGGCCATGAATCCTTTCACTCACATAGATAACAGGATATTTTCCAAACGGTTCGATGAATTGGTTGTTCAAGACTCTCTGGCTTTCAGTGTTCAGTGTGCGGGCTCTATATCTAATATCGGCCAGCGCCAACTTGCTCTAACTCGCCAAGTTGAATTATTGACGGTTGAGGTGGCAAGTCTCAGACAAGAGATCAGAGGGCTCAAGCACGAAAATGGACAGTTGCACATGCTTGCAAATAATTACTTACTCCACGAGCATGGAAAGAAAGCTTGACCGACTGCAGGAATCCGAAAGTTGAATTCTAAGTGAGCATCAGAGGTGTGTGGGTTTATTCTGAAGGCACCTATTGCCTTCGTCATCTGGAGCATTACCAAGTACTGAAGTTTCAAATGATCAACCTCCGGTGCCTCTTCTTTCTGGGGCTTTGCCAAGTACTGAAGCTTCACATGAGCAACCTTTCTGAATGCTCCCTCCTATTTGTTTGTTTTGATTCATGTGTATGCACATATCTGTAATTTATCGAAGATATCAATAAATAAGCTTTATTTCATTCAGTGTATTGTG
The DNA here is from genome assembly GCA_036320875.1 of Cotoneaster glaucophyllus. NCBI lineage: Eukaryota > Viridiplantae > Streptophyta > Magnoliopsida > Rosales > Rosaceae > Cotoneaster > Cotoneaster glaucophyllus. The sequence goes on along the minus strand of CM070065.1, from coordinate 20,526,547 downwards.
TTAAATACACTAAGGCATACTTCATTAAGCTTTTGAATTTTTTTTTTTTTTGTTAAAGCTTGAATGTTGAAACTTTGTGGGTGAAGCCTTTAGGTTGAAACAGTGCTCATCTAATTTCCCGAGTGAGGAAAGCTTCTCAGTTGGGGACTTGAAAGATCCAAGTCACTGAGTAGTTGCGAAACTTCCGAGTACCGAGGTGTAGCATATAGTAGAAGTCCCCCAAGTCTCCGGTCGAGGAGATTTGCCAAAGAAGGTGTCTTGCTAGTAGCCAAGTTTTCAAAGTAACAAAACTTCACCCTTTTCTTTTCCAAGTGGTAGCCCAAAACCCCTTCTTCATATGTTTTTTTTAACCTCATTGCCATGTTTTAACCAAGAGAGCCAATAAGGATTTGGATGTAGTTTTGTTTCAAGCTTAAGCTCTTGCACCGCCTCCTCTGCCACTACGTTCTCACAGCTCCCACCATCAATAATAAGCTTGCAAACCTTCCCTCCAATTGTGCAGGTTGAATGAAAAATGTTGCTACACAACCAATGACCATCCTCATTGTGCAGAGTGAGACAAACTCTTTTAACTACAAGAGCCTCCCCTTGGTCCCCATGTAATATCTCTTCTAGGTTTTCATTTTCATCACCGTCATATATTGCTTCTTGTGAGAAATCATGAAAATCATCATTTGTATCTTTGCTTTCAACAAACAAGTTTTTACCTGGACAATCAGATTTTCGACATTCACTAGACTTGTGACCAAGTTCCCCACACTTATGACACTTTCCACCAAAAGTAGGAGCATTCTTGGCATTGGAGCTTCCACTAGAAGTGACTTTTGGGGTAGTAGGTGCTGGGACAATAGTCTTGGAAGCCGTTGGAGGGGCTGCTATTGTAGAACCTCATGAAGAAGCACTATGTCGACTACTTTGCTTTTCAATCTGGAGAGCCTTTTGATATGCTTCGGATACACTATAGGCCCGGGCCCTTTTTCCTTTTTTTTTTTTCTTTTTTTTTTTAGTTGCCAAGCCCAAGACAGCGGCCCTTGTTGGCTGCTGTGTTGTTTTTTTTTTTGCTAGGTCTGGCCCAGCTCCTATTTTATGTGAACCCTAATACTAGCCCAGCCTTTGTTGAAATTGGCCCAAGGCCTGCTCGAAACCTAGCCTGTTTTCCTTGCCCCACCCGTGCCCTCTTCCCCATTTCCATTAGCCATTCCAGAAATCAAGCCCAACGATGTCGCTTCAAAACGCGTCGTACCACACTTCTTCGATTTCATCCACTCGGTAAGGTTGGGTTGAAGGTTGCAGCTAGTGGATGAAGGTGTGAAAATGGAGATAATGTGTTGCAAATTGAAGCTTGCTACTGCAGTTCTGGGGCTAGGACCTGTGGGTAAGGTGGGGGTCTTTCATGTTTCTGACTGAATATTTGCTTAACATGTTGGGTGGAACATGTTATTGGCGTAGGTGGGAGCTGATTAGCCACCATAAAATGTAGAGAATGATATAAGTAGTCATATAGTATGTAACAAGGACCTCGTGAATGGAGAAAAAGGATGAGAAAGTTGATATTTAAAGTTTTTGTTTTTACTGTTGTTGTTGCACAGATTGCCAAAAATCTTGAATTTTGTGATTTTTTTTTTATATATTTGTAGCAAAGTTTTGTGTTTGGAAAATAGTTTAATAGGTAAAGGTTTATTGATTGTAGGTTTTTGGTTGTAGGTTTTTTGTTTGGGTACGTAGCTTGAATGGTTGAAGCTATTTCTAGAACACAAAACTTGATTTTGCTTCACACTATCTTGATCAAGAATGTGTGAAGCTTTTACATGTTTTCGTGTTGAAGTTTTGTAGGTGAAGCTTTGTGGTTGAAGCTTTGTGGGTGAAGCTTTATCGGCGACGCTTTGTAGGAAGCTTTGTAGGTGAAGTTTTGTTGGTCACCATAAATTGGTTTTCCTTCACACTATCTTGATCAAGAGTGTGTGAAACTTTTGACATTTGTAGTTGCCCTCTATTTGTTGAAGCTGTTGGGTTTCCCTTTTTCTTTTTTCTTTTTTTTTTTTTAATAAGGAAACTGGAAATTTGAATTTTCCTAGCTTGTGTGGAAGTCTGAAGGCTTTCCATGTGGGGCTTTCTCATGGCTTGAATTTGAATTTCTTTGGCCATGTTGAACTATATAAGAAGCATAAGTTTCCACTCCTTACATTGGTTTCATTTTCTCATTTTGTAGTGATTTTTTGAAGATAGAGTGCTCTTTAGTTGAGAAGGATTCCGGCAGTGCTTGGCACCATATTCAGGTTGGTAGTCTTCTCCACTATATCAAATGCTTTCATTCTTGTTGAATTTTTTGAGTATTCATGCATTTGGCTTAGAACATGATGAACTGGTTGAGCTTTTCCTCTAGCCCTAGGAATTTCTTTGGTTTTGATCCTTCACATAGTGATAGAGTTTGTTTTTATTTGTTGTAGATGTCAGAACCTGGAGGTCCTAGTGATGAGGGCTCCCCTAGCTCTAGCTCTAGTTTCGAACCTGCAATGTCAAATTCTTCAGGGCCTTTGTTAGAGTCTTGTACAAAAGGAACGTTGGATGATCTTCACAATCGTCAAACCTTAGCCAATATTGGTTATTCCTCATTCATGTCGATGGGTGAGGGGGTTGCTCTTGATGCCATACCCATATTTCACTTTGAGTTCACAGCGGACCATTTAGATAAAAACTTGTTAGATAGCAAAGAGCAGCTTGAGGCCCTAAGGCAATCATGTAGTATACCTCGTAGTGTAGGAATGCGCTTAGTGCATTATGAAGAATTGCTCACTAAGCCGCCCAAAGGTCACATTATGTTCTATACCCAGATACTAGTGACCTTAGGGGTGAAGCTACCCTTGCACCCATGGTTGCAACAGATGTTATCTCTCATTGGATATGCCCCTGGGCAACTCAACCCTAGTTTCTGGGATACCTTGATCTGGTTTTATATTATTTGGATGAAGTGTGGATTAAGTTAGTCTTCTTTCCATCAGTGGCGTTACTACTCTATGATGCGTCCGGTGAAGTCATGCACTATTATGCCAAGTGTGCATGTCGAAACGAGGGTGAGCGTATTGTCTTTGGTAAGAAAAAAACGTATTACACTTAGAAAAACCGTTGGTGCTTTCTTTATAAGGATTGGGAGCATGCCAGGGGTGTCACACCTGAGCGACGTGTTCCCACTCACTTCCAGACCGTAGGTTGTAATGTATTCATTATTTGCATTGTTTGCTATCTGTTATGATTTCTACTTGCTTCTAACATTTTACTTCATGCAGTGAGACGAGGCACCATCAAACTGTCTGAACGAGAGCTGGCCAATGTAGAAAAGGTGTTGAGGGTGCCAAAAGAGAATAGACACGTGGGCAAGCTACGGCCTTTGTTTCGAAAGTACGGTTTACAGCCCCTAGTTTCCAACTGGCAAAGACCAGCGAGTAAGTCATATCCTTAATTTGCCCCCCCCCCCCCTTTTTTTTTTTTATAAAGTTATATTCCTTACTTTGATTTTCCTTGTTCAGTGGAGAAGGTGAGCAAGAAAGGGGAGACTAGCACCAAGAAAGGGAAAGCACACATGTTAGTTCCCGTAGACGACATTATGTTTCATAAAGAAGCTCGCAAGCATCGGGTGAAACCAGTCCTTAGACCTAAGTCTCAATAGGAGGTCCTCAGGATTGCTGCCTCGAGGAAGGCTGAAGCTAAGGTCATTGGATGTGCTGCTGCCATAGTTGCAGAGGAGGAGAAACGATTGTTGCCTTATCTTTCTACCATCGATCATATCTTTCCTCCAACCATGTAGTATACTGGCCAGGAAGGTGACCCTAGCTCCAGCCGCAAGAGAAAGTACAAGGAAGAGGCTGGCAGCATCCCTTGGAAGGACTTAAAGGTTTACATGCTGCCAAATAGCTTTAAGTATGTCAACAATTGCCTAGCAGGGTGCCGATCCACTGTTGACGAGCTCGAAGAACCATTAGCTAAGAATGAATCAGATCATGACCGGATGATGAGGCTGTCTTCTTACGTAAGTGTTACTTTGTCGTTTCCTTACTTTCTCTTCTCCCTGTTTTTTTGGGTAGTGACGATCGTCTTGTTATGCAGGTCATAACTGAGTACGATGACAGACTACGAGAGGTTGAGCGATACAAGGTGAAATTTAAAGAGAACAAGCAGCTTGTGGATGACTCCAGGAAGAAGAACAAAGCTTTGACTCAAGCTGTACAGCTCAAGGACCAAACCTTTGAGAGGTTGAAAGGGCGGAATGGTGAGAACTTAAGGCTCAAGAAACAGTTTGAGGCAACTAAGAAATAGCAGGATGCGACTATCCTCGAGGCATCCAAAGTCATGTAGAGTTGGATAGTGCCTGGGCCGAGGTTTCTGAGCTGAAGGGAAGTATCTTAACTGATTGGGAAGTTGTCGTGCAGAAGTTCTTAGGTTCCTAGGCCTTTCGCTATGCCATTAGACCTCACTGCACCAGGGAGGTTCAGCTTGAGAAAAGAAAATGGATGGCCATCCTTGAGCACTATGATGATGAAAGCATTGTCGATAAGTACCGTGAGGAGATGAAGGAGTATCGACAAAAGGGTGAAACCTTCGTCCTCGCACTCGATCTTAATAGTGAAGATAAGTACGAGGATGAGGCCAGTGTTAATGAGCAGACTTAGCAGAGTGAGGATGATCTTAGAGACACCGAGGATGGTGGTGATGGCGATGGTGGTGAGAAGTAAAGTGATATTGTCAGGGGTTCGACCTTAGATGAGGATGACTCGTAGTGCCTTCATTTTCTACAAGCATTAATTTGTTATTTGTATGGCATGCGTTAAGTTATAAGCCTGAGGGCTTTTTGTTTATGGATGTTTATTAATTGCCAAGTATTTGCACTATCATTTATGAATGCTTGGCTATGTTTGAATAGATCCCTTGTTTGGATATAAGCCATAACTTGGGTATGATTTAACCAATACACAATGAAGCTGTTCGTTTATTTGTATAGTCTTGTTAACAGATACTTAGACTTTATTTCATGTTAGAAGCATTCATGTTAAAGCTTCAAACTCGAGTATGCAGTGTCATTTAAGTTGGGGTTTTGAGTCAGGACTTTAGTAGGTCAGGGTGAGGATTTTAGTAGGTCAGGGTGAGACCAAGTGTTTCATTGCTAGTAAAGTAAAAGAGTTAAGACCAAGTTGTCTAAATCACTTCTTTATTGAATTCATACCAGATAGCCTTCATTATATAGGATGCCGAACGGCTTTAGCTTAACACTTGTACAATGTGAGTCTACTTGTAATAGTACTTCAAGTGGTCAGCGTTCCATGGATGGCCAAAGGTCTTGCCATCAGAGCTTCTGAGTTTGTAGGAGCCAGGGCGACTGATGCCAACAACTTCAAATGGTCCATTCCAGTTTGGATTGAGTGTGTCTTCGCTCGGGACTCTGTCGCAAAGTAGTCTTTTCTTTAATACCCCGTCCCTTACTTTGAAAGAGAAAGGTTTGATCCTAGAGTCATAGTAGTTGAAGATGCGCTACTTGTAAGCGATGTTCCTCAAGTGAGCCTGATCCCTGTGTTCCTCGACTAGATCCAAGTTAAGGGTGAGTTGTTTGTCATTTTCACTTTGCATGTAGTTCTTGACTCGGTATGTTGCTTGCTCAAGCTTAACTGGGACAACTGCCTCTGTACTAAAGGCAAGTGAGAATAGAGTTTCTCATGTTGAAGTCCGATACGAAGTGCGGTATGACCAAAGAACCTGGGGTACAAGTTCTAGCCAACAACTTTTAGCCTTGTCCAAGCTGGTCTTCAAAATACGCTTGGTTATTTTGTTAATGGCCTAAACTTGTCTATTAGCCTGAGGATTAGCTGGGGAGGCGAAACATAAGTTGATGTTGAACTTAGAGCTAAAATCCTGAACTTCTTGTTGTCGAACTGTCGCCCATTGTCAGTGACTATTGCATTGGGAATGCCAAATCTGCACAGGATGTTCTTCCATATGAAGTTTTCTATCTTTGCCTCAATAATGGTTGCCAAGGGTTCTACTTCGACCCACTTTGTGAAGTAGTCAACTGCAACGACTGCATAATGAACCTTGCCCTTCCCCACAGGCATTGGGCCTATCAAATCAAGTCCCTAATGGGCCAAGATCCAAGGGCTGATCATAGGAGTGAAAGGCTCAGGAGGGAAGTGAGGAATAGTTGCATAACGTTAACACTTGTCACATGGGTGAGATATTTTGATGGCATCTTGGTGGAGTGTTAGCCAGTAATATCCTTGGATAAAAGCCTTAAGTGCTAGGGACCGAGACACATTAAGTATGGCAGGTTAAAACCTCGCTTGTTGAGTTGGTCATTAATGATCAGGTAGCTGGTAGACTTGTATCGAATTTGCTTAGCCTGGACTTTATAATTTGGGAGGGTGCCATAAGCAAGGAATTTATAAATTGGGGTGATCCAACTATCCTCCTGTTGTAAGCTGCACACTTTCACGGCCATGGTGCTTGGTGCTGCCAACAATTCAACATGAATGTTTCTTCCAATCTTGTCTTCCATTGCTGAGGCGAGGCGAGCCAAGGCGTCTGTATGACTGTTTGCCGCTCGAGGGACTTAGGTAATCTGGTAGTGGAAGTGTTTGAGAAAAAGTTGTGTTTGCGCAAGATATGCTGCCATGAAGCTATCCTTAGCATCAAAGTTGTTCGTGACTTGGTTAAACATCAATTAAGAGTCACTGAAGATATCAATTTGTTTAACTCCAAGGTGTTTGGCTAAATGTAAGCCTACTAGAAGGGCTTCATACTCGGCTTCATTGTTTGACGCCTTGAATTTGAAACGAATAGCATACTCTATCGCCACTTTGTCGAGGGTAGTAAAGACTAGTCCTGCTCCACAGCCTTGTTAGTTGGATGAGCAATCAACATATAGAGTCCATACTGGGAATGTTGGTTTTACTTTCCTAGCTTCCAAGGGTAACAAAGCCAATGCTTTAGGTGTAGAAGAAATGTCAATAGGATATGTGAATTCGACAATGAAATCTACAACTGCTTGGCCCTTCTCAGCTGGTTTTGGTTGGTAGGAGATGTCAAACTCACCTAATGTTATCGCCTCACTTGATCATTCGTCCCGAAGTGTCAGGACTTTGGAGTATTAATCAAAGGGGATGATTAGTAAACATGATGATGGAGTGTGCTTGGAAGTAAGGGCGGAGTTTTTGAGCGGACATGACCAACACTAGAGCTAATTTCTCAATGTTGAAGTATCGTTTCTTTACATCTTGTAAGGCCTTGCTTACGTAGTAGACGGGTCGTTTGACGCTACCATCTCTTCGAATGAGAACATAACTAACTGCCGAAACAGATAAATAGATAATGAGAATGTCACCAACTTCAGGTTTGGAGAATAGAGGGCTTTACTCATGTATTCCTTGAGGTTCTTAAATGCCTCGGCACATTCATCAGTCCATGTAATGCACTTCTTATTTCCCTTAAGTGCTTTGAAGAAATGAGTACATCTATTTGTGGCCTTAGAGATGAACCTAGTCAAGGTTGCCACCTTGCCAATAAGGCTCTGGATGTCTTTTGAAGTTACTGGTTCTTTCATGTCAAGGATTGCTTTGTTCTTCTTGAGGTTAGCTTTAATGCCTCGTTGGCTAATCATGAAGCTCAAGAATTTGCTAGAGCCTATGCCGAAGGCACATTTGTTGGGGTTCAACCTCATTTGATACCTCTTCAGGTTGGTGAAAGTTTCAAACAGGTTGGTGATGTGTTGGTCAGCATGTTTACTCTTGACTAGCATATCATCAACATAAACTTCTATGCTCTTCCCAATCCGTTTAGCGAACATTGAATTGACTAATCTCCTATAAGTCGCCCCTACATTTAGGGTTTAGGGGCCGAAAGGGCATGACTTTATAGCAATATAGTCCCATGTCAGTAGTGAAGGTTGTGTGTTATTGATCCGGAATGTTCATAAAGATTTAGTTGTACCCTGAGTAAGCATCCATGAAGCTCAAGAGTTCACACCATGTCGTTGAGTCGATAGGTCTATCAATGAGAGGAAGGGGAAAGCTATCATTTGGGCATCCTTTGTTTAGGTCAGTGTAGTTGAAACACATTCTCCACAAGATCTTTTGAAGCATGAGACTTTCCTTGGTCAAATTTTTCTTAACAATGACAACATTTACTACCCACGTTGGATAATTGACTTCATGGATGAAGCCTATGTCTTTGAGTTTCTCAACTTCTGCCTTCATTGCCTCGTATCGTTCAACGTCATAAGATCTTCGCTTCTGTCTCACTGGCTTGGTCTTGGGATCAATACTCAAGCGATGACAGATGATATCGGAAGAGATGTCTGGCATATCTATGTATGACCCAGCTAAGACCTCGACGTTCTCTTGCAAAAAAGAGATCAATTTCAACTGAATGGGTGGTGGCAAGGTGGTGCCAATCTTCACTATGCGATCCAGATAGTCTTTTGAGACAGAGACCTTCTCAAATTCTTCAGCAGGTTGTGTTTACTGGGTGAAAAAGTCATCTCGTGAATCGTCTAGTTGACCGTTGCCATCACGAAGAGCCAAGTTGGCTTTATCCGGGTTGGTCTTAATGACTTGGCCATGTATAGAGAAGGTTTCCTTGGGCACAGGCAAATGTTGTTGCTTGATGGAAGTGTTGTAGCATGATCGTGCACTAAGTTGATCTCCTCTGATGTAACCATTGCCAGAAGGTGTTGGAATTTTCATCAAGAATATATGTGTGGATATCAAGGTCTTAAGATCATTGATGCTTGTGCGCCCAAAGATGACATTGTACGTCGTCGAGCAGTCGACCACAAGGAAATTAGTGGTAATAATTGTTGTGTGTAAGGGCCCGTACCAATGGTGAATGGTAAGTGTATGCTCCCCAAAGGTTACACGATATCACTAGAGAAACTTATTAGGGGAGTAATTGAGGGATCGAGCAAGTGTTTAGCTACATTAAGTGCCTTGAAAGCTTCACTGAACATGATATTGACTGAAGCACATATGTCTACAAGGATCCATCGCACATCAAAATTGGCTATGTGAGCCTCCATGATCAGTGGGTCGTTGTGAGGGCAGATGATACCTCTTTCCTCCTCAGGGTATAAACATATTGGATCCCAGTTAGGCTTTTGGTACTTGCATTCCCTGATGTCTTCCACGTGAAACACTTGGTGGCCAGGCCTCAAAGTTCATTCATTATTTTTCATGGCCATGTTGGAAGATTCAAATAGGGTTGTGCCATCGCTTATAGAATATATCACGTTCACTTGGCGTTGGTTACTGTTATCCCTTGGAGGGTGAAGAATGAATTGATCAATTTTTCCTTCACGTGCCAACACTTCAATATGGTCATAGAGGGTGATACATTTCTCGCTGTCATGGCCGCTATACTCGTGGTAGTAGCAAAACATGCCCGTTTTCTTCATGGACTTATAGTCAGGCAGCCTCGGCTTTGGCTTTGGTATCAAGCGAATTATACTGGGGTAAATGGTCGCGCATGTGGCATTCAAAGGTGTGTATGTCTCATACCTTAGGGTAGGGCCTGTCTTGACCTGCGGTTGGCCCACTGCATTGACTACTTGAGGGCGAGCATTATCGTAGCGATACCCCTGGTTATTGCGATAGTGTCCCTTACTCTTCTTAATAAAATAAGACTGTTGAGGATGGAAATCCTTCATCTTGCCCTGAGATTGATATGTTAGTTGTCCTAGCGAAGCGTTAGGTAAGGCAGGGGAAGATGTCATAGCTGTTTGAAAGGTTGAGGTCTTCTCACTTGGTTGGATTTGGCTTCCACTTCCCGCTTATTGATAAGGAATAGCTGTAGGGGTTTCCTTTGGTATGTTTTTGCTTCGGCGGATGCATGGTTGTAAGCATGTGCCATCACCTCAGAGTAGATCTTTCAAGTATTGGCATTGATCATGTACTTGAAGAAGCAGTCATGTAGGCCCACCTGAAGGCCTTGAGGGCAGTTTTGTCATCAGCCTCAGCGCAGCGAGAATACTCATGGTTAAAGCGGCTGGCATACTTACGTAGTGACTTGTCTGGCTTCTTGCGAATAGTGTACAAATCATATGCAGAGTGCAAGCGATCGATTTGGAAAATGTGTTAAGAGACAAACAGTTTCCTTAACTCTTCAAATGAATCTACCGTCTCAAGTGGAAGGCAGTAATACCAGTTTAGAGCTTCGCCAGAGAGGATGGAGGGGAAGAGAAGACATTGTTCTTCATCGGTATGCATTCGGTATGCCATGGTGGACTCAAAAAGGTTAAGGTGTTTAATCGGATCCTCCATTCCAGTATATAGTTGTAAGCCGAGCTTCTGCTTTGTCTTTGCTTGGAGGGGTGTGCCAAGGATCCTCCCTGTAAGAAGGCTAGGCCTGGGTTGGTTCCAGTCAGGTATCTCGACCTAACCTTCAGCCTTTAACTTGTTTACTTCTTCAAGGAGATGTAGGACAAGGGGGTCCTGAGTAGAGTCATGTACTGCATGAGTCTTCTTCTGTAAGTTTCCATCACCTCTTGGGAGTAGGGAAGTTTGATCAAGGGCATGTGGTTTTTCCTTAGACTCACCGTACTAACTTCTAGGGCATGTCTGTCGGAAGACCTCCGAGTCCCCTATACCTTCATGTTCCTCAAAGACTTGTCGCTCTTTCCCTAGATTGGTAGCTGAGCTGGGCCGTGGTAGGGGACCGAGTCTTTCAGAAACCCTTAGGTCATTGATCTTTGATCTTATGTGGATAGGGTTCTCTCGACAGTCGCGATAAACAGCTTTCAATCCTTCTACTCCCTCTGTAAAGAGGTGCCTTCTTCCACTTCTCTTGCTTCAGGTCGAAGTAGCTGGGTTGAGACAAGTCTCATGTTGATCAACACATTGATGAGTAGCTCGCTCCTCATCAGAAATATCCATGTTGAAGACTGATGACCCTCCGTGTTGGGAGGCACCCAAATGATGATTGACGTCCACAGAGGCAATGAGCTCGTGTGATTGAGTATGCCTAGCCTCATGGAGCATCTTGAATAGCTTCTCATACTGCTCCTGGAGGATCTCATTCTTTGTTGCTATCTTGTTGTTCTGAGCCTCCAGCTCTTCGACTTTAGCTTGAAAAACAAACTTCTTTCGTTCCTTCCTTCGCTGCCTCGCACTAGGCATGAGGGGAGTGTCGTTCTATGTGTTGTGGTTTCCCTTGCTCCCTATGTTGGGAAGGGATGCTTGGTCAAAGGAGAGTGTACGTACAATGGAAACCAGCTTAACCAAGCTGAAGAGAGTAGGAATAAGTGTGTTTCCCACAGACGACGCCAAATGTTGATGCACAAAATTAATGAGGACTTTGGAACAACGTAAAGTGTCAAGTTTGTGACCTTTACTCGGTTGCTCCGGTCGCTAGTGAGGATAAGTATGTAAAGAGATAGAGATAGGGAAGCAAACACAAGATGTACGTGGTTCACCCAGATTGGCTATGTCCACGGACTAGATGAGTTCTCATTAATAATGAAGGGTTTACACAAATACATAGGTTCAAGCTCCTCATAAGTGAGTTCTAATGAATAGTTTTGTACAAATGACATTAGGGATTCATTGTAGGAGAATGATCTCCTTTTATACAAGAAGAGAGTTGCTAGCTTTATTTTGACGTTGACACGTGTCACGTTGTGATTAGCCTCTGACGTTGACATGTGTCGCGTTGTGATTGACCTCCTGGTTGGAGGGGAGCTCTTATGGATCTTTAACGGTATAACGTTGACTTGTGCTCAGTAGTTTCAGAATTGGTCAAGTATGGTAAACACAAGTATTACCACAATATCAACTTCCCGAGAGGTAATATTGCAATCAAGAGCTTCAATGGTGAAGTAATTGATGAGGAAGGGAATCCGATTCCCCTTCACGAAACTTATCTCCATCATTGGGTTGTCGGAGGTATTATGGCCGGATAGGTTTTGTCGAGCCGGATGAGATTAGTTTTGAGGAGTTTCAAAGGTCGGATTTTTACTTTGTGAGAAACAGTGGAGTGTGCCAGAGGGATGTTGTTGAACAGTACTTTGGACTTGGGTCAGAAACACGGAGAACATATACACATATTTCCGGATCCTTTTGGAGTTCTGGCTATGAGGAGAGATGGTTGCTCAACATGCATGCCATTGATCCCGGAGGGGGTGGGGGGGTTGGGGTGGGGGTGGGCGGGGAATTGGTTGGGATGCACTGAGTGCAAGTGTGATCTTTATAATGTGTCAACGGATTCTCGAGGCCAGCCTTTGAGGCCGGGGTACAAAGGAGGTTTGCATTGTTGTTATGATGGTACACAGTGCAGAGTAAAACAAGGCTTTAATGGTGTCAAGAGAAACCTCTACTTGAGATATACTGTTATGTGGGTTGAATGGTCTGATTCTATCATTCCTGTCAAGATTTATATCTTCGATGTTACTGATAAAATGAATCGTTCAGCTGGACTTGCCATCGAACATGAGTGCCGGGTTAGTGAGTTTCACCTCATCGTATGATATGTCGTAGTAGTATTCACTCAAGTTATGATAACTAGGGGTGGTTCGGTATGGGATTCGATACCGAAACCCTTGTCCCGATTTCCAAATCAAAATTTTCGGGAATCCCAATTTCAATACCGATCCCAAACCAAATTTTCGGGAATCCCGAAATAGTTTCGGGATTTCGGGACAAATCAGGAATCCCAAAATGGTTTTGGGCTTTTGGACTAAAATTTGACATATTATGCTTTTGGGCTAAAATTTGACATATTATGCTTTTGGGCCAAATTTGCCAATTTGTGTCTACTAATCTGCCATGAGAGACAAATAGGCAAGGAGAGTGGTAAGGTTCCGTTCAGAAGAAACTGAGGTGAGGTGAGGTGAGGTGAATGTCGAGAGACCGAGAGAGAGAGCGTCAGACACTGGGTTTGATAACTTTGATTTATATGCAACGGTTGAGATTAAATCTCAACACAATCCAACGGCTATTAAAATTCTAAATATATATTTAAAAATTCAATAATATATATATATTTTTCGGTTCGGTTTGGGATTACCGAAATCCCAAAAACTTGAGACCGATTCCCGTACCGAAATTTCGGGATCGGTTCGGTATTGGGTACCAAAATTTTCGGGAATTTCGGTTTAGGATTTTTTCGGTTCGGTTTCGGGAATTTTTCGGTTTGGTTTGGAATTTTTGGGATTTTTTTTCCCGCCCTAATGATAACTCATCAATATTCTGGTGTTTGCAGTTTTGTATGAACTTAGTTCCTTTTTTTTTAAGGATTAAGGCTATATCTTTCTATTGTGCAGGTTGAATATGATGTCGAAGAGTCTTGCAGTGCGACCAGTGATGGGTGCATTGACAGCCAATCATCAATGGCTACTATGCCGACTGGCGGTTATGTCGTCTATGGTGTAGTTCATCAGCACACAGGGGGAATCGGTTCTACTCTTAGCAATTTGATTTCTGCTAGCTTTAAAATAATCTCTTTCGGGGAATTGGCGGGGGGAGAGGCGGGTTTAAATTGGTGCAAGGTTAAAAAAAATGTAGACAACCAAATCCTTTTATACAGTAGACAATAATAATGACGTTCATAATTTATTAATATTAATTATAAACTACCACACTATGGCGAACCTAGTGAAAATAAAATGAAATTCTTGTACTCTATGACGAATTTAATAATTTGGTACATACATGTGGTTTGGTCGATTGTACATATGTAATGGGTGCATAAGTACGTCGAAAGTGTTAGTATAAACATATTGATGATGCGCAATTGTTTATTGAGACACAGTTTATTGAAAGAAAAAAATACTTTATCTACTAAAGCGTAAACCAAGGTCTAAAATATCGATGATATCGGAAATATTGGTAGTCCAAAAACACGGAAATTTCGATGGAAATATCGGGATATTATCGATATCGATAAAAATTGAATAAAAACCACGGAAATTGTAAGAAAAACTTGGAAATTTTTATTGAAACTTTGCAGGATGTTTATTTAGTCAATTATCTATTAGTTTATCACAAAAAATTGGAAGGAAATGCATTGCATGATGGATTTAACTCATTTAAGTTGATTATATAGCGAACTGGCAAACATTGTGAGTGTATTTGAAACTCTCAAATTAGTCCTTTATCCTAATTAAATTTGAACTCTATATCTGGATTTCGAAACCCTCCCAGGCTGCCACGTGGCAGCCCCCAGCACTCCTCACGTTTCTCTCTCTCTCCCCTACCCCGAGACCCCATTTCCTTCTCTCACTCACTTCGACTCTCTCTCTCTCTCTCTCTTTCTCTTCTCTGCACTGTCTCTCTCTCTCGAAACCCTCTTACCTCTCTCCCTCTCTTGCCGTGACCACACACACACACGCAGCAACACCATCTGCTCGACTCGAGCAGCTCGAGGACACCACCACCATCATCAGACATCATCAGTCTTCTCTCTCCCGCCTCTGCGAGAATGGCGGAGCCCATAAACTCTCCGGCGAGTCTTCTTTGATTTTCCGGTTAGGTAAGTCTCGGATCTCTCTCTCTCTGTTAGTGTGAAGCTCAAATTAGTTCGATCTGCTGCACTGCATAGCAGCATAAGTCCTTCGTTCACCACCGCAGAAAGAACAGACAGGGAGCGAGCGAGCGGAGGGGAGGGGCTGACTGGGCGCTAGGGCTGTGTTTTCCGGCGAGGGGAGTGGCGGCCGCCACTCCACGCCCTCACGTGGCTTCGCCACTGGTAAGTAGTATCTACTGGCTTGCATACATCACCGTTTAAATAATTTCTGTGTTTGTCAATACCGATTTATGGAAAAGGGAATGATGCTGGAGATGAGGCTGGTTATATTGTACGAATGTCGACTTGTTATCCTTAACCGGGCTCAGCCAAAATAAACGATGGGCAAACTTTGACTCTAGTATCTAATTACAGCAGCTCCCAGACACACACAGGAGTTATGGATCTCTTCTACATTTTGGTTGCAGACTACCTTCCCACGTCCTCTGTGCTTAGCTTGGACTCTACACTTTGAGCGATATACTGTTAAACATTAAAGTTGATGAATCTAAATAACGCGTCCTTGTTGATTTTCACCAAAAACCAACTTCTTTAATCAACCGAGTACTGACGTGGTTTTGTTCCTGCAGATTTTTGAGTCGTATAAGCACTGGCGGAGCTAGGAATTTAAGACAATGGGGTCAAAAAATCGCTTTCAATCACTCGATCACTAACTAGGTTACTCTGCTCTTCTTGAATTCTTTGTTCCCTGGCTGCATCTTGCTTCTCTCGCCTCTTCGAACTCCTGCTGGGATTTGCCTGCTCAAGTTGACTGGTGAGAGAAACACCAGCTATGGCCTTCACGAAAGTGTCAAGTTTACTTTTCTCATTCCCATTACTAGCACTATAGCCTAACGAAGCAAGTTCTGCAGCATGTTTTTCTTTAAGATTAGCAGAAGGCCGAGTAATCTCTTCCTCCACCTGCTTTTTCTTAGCTTTGTGTTCAGCCTTGCTCCTTTGGCAGCTGCCTTTTCATTTCAGTTTCCTTGTCCTAAAGTTTTGATCTCTCTTTCCTGTATAAGCAAACATGTCGTCAACGTGGAATGACATGAATGATTTATGGGAAAGTTGACAAAGTAGGACTAACAGTTGTAAGGCACCAGCCTAAAATGACCCAACATCTAAAATCAAAGCAGAAACTAAGAAATATTTCAATACTACACCCAATCAAATCACAAAAATCAACACCAACTATACAAGGAACTTCATTAAAGTCCAATGAATAATTTTACCATAAACAAAAGTACAACATGATAATCCAAGATTAAGATTTGAAATTTAACATTCTCTGTTTTTTGGTTCTGGTAATTTGAATCAACAGTTTGGATGCTTGAATATTATGCTAGAGTCCTCCTTTAATTCAGCTGATGGGTAGAACGAAATCAACTTACCCGAGAGTCCTCCTTTGCCGTTGACGGCGATCGCAAGCTAAGCCTCTGAAGCTTGTCACGGCAAAAGCCCTAACCCCTCCCCGAATTTAAAAACCCAAACAAATAAATAATGAAATTTCAGACAAGAGAAGCTTACCATAGGAAGGACGCCGAGCCCGGAGAACAAGAGAGATCGTTGGGAGGAAGGATGGCTTCTTTCAGATCTGGTGTGGACCGGGTTCTGGGAAAACCGGCTTCTTTCATTAAAGGGGTCAAGGGAGCCCAATGCCCCCGAATTGGCTCCGCCACTGCGTATAAGCTAAAGGTTCCCGCGTCCTTCATCAACGCCAATGAGGAAGAGGTTGGCGATGGCTATAGATTGGTTTTGGTGTGAACTTTTACGTATGAATTATGTAAAGCGTCTTGATTCTACTTCTCACTCGGTGTCAGCGCAGTGATATGTAGATATAACAAAGCCAATGTACCATTTGGTTGAGCAGTTATTTGAGCTTTTTCTTCAAGTCTTTTGTTAAATGTGGTGAACTTTGAAGCTCCATTCAGTCTGTTCAACATAAAAAGCTTTCCCACCTTTTGAGTGTGTATCATGTCATCAATTCAAGACTCCCTATTTTTGCTAGGAGAATTTACTTGGGATCTTTTGATATAGGCGCCTCATTTTTGAATTTTTTAGATTAAACATTCATGCATTTTAGTGATTTGATTAAACTTTCTTTTGTCATAATTTTGATGCTATATGCACATTATATTGTAACAAATTTCCTATAATCTAGCCTTTTAATTACACTCTCATCCGTTAGAGATAATTGTAAAAAAAAAATTTGGTTAGATTCAATTTATTTTCATAATAATGCTACAATTTAGCAATAATTATCTACTATTTAAGATATTTTCTTTCCAAAATAGTTTAAAATACTTTTAAATCCCACAAAATAAAACGTACCGAAATAAGTTTTTCTTTTAGTACGTTAAGAGAAAAAATGATTGAGAATAATATAAAAGTACCAATACACAATGTGTACAAAATAAAACGTACCAAAATAAAAATAATGTACCAATATTAACAATATGTATCAAATCAAACGTACCAAAATTACAAATAAACGTACCAATTAATGATTTTTGTAAATTCAAACGTACCCGTAGATAATATATACGTAATGTATTGTACCTAATAATAATTCGTCAACAACTATACTTAAAAAAGACAGCAAAAAAATATATAATTTCACAAAAAAATTGAAAAAATTACACAGAGTTTTTATGTTGATCACCAACTATTTGATAAAAAAAACCATTTGAAAAAAGAAATAATATTAAATGTTTGCATAACAAAAAAAAAATTGTGATAAAAAAAAAACATATCTGGAAGAAGAGAAAATATAGTTTAATTACTAATATCTTCACTAAATAAGGAAAAGTGCATCATGCAGATAAAATGATAAATTCAAAAATTATTTTAATTTTAAAAGATATTGGTCAAAGCATTTTAATCAAATTTTAAAAAGACACAGGTGTTTAATCTAAATTATATAGAAAAACTGTAGGGGATTCTAATTTTCCCAATTTACTTTTAACAATTTTATTCGTGTTCATGGCTATTTGGTTTAGCAGCACTTAATCTTAACTTTATGAAAAATGTGAGTTGAAATCTCATATACAATCTTTGTTTGTGTTGCAGTCATATTTAGAATAGGAATGTGATTGTGTAAATCCTAGAGAATATGGAATAGTATCTTATATTCCTATTAGGACTAGATTACCTATTAAATGTTGTAATCATAAAGGGAAAGGTATTTACCCTTTCTACTACTATAAATAAAGGCACAATGGGGTGAATCAAACACACCTCACAATTAAATCAATCTCTCTTCTCTCCTAAGCTTGCCGCACCACCCCTCTCACTCTCTTCCTAGATCGCTCACTCAATTAGGCCTACAACACGTTATCAGCACGCTCTTGCCAGAAGCTAAGGAATTACCAGGAGCTAAGGAATTGACGCATCGTAGGAGGAGGCTATCATCCACTACATTCAAAGGCTTATTTGTTTTCTGCTACTCAGGTACGCTTAAAATAAAGTAAGATATTTGAAACGACCCATGAAGCATGAAAACATTCCCCATGATGCATGAACCCCCTATGTTTATATTTTCCTTCCGATATATATATTCACAAATTCATATATATATTTGTTTCATGCATCGCACAATTAAATTGTTATGTGGAATTTGTGAGTCAAAGTATAAAAATAAATTAGAAGCAAGTTAGGGTTTTCCTAAAACCCTAAAGGAATTGAAAAAAAAAAAAAACAATATGGAAAACAGGGAACCGGATTTGGTGCACTGCACCATCCGGATACGCCAAGGGTACCAGGCTTCGGCCTGGACAGTTTCGCTGGGCCTGCAGCCCACGGCACTCAGTGGCCCGCATCATTGCTGCCAGCCTTCGGCTGGGCACAAGCATGCACACACGCATGAAGCCAGCTCACGGGCTGGGCTCCAACGCGAAGCCCGCAGCTTCCACACGCAGCCCACTGTCTTGGGCTCCCCCCGTGCACATCCCTCGGTCCATAAGGACCCAACCCAGCTTCGGCTGGATGTTTTCCCCTGTGGCCTGCAGCCATGGTGTCTGGCCTTTCCCCAGGCCCTGCCGTGACCTCTTAAGGCACCCCGTGCCTTCCCACACCCCACGGCACAAGCTCAAATTATTTTTGGAGCTTTGATTTCGATCCAATAATATTATACTAATATTATTTTGCTTCTACAATCGACCCTGTATGGCCCGATTTATCGAATTAATTAAAAGTGACCTGCAGTCCATTAATCTGATAATGAATCCAAAATTCTTGACCTGAAGATCACTTTTGGACATTAACGATTCAATAATTTCTCTTTATACTTTGAACCGTAACATACTTTCGTAGTAACGAAGCTCTCACACTTGAGTTCCCGAAGAAACTCAAATCCACTACACTAAGTTAGTATATTGCATTCTGTGTTTCTTGCAGGAACCTCTCATTATGAACTAATCGTTCATAAAATACTAAATTAACTTATAGTTTCAAATTTAGTGCCTTTGAAACCTGAAGTTTTCATTCAAAACATACCACATGAAACCTGTAGCTTTCATGCATAAATTAAACCAATTCATGTCTAAAGAACCTGTATGTTCTCCGATATATGTCTATGGCTTACCATATGACTAATCACGTTTTGTTTCCCTCTGTTTTAGGGACATGTCGAACTTGAACAAGCTCGATTTCACCGCTCTAGAAGTCTTTGGACGAAACTATCTGAAGTCGGTTCAAGACGTGAAGCTCCATTTAACTGCAAAGGGCATTCGAGCCACCATCGAGACTCTCATCGCCGACAAACCTGTTGACGAAGCTCAGAAGGCTACTGCAATGATCTTCATCCGAAAACACATCCATGATGCACTGCAGACCGAGTATCTCGCTGAAGATGACCCACGCACCCTCTGGCTTGCTCTGGCTGACCGTTTCGATCACCAGAAAGACATATACTTGCCTGAAGCAAGACACGACTGGCAGCACCTTCGTTTCCAAGACTTTAAGTCTGTGAATGAATATAACTCTGAAGTTTGTAGAATCCGTTCTTTGTTGAAATTCTGCAAAGTGGAACTCACCGAATCAGATCTCCTGGAGAAGACCTATTCGACCTTCCATGCCACCAATATTGTCCTGCAGCAACAATATAGGGCACAGAAATTCACCAAGTTCTCGGATTTGATCTCTGTTTTACTTCTCGCTGAAAAGCAGAACCAGCTTTTGATGAAAAACCATCAAGCTCGACCCACTGGCTCGCACACCGTGCCTGAAGCGCATGCGACTAACTATCGCAGCCAGAAAAGACGACAAACTCGTCATGGCCGTGGAAATAGGGGACAAGCCCCACCACGGGCCCATGGTTAACAGAGTGCCATACCTAAGGGTAAAATTGCGACCCAGCAGCGTCCACAACTCGCCCCTAAGGTCCCAAACTTCAAGAACAAGGGCAAAGCTCCCATTCAGGCTGCTTCTACTGAATTGGACATGTGTTATCGCTGTGGATCAAAGGATCATTGGTCACGCATATGCCGAGCTTCCCCTGAGGCTATTGCCAAGTATCATTCACGTCGTGAGTCTAACTTTGCACATGTGGATCATCCGGAAGATGCAACTACATCAATGGAGATATCGGACTTCCAGGAGGCGTCAGCACCTATGGACGAATAACTTAGACATGATTTTAGGGCATGTACCCCTAGTGGCCGAACCCACTAGGAGTGGCCGGCCCCTATCCCTATTTTTGTTAGGTTTATGGTTTAATTTTTGAACAATTTTTCTAAGTATTTGGAATAATTTGTTTGGTTTTGGTTTGTTTTGAATTATGGATTGTTATTGAAATGGATATTATTTTCTCGAATTGCTTAATTGAATGAATGGAATTATATTTATACATGTGACCAATTCAATCAATTTCTTTCTAGGTATGCCTAGTGGGGAAGTTAGTTGTCTGGCAGATAGTGCAACCACGCACACCATCTTGCGTGAACGACACTATTTTACTAACTTCGTACCTAAGAAAGCTCCTTTGACAACTCTCTCAGGCCCATCCAACCTGATTGAAGGATACGGAAAGGCACGTATCATGTTGTCTAATGGTACACTCTTGACCATTAAGGAGGCACTCTATTCTCCACGTTCCGGAAGAACGTTGCTGAGTTTTAGAGATATTCGAGATAATCAATATCATCTTGAAACCACTGAAGATCATGGTTCTGAATATCTTTGTATCACTTCATACGAATATGGCCAGAAGCATATTCATGAGAAGTTGGAACGTCTGCCGAATGGGTTGTACATCACGACCATTCGGGGCATAGAAGCCCATAATGTGGCCGGCCCTATGCTTGAGTTCCAGGACACTTTGTTGCTTTGGCACGATCGTTTGGGACACCCTGGACGTGACATGATGCGCCGTATCCTCAAATCTTCTCACGGGCATAAGTTACATCCCTATGTTCAGGTCCCGACATGCCAAGCGTGTTCTATAGGGAAGTTGAATACTCAACCCTCCCACACAAAGATTATTCACGACCCCCCTAAATTTCTTCAGAGGATTCAAGGGGACATTTGTGGACCTATCCAACCAACCTGCGGACCATTTAAATATTTTATGGTGTTGGTTGATGCATCGACAAGATGGTCACATGTTTGCTTGTTGTCCACACGCAACGCCGCGTTTGCTAAACTCCTAGCTCAAATCATTAAGCTAAGGGCTCACCACCCTGATTATCCGATCAAGTCGATTCGATTGGATAACGCTAGAGAGTTTACGTCACAGACTTTTGACGAGTATTGCATGTCAGTAGGGATTGATGTGGAACATCCTGTGCCCCATGTTCACACCCAAAACGGCCTGGCAAAAGCTTTCATAAAGCGCCTTCAAATGATATCTCGGACTTTGGTTATGAGAACCAAACTGCCGGTATCTGCCTGGGGCTATGCAATACTGCACGCAGCTATGTTGGTCCGCCTGAGGCCCATCACTACCCAACCACATTCACCGTTACAGTTGGTCACTGGATACGAGCCTGACGTCTCGCATTTACGGGTGTTTGGGTGTGCCATTTATGTGCCAATAGCGCCGCCACTACGTACCAAAATGGGACCTCAGAGAAAAATGGGAATCTATGTCGGTTATGATTCGCCATCAATTGTTCGTTACTTAGAACCCTTGACAGGAGATCTCTTCACCGCACGTTTTGCGGATTGTCACTTTGATGAGACAGTCTTCCCGTCGTTAGGGGGAGATAAGCATGCTAACGTTCCTGTAGAACGCCGCGAATTGTCGTGGTATGCTCCCACTATGTCTCATTTAGATCCCCGCACTACTCAGTCTGAAACTGAGGTGCGACGAATTATAGATCTTCAGAGCATTGCTCAAAGCATGCCGGATGCTTTTAATGATCTAGCAAAGGTGACAAGATCATATATACCCGCTGCAAACACACCTGCAAGGATAGATGTACCCCGTGTACGTCAACAACCTGCCTGGGAAGGCAGGGCCGTCCCCGAAGGAGGGGAGGCCGCACCTTCCACGCAGGAAGGTACATTGGCGACTAGCCAATCATCTGGTCCGACCCTGAAGCGTGGCAGACCCTCTGGTTCAAAGGATTCACAACCCCGGAAGAGGAAAACGGCACCAACTAGTGACCCTAGTGTGAATCCGACCATCGCTTACTCATTCGTTCCAACGCATGAGGTTATTCTAGATTACGGTGATGCTTCAAACGAAACATGCCGGCCTCCCGAGAATCGAGAGATTTCGGTCCACTACACAGTATTGGATAAGGTTTGGAATAGAAATGAGATGATCGTCGACGATGCATTCGCGTACTCAGTAGCTACTGACATCATGCTTAGCGATGACATTGAACCACGTTCCGTCGATGAATGCCGACATAGAACCGATTGGTCAAACTGGAAACAAGCAATCCAGGTCAAACTCGATTCGCTCGCGAAACGTAAGGTATTTGGACCTGTCGTTCCTACACCACCACACGTGAAGCCTGTTAGCTACAAGTGGGTTTTCGTGAA
Organism: Cotoneaster glaucophyllus; assembly: GCA_036320875.1. Lineage (NCBI taxonomy): Eukaryota > Viridiplantae > Streptophyta > Magnoliopsida > Rosales > Rosaceae > Cotoneaster > Cotoneaster glaucophyllus. The sequence continues at coordinate 20,504,026 of CM070065.1, read as the reverse complement.
GAAGCGTAATGAGAAGAATGAAATAGTGCGATACAAAGCACGCCTCGTAGCGCAAGGCTTCTCTCAGCGCCCTGGAATTGATTACGAGGAGACGTATTCTCCCGTAATGGACGTCATAACGTTCCGCTACCTAATCAGTTTGGTAGTTTCCGAAAAACTGAATATGCAGCTTATGGACGTGGTAACCGCGTATCTCTATGGGGATCTAGATACGGAAATCTACATGAAAGTTCTAGAAGGACTTCCATTGACTGGTTCAAATAGTTCTAGACCACGGAACACTCTCTCAATTAGGTTGAGGAGGTCACTCTACGGATTGAAACAATCCGGGCGGATGTGGTATAACCGTCTGAGTGAATATTTGACAAGTCAGGGTTATGTGAACAACGAACTATGCCCATGCGTGTTCATAAAGAAGTCACATTCCGGATTTGCAATCGTTGCAGTTTATGTCGATGACATGAACCTCATCGGGACTCCTGCAGAGCTTGAGGAAATTGCTGCACACTTGAAATCGGAATTTGAGATGAAGGATCTGGGAAAAACTCGATACTGTCTCGGCCTGGAGATCGAGCACTGTTCAGATGGAATCCTAGTACATCAATCGAACTACACCCAAAAGGTGTTGCGACGCTTTAATGAGGATAAAGCGAAGCCTTCGAGCACACCCATGGTCGTTCGGACTCTAGATGCTAAACGAGATCCCTTCCGTCCAAAGGAGGATGAGGAAGAGATTTTGGAACCTGAAGTTCCTTACCTAAGTGCAATTGGGGCTTTATTGTACTTGGCTCAGTGCACTAGACCCGACATCTCCTTCGCTGTGAATCTATTGGCTAGATACAGCAACGCGCCTACACGCAGGCACTGGAATAGTGTCAAAGACATTTTCCGCTACCTCAAGGGTACTACGGATTTGGGCTTGTTCTATACCCATGAATCTCCAAGTGGTGCCGCCCCCTATAGGCCCCGGATCGATTCTCGCCTTGTTGGTTACGCAGATGCTGGATATCTGTCTGACCCACATAGGGCACGTTCTTAAACGGGTTATGTCTTTACCATTGGGAACACCGCTATATCTTGGAGGTCTACCAAGCAAACACTAGTCGCAACTTCGTCTAACCATGCTGAGATTCTCGCCCTGCATGAAGCATCGCGTGAGTGCTTTTGGCTGAGAGAAGTGATGGAACATATTCGAAGCACTAGTGGTCTTACATCAGTCGTTGACCTTCCTACGACGATCTTTGAAGACAATGCTGCATGTATCGAGCAGTTAAAGAAGGGATACATCAAGGGAGACAACACCAAGCACATAACGCCGAAGTTCTTCTACTCACACCAGCAGCAGCAGCATCAGAACATCGAAGTCAAGCAAATCCGTTCCCAGGACAACCTGGCCGACCTCTTCACCAAGTCGTTGCCCAAGTCTACATTTCAGAAGCTCGTCCAAGGAATCGGTATGCGTAAATTGTCCGAATTAAATCGTTTGTAGTTCTCTTATTTAGAAGTTATGTCTAACTCAGGGGGAGTATCCAGAAGCATACTCACATGGTCTTAATGTACTCTTTTTCCTACGATTAGGAGCATTTTTCCCACTGGGTTTTTGCTACCTAACGAGGTTTTGATGAGGCACCCATCATGGGATGATCATACTCTGTTGAGTTCACTTCACTCGTCCAGTTTGACGTTTGTTTAAGACATTATGCATATTTTCTTACTTTTCCCTTAGTCTATGGGTTTTCCCCAAATCTTGGGTTTTACCATAGCGAGGTTTTTGTGAGTTTTTACACATGCATACTTCAACGTAAATATGAGACTCGCGATTGCTCGTTGTGCCGATGACTTCGTCAACTATTCTACCTTATCTGCTGAAGAACTGATGCGATGGTCTGTTGAGTATTTACACACTCAAGGGGGAGTGTTGTAGTCATATTTAGAATAGGAATGTGATTGTGTAAATCCTAGAGAATATGGAATAGTATCTTATATTCCTATTAGGACTAGATTACCTATTAAATGTTGTAATCATAAAGGGAAAGGTATTTACCCTTTCTACTACTATAAATAAAGGCACAATGGGGTGAATCAAACACACCTCACAATTAAATCAATCTCTCTTCTCTCCTAAGCTTGCCGCACCACCCCTCTCACTCTCTTCCTAGATCGCTCACTCAATTAGGCCAACAACAGTTTGTTCATTTACTGCGGTGTATTATTCTAAGATACTAAAATAGAAGGAAGTATAAATGTAAAGTTTTTCAAAGTAAACCGAAAAATGCGTGTACATTGTTCTTTTTTGCTCCAAAATTGATTTGAATGCATATATATTTATCTAGATATATAAGAATTCAGGTTAAAATTTGAGTGAAGTTTGGATGAACAATGTCTTAACCTAAGGTAACTAAAAAAATAATCAAGTTGGGTCGGTATTTTAATTTGGATGAATTATTTACAATTTTACCTGCCCGATCAAATTATGTCGAGTTAGTTTAGGGTTGATCAAACCAAAATTTATCATCAACATCTCATTAAACTTTTATAAAAACGAGTAAGTTAAAATAAAATAAGAGAAGTTATAAAAACGAAAAAACGAAAAAAGAAAGTGGACGAGTGAAAGGCGACCAAACACGAGGAGAATATCCACTTCCATTCCAGAGCGATCCTTCTCCGTCACCGTCAGTCTCATATCAGACGATCTTCACCTCCTCCGTCGTATTTATATACTGCAGATAGTAATATATATATATATATATATATATATATATATATATATTTATATTACTATATATGCCCACTCGGCTGTTATAATCTGTGTTACCGGTCCGCTCCTTAACTGCCATTAAATCCAATCCACCCAATTTCTCAGATTGAAGAAGAAGTTGAGGTCCCATCTCCCCCAACCCTTCATTTCCTTTGTCCTGTTTTTATCTTTGCTGAATGGCGATGGCTGAAGAATTTATCTTGAATTTATGATCGAACACCCAAAAATCCACCAACCATTTGCCCAAAATTAGCAAATCTCATACCTTTAATTGTGGGTTGTGATCGATTTGATCCGCCATTGAAGAAGCTCGAAGAACATTGAAGAAGAAGAAGGGGAAATAAGAATTGGGTTTTTATGTCAGGGGCAAAGCCGGCCGCGGCAGAGCATGTCGGCTTCCCCAACGTGGATGCGAACAAGTCCACCGCCTCCGCCACCGCCAGAGCCGACGGATGCTGCAATCCGGTCAAGAAAACCGGACCCATTTCGATGGATCACGTTCTTCTAGCGTTACGGGAGACCAAGGAGGACAGGGAAGTCCGAATTCGAAGCCTTTTCAATTTCTTCGATGCTGAAAATCTTGGGTATTTGGATTATTCTCAGATCGAGGCCGGATTGTCGGCCCTTCAGATTCCTCCGGAATACAAGTACGCCAAGGATCTTCTGAAGGTCTGTGATCCCAACAGAGATGGAAGGGTCGATTATCTCGAGTTCCGGCGGTACATGGATGACAAGGAGCTCGAGCTCTACCGCATTTTTCAGGCCATTGATGTTGAGCACAATGGCTGCATTCTGCCTGAGGAGCTATGGGATGCCCTTGTCAAGGCTGGTATGCCCCAATTTTACTTTCTTTTGTTTTGAAATTGCGAAGGTTCACCAACTTTTACATGCTAGTTTATACTTCCTTCTGTAGATTGTAGAGCATTGGTATCATTCTTTGAGGCATTGTTTATGGTATTGCTCTGACTGTAGTATGGTTTTCACTAGGGAGCATATTTACCTTTGTGTTCTACATTGAGCTTGATGGGAATGCATAATTATAACTGTAATATAATTTCTGAAACTGTTTAGGAGGAAACGAAAGCGGTAGGGTTTCCATTTCTGTAGATTTAAGTGGGAGGATTTTTTATTTTTCACCTTATAAGTCCTGGCAGTTTTTAACTTGTAGGGATTGAAATGGATGATGAGGAACTTGCCCGGTTCGTAGAGCATGTTGATAAGGATAACAATGGTATTATAACGTTTGAAGAATGGAGAGATTTTCTTCTACTGTATCCACATGAAGCAACGATTGAGAACATATATCATCATTGGGAAAGGGTGTGCCTTGTGGATATTGGAGAGCAGGCTGTTATTCCAGAAGGAATTGGTAAGCATGTTCATAGGAGCAGATACTTTATTGCAGGTGCTATAGCCGGAGCCGCTTCTCGTACTGCCACTGCTCCTCTTGATCGCTTGAAAGTGGTTTTGCAAGTTCAGACATCACGTGCTTCTGTAGTGCCAGCTATAAAGAAGATATTGAAGGAAGACGGTATCCTGGGGTTTTTCAGAGGTAATGGAATAAATGTTGTGAAGGTAGCACCTGAAAGTGCCATCAAGTTCTATACTTATGAAATGTTAAAGAAGGTCATTGGAGATAATATGGGGGACGACGAGGGGGATATTGGTACTGCTGGTAGACTTTTGGCCGGTGGTATGGCAGGTGCAGTGGCACAAACTTCTATCTATCCGTTGGATCTTGTGAAAACTCGGTTACAAACTTGCACTTCAGAAGCTGGAAAGAGTCCTCAGTTGGGGACATTAACAAGGGAAATATGGATTCATGAGGGTCCTCGTGCCTTCTATAAAGGTCTGCTTCCGTCTCTTCTTGGGATTGTCCCCTATGCTGGTATCGACCTCGCTGCCTATGAGACCTTAAAAGATATGTCGAAGACATATTTTCTTCACGATAATAGCGGTACAGTTTCTCTGGTTTTCTGTTTTTTATTTTTTATTTTTATTATTCTCCTTTCTTTATCTTTTTCATCTCAATAACATTTTTTTTGTACCGTTTGGGGAATTGCCTTTTAAATCTTACTTTTTTCCAGAGCCTGGTCCTCTTATTCAGCTGGGATGTGGGACAATATCGGGAGCTCTAGGAGCAACATGTGTTTATCCATTGCAGGTTATCCGAACCAGGTACAATTTCATGGCTGAAGTCTTCCACTTCTGTGGTTATTTATTTTTAGTGAAGAGGGCACATGCAAACTACTCGATTTTCTTCGCTTCATGTTAGGTTTTTTATACCCGGTGAATTTGCTTTTGGTTTTAATATATTATTTCTTTCCAGATTGCAAGCTCAACGTTCTAATACAGCTACTGCATATAAAGGAATGTCTGATGTATTCTGGAGAACCCTTCAGCACGAAGGCTATAGAGGTTTCTACAAGGGATTGTTTCCAAATCTTCTCAAAGTTGTTCCAGCTGCAAGCATTACATATATGGTATACGAAGCCATGAAAAAGAAACTAGATCTGTAGCGAGTTGGTAACTACATTGATCTTTGTAGTTAGAAATTGTAACGGAGCTGACGGTGAAGAGAAAGAAAATGAGATTACTAGTTAAGTAGAGGATACGATTGTTATATGACAGATGGTGTCCCCCTTGAGGATACGGGGCACAGGATTTTCAATTTTGTAGTCGGAAAGTTTTTTTTCCCGGATTTATCATAACTTGCTATTGAGAAACAAGGTTACAGGCCCATTCGGAATTTGATGGCAAACGTGACAGGTATTATTATCTTGTTCCTTTTTCTGTGTTTCTTAAGACTATCTCTCTCTCTTTTACAGCAAGATTTGGGCGGAACTTGTTGCTATTCTCTGAACTAAATCCGTATGTGGTGAAAATTACAATGAGTATTGTCCCGTCGTTTCGTAACTTCATCTTGTTCTCTTTTGCTATCATATCCTGAGCTGGATGTGCTGTAGTGTTTAACTGAATTTCTTGGTTGCTTGCTTTGGCCTTGTATGTTCTTCAGAACATATCTAACGCGTGGGTTAAAATTTAAAAAATTTAATCCAACTTTTCTGGGTTTTATTTTTTGCCTGAAATTATTAAAGAATGAATTTAGGCATTTTAAAAAAATGTAGACTATCGTAATTTAATTTTGTAAGCATTTTAACCTAAAAATATTTAGGTTCCGATAAATATTGAAAAATCAAATCTTGGCAACAAAAAAAAAATTGAAAAATTATTAAACCCACCATTTTCTAGAAACAAAGTGTTGCACTTAGCCCGTTGATTTAATTTTGGATCGTTAGATTTATTTTTTTTTTACCGTTAAATTTAATCATATTTGATTTCACTCGTTGGATTTAATGTATTTAAAATTTTAAAATTTAAGGTTAAATACTTTTGATTATGGACTGTTGGATCAACCAACGGTTCAATAATCTATGATGCCGGATCGAAATAAAGCGATTGGGATTGCATATGGGTGGCCGGTAACCCCATTAGGTTGGGCCCCACTTCCCCTCAACGTTGTCCCTTTTTCCTCGCGTCATTTACTTGTTTTTAGCGTGTCAATCATGCGCACTTTCTCTTTTTCTTAGCGCGTCTATGCACACAGTGGGCTAGGATTTTAACCCCAGTTTCTTGTTTTAAATTTGCCCCAAAAATCAGTTTTAAGTCAAGGGTTGGGGTTGGAGCAAGTTGGGGACGTTTAAAACCTAAATTTTTTGTTCTAACTCAAGAATTGGAGTGGGTCTTAAGTAGTTACATTTTAATGTGTAAACAATAATATACATGTTTGATCGGCATTGCAATGAAGTGGAATTCACTCCCCTCCTAGGCTCCTATTTCCCTCCCCGTCCCTCCCAATGCAATATGTCTGAACTGTCAATGCCGCTGTCGCCAGTGATCGATATACGGTTGCTTGCATTTCCAGTTCCAACTGGTCGTTTATTGCGCCCAGGGAGTCGTACAAACTTAAGCATGTCTGAAAGTGCAAACTGGCATTGCTAATTTGTAACTACCAGCAGCAGCACATAATTAGCTGTAGGTGGTTGTAAGATTCTGTGCAGAAGCAACGCATAGGAAAGCGAAAAGCTCTTATGCACCTGGGATGCCACAAAGATGGTATTCCAGACCATTTATGCGTTGTTATGTTACATTTATTACTTAATATATTAACAATCTTACATGCGTTGTTTGCATGATTGAATATTTGGGACACCGCATACATGACATCTCAGACGCAGAGAAGTTCTCTACCGTTGAACTGATCAAAGATAAAGAGCAAAATGCAAACATGAGTTTTATTTAATCCTTAGAACAAGTTTAAAGTGTAGTGATTCTTTCCAAATTGATATTTTGAACTGCGACATTGCTATGTTGAAAAGCTATTAGAAATTAAGTGGGAAGAACAAACAGATCCACATATACCCTCAAAACAGGCATAGAATTGCTTCTTTTTGGTAGCTATTGGCAAGAATCTGAGCCATGTAAATAACAAAGACCACAACTGAAGGGAAGAAGCTGCCAAACATTTTGAACATACACATTCAAAATAACCTGGCATGCTTGTTTACTCTACTATTACATAAAGAGTTCGACATGTGAAAAAAAAAACTGATAGATTTTGACACTCTTCTTTTAGCCATCTGCACTCCAAACCGAAAATATGTTATTGTTTATCTCTTTAGTAATGGGAGGAGCGCAAGAGGTTACAGAATGAGTATTAAAACCGCTAGCCGAAAACAAACCCGGAAGAAAGGCTTTGCCTCCCCTTTGCCTTTTTGACTTGCCTTTTGTCCCTTCACATCTCATCAAGTGAGGAAGAGGGTGGGATTGACCAAGCATGTAGAAGAAGTTCTACTCACATTCTTCATCATCTTCTTCCTCTTCTTCCTCCACATGTTTGTGTGCGCCTTGGCCACAGACAGAGAGAGAGAGAGAGAGAGAGAGCTTCTTAGATGGTTTACAATGAAAGTGGGAGTGTTGTTATATGCATCTACAAGTGTATATATAATTTGTATGAACCTTTCAACGAGCTAGGTGGGTTGTTGGTGGCATCCATAATTTTTTAAAGATTATTTAGTCAAAATGGTCCATAAGATTGACATAATTCTTCATTTTGGTTCATAACAAGGAAAACTGATAGAAGCGATCTCTGAGTTTGTCAATCGTAAATCATTTTGGTCATTCCGTGAAAAATCCGTAAATGTCATCGTTAAGTGAAAATGTTGGTTTAACAAAAAATACTCTTTAAAAGGTGGTCACGTGACAGTTTAACAAAGACATTGACAAATCATTCACGGAATGACCAAAATGATTTACGGTACACAAACTCAAGAACCACTCATATCGATTTTCAATGTCAAAGATTTAAAATGATGAGTTATATCAATTTCACAAACCATATTAACTAAAAATCCTTTATCGAATCATCAAGAGAAAAAGAGGAAAGCAAAGAAGACGAAGGAAACAGATCATCAGCAGAAAAGAATCACAACTCTAATGGTCCCCATTACCATTATTAATCTCTAATTAGGGTAAGTGTGCTTATCTTTTTTTAGAATATTATCACTCTTTCTCTGCTTTCTATCAATCATAACATTAACCTTTCAAGACGAGATAGGGTTTTGCGTTAGTTGTAACTTGTATTCATTAAATGATACGTTGGTAGTCAATTTTTAATCTAAACTCACTTTAGATTTTGTTTATATTTAACCTTTAATGGAAAAAAGAAAAAAAAAAACTTAAATAAAAGAGTCTGATCAGTTAAATTATCAATCACTCACTCTAACAAATACGTTATCGCCAACATTTAATATCATCGAACTCCACGAAATCTTAGTTTCTCTGTTTTTATTTTTTATTTTTTATAATGGAATCTTAGTTTCCCTGTTCGGTAAAGCAAGTGGGGTTTCGTTTATTATTATTAACCAAAATAATGGGTGGAAAGATGAGCTAACATATTGCCACGTGGATGGATCTTTTGGAGTCGAGTCCAAGAGGGTAATTTGAAATATAATTGGTCTCTTTATGGGAGTGGATTTGCACCGTCCATCTGTGAGAATCTGTGGGTCTGAAGCCACTAATCCACTGAGTGGGAGACCCAAAATGCGGAACAAACTGTTGATTATGTCACTAACCTAGAAATAATCCAAAGCTAATCTCTCTCTTTTACTGGAGATTTTTCAGTGTACTCGGGACACAAGGTGATACATCACATGTCATTATACAAGTAGTGAGATACTTGTATTAAAAAATTAACAACTTAAAAAATAAAACTTTCCTCCACTTATATAATGACACGTTGTGTATCACCCGTATTATGAAGAAATGAAAATTTTCTTCTCTCACTTATACATAAGGAAGACCTAGTGACCTAGTGTGATAAGCAATAGGGAACAACTAGGGTTTGGATTTGCTTTAGTCACGAATTAGGCTCCTTTATAGAGTAGTACTAGTGTATGCTACATTTGTGCTACGGGCAATAATTGAGGGAAAGAGATTCTTTCGGGATCTCTCCCTCCAAAGTTCAGGGATCAAGTGATCTGGACATTTAAAATTTGATTCAACAACTAAAAACAGAGAAGTTAATAAAAAAATTTAAAAGCTATAATAATTTTTAGCAGTTGGATCAAATTTTTAAAAGCTCGAACCACTTGATCCCTGGACTTTGGAGGGAAAAATCCGGAGAAGATCTCTTTCCATAATTGAGGACATTTGATTTATTCTTTAATTCCAAAGTGTAATTGTGTAAGCCTTTGTCTTTTAAGTAATAAAAAAAATGAAAACTAATGAAAAGGACTTGAAAACTTTGAGTTTTAACGATAAGGACAAAATAAAGGGTAAAATGAATAGTACTAGGTTTGACTTTTTAGTGTAAAAATGTGATTTTTCGTTAAAGTGAACAGTACCGTGGACTTTTCGTTAAAACTCCCATAAAAAAAATCCTAAAAAATTTCACATAGCAAAATAGAAATTGAGAAGAAGATGCATGAGCTCATGTTGTGCATCATGTAACATATGCCTATTGGAACCCGCCAATTCCCTTCAATTTGAAGTCACATAGCAAATGCAAATTTAGAAGAAGATGCACCAAAATTGTTATTGGTACTTCAATAATCTAATTGTGTATTACAAATTTTTTATATTTAAATAGAAAAATACTCTCATGAGGAGTGCACAATCAGAGTATGGAGTGTCAATAATAGTTCACTTTACTTATATTTCATTACTTTAGATTATTAATATAAGAGAAATATTTTTATGCAATAAGAATGTCACTGTAGTAGTATTTTAACCAATCGCACACTGACATGTGAAAAAGTTAGATGTGTGATAATTAGCTTGAGATACTACAAAATGAAAATCCCAATAGACGTAAGTTTCTCTCAACGAAGTAACATTCCCAATAAACGTAAGTTTCTCTCAGAGCACTTCCACCGGAGCAAGTTTTGCCCCGCACCCAGTCCATATACCAGCCTAGGACCCAGTTTTTACACTCCAGCCCGCCCACTTGCCTGGCACCCAGCCCAAGCCAGGCAAGAGCCCAGTCTAATTTTGACAGACCCAAAGACCAGGCAAACCATTTGGCGCGTGAGTTACACGCGCGAATGGGGGAAAGTAGCCGACAGGCTACTGGTGGCGGGGCCTGCTGTCGGGCAGAGTTTTGACAGACCTGTGAGTGGGCGACGTGGCGTGACAAGTGCCGTTGGATTTCCAACGGTAAAAAAATTTGAAATTTTATTTTAACCTGGACCGTTGGATCACAGATCAACGGTCCACGGTTTTTCACCCAAAAAAAAAAGGGCCCAACGGTCAAAATTATGACCGTTGGCCACGTGGGAGATTATGGGCTGTTGGATTTGAATATTTTTCAAATCCAACGGTCCAGATTAATTAATAACATTAAAATTAATTAAAAATTATTTTAAAAATACAAAAAAAAAATTTAAAAATACATAATTTTTTTTTATATATACATACCTAGCCCTCATCTTCCACCTTACACCACATTTCATTATTTTCTACACTTTCTACATTTGGTTAAAAATCCTATCCAAAATTAAAACAATTTTTTTTTATTTTATAAAAAAAATTAATAATATTTGAAATGGGCTGGGTGCCAGCGCATTTTGTAGGGGTGGAGATCGTTTGGGCCAGCGCATTTTTAGACTGGGTGCCAGCACATTTTTTTTAGGGGTGGAGATGCTTTGACCTATTACTGTTCATTGGAGTCTATTACTGTTCATTTGAGTGGATAAATGCGCTGGGCGCTGGCACCCAGTCTTAGAGTGGAATTGCTCTCAACGAAGTAACATTTTGTTCTCTTGGCACTGAATATACGTAGAGTACCTTCGGTTCCCAAAAAAGAAAAACCTCCAGCCCTTTTTCCAATGTCCATTGAGTTGGTTCGAGATAGATTGGACTGGACCTAGGCCCAAGATTGTGAACTCCATTTTAAGATCTGGCCTTCTTCTTCACTTTCGTAATGGAGATCGTTTTGTTGTCGTATAATTTGCCCCAAAATAGGTAAGAATAGATTATTGTCATACAATCAAAGGTTATTAACTATTTTTGCCATCACGCTTACAAATAAGGTGGACGTGCCGGAGTGGTTATCGGGCATGACTAGAAATCATGTGGGCTCTGCCCGCGCAGGTTCGAATCCTGCCGTCCACGTTTTTTTTTTTAATTTATAAAAATCAATATTTCATTTTTCTTTCAATCGCTCCTCCTTAATTTACCGCCATTTCCTTCTTTTTGTTCTTCGATCCTTTTGATTTCTGAAAACATAATGACAGTCAGAGCAAATAGAAGTGAATGAACGCCGCCAGTTCCACCACCATTGCCGCAAAACCCCAAAACAGCTCCTCCAACTCCATTCCCACACCATCAACAACCCCTCTCTCCTCCAGATTTCATCATCTCCATGCCTTCATCTCGCTCCTCCCACCCTTCTCCGCCTCTGCAACCGCGTCCCTCAGCTATGCCGTCGCTCTCTTCAACCGCATCCACCCATCAAACCTTCTCTTTCAACAAATAGAATCAGTCTACGGGGTCCCTCGAGAGCTCAAGCATTAAGGGTGCATGGCTAATCTGCTTGGAGAGCAGGTTTGAACAAAGAAGCAATGGAGATGATCGTGAAGATGCCGATGGGCGTTGTGTTTGAGTGGGATGGTTTGCTTGGAGGCTGCAGAATCCATGGCCATGTTGAACCGACGAAGAAAGCAGCCGAGCAAGTGACGGAGTTGGACCCTGAAGATGAGGAGTGTGTTCAGTCCTGGCCAATGTTTATGCAACTGCAGAAAAATGGGACCATGTTGTGAATGTTAGAAAGTCGATTGGATGGAGTCACTCATGAGTTCATTGCAGGGGATTGCTTGCATCCTAAGACAGAAGCTATAATTTGGTTTTGAATGGACTTCAAAACTGTCAGTTCGAAGTATGCTACGGTAACCAATCTTTGTTTTTTTTTGTACATCATATTTTTAATTTTTTACAATCTTAAACAGATGTTGAATTTTGGGTTCATGAGAAAGAACTTCTATGTAGTAGGATGTCAATGGAGCGTATCTCTAGCTAATGACAATGTGTGATTGGTTCGAAAATGGTCGCTGTCGTTGCCTAATTCACTTAGATACTAACTTTATATAACGGGAATGTTATTGTAGCATATTTCAAACTAATGACAATATGTGATTGGTTACTTTCATATAACGAGAATGTTATTGTAGCATATCCCAAACTAATGCCAATATGTGATTGGTTAAAGATGCACTAATGACATTTGATTGACGTAAGATACAAATTTTCATACAATATGAATGTCATTGTAGCTATCTCAAGTCAATGACAATGTATAATTAGTTTATGGTGCACTACTAATAATGCCTAATTGACGTAAGATACTAATTTTAATATGACATGAATATTGTTTTAGCATATCCTAAGTCAATTGTTACTATTACTATAAAAAAAAAATTATTTGAACTCATTTAACTTCTTTCTACACCCAACTTACTCTTTACATCCATATTATTTTTTATTAAAGAATTAATACTTTTTAAATCCAAATTTATTACCTAAGCTACAATTCCAAACCCAATTCAAAATGTGTAGTTATTTTTACACCCATTTGCTTTCTCTCTACCAAACTAAGACGCATGCCCTCTCTCTCAGCCAAACTAGTTACTTGGGTTGCTATCAACACTACCACAATAATAACCCATCACCTTCTCTTCACATACCAACTTTCCGCTCTGCAAATTTTTGTTCTTTCGAAAAAGAACAACTTCACTGTTAATGTAAGTTGTCGTTATTTGTTTGATCAATTATTTTCTAAAAAATTCAAAGTGCTCCAAATTCTGGAACGTATTATTTGGGATTAAGCAATTCAACTTTTCCTTACGTTCTGATTAATTTGTTTCTACAGTTTGTTGGATTATAACTGCGATTTAATTATTCGTTTAAATATCAAGTTGTTGTAATTTTGATGAGGTTATCTACCTTCTGCATTTCTAGTTGCCCCAACCAATTTATTAGAAGTTGTAATTCTGATGAGGTAATCTACCTTCTGCATTCTAATTGCCCCAACTAGTTTTCATCTTAATTACTTTTGATCAGTATTTGTTTTCATTTTCATTTCATAGGTGGTTGTTGGATAAGCAGTTCCAAACTATTAATTATGTCTTCTCAAAGACTAAGATTGTGATTGTTTAGAGATAATAACTAAATGGACCTGGTTGGTCCGAACTCTTGGAATTAATCTCTAATAATTTTGTATTTGAAACAAACACGCCAATAGTTAAACTTCATTTTGAAACAAACACGACATTCATAAAGATTTGCTTTAGAAAATCCCACAAACAGCAACAAAGTCGTAATTTTTCTGCTTATGGCTGTTGCATAAAGTTCAAACTTTGCCCAGTCTGGAATTGAAGAAAAACAATTGAAATCTAAATACTCATTTTCTAAACTTAAAAAAAAAAAAAATTGAAATCAAATGAACGAAAAAATTTAATAAACCGATTCCTACCTAAGTTAAAGAATTTAAAACTTCAAAATTACTATCAAGCGATAAAAAAAACTTGTTTTTCTCTATAAATATTATTAGGATTTTAGACGGAATGAATGTAGGAAAACAAGGAGTCATAGTAGGGTATAATTATAGTGTGTGGGTTTATTGATAAATTTTTATTTTTATTATTAATTTTATTTTGTACTTGATGATAATTATTCAATTAAATAAAAAAGACACTTAACATTTGAAATTTAAGTTGAATGTAGAAATATGTTACATGAGTTTAAATAAAATTTCTCTTACTATAATATATCTCAAGTTAATGATAAGATTAGTTTGGAATTCGTCTCACGGTAGCTCATTGACTTAAGAGTAGCCGCAGTAACATCGTTAGTAGGTAATTAAGTTTTTACCGTCGAGTAAAAGTTAATGATATTTATTTAGCCAACATGATCCTCTTTAGATTTTTTTGGTGAGGATCTTAAAAATCCGTGAATTATGTACATTTATCGTACATCGAACAATTAATTTTTTTAGATGCTGTTTGTATTTAATTTTAAATAAAAATATTTAAAATAAATTTTTACTGTACGATGTACGATGAGTGAATACGATTCTCGAATTCCTCGTATACTCACAACAAGGATCCAACAAAAATTCGAATTTTTTATTTAGTAAGTTTTGTTTCAGTAAAGCACAAGAAAGATTGAGGTGCCGGTTTCAGGAGAAATCTTCTGACACTGTGCACTTTATACTTCGACACGTGTCCCATTTGCTTCTGTATTGCGTTACGTGGCTCCAGAACTCTCTATCCTTCTCGGTATCCATCTGACTCTATAAGTAATATCCAGTAGAAGTTAGTTCAGGTAAAAAAATCGCTTACTGCAAATTAGTAAGATAAACTGAAACTTCATTTGTCTGGTTTCTGCATAAGATCATGGCTTTCAGATCAATGGTAAAATCTTCTTCTTTTTTCTTTACCTTTTGTTTTTGTTTTTGTTTTTGTTTTCTGAGGATTTACTTGCAATTTAATTCAAGTGCTTCAAATGCTACAGAACCACTGGAAACAAATGTCGAACGGCTTACGCCGATACGCCACCGCGACCTCTCCGAAGATGAAACCCTACGCCCCGGCTGCCGGTGCCACCGAAAATCCCCGACAGAGCTACTTCAAAAGGTTCATAAGGGGCGACTTTGTGCCGGTCTACGTTGCTGTCGGGATGATAGCGCTGTCGGTCTCGCTGGGGCTCCACACCGCCAAGCAGCACCTGAGGTACAACCCGCACGTCTACGTGAAGAAGAACCGGAGAGAGACGCTGCCGGAGGTGGTGGAGCCGGAGCGCGTGGTGGAGGAGTCTGACAAGTTCATTCAAAATTCGTTTTTCAGGAAGGTGGCGCATGTTAAGGAGTTTGACGACTACAATCAGGCCGTTAAGGATCCGATCCGGAAAGATGTTTTCGCTCACAAACCCGAACCGCCCCGTTCGAAAACCGTGACTCTCAAGGACGTCGGAGTAGACCCTATCCGTGCTCAACCCGAAACATAGTTCTTGTTTTCTTGTCTTCTTTTTTGCACTCTCGGGTTTTTCAGTTGCGCGAATTTCTTGTGTTTTATCTTTTTTGCTTCTATGACTTCATAGTGACGGATGGTGGTTCGTTGCTGTAACTTTTAACAATGTATATACCGGGTATTGTAATCTTACTAGTTACAAATGTACTGCAACTTTACTAAGACGAGACGTCAACGATGAGAATTGTAGACTAGTGTTTGATGTGACGTAAAACAAAGAATTTTATCTCAAATAGTATTGGATGTAAATAAGGTATTGTAGATTGTGATCTTAAAAGAAATTCTTCTTTATCACGAGTAAGTAATGGACAAACCCAAATCTATGTCCCCATAAGTCCTACATGCGAAAAGCAGAGATCTCCATATAACTACATCACTAGACGCTTCCATTTGTGAAAACATTTCCAGTGCTCCAACAGAGTCCCCGTTCATAGCACGCAGATATTACACAAGCAACCATTGCTGCGTCCGCTTCAACTCCATCTAACTGCATTCCCTTAAACAATTCAATGGCCTCCTTGAACGACCGTGACTGAGCATAACCGGCGATCATAGAAGTCCAACACACTACATTTCGATGCTCAATTCTATCGAAAACCCTTCGAGCATCATCTATGCCCCCACATTTCACATACATGTCGATCAAAGACGAACCCAAGAATACATCCAATGGAAACCCACCTGGCAACACTAACCCATGAATTTTCCTCCCCAAATGAAGACACCCCATCTTCCCACAAGCAGTGAGAGCGCTGACCAACGTCACATTATCGGGCCTCGTAAATGCAAGCATTTCCTCAAACACCTGGAGTGCATCCCGGTTCCGATTGCTCTGCACATACCCAGAAACAATGCTATTCCAAGACACCACGTCGCGAACCGAAACGGGAAGAAAGTCGAAAACTTTACGAGCAGAGTGAAGCAATCCACACGCGGAGTACATCGAGACGAGGCCGTTTTGGACGAAGACGTCGATTTCGAGCCTGAGCGCGACTGTAAAAGCGTGAAGCTCTTGGCCCTTGTGGGGGGTGACTGAGATGACCGCATGCTTTGAAGAGGAAAGGGAAGGAGTAGTTGTCGGGAAGCAAATGAGGGTAACGACGTCGCACGAGATTGTAGTGAAAGAGCGCTTCTTGCGGGCAGGAGCTGAGCAAGAAGGCTTTGAAGATGAAGTTGCAGGCGAAGAGATTTGGGTTTTGAATCTGGGAGAAGAGGGAGCGGGAAAATTCGAGGCGGCGGTGGGAGAGGGAGAGGAGGAGGAGCTTGCTGGAGACGACGGAGTCGGTGGAGAAGACGCCGGAAGTAACGGCGTGGGAGACGAGTTGGCAAAACTGATTGGGGTTGAGATCTCCGCTGCATATTTCTAACAGAGACGGCCGTTTGGGTTTTGGTGTGAGGATTCGAAGTGACATTGCCTCATTGTAGGCTCGTCGGCCGCAGCTGGTAGCCTTGTAAAACAAAAACAAACTAACACAACTTTGTATAAAGGCGATGCAAGCAAAGTGTGTTTAATTATTACATTAATTATGACGACGAATTGTTGCTTAGCATGTCAATCATCAAATCATGTAATTAGTTAAAGTGGTTGAAAAAAACAATCTATTTGACAATTTCTTTATTGATAATAAAAAAAGGAGCGATCTTGAGTCTCTCTAACGTTATTTGTATAATTTCTTTGATTAAAAAAGCATTACTCGTATCATTACTCTAGTTGGTTATCATATAATCACTTTAAACAAAAATATGCATACTATATAATTTTTAGTGTAATAATATTTCTCTTCTCAAAATTAAAAGATGACCAAAGCTCTTCATCCCCTTCTCGTATGGAAAAAAAAAGAAGACATAATAGAAAGAGGGAAATGGATCATCTCCGGATCCCTTTCATCTAATCCTCTCGTCAAACAATCCGGGCCCTTGAAATTTGATCAAAAGTGGGCCCGTGTTTTTAGCCGTTAGATCAAATTTCAAGAGCCCATATTATTTGATGAGGAAGATTAGGTGGAAGGGATTTATAGATGATCCCTTTCCTATAAAGAGAACTCACAAACACCGAATCCTATAAGAACATCGAAGTTAAGTGAGTTTGGAAGAGTAGTACTAAGATGTATGACATCTTGAAACTCCTCGTGTTACATCCCCACCTTTGCCTCAAAAAAAAAAATTCATACAATAAAAGATGGGGTGTGCTATCCACACATACCATTTTACTTCTCACACACCTCTTGATAATTTTTGTCCATTGATATTCTTTAATTCATCTGATCTGACGACTAAAAATTAAAAAAGTGTGTAAGAAGTAAAATAGGATGTGTGGATATCACACCCCTAAAAGATAAAACCAAATAAGAATAGAGAAATTTCAATTTAGCCGGGTGAATAATTATTTGGGCTTGACGCGGCCCAGTCACGAGAAAGAAGAGAACCAAAAAGGTTGAAACTCGCAAGGGACGCAACGATGCGTCAATTTTTTACGTGGCCGGATCTCATTGGTCCATTCAACGTGGCACGTGATTTGATTGGCCGAAGCAAGGCGAAGACAGTGTTGTACAGATCTATATGTACAAGTCTCAGGAGAAATGTATTTCAAAGAAGTTCGACGAGCGAGAGAGAGTTCTAGAGAGAGAAAGATGGTCAAGGTTCGCGCTGGTGTTCTTCCGGTGCTGCTGGTGCTCGCAGCTTGCTTTGCATTTCAGCAGCTATCTGCTTCCGACGATACGGTAATTTGCATCGTCTCAATCCGTAATTGACTTTCATGCTTTGAATCTCAGATTTGAATCCCAATTTCTTACGAACTTCGATTGATTTGGGAATTTAGGTGTTTTACGATTCGTTTGATGACACATTCGAAGGCCGATGGATCGTTTCTAGCAAGGAAGAGTACCAAGGTCCGTTCTTTCCTTCTAATTTAAGAGAAAAAAGATTATATATTTGTGTGTGTGAATGTTTGTAGTTATTGGATCGTTGTGTGAGCTATCGATCTGAGTAATATTAATGGTTTCCTTGTATGTTAAACTAGAATAGTTGTGTTAACGCAGATGCGGGTTAGGTCAGTTGGTCACGGCACACTCTGCCCGAGTTTGAATCGCCCTTCCTCTAGATTAGATTAGTTAGAATATTGTTTTTGTGATTAGTTAGAATGTTGTTTTGTGAAAAAAAAAATAATAATTTTGTAAACTGTTAAGCCAATAGGCTATAGCTAAATGGGCTTAAGCAACCTTACAAATTCCTCGATGCGAAATCTTGTACCTTTGGGAGGACAATATGTATAATGAGATATTGAGATGGTGACAGTAATGTATCCTTCTGTTTTCATGGAATTGTTTATTGTGTGGATTTTGTTGTGCAATCGTACGGCTTTTGTGAATCGTAATGACTTGTATAAGAAATACGAAATTTTTATGCCCCCTGCTATGAGCAATTTGACAATTACAGCTCATTGATCATGATTCTGGCGTGTTTCTTGCCGTATTTGGAGTTGCAAACTTATAATGAGGTCTAATTTGCGTTTTAGGTGTGTGGAGTCACTCGAAGAGTGAGGGTCATGAGGATTACGGGCTTCTTGTGAGTGAGAAGGCCAAGAAGTACGCAATAGCGAAGGAGCTTGAGAAGCCTGAGAGTCTGAACGATGGAACTATTGTTCTCCAATTTGAGACCCGTCTCCAGAATGGGCTTGAATGTGGTGGTGCCTATCTGAAATACCTTCGACCCCAGGAGGCTGGATGGGAACCTAAGATATTTGACAATGAGTCTCCTTATTCGATCATGTTTGGACCTGACAAATGTGGGCTCACAAACAAGGTTCACTTCATTTTTAAGCACAAGAACCCCAAGAGCGGAGAGTACGTTGAACACCATTTGACGACTCCACCCTCTGTCCCTTCTGACAAACTTACTCATGTGTACACTGCCATTCTGAAACCAAATAACGAGTTGGTAATTCTGGTTGATGGAGAAGAGAAGAAGAAGGCGAATTTCCTATCAGCTGATGATTTTATGCCACCTCTTATTCCTACCAAGACAATCCCTGATCCAGAGGATAAGAAGCCTGAGGACTGGGATGAGAGAGCCAAAATTCCAGACCCAAATGCTGTTAAGCCAGAGGATTGGGATGAGGATGCCCCAATGGAAATTGTTGATGAAGAAGCTGAGAAACCCGAAGGATGGTTGGATGATGAGCCTGAGGAGATAGATGATCCTGATGCCACAAAACCAGAAGATTGGGATGATGAGGAGGATGGTGAATGGGAAGCCCCAAGGATCGATAACCCCAAGTGTGTGACAGCCCCTGGTTGTGGCGAATGGAAGAAGCCAATGAAGAGAAACCCAGCTTACAAGGGAAAATGGCATGCTCCACTCATCGATAACCCCAGTTACAAGGGTATCTGGAAACCTCAGGAGATTCCAAACCCCAGCTACTTTGAAGCTGACAAACCCAACTTTGAGCCTATCGCTGCTGTTGGCATTGAGATCTGGACAATGCAAGATGGTATATTGTTTGACAACATTTTGATAGCAAAAGACGAGAAAGTTGCACAAGCATACAGAGAGACCGCTTGGAAACCAAAATTTGAAGTTGAGAAGGAGAAGGCGAAGGAAGAGGAAGATGTTCAGGGCGCAGACGGGTTCCTTGCCACCGTCCAGGTAAATATTTTGCAACTTATCAGTTCTTGCTGTTGTCTAATGGAATTTATATGATGGTTACTTTGAACAGTTACTGATAATCGTGTTTTTATTTCCTGCAGAAGAAAATTTTTGACCTCCTATACACAGTCGCAGATCTTCCCTTTTTAAGTTCTCACAAGTCTAAGATCATTGTCAGTCATTAGTCTTTCGTTTATTATCTGTTTCGAAGGTGATTTTCTGGAACGCAACCTAAAACCCAAGCTTGTTTTGTGCAGGATCTCATCGAGAAGGCAGAGCAACAACCAAATCTTACCATTGGCATCCTTGTTGCCATTGTGGTGATCATCTTCACCGTATTCGTCAAGCTACTATTTGGCGGGAAGAAACCTGTGAGTGTTGAAGGCCCTCAAAAACTCCAAATGAAGTAGTTGTTGCTAGTGATGTTGCGTGTTGCTAAATGTTGCTTTCTCTTTGTGCAGGCAAGAGTTGAGAAGAAAACCACCGGAGCCGCCGCTGCTTCAAGCAGCAGCGCAGCAGCTAAGGAAGATGAGAAGGAGAAGGAAGAGGAGAAGGAGAAGGAGGGTACTTCATCTGAGAGCGAGAAGGAAGGAGCCGCTGCTCCTCGCAGAAGGACAACGACCAGGCGTGAAAACTGAGGCGGAGAAGTAAGAGGAAGCCACGGATGGCAGTTTGCACTTCCATCATCTTCAAATTTTGTTTGAAGCCTTAGTTTGTTTTTGTAGGTTATTCATGAATGTTGGCAATATTTTTCTCTTCTTTTGTTCTTTTAGCCTTTTATGTTGAAACAGTTAAAATGCATGAGGAGTGTAAATGACGCATCTATTAAGCGATATTCTAATGACCAAAACAAAACAATTTCTTTGACAGCATGATGATTGCAAGTCTATGATAGTTCGTGTTTTTATTTGTTCGAGCGATATTCTAATCTTATCTCACCCGTAGTTAAGCGATATTCTAATCTCTTCTCACCTAAACTACGGCAGACAGACAGATGAAAGACAAGGTGGAATAATACGATTCAGAGAAAGGGCCTCTAGCTAGTTGTTGTTTGTTAGGGTAATTTAAGGGATGATGTCATTTATTTGATAAAAAGCTTTTGCGATTTTTGAGGATTTGGAAAGTGGGCTTAATGTTTATTTACGAACACAACTAAATGAAGGGAAAAAAAAAAAGGTTGTTGTAAACGTATTCACAACTAGTGGCGAAATCAGAATTTTATTTCAACGAGGATATCATAGAAATGTTATTTATTACTAGCTATACGTTCAACTACGATTGTCCGTACATCTAGTTTCCTACAAGTAATCTAAGGCCAACTTATACTAAGGCATTTCACAACGGTTTATGCCATTTTATAGGATGGAATTCATGAGACCTATATAACACTCAAATAACCTAAGATAGCATCAATGACCAATTTAGAGTCGCCTTCAGTGGTCATTCATGAGTAGCAAATTTTAAGCATCACCAAAAGCCACCGTTTCCGCCACCCCTACTAGCGAGTTAGGGATTCCCAAACTCATTTCTCCTCAACGAATTCTTTTCCCAATCAGAGAAGGCAGACCTTGGCAACGAGAGATTTTTTAGTATGTCCAGAACATGAAATGGTACATTACGTGTCACTATACAAATGGTGAGATGTATGTTAAAAAGTTAATAACTTAAACAATAAAGTTTTCCGATCACAATGAAAAATTTCTTAACAACGTCTTCTCATTAATACAGAACGCGGGCCAAAAATAGGAGCAATTGGTTGTTGGATGGTATATCGCCAATAATAGAGTGTTGTATTCGAACACAATCAACCAATCTCACTAACATATTCGGTAAACAGTTTAAGTAGTCAAATCCGTATTGTGGATCGTGGCCTTTCTGTGACCTTTATCATTCATTGACGCATGTTTATAAATATAAGACACTAATTAAATGTTAAGCTTTTGGTGGACAGGCAAAATTGTCTATGCTGGCCTCAAAAGAGAGACTAGAGTTTTACCTTATTCGAATTTTGCAAAAAAATTGTTCCCTCTCATCCAAAAAAAAAACAGAATCCGCAGACCGGAAACAAAACTTAACTGCAACATAAGGTTCCCTTTTTCTTCTTTCTTTTCCTCTCTTACTCTGAAAGCATATGATATATGCTATAAATTAAACTCGTCTGACGTCGGAGTTGTTTTTGTAACTTATCTTCCGTCACTATTACTGTATATTCATCGCTTGCCAGCAGCGGCCTTCCTAACCGGAGGAACGTCCTCATCATCGGACTGGATGTCTCCGTAGCGCCACATCCCCCGCCTATCGGTCCTTGCTTCTTCCTGGAACTTTTCCAAGTTCTCAATTGCCGTCTTCCTCTCCTTGGTTTCACGTTTCTTCATTTTCTCTAGCCTTGCAAGTCCTTCCTGAAAATTACACAAATTTAAACAGATGACATTCAGAAAGACATTTCGAAAAAAGAAAAAGATTCAGACAAGCATTATATATTTATATAACATGATGAGGGTTCTGTTTGACAGAAGCATGAATTCATCGATGTTTTATTGTATACTTCATCACAAATTAAACATTACTTATAAGTTCACATCAGATTGTTTCTGAGTAAAACTGATTAAAGATGTCCTCGAGGGACAACATATATACGCAGATTTGGTGTGGGTAGGATTGTGAAGGGCAGCAGGAAAGAATTTAAAAGATGGGATTCGAAACTAAATAGAAAAAAGGGGTATAACTCAAACCTGAAGCATGGCAGCATTCAAGCTGATCTCAGCATCCACAGCGACAAGAGTCACAACAAGCACTGGCCCGGTCCCCTGACCCTTAACTTTTCCCCCTGAAAGATCCCTTTCCTCAATCATGGCCCTAAATTCTTTGGCACTGTTTAATGTGTGCTCACTTAAATACTCTGCTGCTTCTTGACCAAAGTCCTCCTCCAAGCCAGGGACTTTAACGTATGCAAGGCTGCATAATTGAGCAAGACCGGGTGCAGAGGAAACCGAAGGGTCAAGAGGCCGTATCTGACTGTAAGGGACAACCTCTTGATTACCATAATCTATGTAGAAAACTTCAAACTTGTCTTTAGGGGATTCCACTGCTCCTCGAGGTGCATTGACAATCTTTGCATGAAGAAACACACAAATTAAATAATTTGAAATTATGGAGACTCAGTGTACAAGTCACATAATCAGACTTGCCTTTTATGAAAATAGAGAAATCTATACTTTAATGCCAGATGATAAGATTATTAATTTTCCTGGAAATAAAAGCCTAGAGATAAATCTAAAGAGTTCATCAATGGAATATGATTATCATCTGCTATGTTTTTATCATCCAGCCACTCTTTTCCTTGGAAAAATTGCTAGCAGACGTATATAAATTCATAACACATTAACATTTTTATTATTTTCAAAATGGGGAAGGGATGAAAGGGAAACAATGTATGCTTATGGACTAAAATAACTCAAGAAGACTAAAAATATTTATTACAATTGGAATATAAAACTGACGATTCAGGTTGTAACTCACCATTGCGCGGTTCCAAGAATTATCTGCACTAAACTGAGCAAGGACAATGTCACCCTTCTTAGGATTATAAGCACCAATTACGGGAGCTTCTTGAAGATTCAAGGATGCAAGCTGTTGCTGAATAGAGGCAATTTTCTGATCCCCAACTGTCTGAACATAAAATTTACCGCTTCCCAAAACCTCTGTCACCGCTACCTGAAAGTAAGGAACATGATAGATATTACTTAACATTTTATAACACGTAGAATGGGAAATAATAAAATGCAATTGCATTCCAAGTACCTTTAGCACTTCTTTCTGTTTGGTGTTGTCGACAGCTGAACCGTTGGGAACCTCCTCTCCTTCAACATAGTTCTCCCAGATCTGCAAAAAAAAAAAAAAAAGGAATGTAAATTAGCATAGTTAACAGGAAGACAGCTGTAATAATGTAGGTATGTTGCTTCACATACTTTCAGTTTCTTCTTTTTTGCAGATTCCTCAGCTTTTTCAAGAAAGTGCCCATCAGGGATTTCACCGCCAAAAGAATTTTGAAATTTTGCAAGGCCAGCTTCAACAAGGGCAACCGCCACATTGGTCTTTGACTCCCATAAAGATCCCAAGAAGGTCCCAGTTCTATCAACAGTCTCGACTTCAATCTGTAAAAGACATAATTTTATCAAAGCCAGAACATAACCAAGTGGCAACGAGAATTTAATGTTAAATGAGATTACCTCAACATCTCTCTGCATAATTCTTCGCCTCATGAGCGCAATTGCTTCGTCTGAATATGGCTCCTCACGACCAGGACATCTGACACCAGAGAATGCGAAGGCAATGCTGCATGTTTCCTTGGGAATCAATAATTTAAAACGATGCCCACTGAGGACATATTCCACAACAGCAGGAATTTTCCTCCTTTTCTGTAAGAATGGAAAGAAGTCCCTGGCTTTCTTTGCTGATGCCTGTTAGAGACAGCATCAAATAAGGAATGAGTGAAATTGTATACCAACAGTTAGACACCAATTAAGTAAGGAATGATTGAATTATTTTATTACTCACCACTGTCAAGTCTGTAATGTGCATGACTGGAGGTTCCTTGGTAGAATGTATTCCTTTCTTTCCAGCAGCAGCACGTGTTTCTGCTGACATAAGGGCATCATAATAGTTTGATCTCTCCTCAAAATCTCGATGTCTAATAACAGTGCCAAAGCCACGTGAAACCACCAACTCAGCAACATTCACACCAGCCTGCTGACTGGCAGGCGCAGATGAAGCAGGTGCTGGGGCGTCATCACCCTCAGCCTTAGTAGGAGAAGCAAGGAAAACTGTTCCAAAATCCATTACCCTCGAATCGGCAGGTCCAGAAGTAGGTGCAGCTCCCTCTCCAGGGACGACCTTCCTTGAATACTCCATTTGAACATTTACCTACAAAACATGCCAAATGGAAATATATTGAAATTATTTGAAATTAAAAGAGAGACTTCTATGATGAAGAAAACAGTGAATCAAAACTAATCTCATACTTGACGTCCAATAAGGCGTGTTCTCAGGAACTCTTTGGCTTCACGGGCATATGGAGCCGGCTTTTCTTCTCTACGAGGATTGCCCATTTTTGGACACCTAATACTTGAAAGATTAACTCGCCTCTCTGCTAGTGGACTGCCAAATGGAACAGAATCATCAGCAACAATCACGCAGTCCCCGCTTACAACCTCCACAACCTGGAAGAAAGAAAAATCAATTACATGAGTACATATTATAGGACAAATCATAATGTTGTGATAAACATGCATAACCATAACTAACATTACATACTACCTTTCCTGTGAAATTCTGGTTATGAATTGCCTTTGAATTTGTAGGTGGGGGTGTGTAGTTTGTCCAAATCCTCAACTTGCTTTTTTTCGCTTGAAGCTCTGCAGTCTTCAGCCGCCGCTTCACATCGTCTTCCAACGTGGTTGCACTCCATTCAACGTACTTTGCATAACCCTAAACAAAAGGTTTGAAAATTGTCAGTATGCCCTAGATATGGGCCTGAGAGAGGGGATAAGAGATTTACAATGTGACAATAGAGCATGCAAGAAGCTGCATGGAAAGATTGAAAGCATGCCATAAAATATTTCAACAGTCAGGGATAGGAAAACATTAGTCATCAATAATGTTAAATTTGAAATAACTACACAGTTTAAGCTCTTACATTTTCAACAAGCTCGAGGGCCAAGTCTTTTGCCGAGTCCCCATCGGAGTAATATACTGATCCAATCAAATTACTGAACTTGTCATTGCCTTCCAAAACGATGCGGACCTATAAATCGACCACAATATTGATAAGATTGTAATAACAATGTCCAAGATAACCTGGAATAGAAAGTTGCTTACATCTCTATGCAACACACGAATTTCTGTAAAATGTTTAGCTTCCAATGCAAATGGATCAGCAGAAACTTCAACAGACGATGCTGTTGAAGCTAAAATCCTTTGAGCAGAAGTTAGAGGGGCTCGAGGTTCAGAAGAAACATCACCATTTGTTTTATTGGAAGTTGTTTCTGGTTCAGCAACAATGTCTGATGTAATAGGTCTCCTTCCCACAGATGGGGCCTAATTGGAAGAGAGAAATTATGTTATATATACATGTTATTACTTTCAGCGTAAAAATCAGATAAGAACAGAATCATATACATACATGTCCAGATTGAAGAAATGCATACCTGAATTCCTGCAACGAAAACTTGAACAAACTGAAAATCCGGAAGCAAGTAGGCCCTAACTGTGCTTCCATCACGAACCTGCTCGACAATACATTCCATTGACCTGCCCTTATTTTCAGCCAACAGACTCACAGCATCTAAGTTGCTGGCATTGCCAATAGCAGAGGGAGGTAGATTCCTTTTGGATGCTTCACCAGCACCAGGAACCTGTAATTATCAACAAAATAATCATGTTTCATGTCCTCAAATACAGAACAAGTTTGACGTCAACTTTCAACATACTGCAACATGTTAGATGTACAATATAAGAAAAAAGGAGGGAAAGAATTTAAGTGCAAACCTTGCTATGAAGACCAAGGCCCTCAGTCCTAGCTTGCTCTTGGAGACGTAGCAGCTCTGCAATGTAAGGACTCGCTTCTGCTTTCTGTGGACCTTGTTTACCCTCCTTGACCTGCACAAACAGGATTCAGCTTACAGCCATTAGAAATAAACATTAAATAAAAAATCAGCAACCAATAGAAATGAAAAGATAACTACCTTTGCCCAGCCTTCAGCAACAACCAGCATCGCAAGATTCTTGTCACCAAGGAAAACCGAGCCGAATTCCCGCCCTATCTGTTGTACAACATAGTCCACTCTGAAAGCCACCTCCTGTTTGAAAAATATAATGAGGTGGATGCATAATGCACATTATTATCAAAGATGACTAGTATTGAGATAATAAAGCACAAGAACGTATATGAAATAAGAACCTTTCCTATGCAGAGTTTCCTCAGAAACTCCCTGCTGCCCCATGCAAATGGTTCATCCTGGCCATCTCTACGAGCCTAGCAATAAAAACATCACAATAACAAAAAACCATTAAAAAAATGTCAGCGATCAATCTACTCCGTGATCAATAGCGAAAAATTAAGCTAAAACAGAACCATAATCTGTTATTATAATTCTGAAACGCTGGAAAAGACCAAGAATTTACAACAATTCAATGCAAACACCAAATAAAAATACATAGGTAGATGAAAGACAAGGGATGTTATTCATTTTACCAGTTTCGGAGCCATAAGTGACGACAGAGTGATGGTTCTTTCGGGTGGAGGCCCTTCTTTGTTGGCTGTGAGGGCCATGACGACCAAGGAGTCCCCTGAAGGCACAGCCTTCACTCTCCCTCTGTACCATCCTGTTGAAGCTGTTGATGAAGCCATCTCAACAGCCTTCTAAATTTTGATCGAGATCTACACCACCAAAATCCAAATAAACCCATCAACAAAAAACCAATTAAATACCAAACAACACAACCCAATTCAATTTCAAAAAAGCCACAACCCAATTAAATTCAGTCACCAAATCACTGTTAACACTAAATACCTCTCCAACCCAACATGCAAAGCCACAATCTTTACAAACACCAACAATCAAATCCGTACCAGAACGTCAACATTCAGATCCAAATTCCGCACCAATAATGACATGCATCAATACGACAACGACATATCGAATACGACATGACAAAAAACAGCAGAATTAACCATTCGAGGCACAAGATCTATCAATCAATCGCAGATTGCAAAAACCAAACAATTTTCCCTCAAAATCTTCTTAATTCCGCGTAATGCAATCAATACCAATCCGATTAAATGATCCAAAGCAAAAATTTCAAGCCAGAGAGATCTGCGAATGCGATAGAAAGAGAGATTACCAAGCTGGATCGGATCAGGCTATTCGGATCTATCCGGGCTGACGCGTTTTATCGGATCCTTGGGATTCTCGAAACGGCGTCGTCGAGCGGCTGGATCAAGACGAAAGCGAAATGGAGGAAGAAGATATTTTGCAATGGCTTTCAGAAGCGTTTGCATATATAGGGGAAAGATGGCGAGCTCTGCATCCAGCAATACGTTTACATTTATACCCCGCATTTTGGCTCGAAATTACCCAACATGCCACGGTGGTCTGAATTTCTTACCCTTTCCATTTCGGATTATTACTAATTAGGTAATTAGTTATTTTGAGAGGGGGATTTGTGGAATTGCAGAATCTATCTGGATGTAAATTCTAATCCCAAAAGGTTCTGACACGGATTAGGACAAATTAAACGGCCCACTTTTCTTATGTCATATTTTTGGCACCCCTTGTTTTCCTCTTCTACTCGGAA
This sequence comes from Cotoneaster glaucophyllus, assembly GCA_036320875.1. Taxonomy (NCBI): domain Eukaryota; kingdom Viridiplantae; phylum Streptophyta; class Magnoliopsida; order Rosales; family Rosaceae; genus Cotoneaster; species Cotoneaster glaucophyllus. Next base: position 20,475,685 of record CM070065.1, on the reverse strand, counting down.
TTTAATTTTAACTCATTACTCAATAAAAGACGTCATCAACTCTCGTATATATACTCAACAGACACTAACATAGTTAGTAAATTCATGTATTATACTCTGTATGAACATATTTTTAAAAAAAAAATTTCTTTTTCGTACACATTTGAAAGATTCGTTAAGTTGCACGTTTTATAACTTCAAAATACTATACATGTATTATATGCGAACGTAAGTATTAATACACGTTCATTTTGACATATTTTATTTAATAAAAATATAAAATTCACGGATTCTATACTTATTATAATATATTAATGAAAAAAATAAATAAATTGAAATTTTAAGAAAAATGACCGCTTTCCAAAACTTTTTTTTTAACGAAGTTATTGTATAATACACGTATGTATTTTTCACATAATATACCCGTTTTATTTTACTAAGTATGAACACAAGTAATAAAACGTAACGTAAAGCCAAAAACTACAAAAAGGAAAAAGCAAAGCACTAATAAGCAATACAAGAATTTTATTTTGGTTGCATCATATAGAAACAAACTTTTATCCAAGTGATTGGTAATCATGATTCGTCTAAGAAATAAATTTTGACACGTTATCTCACCTTTTATTGTTATGTAGGTTTTTCTAAAGATTCGAGGATTCCCTTTTCTTTTACAAGATAACTATCTTTTGTGTATTAACTTTACATAACTTAGCCCTTTATCATGTAAGTGATTACTTTTTTATACGTCATCTATCACCCTGTAATTCTCTCTAACACACCCCCGAGAAGAGTTACTTTAATTGACCCAAGTCTCTCTCATTTTATATGATCAACAACGTCATTTGTCCCACTTCAGTCCTCATTGTCACACTTTGAGAAGAGTGAATTCAATTGAGCTCGGTTTCGATAATCATTTACCTCTCAATTTTTATAATCAACAATGTCATTTGTCACACGTCCAACTTTTTACCTATCATAATCCTGATCCATTTATGAAATAAATTTTGACACAATGTCGCGCTTTTTGTTGCTAGCTATGCAGATCCCAAAGATTTGGGAATTCCCCTTTCTTTTTAAAATATAACGATTGCATCTGTATTAAATTTACAGAACTTAAGATGTCCTTATCATATAATGGGTTGCTCTTAAATACGTTACGCGTCCTACTTCTATCTTTTATGTCAAATTCCGAGAGTAGTTAATTTGACAAAATTATTAAAATGAGACATGACATTTGGAGGACCAAACAAGTATAAGATCCGATTATTTATCGTAATTAACCATAAAACCGTTGATAAAGGACCTGCACTTTTCTAAAGAGAGATGATTTCAACATTCTTTTTCAGCTTTTGCCACACTCATGTTGATTTATCTCCTTTGAAATTGAGTTCTAAACAATTTCCTCTTTGTATTAAATTAAAAATCGTTGTTGTCCTTATAAGTACAGATCTTTCTTTCGACAAATCCAAGAAAAAAAACAGGGGTAAATTTACAAATATTTGCAAATGAAACTTTTACTTATGCAAAAAATGGAAAAAAACCGTTCTTAACATTTTAATGCTGCAGGTGTAACAGAATTGCATACCCATTTAATCCTGGAAAATCTGCCTATTTATAGTCTTCGACAATGGGACACACTGACAGAGACTCGAAGTACAACTTTCTTACCACTCTCGGTTGAAATCTAGCGAACTACTACTTTTTGCCGCGGTAAAAGACAATTGACGACAGTGGCACTGGTACTTTTTTCCAGGGGTGGCCTTCTGCTGCACAACCGAGTTTCGTTTGCTTTAAGTAACAAATAGCAACACATGCAAATCTGAGACTTTTAATTTCCTTTTTTCTTTTTTTGCTTATTTTTGATTAGGGGTATATTTCTAAAATTAGGAAGCTGTTAAATTTTTGATAAATTTTAAAAAGATGCACTTCTGTTTTTGTGTGAGCAAAAAGCGCTGTAGACCTTTCCATTACTATAATTATCTGTAGTGTTGCCCATAATTCTGAGAAGAGTGGGAGGAAAAGCAAAGGTACAATTTTCAGCTTTTTTGGTATTTGTTTGCCGGAAGTATGCACAAATAGATCTGAAGAAACACCGCTGATAATTAGCTATATTAAAACAAAGGTTTCTTATTAGGTTTTTTAGTCAAAATGGTCTCTGAGATTTTCATAATACATCACTTTGGTCCTTGAGATTTGAAATCAATAGAAGTGGACCTTGAGATTGTCCACCATCAATTATTTTGGTCATTCCATGCAAAATTATGTTAAATAAGGATCAAAATGACAAATATACCCTCAATTTAATAAACTACATGCCAAAATGATTTGACAAAAACTAAGAGTATTTTGGTCATTTTATTCTTATTTAATAGAGATTTTTCACATAATAACCAAAATGATTGATGGTGAACAAAGTTGTCTTTTCACCCTCTTTTGGTTGACAAAGAGGGTTTCATTAATTAATAGAGATAAAGAATCACATTTTATGTCCAAAAGTATTCTCAAACAAAACTTATATGTATCAGGTCCACCGCAGTTGTTACATCACATATCAAAGACAATGTCGTGTAAAGATATTTTACATGTGATATTATGTCAATAACCAACTGAGTCACCCAAAGAGGTGCACCATACATGTAAGTCCTTCCCCTCAAATATTGGAGCACATTAATATAAAACTTATCTTTATTAGGGGTGGGTTCGAAAAATCAAAAATCGAAAAAAAAGGAGGCCGAAAAAAATTGAATCGAAACTGTTAAAATGAACTAAACCGAATCTGGTTGGTTCAGTTCGGTTCGGTTCAGTTTCTGAGGTTTGGAGACTGAATCGAACCGAAGTGTTGTTAAAACGACGTCGTTTTATAATTAATTATAAATTAATACTTTTATTACAAGAAACAGCACCGTTTGTTCTCCTTTCAATCTGAAAGACTTGGTAACCCTAAACATTGATCCCTATGTAGCCTCTGCCCTCCGTCGCTCCGCACACCCTTTCTCAACTCAATCAGTCTTCGTCTTCTTCCTTCCCAGTGACCTGCGACCCCTCTCACTCTCAGTCAGTCAGTCTTACATCTCGCTGATTTGCAAGTGTCGCTGTCTCACTCTCAGTCTCTCACCCCTATGACCCACGACCCGCGACTTCCTCTCGCCGTTTCGAGTCTCGACCCACGACTTCCTTTGCAAGGTTAGTCTCATGGTAATTTCTCTCATGTTCTACATATTTTCTTTTCAATTTCATGGGTTTTGCAAATTTTATTTTCAACTTCATGGGTTCTGCAACTTTTCAATTTCATGGGTTTTGCGATTTTCTTTTATTTTTAGTGGTTTTTGTTGTTCCTATGATAGTAATGCTTACTATTGTTGTCAATTAAAAGAATCTGATTAAAATGTTGTCATTGCCGTTTCGAATTTCAATTATCAGTCTTTTGACCACAATGTGTTTGCTTACATTGCTATCATTGCTGGGTTTATAGAAAAATAGGCTGGGTAGAGATGGGTTCAAGTTTTATAGAAGAATACGGTTTGCCAATGTTGTGCCGAATAAGTTTACGTTTCCGTGTGTGATTAAGGGTTGCTGTGGGGTTCTTGAGTTAATGAAGATTCATGGGTTGGTGGTGAAATTTTGGTGGAGGAAGATTCATGAGGTTTGTCGATGGTTAATGCGTTTGCGCAGATTGGGCGGCTTGAGAGGCTTTGGCGATGTTTAGGATGATGGGTGAGGAAGGGGTTGTGCCGAGTAGGTTTACCGTGATTGGGGTTTTTGCTATAAACCCAGCAATGATAGCATTTCAAGGCATAGTCACACAACAAGCAATTTAATGAAAGTTTGAATTTTATGTATTTAAGATGTTTTGGTTGAAGTTATGATCTAAGATGCATGAATGACGCTATAAGTATAATATATTGAGGAGGTGTTTGACAGATAATGATTGGTTGTTTATAGTGTCGAGATATGAGGGCTCAAGTGGTACATATTTCTTTGATGACCTGCTAGTTGCGCCTAGATGGATTAGTAGCCCATTTAATTGAAATTTATGAAAGTGTGGATTTTGCTATCCTTTTATGTTGCTTCCTCCATCCCTAATATCACTTTTGTATCAAAAGAATGCTTGTTACAATCAATTTTTCTCAAATAACTTTTACATATTTGGTTAAAAGTACATTTGTAGGTTTGATTCTGAAACATAACTTTTAGGGACATTTTCTTGATCAGTGACATATTCTTGGTCTTATTATTTGTGTTAATGGATGTCATATTGTCATGTACAGTTTTATGTTATGTAATTGGTGTATGGGAAAGCTTTATGAATCGTGATTTTTTCTTTTGTTCCCTAATTGAATCTTATTATATGTTTTGTATCTTAATTAGATGAAGTCAAATGCATCAAAGACCTCGAGCTTAAGCTCAAACTCAATGAGATCAAAATCATCAAATAGCTCCCGTGAAAATCTAAACTCATCTACTTCTACTCTATCGCAAGTAAGTTGTCACCTCTATGGTTCTTATGTCTCAATTTATTTAATAATTAATTGTAATGCTTCTCTCTCTTATTTTAGAAGGACATTGTTGGTGAATCAACTCCGCTTCAACTCTCCATGGTGGCACCTCAACAAACTCCTCTTACTCATGGTGGATCCAAAAATTCCTCTGATGCAACTCCAAAAGAAGGCGGCTCAAGTGATCAAGTAAAGAAGACGCTCTCTTGGATTCACTAAAAAATCATGAAAGGTCTACAATTTGGGAACAGTTTGATAGGATAATTGAGGGAGGTAGAGTTAAGGGGGTGTGTAAGTATTGCAACAAACCGTATATGAATGACATGGATAAAAAATGGTATAACTAGTATAAGAAATCACTTAGCAAGATGTAGAAGCTACGGTCCTAATAAGGAAATATTTGCCACAAATAGGCACGAAAGATCTGTTGGAAGTTATAGGTTTTTCTCAAGTGGAAGTTACTAAGGCTTGTGTTGAGATGATAATTATAGACGAGTTACCTTTTTCTTTCGTTGAGGGAGATGGTTTTCGTCATTTTGGCATGCATGCATGTCATTTGTGGAGAGTACCTAGTCGTAAGACAATAGCTAAAGATGTACTTGGCTTGTTTTACTCTGAAAATGAGAAATTGAAAAGTCAGTTAAAGACATTTAGTGTGTATCTAACAACGGATACATGGACTTCTATCCAACAAACAAATTACATGGTTCTCACCGCTCATTTTATTAATGATGATTGGATGTTACATAAAAAGATTTTGAACTTTTGTGTCATTCCAAATCATAAAGGATAATCCATTGCTCAACTTTTGGAGGAGTGTTTGGTGGAGTGGGGCATAGAGAAAGTGTTAACTATTAAGGTTGGCAATGCTTCCGCAAATGATTTCAGCTTAAGGGATTTGGTGCACCAAATAAGTTGGTGGGGGATGCTTAATGCACTTTTGCATGATGGAAAATATTTGCACATGAGTTGTGTTGCTCATATCCTTAATTTGGTCGTGAATGATGAGATAAAGATGTTGAATACCGCTATACAAAGCATTCGTAATGCGGTTAGGTTTGTAAGATCTTCCCCTCAAAGGTTGGAGAGCTTTAAAAGGTGTCTTGAGAAGGTGAGAATAGATAGCAAAGAGCTTGTGATTTTGGATGTCCCTACTAGGTGGAATTCCACATTTTTAATGTTTGAATCGTCTTTGAAGTTCAAGATGGCTTTTGATAGGTTGAAAGTAAATGATAGTCATTACCTTCCATACTTTATTAAGGACAATCATGATAATATAAGGGAGGGGCCAACCTTCGATGGATGATTGGAGTGAGGCGGGAATATTTGTCTCCTTTTTGGGACCTTTTTATGAAGTCACTTTAAAAGTATGTTGTTCTAATACTCTAACAATTGATATTACTTTTGGTGATTTGTTTAAGATCAAAAGTCTCCTCCATGAAAACAAAGATAATGAATTTTTGTCTATGATCTCCATGTTTATGCAATAAAACTATGACAAATATTGGGGTTCAATTGAGGATATGAATCAATATGTTTTTGTTGCACTTGTGCTTGTTCCTTGCCATAAATTGGAAAAGGTGGTTGATTATTATGAGATACTATTTGGTGAGGACAAGGAAAACGTTGAAATTGCCACCAATGCGGTGAAAGATTTGTTGATTGATCTTTACAAGATTCATAAAAAGTTGTCTTTTGATACACAACAAATTACAAGTAGTGGTGATAGTTCTCAATCGGCAACTACAAGTGGAGATTCTTTATCAAGTATGACCGAAATAGAAAGAAAGTTGAGAGAGAAAAGTGAAATGAGAAGAACAAAGAGAGCTCGTGTTGTGCAAAATGATGTGGGTAGATTATTTCAATTAGATGCTATGTTGCATACTTGCATTACATCATGTTTTTATTTTATTTTATTTGTATGTAGAAATGGCAAGTGGAAGTTCAAGGAAATGTGTTATGTTACCTCCTAGGCCGCCTAAGCATTGAGCTTGAGGACTTGAAGAGAAGAAGTGTGTGCAAGACATAAAACCTTGAAGGCTTATTTGACTTTATGATTTTAGTTAAGTGGAATATTTCTTTAAAGTTTGGACTTTGTTATGTTTATTTTAGGTGTGGAAGACTTGAAGTGTGATGTTTATTTTAAATTTGGACTTTTGAAGACTTAAACTTTGATGTTTATTTTAAGTTTGGACTTTGGAATACTTGATTGGTGATTCTAGTTGAACCTTAAATATTTATTTTCATTGTCTTTCATTCTGGTTGGAATGCTTATGTTATGATTGTATTGGAGATGTTAAATTTCAAATTTCAAATTTTTTCATTTTTCGAAAAAAAAAAAAAACCGAAACCGAATCGAAAAAAAAACTAAACAAAAAAAATGAACCGAGCCGAAAATTTTTGGTTCGGTTTTGATTTTAACAAAAAGCCAAACCAATTTGAACGAACCCAGCCATAATCTTTATGATAATTAACATTACTTTTACATAGAGAACATGAGTTAATTTTATCAAATTCCATTAGTATATATTAACATTTGCCTACACACTTTGTATGTATGAACACATTTTTTTAGAAAATGAGAAGGAGAGAGGGAGAGAGGGAGAGAGAGAACGTGGGGGGAATGGGAGGTTCTTGTTTTTGGTTTTTTTTTTTTAATTTTTTTTTAAATATTAGAGGTATTTTAAGATCACCTGTAGCCAAGGTATTAAATATCGATGATATCGGAAATATCGGTAGTCCAAAAACACGGAAATATCGATGGAAATATCGGGATATTATCGACATCGATAAAAATTGAATAAAAACCACATAAATTGTAAGAAAAACTTGGAAATTTTTATTGAAACTTTGCAGGATGTTTATTTAGTCAATTATCTATTAGTTTATCACAAAAAATTGGAAGGAAATGCATTGCATGATGGATTTAACTGATTTAAGTTGATTATATAGCGAGCTGGCAAATATTGTGACTGTAGAAAATATGTAATAATTAATGAAAGAAGTTTAAACACACCATAATCATTTATATATAATGAATTATATAATCATTTATATATAATGAATTATATAATCATTTATATATAATGAATTGGCTGTAAATAAATAAAATTAAGATATTTTCCTTCGTAGGCTTGTGCTAAAATAAGGAGATTATTAATTATTTATAGTATTATACTATTATTACAGAAGAAAAGGGGCTGGAGATCACGACCACGTGGACCAAATCGGGCTCATCCATCACCAATCTCAACCTCATCCAACGGTCCACTATAACATCTCTTCTTTGCTTGTTTCTTGACCACACACACGCACACACTCTCTCGGATAAAAACACACACACGCAGACCACACACACGCAACACACACACACGCAGACCCAGAGACTCTCTGGATCCTTCTCTCCCTCAGTCTCTCCGTCGATCCTTCTCCCTCAGTCTCTCTCTATCCTTCTCCCTCAGTCTCTCCGTCCATCCTTCTCCCTCAGTCTCTCCATCCTTCTCCCTCAGTCTCTCGATCCTTCTCCGGTTCTCCCCCCATCTCTTCTCTGCAACTCCGCCGAGCACCATCACCACCTGTGGACCGTTCCTCCTCCCTTTCTCACCTCCCGGCGGCGGCGAGCACCATCAGGCAAGGGGAGGATCCATCAAATCCGAGCGGGTTTTGGGATTCGGAGAAAGGGATTGCTCATTTTCAGGGTCTGAGCGTGGGTCCTCATCCTGGATTGCTCATTTTCGGCCGCCGTTGCGACGACGACGACGAATCCCGGCGATAATGTCGCTAATATTGCTAATATCGCGATATTATCGATATTAGCGATATTATTACGATATTATAGTTTAAGTTAAAAAAATTTCGGTCCGTGAAAAAAACGATATTATCGGCGAAATATCGCCGATAATATCGATTTTTAAGACACTGCCTGTAGCCAAGGTTCTAAAAAACGCTAGGCGCTAGTCGGGGGGTGAGCAGGGGCTTAGCGCCTAGACGGCTAGGCAGGATCTAAGCGGGCGCCTAGGCGGATTTCTGTATATTTATTATATATATATATATATATATTATAAAATATGAGTATATTTGTAAAAATTTTAGGGCTTTTTATGTAAGTTTTAAAACATCTACTCAACCCACATATTTTAATTATTATTGGGCTTTGCATCTTTTCTTGATCAAGATTGGGCTTTGTTTTTCATTTAATAAACAACCTTATTTCTTTATACAAAAATAAATTTCTTATTCCTTAGTGAAATAGACGTGGCAAATAGATAACCACAACTCTTTTTCTACAACCATCTTCCTATCAGCCCGTGAAACACAAAATCCCATAAATCCCTCTCTGTCTCTCTGTCTCTCTGTCTCTCTCTCTCTCTCTCTCTTATTTCATATCAGCCCGTGAAACACTCAGTCCGTGAAACACAAAATCCCATAAATCCCCTTCTCTCTATCTCTCTCTCTCTCTCTCTCTCTCTTATTTCCTATCAGCCCGTGAAACACAAAATCCCAGAAATATCTCTCGCTCTATCTCTCTCTCTCTTTCTCTTTTTCCAGAAACCTCTACCAAAGCAACCATGGCTATCTCTCTCTATCTCTCTCTCGTTCTTTTTCCAGAAACCTCTAGCAACCATGGCTATATTCAAATGCAGACGCAGATGCGGAAGTTAGAGTTGCAGATTTGATGAAAGTTCGAGACAACAATAGTTGCAGAACCTTCAACGCTAGCAAGAATTTCAAACCGCCTTGAGCACCGCCTAGAGCGCCTAAAGCGCCTAGAGCGCCTAGCGAATGCCTAGGCGGCCGCCTAGAAACCCACCGACTTTTGTAACGATTTCTCCCAAATCAGATCGGGTGACCACCGCCGAACGCCTAGGCGCCGCCTAGGGCGATTTTTAGAACGCTGCCTGTAGCTGAGGCTTCAATTAAAAATAGTAAAATTTGGACCTGTGAAATTGCATTATTGCCCATCATTTTTTTTTGTGATAGAAAACTAAGTACTCTTTTCACCATTTTTTTGTTGACAAAAGAGAATTTCATTAATTAATAAAGGTTCAGCTTAAACCATGGACTGTTTCATCATATGTAAGATTAGACACATCAACCCATACTTTATGGACCATTTTTTCCTATCATATGAGTTGTAAACTAGGCATGAAGATAAACGTGACCAAAATATGCAACGGTGGGAGATCATGCAACTTTGGGTGGAATCGAAATCAAGTCATTTGGTCCAAGATCATCCATCGGAGGTCTTTTTTATGGTGGTCCGTCACAGATTGGTATGCCATTGCCAATGCTAGAGCCTACACACGAAAATGTTACAAATAATTAAAGGCTCATTTGGATGTGTTTTTTAAATAATTACCGGTTATTTCTAAAAACATTATACCCAAATTATGCATTTGAAAGTTGGGACCCCAAAATTCAAGATAACGGGAAACACTCACAATGTGATCCTGATGAAGGGGAGCGTAAATGCCAGTGGTCATTGCTATTTTTCGGCGGCAGTTGCTGCAAAGGGGATCAGATATATTGGTAAATCTTGCCGGAATAACAATTACAGGCATCCCTACTATGTTTCCCATACAAATTCTTTCCCAATCGGCTGCATCGCCAATGAAGGCATCAACAGAAAAACTGTCTCTCACTTCCCGAATTAGTCTTCCCCTTGCCCTCTGTGCCTAGAAACAATAATTCAACATTATGCATCGGTTAATTATCTCAAATCTATAAAGTGCTCTTTGTGCCTAGAAACAATCATTGTGTAGCAGTTAAATATCCCAAATCAACAAAATAAGATTATAAACCGATTAATTAATCTAACGCTGTAATTAAATTTAATGGTTGGAATTACACTAGAATGACCTTAAGCACAAACAATTGTATATAAGTCATGACATGTAGACAAAATACCTGAACATAGTCAATAGCTGGAAATATGTGGGCACGACGCAGTTCAGGAAGCCAATGGCTTTGAGATTCGTAATCATCATCCTTCCTGTACCGCTGCCACTCATCAAAGTGAGCCAACATATCCACGTCCATCGTAAAATTTACAATGCCTTGTACAGAGTCAAAGGTATAGTTGAGTTTAAAAGGGACCATATTAACGCCTTTCGATTCAAGAACATGAACAACCTAGGGACACCATCAAACAATTTTACACAATGATCGAGTTAAATAAGTTAATCAAAACTCAATGATACAATTTACAATCGGACCACGAACCTCCATCTCAGCATCATCAACATATCCGACAGTAAGCTTTGTTATGTCCACTGAGAAAGGATCCTCAAAGGGGATGTCTCTTGATAAGAGATCATCCGGGTCTTTTCCTCTAATAGCATCCAAAACAACAGCACAGTCTGTAGCACTTCTACAGACAAGGCCAAGCTTATCCTGATAAAACAAATCTAAAATTAGATTTTATTACTCGGTTAAGTCTGTAACCTGGCAAAAGACTAAGGTTTTGAATATATTACCCTTACTTCAAAATTTCAAATTAAAGAAGAAAATCTTGGTCAAATGTTTTATTATTGTTGCATACCAAGCTTTCTGATAAGCTTATGGCACCGGTTCGATCAACAGAACCAAATGTAGGATGCAAGGCTGCCACCACTAGTAAAAAAAACATTTTGCGCGACGCAGGTCCTTCGTCGCGCAAAGTCAAAAAAACGTCGCGCAAAAATTAGCCCAACGAACCTTCGTCGCTCATCAACCGTCGCGCCAAGGCAGTGACAGTAGGGTTTGCGCGACGAAGAAATGACACGCGTCGTGCAAAACCACTTTGCACGACATAGGTTATATGTCGCGCAAAACCACTTTGCGCGACGCATGACATTTCTTCGTCGCGCAAACTTTTTTTTTTTTTGTTTTGGCAAAAACATTTTTTATTTAATTTTTAATAAATATTGTAATTAGATTCTAAACAATAATTAATAAACGAAGAAAAAGTATTTAATTATAAAATATATGAAAATGTATATACAAGATGTACGAACAAAAAAGAACAAACTACAACAAGTAGTCTTCTAGGTTTGATACATAAGGCTACTGGGTATCGACTAGGCGAAGTGGTTGGGAGGTTGAAGGTAGGCAAGATCAGGTGCTGGCATCGGGATTTGAAGGCCGAACATATGTAAAGCCCGTACAATTAATTATAAAATATATGAAAATGTATATACAAGATGTACGAACAAAAAAGAACAAACTACAACAAGTAGTCTTCTAGGTTTGATACATAAGGCTACTGGGTATCGACTAGGCGAAGTGGTTGGGAGGTTGAAGGTAGGCAAGATCAGGTGCTGGCATCGGGATTTGAAGGCCGAACATATGTAAAGCCCGTACAATCATACTCATCTGCTCGCCCTGGGCCGCAAGCTGACCTTTTAGTGTTGTCACTTCCTCCACACTGGGAATCTGTGATAAATTTTAAAGATTATCTTAATCACTATTTATAACAACTAAAACATGTTTCAGGATACCTAGTAAACACTCTAGTAAGCAGACATTGTAATCAATCAATGGTACCAAAACTTCATTAGACTAATTGATATGATCAAAGTACCGTACAAAAACAGTTTACTTCGTACAAGTCATTCAACCAGACACATGACCATAGAGACTAACTAGTAAACAAGTAGGAAGGTAACAGAAGCAAGTGATGCATTCATACGATTTATGACAATTGATCGCATTTAATTTATCGATCACTTTACCATGACCGTGACTTGACTTGACTTGAGTAACATCACAATTCGTGTAAAAATAAAATAGACTCACAAAAATCATGGACATAATGTTGAAACCCCAAAGACGGGTCCTACTCATATCATATATATCTATATGACCTAGCCTAATAAAGGGTGGTAGAAAAACTGGAGACCCTTTTCCAGGTCTTCTGCAACTTGTGGATGGTCACCTCCAATCGCCAATAAGTCATGTATACCTTTCTTTCTATATTTGTATAATTATAAATATAAGGGAGAGGTAGTTGTAATAGAACTCAGGAGCCCTCTAGCAAACATGTTCATTTTGGTATTTTTGGTGTGAGATTAGAAGATACAGAACACATTAGATAGTTTGAATTTGGAATGCACAATAGAGGTGTAAACGCAAAATTTCAAAATTTACATGTCTACATGAGGGTTTAGGGTTCATGGATAGTCCTTGACTACAACTGATTGCCCCAAGGCCTATTCTTTTCAACTACTAGAACCTCATTGATTTCAGAAAACACTACCTTTTTCTTTCTGCTTGATTTTTAGATTTTATTTCTTAGAACATAGCTATGGCAATTAGGAGCATGGTTGAAGAGTAAACTTAATTGCCTCGTTCTCCTGTCCGTGAATTTTATTTTTTAGATTTTATTCCAATATGAAATTACAATTGGCAGACATTAATGACCAAGTTTCCAATTTAAAGAATGAGGTACACGTAGACCAGTTGACAGGGAAAAGATGACCTTTATTTCTCAAAGGTCAGAAAGCTTTGAACTCTATAATACACTCCTAGCGACATGCATTCAGATAAACCATAACAACAGGAATCCCGACTTTCGAGCTACATAGTGAAAATGTAAATTGGACAAACTAGGAATCAGCTGACTTCTTGGTAGTGCCAAGAGGATGCAATTTCCTTTCCTAGACAAAAACAAAGGATTTGGAACGTCTAGACACAGGGTATTTACTGAGTATTAACAGAAAGTATAAATACATTACTCATTTAAAAGTTGAAGGCTTCTGTGTGTACCTTCATCTAGCCCGTGAATAAATTTCTCTGTAGGATGCATAATTCTTCCAAAAGGCATTGGAAATTCAATACTGCCCCACCTGAAACATAATAATAATAATGTAAGGTGGTATTGAAAGTAGTATGCTAAAACACTAGTAAATAGCTTGGCATATACATAACAAAACAGAGAAGGTAAAACCAACTGAAAGGAATGAAATTTACTTTTTGAAGTTCTTGAAAGCAGCAATGTCATCCAGCTCGCCTCTCATATCCAAAAGATATGGCTTTCCATCAACCAATGCAAAAGGATTCATCTCCATAAAAGTGAAGTCCAAATCTGGAATAGAATGATAATTAGCAAAATTGTTCTCACTTCTTACCAATCTAGTACAAAATGGAACGGTCCAAACTTTTTAACACACCTTGAAATAGAGCAAACACGGATTTGATAAAGTCCTCAGGTTCTGCTTTGATCTATATTCAAGAATAATACTTGTCAATGATTTCCAATTTAAACTAAAACGAACATGAACCCAAGAGAGATAGCATATGATTGCAAGCAAAATTGAGTACATTATTTGTTTTCAGAAGTAAAGTATACAGAAATGATACCAAAATACCATATTAATAAAAGACTTACCTCCAAGGGAAGGGTTGCAACAAGTGGAGCAGAAACTTCTGATGTAAAAGCAACTCCAGTAGGGACAAATATGGTCTTAACCTGTATATTTCTTTTATAAATATGGAGCGTTTAGGTAGACGAATAGAGCTCATAGAAGATGCACTTCTAGGAATTTTTATCTTTTTATTGAAAATAACAAAGAATAGCGTTTGAATAAGAATTTGGTAACACATTGACATCCAAAAATACCTTATCCCAGTTCTCCTCAATATCAATTCCTCCACACTCGGAGAAGCTTACGCTGTTTCCAAGTAGGTCTAAGACGATATAATAATACTTACCCTATTTAAAAAAAAATATTAATAATACCAACCCAGAAACCCATCACCCGACCCACCTCCCTCTCGTCCACTCTCTTCACCTCCCCTCCCATCCAACAACCCACCCCACCCCCACCTCCCCCGCAATCCCCCCCCCCCCAACATCACCCCCACCTCCACATTAGCAAACGCACGCCAGCCACTTGATCTCCCTAACTTCCTCCGCCACTCTGCTCAAAAAGTCCCCCTCTTTCTCCTTCTTCCTCTTTTGCATCGCTGCCTTGATCTCCTTCCCTAACTCGCTTAACTCAGCGGGTTGACTCGCCACCGGTTCTCCTTCCACAGCCGATTCTTTGTCTTGGGTGCTCACTGATTCCGCGCCCGAATCAGAATTCGTCTGGCTTTCGTCGATGGCTCTGAGAAATGATTGTCTTATGTTCTTATGTGTTAGAGGATGTAGAAGTGGGGGTGAAGAGAGTGGAGTAGAGGGAGGTGGGTCGGGGGAAGGTTTCTGGGTTGGTTTTTTTTATTTTTTTTATTTTTATAATAGGGTAAATATTATTATATTTTAAATGCATAAAAATGATTTTTTTTTGCTACGTGCCATAAATTTGACAGCTACGTCAGCATAAAGGTGGATCTCATATTTGCCATGTCATCACATAATGGTTTACTTAACAGATTTTCTAACGGATGTATGAAATTGAAATAAAATGATAAGTAAATGTATGAAATTGAAATGTTTTAAAGATGTTGTAAGGAATTGAAATCGACCCAAAACCTGAGGTGTAAAATGTAATTTACCCTTTTATTTTATATATTTTTTAGTACTTACCCTTCTCTCTACCTCCTATTAAGTTGTATTGTGCAATTCTTTTGATTCACTCTATTGAACTTAATGGGTCTTTTAGTTTTGTGAAAATTACTTCAATTACTCATGTTATAAGTTCAAAAAAAATTTTTTATAAAAATAATAAAATAAAAAACAATAGGAATATAAAATGTTGATATGGCTTAACCGTGACCACAGAAATAGGAGAGGATGGGAAGGGGAGGGAATTGGGAGGGCAGACAATCCATGTCCCCATAGGACCTGGATTGTCTGCCTTCCCCCTTCCCCTCCCCTTCCCATCCCCTTCTATTTCTGTGGTCACGGTTAGTCATGTCAATATTTTATATTGATTTTTTTTTTTAAATAATAAAATAAAAAGCAATAGGAATATAAAATGTTGACGTGGCTTAATCGTGACCACAGAAATAGGAGAGGACGGGAAGGGGAGGGAATTGGGTGGGCAGACAATCCATGTCCCCCCTTCCCGTGCCCTTCCTGTCCCCTCCTATTTCTGTGGTCACGGTTAAGCCACGTCAATATTTTATATTGATTTTTTTTTTATAAAAATAATAAAATAAAAAACAATAGGAATATAAAATGTTGACGTGGCTTAACCGTGACCACAGAAATAGGAGGGGATAGGAAGGGGAGGGAATTGGGAGAGCAGACAATCTAAGAATTAATTACGTGATCAATTCATAGATGTAGATTTCGGACTTATATGAATCCTCAGATATAATGTGTTTGTGGGTCAATTTTCTGTATATTGATTGTCTCCGTAAGGAGTTTTTTATATTGCAATTTACAGAACTAGTATCTAAAGACCATTTAATTACAGTTGCCAATATTCAGTTAACAACATTTACTGTCACTACTACAAAACGGGGTATCACTGGCGCTATAAAACCGACAAGAAACACCACTTACTGTCGAATTTTTGGTAAAAATCCGACATTAAATCGTGCAATGTCGCATATAGAAACAGACACCAATACTACCGTCACAAAAAGGTATTGACGTCGCTTTGTACCCTTAATCCGCCACCAAGAAGCAAAGTAATATTAAATAAAAAAGAACAACGGCGTCGCTTAAAAGCGACATCGGCTCTTACGTCGCTTATAAGCGACATTAAGTAACAAATAAACAATTAAAATATCACACTTACTGTCGGTCAAAACCGACATCACGTAACAGTTAAACAATAAAATATTCAAAATACTCACACTTAATGTCGTCCATAACCGACACCAAATATATTAATAATAATAATAAAAAAAATCTTTTTTCCGTTTTTAATTAATAATAATTAAAAATAATTTTAAGTAAACTTCATATTAAAAATAAATTTTCATATTAAGTAAACTTCATATTAAAAAACAAACAATTTTAAGTAAACTTCATATTAAAAATAAAATTTCTACCAACTATATATTAAATTTAAAATTAACTACAATTCTTAAAAATGTACAACCAATACAAATTCTTCCCGAACTCTTGTGAAAGATTTTGAACCGGTTGTGTAGTTCATAGTTTTCAACTACCGATTATGCTTATTTTTTCGGCAATCTCCTGAAAAATAAAATAATTTATTAGACAAATTTCAAGCTATAATGAAACGTTTACCCTTGTTTTTTCTTTATTCTAGTATGCCATCATCGGAATATTTCTGTAATCTCTAACCTCTGCCGCTACATGTTTCGAAAACGCACTAGAATTATCACTAATGCATTTTCCAGACAAATCAAATGAATAAGGTTGTTCTTTCCAATTCAGAATTGAGGGTTCGCGTCTCCGTTGGGTTGATCCTTATAAATACAGAAAAAACAATTAAAAACCAAGAAACAAAAATAAATTTTCAATTTAAGCATAAAACTAGTTAGAATACAAAACAGAAACTAAAACTAATAATCATAATAATTTAAAAATGAACCACCTTCGAGCTCTTCCTCTTTGAATTGGAGTTCCTCAGAATGTTGATCTTCAAAATGGTGATCCATAGCAAATCAGGAAGGAGAAGTGGAAAAACTGAAAAATGAGGAAGAAAGGGGCGCACGGATGAAATGGGGAAGGAGAAGAAGAAAGACTGAAATTGGGGGAAAATGAAAGCACGGATGAAAAGGGAAAGAAAGGGGTTTAAATATGGGTACTTAGTTGGCGTCGGTTTAAACCGACATTGATGGACTGACGTCGGATTAAAAGCCAATGGCGTCGAATTAAATACACATGGCGTCGGTTTTGACCGACGCCAACCTGACACACTTTACTGATATTCACATCACTTTCTGACACTCTATATTGAAAACATGGCGTCGCTTTAAATTAATGTTGGTGTCGGTCTTAACCGACACCAACTTCTGACACACTTTTTGAAGTTCACCTAGCGTCGCTTTAAAAGAATATAGCGTCGTTTAAAACCGACACCAACTTCTGACACACTTTTTGAAGTTCACATAGCGTCATTTTAAAAGATTATAGCGTCGGTTAAAACCGACACTAAGTTTAACCCAAATTTCCCCTCCAAAACAAGCGGGAAATTTCCCTCCTAATATTTTCATCCATTTCCCGCCTAATGTTTGGGAAATTTCCAATCCGGCCATCCATTTCCCGCCTAATATTTAACCCAAAGAAAAAAAATAACCATCTTTTTTTTTGTGTTATCTCTTGTAACATTTTAAGATTTTAATAAATAAAATTTAACTTGAATAAAATACGTAATAAAAAACATAGATATAATTTTATTATAAAATATCATCACATACTAATTGAAACATAGTCTAATTAACACTTAAAATATATAAAATAATTAATATATTTATTCCAAGTCATCAAAACGATAAGATTCACTAACACTTAGAGTTTATTTATACTTTCATTAAGTATAACATAAGATTCACTAGTGTAAATATTTTAAATTGAAGATCGAATTCATTCTTTGTATTCATATTATGTTCTACTTAATGGAAGTATAAAATAAACTCCAAGTGTTTGTTGAATCTATAGTTTTGACGGAATACACATTCTACAAAACTAGTTTCAACGATCCAACCGTCAAAATTGTTTGTATATGCTCCAAGATTGCATACGTAAAAAATAGTAAAAAACTGACATTCAGATATTAGGTAACGGGACGAAACCTTTCGACGGTTATAAACAAAAACTCACGATTTAACGGTTATTTTAACTTCGATTTTGATGATTTTTTACAAATACACTCCTCAACCATATAAGAATACGATGAACAAATTTGATCTTCAATTTAAAATATTTGCACTGATGGATATCACAAAAAATTATGTTCTACTTAATGGAAGTATAAAATAAACTCCAAGTGTTTGTTGAATCTATCGTTTTGACGGAATACACATTCTACAAAACTAGTTTTAACGATCCAACTGTCAAATTTATTTGTATATGCTCCAAGATCGCATACGTAAAAAATCGCAAAAAACTGATATTCAAATATTAGGTAACGGGACGAAACCTTTCGACGGTTATAAAAGAAAACTCACGATTTAACGGTTATTTTAACTTCGATTTTGATGAATTTTTACAAATACACTCCTCAACCATATAAGAATACGATGAACAAATTCGATCTTCAATTTAAAATATTTGCACTGATGGATATCACAAAATATTATGTTCTACTTAATGGAAGTATAAAATAAACTCCAAGTGTTTGTTGAATCTATAGTTTTGATGGAATACACATTCTACAAAACTAGTTTCAACGATCCAACCGTCAAAATTGTTTGTATATGCTCCAAGATCGCATACGTAAAAAATAGTAAAAAACTGACATTCATATATTAGGTAATGGAACGAAACCTTTTGACGGTTATAAAAGAAAACTCACGATTTAACGGTTATTTTAACTCCGATTTTGATGATTTTTTACAAATACACTCCTCAACCCTATAAGAGTATGATGAACATATTCGATCATTCTTATAACACTTATAACAATTTTTCCTCGCTAGCATTATGTACAGCAACAAAACAATTTTCTCGCCGAAATTATTTTTTCCTCGCTGTTTCTTAGAGATGTAAGGAGACCAAATGAGCTCACTTTTTGCAAGAACTCAAAATTTTCCTCATCTAATCTATTCTAGTAAATAACACCAAAAAGTTATCAAAATAACAACAAAAATAAATTAAAATAACAACAAATTAAAATAACAATTAGAGTGCAAAACAAATTAATTTAACATAATATAATCTTATATTACTAAATATTATAAGTTTATGTTATATTTAATATTGTTAATTTAACATAAATGCTTATAAATATTATTCATTTCCATTTTCTCATAACAATTCAAGTGACAAAATTAATTAATTTGACTAAATATTTCTTAATTTAACATAAATAGCATAAATTTATCTAAGTACTTAAATTAGAATTTTTAAATAAATGAACTTGTGTATTATACACGGGGGAGAGTATATAAAGCCATCTATCCGTCGCCTACAATCGACATTGGGTTTCAAAATATTTTAAAAAATTAAAATCTATGTCGGTCAGAACCGACGCGAGCTTTAAAATATTTAAAAACAATAATTAGTGTCGGCTATAAGCGACACTTCAACTTTGTGTCACTTATAAGCGACGCCAGTGTTTAAAATTATTAAATTATATGTCGCTTATAAGCGACGTTAAATGTTAACGTCGGTTATAAGCGATGTTAACGTTTAACGTCGCTTATAAGCGACATATAATTCCGACGTCATGTCTATATAGTGTCGCAAATATCTTATGCGCCACTATATTATATTAAAGCGACACCACCTACCGACACAATAAGACCATTTTGTAATAGTGTGTGAGTAGCAACTAATGTTGACAATATATATCCATGTTGTTGACAGATAGCAGCCATTGTTGAAATCTGCTATATACATATATTGTTTGAATCTTTAACAGCAGCTCCTTTTGACATTAAAATCATACTAGCAAAATGGAAAAACTTGGACAAAAAGAAAAAATTGACTTTGACAAATCTTTCTTGTTCACCAAACCATCGTAATCAATCGAATATTGAATAATACGCAGTCGATCCTTCCGTACCTAACTCTGGCAATCATTCACCCCTCATTATAGCGGCTTCGAGTATGACTTGCAATCTTTTACTCCGAAAGGTTTGAATGTTTGATCCAAATTGAATAATCTTAAGATGAGACTAAATGCAGTCATATTTTCTTAGTTAGTTCCCTTAATTAGCATCGTCATGGCTGAGAGCTGACTACTAATCCTAACCCTTATACCATTATTTGGCTTGTGCAGGAAGAAATTAACCCATCTGTCTTTCCTGAAGTGCAGTAAAGGCGGCGATAAGGCTCCATGGAATAGTCTAAGATTGCCCGTAAGTTCAATTCCTTGTGGGATGACCAAGGACAAGTAAACCGTACACATTGATAAAACATATACAATTCCAGATTCCAGGCAATTTCTCAAGTTTTATTTTCTTCATTTGTGTCTGACACACTTACAAATAAGTATATATATAGGATAGGATGGATAGGTATTGGATTCATATCTAACACGGTGCTCATCTTCAACTCATACTCTTACGGTGGCTGACAGCTTCCTCTTCCAGACATCCATTTCGTAGTACTCTCTCTACTTTTAACCTTTTTATTTCCTCATTCTTTCAATTTTATGGGGTTTTTAGATTCAATCAAGGTGGAAAACTGTTTATAACAATTACATTGTCTTGGTTTTTTATTTTTGAGGGGTTTTTCTTATTGTCTTTTCTTATATCTACAATGTTACTTCAGACAAACAAAACTGATCTAATATAAGTAAGGTCTGTAATTATATCTGAAATCCGCCTATATTAGAACGTATGTAAATGAGGGAATAATTTCCCTCACCACTCTATTTATAACCGTTGAATGAGTTTAAATTTTTAGATCTGTGTAATAGATAAATACAAATTTCAAAATTTAAACTCATTCAATAATAATAAGTAGGGTAGTGAGCATTACCTTTAAGTGCACCCATGTAAATGATGAGATCAGTTTTTTGTGTTTATAGTCCCTGTCTCTATTTGAAAATCATTTCCCCCATTTCAGAAAGCCCTTCAAACTTGTTTTTTAGCTATACATTTTTGTTTTTTGCGTGTTTTGAATTTGTCATGAACTTAAACATTTATGTCGTCATACATGTTATTTTATTATCTTACGCTTCGTAATATTATTTTGTAATAATTTCAGATAGTTTATAAATTGATTGATTGACATTAAAAATAAGAGAAGAATAATACTTTCTTTATTCTTAATTAAGTGAAAACTTCTCAAATCTCGCTAACATGGTATTATTTTAGCATACAAAAGTCATAATTTGGGTCAGTTATCATTGTTTTAAGGTATTTCTAGAAAAATTCATTTGAGTTAGAGTTTCTTTAGTTACTTAAATGAATAAAAGAAATCGGCAGTTTACCACAAGAATGCTACTTTGTTATTTGACATATATGGATGACAATGGTATCAAACTGAATGAATTTTCTAGATATGGTCCTAAATTCTAATGAAAAGAATAAATGGTTTCGTTTCTACATTTATACAATGAAATGATATCACGTTCGTGAAGGGAAGACTTTTCTCTTATAAGTATTATCCATAAGAGATTTCATGAGCTTTTTGTGCGAGTATTTTTCTAAGAGATTACTATTTCATTATTAGCAGGAAAATGGCACGTTGTTTTCAAGGTTGGGTATTTTTGTTAGCCGTGCTAGTATTGGCATTAAGCACTCCATGTTCACATGCACATCTGAAACACGAGAAATTTAAGACCAAGACTGGCGTCTACCTCTCCCCTAAGTTTGTGTTGGAACCAGGATTAAGTTCCAGCAAATACTTTTACAACGTTCACTTCCCAAAAGGTCACATTGCCCTAAAGAGTTTCGATGCTGAAATAATTGATGAAGAAGGGAATTCCAGTCCTCTT
This sequence comes from Cotoneaster glaucophyllus, assembly GCA_036320875.1. Taxonomy (NCBI): domain Eukaryota; kingdom Viridiplantae; phylum Streptophyta; class Magnoliopsida; order Rosales; family Rosaceae; genus Cotoneaster; species Cotoneaster glaucophyllus. Next base: position 20,453,760 of record CM070065.1, on the reverse strand, counting down.
CATGAAGTTTACGTCCATCACTGGATTGTTGAAAGATATTATGCTCGGAAAGGTTACGTGGAGCCAGAGCAGCAGCTTCCCCTGCAGCTCTCGGAATCGGATGTTATATGGTTGGGGAACAGTGGGATGTGCCAGAATGGTGTTCTCCGACAGTATTTCGGACTAGGATCCGAAACACGAAAAACAGCCACACACGTTCCAGGTCATTATGGAATCGAAGTTGGGGATGGTAAAGGGGTTCCTGATGGGTTTGAGGAGAGATGGATGCTCAATGTGCATGCAATTGATACTAGAGGAGTGGAATCTGACCTAGGGTGCACGGAGTGCAGGTGTGATATGTATAACGTGTCCAGGGATCCAAGTGGCCAGCCTCTGCCGGCTGGGTACACCGGGGGTTTGACATGTTGCCCTGACGGTGCAAAGTGCAGACTGAAACAAGGGTTTGATGGTGAAAAGAAAAACCACTACTTGAGATATACTGTAAAGTGGGTTGACTGGTCGGAGTCTGTTGTGCCTGTCAAGGTTTATATCCTTGATGCCACTGATAGAATGAATCATTCAGCGCCTACGGGAGCTAAACACAATTGCCTGGTAATTAATTAATTAATGAACTTAATTTTGTACTGTATGACATTAACATTCTCTTATCAAACACTGTCTGTCTCTATACTGTTTATGTTGCCAAACTTATCTAAAAATTGACGTAACATACAATGTAAGACTTAGTTATGTTGATTACTAATTTGTTGCTAACATGCATGTGTGGTTCATCGTTACAATTTGACGACATAAGTCTTTTGATTCTTTATATATCTTTCTTTTGTGCAGGTCGAATATGATGTTGAAAAATCCTGCAATGCCACTAATGGGTGCTTAGACAACAAATGGGCAAAAATTACAATGCCAACTGGTGGTTATGTCATCTATGCTGTAGCCCATCAGCACAAGGGGGCGCTTGGTTCAACACTGCATGGAGAGGTACTTTTTTTCTTCCATTCCTAGTAATTTGATTGGTTGTTACTCAAATTAATAATTATACACTGTCGTAGTGTCATTAACTAACTGATTTACTAATGTTCTTGTTAATTAATTGTAATCGTTTTAATTTAGGATGGAAGGATTCTGTGTTCGTCAACACCAATTTATGGAAAAGGAAAAGAAGCGGGAAATGAGGCTGGTTATATCGTTGGAATGACCACTTGTTACCCTTGGCCGGGCTCAGTCAAGATAAAAGATGGGGAGACACTGACTGTAGTTTCTAATTATGAGAGCACTCAGCTGCACAGCGGAGTTATGGGTCTCTTCTACATTTTGGTAGCAGAAACACTTTGAGTAAAATAATACTATTATCAAATTAAATAAACATCTGTAAGATCATATTCTTCTGTTTTTTTATTTGTTTGGTAAACATATTCATCTGTTTGGTGAATGTGTGATGAAGTAATAAAGCTCCAGTCAACTTAATAAATTTGAAGATTTGCATAAATATTCAGGTGTTTGTTCACGAAATGATCGTCACTATAAGCAAGATATCAGTTAACCACCATCATTTAAGGATTTAACTCATGCATTTATACATTTCCGCAAAGGATAATGTGAGGGTGACAAAAGTTGCAAACTAAATTATGTGTCACCAATAAGAAACAAGCACCTTAATAAACACTTCAGTTATAATCAAATCATCAACTTTTATGTCATTTAATTTACAAAATTTAGTCTTCCTAGCATTACTTTCTCACAAATTATGAAATTTAAACAAGCACCAATAATATTTTTACAATATAATAATTACCTAAACCCTAATATTATTCTTCACATAGTTCTATAGCAAACAAAAAATGTACCCGCGTAATTATTAATATATTTTAAAAAATAAATACGTGTAATTAGCATGGGTATATTCAGCAAACATATGTGTACAAATTAAATTAAAAAATATGGGTACATATTAAAATTTGTTGTAAGCATAATTTACTGAACAATTATGGAGGACAGAGAGAAAGAGGTGCAACACATATAGAGAGAAGAGAGAGATGTATAATTGTGAGGTGTTCTATTCCACCTCATTGTGCCTTTATTTATAGTAGTAGGGAAGGTTAATTCCTTACCCTTTTAGGATTACAACTCTAATAGGATAATAACTACTAAAGGGAATATTCAAAGATATCCCTAGATATACTAGGATTTACACAATCACATTCCTAATCTAGTAGGACTGCAACACTCCCCCTTGAATGCGTAAATACTTAAGTAAATAGCGCATTAGGTCTTCAGCGATGAAGTAAGTACAGTTGATGAAGTCATCGACACAATGAGCGAATGCGAGTCTCAAATCAACGGAAGAATGCATAAAAAAGGTAAAACTCACAAAACCTCGCTATGGTAAAATCCAAGGTGGGTGAAAACCCCATACACTAAGGAGAAAAGTGAGAAGTTTCATTAAGTCAAAACTATACGTCTTCTGGATGTAAGTAGAAGAGCTCATAAGGATATGATTAGCCCAGGATGGGTGCCTCGTCAAAATCTAGTTAGGTAGCAACAATCCAATGGGAAAAATGCTCTTAATCGTAGGGAAAAAGAGTACGTTAAGATCAAGTGAGTATACTTCTGGATACTCCCCATGAGATTGACAGAACTTCCAAATGAGAACTACAAGCATTGCATACAAATAGTTAGGCATACCAATTCCTCAGACAAGCTTCTGAAAGGTTGACTTCGGCAGTGACGTCGTGTAGAGGTCGGCAAGGTTGTCTGGGATCGGCTTGCATGACTTCAATCTCATGATGCTTTGCTGATGTAGATGTAGACGCAATATGTCTTAGCGTTGACTTCGTTGATGTATCATGTCTTGGTCGGGTGAATATATGTGACATAATCTTCATGGATCGTCGTTGAGACTCAACGATGGATGAAAACAACAAGTACTTCGAATATGCTCAACAAGAACTCCTAACCATGTCTCACTTGTGGCATAGTGAAGTGAGGTGAGTTTTGGAACGATTCGAAGATTTTGCAACTAGGTCATATTGTGGACCTCCAAGATATTGCGATATCCCTAACGGTAAAGACATAACCATTTAGGGATTTTGCCTGTGCATGTTTGATAAGTAACCGACGTCAGCATAACAAGCAAGGCAAGCATCATTATTAAGATTAAGGGGTCGGATCCGCTCATAATGCGTTGGGATTTGCCCAAATTTGTAGTACCTTCAGGGTATGTCTTTAATACCAATTCAGTGGTTGCGTGTAGGCGCAGTGCTGCATCTTTACCAACAGATCAACAACGAAGGAGATGTCCTGTCTAATACAACTAAGCTTAAAGTTGAACTTAGATATGGAATTTCAGATTCCATAACCTCTTCAAGGGTCTCATTTGCATATAACGTATGGATGATCACAGGTATACTCGGGGTGTAGTTCGACTGGTAGACCAAGGTACCGTTAGAACAATGCTTTAACTTCAAGTCAAGGTATAAACGAGTTTTCCCAAGATCCTTCATCTCAAATTCCATCTTCAAGTGCGGGGCAGTTTTCTCAAGCTCTTCAGGAGTCTTAGTGAGATTCATGTCAAAGACATAAACTGTAACTCTAGCAATTCGGAATAAGACTTCATAGTTTAACACGCAAGGGCATAATTCATTCCTGACTGATCAAATAATCACTTAGACAGGTATACCACATCCGTCGGATTATTTCAATCCATAAGTGAACACCTGAAACGAGTTAAGAGGGTGTTCCGTGGTTTGGAACTATTTGAACCAGTCCATGTAATTCTTCGGGAACTTACATGTAAATCTCCGTATCTATATCCCCATGGAAAAAACACTAACCACATTTCATAATGCTGCTATCAATCACATGACGTTTGAGAGAAACCTTGCACCGTAAGACATGTATCATATCACACTATTTCATTCATCTCATAACGTTTCCTTTCCCACTTGTAACACAAAAGGGTTACCTTGGGCAGCGTAGGAACAATAGGTCCAAACACACTTTGGTAAGGAATTTGACATGGATTGTAATTTTGGTTGTCCAATCAGTTCTACGTTGTCACTTAATCAATGGAACACGGTGCAATATCGTCACTTTTCATTTATGTCGGTAGCTGCCATATGAGTGAAAACATCGTTGATGGTAATCTCGTTTCAATTCCATTTAGCTCACCCAAACTTGTATACTGGACTAAGAACTTCAAGTCTCGGGAGTAATCCGGATTGATCTCATGAGATGGAAATGATTTGAGACAGTGATCAAGTATAGATTCATTGTTGTGCCATGTCTTCCTCTTCTAAGGAAGTGAATCCTACGAACCGAGTGATCTGTCGTGCTCCAGGCCAAGACAGATTGATTGGCTATCCGCCGGTGTACTGGACCGTCCAATAGGGGCGTTCAAACCGTCCAATAGAGGCGGCACACCCTCCAGGGATGTTGACTCGACGTCCTTTAAGTACGTCTATCCTTACAGACATGTTTGCAGCTAGTATATGATCTCGTCACTTTAGCTAGATCAGAGAAATGCGTCTGAAGCAACTTTCTGAAAGCTAGAATTCATTGCACTTGCTTATCATACTTGTGTGGTATGGGGATCGAGATGAGACATAGTGGGCAACGTCCACGGAAATTCACGTCGTTCTACAGGAATGTTGACATTCTTATCTTCCCCTAACGGCGGGAATACTATCTCATTAAAGTGACAACCAGCAAATGAGTAGTAAAGAGATCCCATGCAAGGGCTCTAAGAGAGCTAGGACCAATATATTTGTTATGGACCTCGACAATTCTAAATCCAATAAATGTGGGAATTGAGTTGCTTGTATATGAGCAGTTTGACTCAGTTATGCATATAATTACTGATGAGTCAATTTTATATTATATATTTTACCCTATTCTTAGGATGTTTTGGTAATTATTTTGGTAGAATTTTGATACTTTGAATTGTATTTTCAATATAGGACATCCGACTTCCTCTGGAGCAAAACATGATCAAATGGACGAATTTTGGAGTGATTCCAGTTGGAGGACGTTCGTGTGTCCCTTGGTGTGTTCGTGTCAAAATTTGGGATTTTTCTACCAAGCGGTTATTTTCTGGCAAAAGAATTAAGGAGCAGTGTGCAGTGTTGGAAAATGACGTTTCTGGGTTTAAATTGCGTTTTTGGAGCCTAAGATGACCTCGGATGGGTTCGTGGCCTTCTGGAGATGTGTTCAGAACGTCCTGATCTTCAAAACAAGCTATTATGGACCGAATTTGGAGGATATTTGAGGCTAAAACGTGGCTGTACAGTTGCTGTTCCCTAGCTTAATTAGGACTTTACTTTTTAAGATATTTTATTATTATTTAATTAGTTTCCTAATTGGATAAGAAACCCTAGAGTTTTATGGTTTTTAGTGAATAGTGTCAGTTAAAGGTAAAAAAGTGGTTTTTCGTTAAAAGTGAACAGTACCGGGACCTTTTCATTAAACCTCCATTTCTTTAAGGAAAACTAATGAAAAGTCCAAAAAAACTTTCCTTTTAACGAAAAGTCTTTTTTAAAGGTATAGTGAATAGTGTCAGTTAAAGGTAAAAAAGTGGTTTTTCGTTAAAACTGAACAGTACCGGGACCTTTTCATTAAACCTCCCTTTTCTTTAAGCTTTCTTTTATGCAACTTTGGAGACAGAGAGAATTGCTAGGATTCTTGGAGATTTTCTACTTTAAGGTGTTTTCATTCCTTTTATTCTTAATGATATTTTCTATGATTTTAATTATGATTATGCGTAACTAATTCTATTTGCTAGGGCGAAGCCTTGAGCCTTAGCATGAATATGTGATTTTTATTTAATTGCTTATGATTGATTGCATGCATACTTTGAATTATTGATCACCGTGAGTAAAACTATCTAATTGTCTTAATGCTTGATCACCATTAGGATTTTTAGAAAAGTAATTTGATGCAATTTTGGTAGGAAGGTTCCCTGAAATTTACGCTGGCTTCTTGTGATTAGTAATTGTAATTTCACTTAAGATGAACACCACGTCTTAAGGGTTGCATGGTTTTTCAAAGGGTTTTCATAAAGCATAATGAGTCTCTCATGTTTAGATTTGATCCGAACGTCCGAACGGGTTGCATGTTAGATATACGTTCTTTGTTGGAGGTTCCAAGTAGAATATAAAATAGGAAAACCTAACCTTCAAAGTGGCATGTGTAGATCATAAGTAATTGGTAAAAGTTCATAGGATTGCTAGGTGATGATGAAACCCTAGTGCTTTCTTAATTTGATTTCTCCAAAACTTTTCCTTTTCTTTCAACTTTAATATTGCAGATTGTTTTATTTTGATTAATTAAATTAGGTTTTAAAAATCAATCATCTCAATTTCTACTCTACAATAATTAATTGAAATTTGATTTTCTTTGAATTATTTAATAATCCCTGTGGAGAACGACCTTGCGAGAACCATTTATGCTACAATAACCTTGTCATTCTTGCAAGTATTCTAGGAGTTTTTATCCTTTTTGCACGTGTGGTAAAATCCCTATCAATTACTCCTGACTGAAAGTTTTGTCATTCTGCAGGGTTGGCTCTTCTACGCAGACTCTGCTTTTTGGAAACCACCTCAAATGAAAGTATGCATTTAGTTTGTAGATAATTATACAAATCTTAGCATGCTATATGCATTCTAGTCTATTTACCAATTTTTTTAATTGTTTTTTCTCTGTAGAACGCATTCTAGTTGTTTTCGTTAGTCTTATTCTTTAACAACTTAAATATATGTGCAGGCTCTTCTACATTCTGTTCCGTTTGGAAAAATGATAGTTCTTGATCTATTTGCGGATGTCAAACCAATATGGAAAACATCATCTCAATTTTATGGCACTCCTTATATTTGGTACTTAGCTCTTGAATTCGTTAACTTTTATTTAATCTTGAGTGAGAAATCTTCAAGATACGCTTCTATTGATTTGTCAGTATTTACATTAAGTTTCAACATCTGTAGTTAAAATGTTTTTTACTTGGCCAACTATTTATCTACAACAGGTGCCTCTTGCACAATTTTGGTGGAAATAATAAGGTAAAACTCTTCATTGTGGGGAATGAAGGGTTCAACAATGAATGTTATGGGCCTTTTGCAGCCACCCATCTCAACCTGTAATGCCAAAAGAACGAAACACGTAAGCCAAATTCTCGATTCTTATGAAGATCAAAATCATCAAATACAAAACACACATAAGGAACTTATGTATTGACGAAATAATGTGAAGATCAAATACCTCTTTGCCCAAGCGCTCTTTCACAAAGTCGACAACTTGAGCAAAATCAAGATTCAAGGCAACACCATCAACATCTTAATATTTGATTTAACACTAAAACCCTAAAATTCCATTTAACACTAAAACCACCAATTTCTAATTTAATTTTCCAAATTGAATGTTTTCCACTCACATCTATCTATCTCAAAGATCCACTCACATACATCTATCTCAAAGATCCAAACATATATTTTTCTAACAAAAACTCAATCTGAACTACAATAATAAATTTAAAGCTACTTAATAAATATATATATACCATTCAATTTCTTAAGTGTTATAACAAAATAAATAAATTTTAAGCTACTTAATAAATATATATATATATATATATATATATATATATATATATATATATTATTGAACTTGAAGGTTATAAACAAAAATTCACAATTTAACGGTATATTATTGAACTTGAAAGTTATAAACGAAAATTCACGATTGAACGGTAGTTTTAACTCTGATTTTGATGATTTTTTACAGCAACACTCCTTGACCCTATATGAATACAATGAATTAACTCGATTATCAATTTAAAATATTTACACTAGTGGATACCACAAAATCTTATGTTATACTTAAATAAAAAGTATAAACAAACTCTAAGTGTTAGTGAATTTATCGTTTTGATGGGATACGCATCCTACAAAACTAATTTCAACGATCCAACCGTCAAAATTGTTTGCATATGCTTCGAGATCGCATACGCCAAAAATCGCAAAAAAGAAACATTCAGAGATCAAGTAATGAGACAAAACTTTTCGACGATTATAAATGAAAATTCACGATTTAACGGTTATTTTAAACTCTGATTTTGATTATTTTTTACAGCTACACTCCTCGATCCTATATGAATATAATGAACTAATTCGATTGGCTATTTCAATTATTTACACAAGTGGATACCACAAAATCATATGTTATACATAATGAAAGTATAAATAAACTCTTTTAAGTGTTAGTGCATTTATCGTTTTGATGGGATACGCATCCTATGAAACTTTCAACGATCCAACCATCAAACTTGTTTCTATATGTTTCGAGATCGCATACGCCAAAAATCGTAAAAAAAAAACTTTCAGAGATTATGTAACGGGACAAACCTTCTCGACGGCTATAAATGAAAAATCACGATTTAACGGTTATTTAAACTCCGATTTTGATGATTTTTTTACAGCTACACTCCTTGATCCTATATGAATACAATAAACTAATTCAATCGTCAATTTAAAATATTTACACTAGTAGATACCACAAAATCTTATGTTATACCTAATGAAAGTTTAAATAAACTCCAAGTGTTAGTGAATCTATTCTTTTGATGGGATACGCATTGTACGAAACTAGTTTCAATGATCCAACCGTCAAACTTGTTTGTATATACTTTGAGATCGCATAAGCCAAAAATCACAAAAAATAAACATTCAGATATCAAGTAACGGGACAAACTTTTTCAACGGCTATAAACGAAAAATCACGATTTAACGGTTATTTTAACTCTGATTTTGATGATTTTTTACAGTTACACTGCTTGATCCTATATGAATACAGTGAATCAATTCGATTGTCAATTTAAAATATTTACAGTAGTGGATATCACAAAATTTTATGTTATACTTAATGAAAGTATAAATAAACTCTTAAGTATTAGTGAATCTATTGTTTTGATGGGATACGCATTGTACAAAACTAGTTTCAACGATCTAACCGTCAAACTTGTTTGTATATACTTCGAGATCACATACGCCAAAAATCGCAAAAAACAAACATTCAAATATCAAGTAATGGGACAAACCTTTTCGACGACTATAAATGAAAAATCACGATTTAACGGTTATTTTAACTCCGATTTAAATGATTTTTTTACAGTTACACTCTTTAACCCTATATGAATACAATGAACTAATTCGATCATCAATTTAAAACATTTACACAAGTGGATACCACAAAAGAAAAAGGCAATGCAAGAACCCCAAAAGAAAAGCAAAAGGAGGGAAAAAAAAGACTTTGCGTGACGTAGGGGTACACCTACGTCGTGCAAAACAGCTTTGTGCGACGTAGGTACAACTACGTCGCGCAAAACAGCTTTGCGCGACGCAGGTGTACCTACGTCGCGCAAAGTCTTTATTTATTTATTTATTTATTTTTATTTTTTCCCCTTTTGCTTATGAGTACAAAATAAATAAATTAAAACTTTGCGCGACGTAGTTGTACCTACGTCGCGCAAAGTCTTTATTTATTTATTTATTTTTATTTTTTCCCCTTTTGCTTATGAGTACAAAATAAATAAATTAAAATCTACTTAGTAAATATATATACCATTGAACTTGATAGAAAACACATTGTACGAAATTAGTTTCAACAAACCAACCATCTAAGTGTTAGAGAATCTATCGTTTTGATGAGATACGCATTGTACAAAGTTTTTCACAACTAAAATTCTCCAAAGTTTTCCACATTTTTTGAATCATGAATAACCCTCCAACTCACATTAAGAAATTGAAACACTTGACAAGCCCCAATTTTCATGGAACAAAGAATGAACACATTTGTCACTACATTAATCATGGATTTAATTTCCGCATATTTTGATCCCAACAGGTAATTAGTCATTCACAAACAAACAAAAAAGATCAAATTTTTCAATATATTGGGTAATATTAACCAAAATTTCAATACAATCATATATAAAAAATGGAAGAATACAAAAAATTTCAAAACAGTTTTGCGCGATGCTGGGTGCACCTACGTCGCGCAAAGCTCTTTTGCACGACGTAGGTGCACCCTGCGTCGCACAAAGTTGGGAAAAAAGGGTAAAGCATTCTTGGTTTGGCGCCAAAATCTTGCGCGACGAAGACTGGCGTCGCGCAAAACGGTTTTGCGTGACATAGGTGCACCTTCGTCTCGCAAAGCAGTTTTGCTCGACGCCAATCTTCGTCGCGCAAAGTTTCGTTGCACAAAGACCGTTTGCGCGACGCTTTATGTTTAGCGTCGCGCAAAGTGTGTTTGCGCGACGAAATTTGCTACGTCGCGCAAACATGTTTTTGTACTAGTGCACACCACAACGAGCTGCAGGTAAAGTCATGGAACCAACTGTTTCGGATCCAATTGCAAACGGCACCATACCTGTAAAAGGTTCTTGTTTAAAGCAACAGATATTCCAAAAAAGTTTCCTCAAAACTCTCCCAACTTTGCCAGTTTATGATTATAAACAAGAACACCCTTGGATGCTTCTAAAATAAGTTCAGATTATACAAAATAAAAATGCAGGGAACAGATGGAGGGAATGAAAAATCGGAGCAGCTTTCAATTTGAAACGCACCAGCTGAGGTGCAAGCAGCAGGACCGGATGATGAACCTGTTGTGAATTTCCTCAATATTCCATGGGTTCCTTGTCCTACCACCAAACCAGATGTCATCGTATGCTAGTGATCCAGTAACAAGCTTTGTGACAAGAACTGCTCCAGCGGACTTCAACCTATACAAAACTTTTTCAGAAATAAACAAGTACGTAGTAAAATGCCACTTAACAAACTTAATTCGTATGTGATTCATTAATGGTTTAGCACCTCTTGTACACCCAGGCTTCGGTGTCAAGAACTTGATCTTTGAAAGTTGTAGAATTCCATGTTGTTTTGTAGTGGGGAACTGAGATTATGTCCTTCAATCCATAAGGAATCCCGTGGAGAGGACCTAAAGAAGAAATCAATATGTAATTCTGGTTCACCGCATTGCTGCCCGGAACTCTGAGATTACTCAAGATGATTTTTCTAAACTAAATACCAAATTTCAAGGGGTAGGAAACGTGACAGTTTGCAATTAAAATATTCAGAAAAACAACCATACCCAAATACACTCCTCGGGCAAGCAATTCATTGGCGTCTTTTGCTTGCTGGTTTGCTAATTCTTTAGTATATGTAACCACAGCCTCAAGAACAGGATTGTACCTGGTGTTTTCCTTCCACAATGTATCAATGTACAAAGGTCTAGAATATTTCAACAAACATATGAAGCTGAGTCTTAAAGCTCAGTACTCTTATTACCTCTTCAATCTTTGCATAAAAATTCTGGTAAGCTCCAGAGACGTATTTGCTTCGACTTTATTAGCTCTCCTAATTCAAGAACCTGATAGATGCTCATTATTCAAGATATATATGATGCAAATTGTGTAAATGTGTGGGAAAGCAAGAGGGGCAGAAGCAAAAAGGAACAACTTTTCAGATGTCGGGTCCTTTATCTCCTAAAAAGACAAAGTGCAAAACAAAGTAAACACGATCAAGAACACAAAATTTAGTATTCACACACACAATGACACAACAATTTAATGTGGTTTAGTCCAATTCACAACAGTAGCTACAAGTGAAAAACGATATGAATGCGATCATGAACACAAAACTAAACAATCACACACACACATACTTGACATAAGGATTCGACACGAGAATTTAATGTGGTTCACTTGATTTTCCTAATAACAACTACAAGTGCAAAATGATATAAACACAATCGAGAACACAATATAAACAATCAGACACAGCTGCTCCTAGAAAGAGTAAGTGCCAAAACATATAAACACGAACACGATGGAGAACACAAAAGTAAACAATGACACACGCAACGAACAAGAATGTGAAGTGGTTTACTCAATTTCGTAACAACAGCTACGAAAAGTCGAACTTACAGTCATGAAGGCGATATCATCATCATTTTTTGGTCTATAAATGCCGGATAGAGAAGGATAATTGAACTTTGTGCTCAAGGGCTGTGATTTCTCATTGCCCCAATCCGGAACGAAAATCAAAGCAGAAGGGTTCTGCAATCCTCCATTGACAGAACCAACTAGCTTTCTGTTGGCTTTGATTGTGGGGATATTGAACTCTTTTGCACCCTTAACAATCTCCAGCATCTGAATTAAGCAGATAATAATACAGAATTAACAGTAAATAATAATTAATATTACTATTAATTAGGCATGTGAGAAACGCACAGATTAGGGATTTACTAAAATACCTTTTCATCATTGAAGAAGTTGGAATCAAACAACTCAAAAATCCTTCGGATGGATGAAATATCACTGATCTTTTCAAGGGATTCATCATCCTTCTTCTTCACACTGTCCTGATCAAGTAGCAGAATATTTATGCACTTCAGAAATTTTAACATAATTAAAAAATTAATGGACAAAACATTATTACCTGAACATAGGATTAGGGAAATGATCTTTAACTTTCTGACAGACAATTTTCCATAATTTTTTATAAGTTCTCGCCTGTTTTTCCATGCAGTATTAGGGTACAATTATGAATATTTAAAACGAAGTTTATTTTCCCTTTGGCCAAACGACTTCAATACTTCACTTGCATAAACAGAGAGAGAGAGAGAGAGAGAGAGTTACCATATTTTTTGAGGAGAGAGAAAGAAAGCATTAGTCATAGAATACATGAATTGGGCAAAGTGGAGTTTTTCCGACTTGTAAAGAACAATTAACTGAACTAAACAAACTGTACTTAATAACTGCCACGTACTACGTGTCCATCTCTCTAATGCATGAGTTGGACACTTGTGCTTCTGCATGTATGACTTCCTCTTTCTGTGGTTCCTACGCCTGTCTAACACCTTTTTATTTTCCTTCTCTTTTTTGGTTTTTTAATTTTTTATTGTGTAAGAACGCCCCAAAACTGATTAATTAAAATCCCCAACTAATTAATCCGTGGGCATATTTGGGGTGCATCCAGTTTACTCGACTTCGAATTCTCTACTTCTTATATTAGATCGGTAAAAAATATCAATGTTAAAGAATCAAATTAGCCCCTAACAATTACTTGTTGTCAGTGGCGAAGCTACATAGGGGCGAGGAGTGGCATCTGCCCCTCCCCTCGCAGGAAATCAAGCCTAAGAGCGGTGGTTCCGCCCCTCTGGTTCCGTCGAAAGTGATGAAGTTCTGTGTTTTCTGGGTTCATTGTTGCTGTGCAGCTCTACTACACACAAGTTCCTTTTTTTATTTTTGTGAAAACCAGGCCAAAACGATGTCGTTTTGGTACTGGTTAAAAAAAATTAAAAACTCCCTTCAGTGGGACGACATCGTTTAGGTTATTGAGTTAAAAAAAAATTTAAATAATTAAAGGAGACCACTTGTCCCCCAGTTCCTTCACTATCCCAGACCCCATTTCCGATTTCAAAACAATCAGAGAGTAGCAGCTCCCCAAATGCCAGCCACAACATTCTGTTAGCCTTCCCTGCTTCCAAAGTTCAAGCCACCTCCCTGTACCCTGTTGCCAGCTTCCAGTTGGTTTGGTTGGCCACTTCTCTCCAAATTTTTAGATGAAATCTGTAATTTCTAAATTTATATTATCCCTAACCCTAATTCATTATTTAATACAAAATGTTGTTTAATTTATATAGAATCATAGAGTAGTTGATCAACATGGTTAATGAATATTAATTATGGATTATTGATAAGAAATTCTATAATTATTGATTACTGAAATTGTTATTTAGGGTAAATTTTTTTTTTATTATAGATTAATTGATTATTGATATTGATTAATTGAATTTTTGTTTATTGAATCATTTATATGATTATTGGCATTGAATGGTTTATTAGTTATTAGTCATATAGTATATTCTACTCTAAGATTAAGAATCTAAGATTTTTTTTTCAGAATCTAAGATTTTCTTCGCATTATATAGTTAATTAATATAAAGATACTAAAATGAGCCTATTATGCGAAGTTTTTATGGTATGAAACGTCGTTGGTAACTATTGTAATGTGTTTGTATTGATAAAACCATGGAAGATATTACTATAAAAGGATTTGAATGTTGTGATTTTTTTGAATCTTGCACTCTTTAAGTTCGCCCCTCCCATCGACAAATCATGGCTTCGCTACTGTTGTTGTGCTTGATTGTGGTCACGAGAAAGGTGAAATTCTTATAATCTTTTCAGACCTGAAAGAAATAGATAATCGTTACTTACTAACAGTTATTTTTAAAAAAAATAATAATAATAATATTACCTATTTAGAAGAATACATGTTGTACCAAAAAAGACATGAATTGGGAACATTGGAAGCATTAAAAGAAAATGAAAATACTTGCATTTTTTAGTGCTACTATGCTCACCTCTCAATGCTATCTGTTCACCTACCTTATATTCTCACCCGTCACAAAAAATTAAAAACACATAATACTCTCTTTACATTCAGAGATTAGGTAACGGAACAAAAGTTTTCGACGGTTATAAACGAAAAATCACAATTTAACAGTTATTTTAGCTCCGGTTTTGATGATTTTTTACAGCTACACTCCTTGACCCTATAAGAATGCATTGAACAAATTCGATCTTCAATTTAAAATATTTACACTATTGGATACCACAAAATCTTATTTTATACTTGATGGGGAAGTATAACACTAACTCTAAGTGTTTGTTTAATCTACCGTTTTGATGCGATACGCATTCTACGAAACGTTTTTCAACGATCCAACCGTCAAACTTGTTTGTACACACTCTGAGATCGCATATGTAAAAAATCACAAAAAACAAAAATTTAGAGATTAGGTAACAGAACAAAAGTTTTCGACGGTTATAAACGAAAAATCACAATTTAACGGTTATTTTAGCTCCGATTTTGTTGATTTTTTACAGCTACACTCCTCGACCCTATAAGAATGCATTGAATAAATTCGATCTTCAATTTAAAATATTTACACTATTGGATACCACAAAATCTTATTTTATAATTGATGGGGAAGTATAACATTAACTCTAAGTGTTTGTTTAATCTACCGTTTTGATGCGATACGCATTCTCTGAAACGTTTTTCAACGATCCAACCGTCAAACTTGTTTGTACACACTCCAAGATCGCATACGTAAAAAATCGTAAAAAACAAACATTCAGAGATTAGGTAACGGAACAAAAATTTTCGACGATTATAAACGAAAATTCACAATTTAACGGTTATTTTAGCTTCGATTTTAATGATTTTTTACAACTACACTCCTTGACCCTATACGAATGTAATGAATAAATTTGATCTTCAATTTAAAATATTTACACTAGTGGATAACACAAAATCTTATTTTATACTTAATGGAAGTATAACATTAACTCTAAGTGTTTGTTTAATCTATCGTTTTGATGCGATACGCATTATCCGAAGTGTTTTTCAACGATCCAACCGTCAAACTTGTTTGTACACATTCCGAGATCGCAAACGTAAAAAATCACAAAAAACAAACATTCAGAGATTAGGTAACAGAACAAAAGTTTTTTACGGTTATAAACAAAAAATCACAATTTAACGGTTATTTTAGCTCCGATTTTAATGATTTTTTACAACTACACTCATCGACCCTATAAGAATGTAATGAAAAAATTTGATCTTCAATTTAAAATATTTACAATAGTGGATAATACAAAAATCATATTTTATACTTAATGGAAGTATAACATTAACTCTAAGTGTTTGTTTAATCTATCATTTTGATGCGATACGCATTCTACGAAGTGTTTTTCAACGATCCAACCGTCAAACTTGTTTGTACACACTCCGAGATCGCATACGTAAAAAATCACAAAAAACAAACATTAAGAGATTGGGTAACAGAACAAAAGTTTTCGACGGTTATAAACGAAAAATTACAATATAACGGTTACTTTAGCTTCGATTTTGATGATTTTTTACAGCTACACTCCTCGACCCTATAAGAATGCATTGAACGAATTCAATCTTCAATTTAAAATGTTTACACTAGTGGATACCACAAAATCTTATTTTATACTTGATGAGGAAGTATAACATTAACTTAAAGTGTTGGTTTAATCTATCGTTTTGATGCGATACGCATTCTACGAAAAAAATTTCAACGATCAAACCGTCAAACTTATTTGTACACACTCCAAGATCGCATACGTAAAAAATCGCAAAAAACAAACATTCAAAGATTAGGTAACAGACAAAAGTTTTTGATGGTTATTAACGAAAAATCACAATTTAACGGTTATTTTAGCTTCGATTTTGATGATTTTTTGCAGCTACACTCCTCGACCCTATAAGAATGCAATGAATGAATTCGATCTTCAATTTAAAATATTTACACTAGTGGATAAATCGTATTTTATATTTAATGGAAGTATAAAAAATATTTAAAACATGTGTTTATTTATTTATTTTTAATCATAATAAAATTTTAAAATAATAAAATCAGACATGATAGAGTACACCAGATGTTCATGTGTGTTTATGTGCCAGACAATGTGCTTTGTGACGCATTGAAAAAAATTGTTTGAATTTCTTTGTATCTTGTTGCTTGCCTGTGAGGGAGCATAATCCTTATTACAAAAATGATAGAGCTTCAAATTGTAGTCTGTTGTTATTATTCTCTTAGAAAATTTATGGCTCGTGGGAATTGGGTTCATTAGACTTTAGGATCATGAGTGGAAAAAAAAAATTAAAAATATGTGTTTATTTATTTATTTTTATCAATATAAAATTTTAAAATAATAAAATTTTCATTTTTGTCGGTTATAACCGCCACCATTAACTTAAAAACCGCCAAAATCTATCAAAAATATTTAAAAAAAAAATTCAAAAATCCTGTCGGTTATAAACGACAGGATTTTTGTTATATTCGCCAGTAAATATTCGCCAGGAATTTATGTCGGATATAACCAACAGAATTTTTCTAATATCCGCCACTAATTAAATGATGTGTCAGATTTTATTTATCCGACAGGAGGTTTCTAATATCCGCCACCATCATCCGCCAGGTAAAGCTAATATTGTAGTAGTGAGTCCAATTGAGTTAAAAGTTGAGAGAAAATTGTTACAATTTACTCATTATAAAATTTTGGTTAAGATAAGTTGAAGTTTAATAAGAATCAGGATCCTCGTTGGATCCTTTTTGTGAGGATCCCGAGAATCTATGACATATCAGTTCATCGTATATCGTACGGTCAGAAATTATTTTAAATATTTTTATTTAAAATTAAATATAAACAGTACCGGATAAAAACTGATCGCACGATGTATGCTAAACGGACATGATTTACGAATTCCCATGATCCTTACCAAAAGATCCGGAGAGGATCGTGTTGGGTCTAATAAAATAGGAATTCTATTTTATTCCGTTGTTCAATATAGAAAGGTGTCTCTCTTTTGTAGCTACAATCGAAAGCGAGTGAAAGATACAAGGCTTTTCTCTACCAACCTTTCATCGCCAGCAATTGCAGCCAGATCCAGGTATATCTTTCCTCTTGCTTTCTCTCTACCATTTTTCTGTCCCGATTTCTCTGAGAAAGTTAGGTTTTTGATTTGCAATCTTGGATTAGATTTGTAGATATTCCAATGCATCTCAGTTTTCTCTGATCTAAAAACAGAATCTGGCTCTTGGTATTCTGACTTTGCTTTATTTGCATCAAGATTGCATTTTTCTTGGTTTTCTATATAACCCATCTGCAAATTTTTTTAGAAATTGGATGTATTTTGTATATATTTACTTTTGGAATTCCTTGGTGTTGCTATTTTTGTGTGTGGTGTCAGAAGCTTAGGTTCCATCTGCTAGAAACTTGCATGACTGAATTATATTCGTAAAGGTTCTCATTAGGCCAGTTACCGTAGGTTACATTGTCCAATTCAAGCCTTTCTTTGACAATATTTTCGGGTTCTTTTTAAACGATGGCAATGTGAAACTGGGAAGCGCATTTTTGTTTACTTAGTTGTACGATATTTGAGAAGCCGAGTATTATACTATTCGCCCAACCGAAGAGGTTGCGGAGGTTTTGATTTCTTGGAGAAAAACGAGGACTAAACCTGGGAGGACACTTAACGGTCAGTAGATACGCCTTCCGAAATTTATGCATGATAGTGGACTCTAAATCAAAATGTAAAGGAAACTCGAATGTGTCCTGTTAATGGTTGTTTGGCATTATGAGATTTTTGGGGTGGTCTTTGAAGAGTTGGTGCGATATGGGGTGACTCTTCGGTTGAAGTTTTCAGCATTAGATTTTTTTTTTTAGCATTTGGATTGGCTCTAGTATAAATCATGCTATCATTCTGAATTTACATTTCTACAGGAACTAAGAAAGTATTAGTTATCCTTGAGTTGAGTGTGCTACGTTGGTAAGTATTAGCGTAATGAAAACTCATATATTGGCTGCGTTATTTATCTTAACACGTTTAATGTTGAAGCTAGGCATCTACTTAGACAACTTTGCTTGTTTTGATTTATCATATTAGGAAGTGTGGAAGTTTGCCATCTCGCTTCATGTGATGAGAAGGGCACTATATTGATTTTTCATGTTGTAGCGTCAACAAATTCTTAATTGTTAACTGAATATTGCCTGCAGAAAAACGAGGATTACTCTTTTATCATTTGATTGTATCTGATTATTCTCTTTATTTTCTAGACTATGCTTAAGGTCCCAGATCATCAAGTTGCTGGCCACCAAGCCGGTGTTGGAAAGCTTGGCCCTCTTGTAGATGATTCAGGCCACTTTTACAAGCCTCTTCAAAGTGACGAGCGTGGTTCCCAAGAGGTAGCATTCTATACAGCATTCTCTACTGACACTAGGATTCCAGACCACTTCCGCAAGTTCTTCCCTGTATTTCATGGCACTAAGCTTTTAGAGGCGTCTGATGGTTCTGGCCTGTATCCTCACCTGGCCTTGGAAGATATTGTCTCAGGCCGAACCAATCCTTGTATACTGGATGCTAAAATTGGTGCCAGAACATGGTACCCCCAAGCTGCTGAAGATTATCTCCAAAAGTGTCTTAAGAAAGATAGAGAAACTGCGTGCCTGGAACTGGGGTTCAGGATATCTGGACTTCAAGTGTATGGAAATAAACTGACTGGACTTTGGAAGCCCGACAGGCACGTTATTCAGAGCGGTAGCGTTGATGATTCTAAGTTAGTTCTTAGGAAATTTGTATCTTCTAACCCATCTACCGATTCAGATATCAAACCAGATTGTTCTTTTGCATCGAGTGTCTATGGTGGTCCTGATGGGATATTGGCACAGCTGTTGGTACTCAAGTCGTGGTTTGAGGAGCAAACGTTTTACCATTTCTATTCTTGTTCAGTTCTGATAGTTTATGACGAGGAATCGATACTGCAGGGGAAGAATCGAGGTTCTCAAATTAAACTCGTTGATTTTGCGCATGTCATTGACGGGAGAGGTGTAATCGACCATAATTTTTTGGGCGGGCTCTGCTCCTTGATAAAGATGATCACAGATATTGTCACCAGTCCTAGTACTTGAACCGACGCATGTTGACAACTCTGAAATAAAAAGCTAGGAGAAATGAAGCACCCTGTCGGCAGCTTTCTTTCTTCCTTGGGGGATTTTGGATTCTAACTTCATGAATATTCAATTTCTTCCATTTAACGGTCCTTTTTTTTTTTTGTTACTGAAGTAATTGAAAATTGTTGATGATATTTATTGAATTTTTTATTATTTAATCGTCTCCTTACAGTAGTTTTACCAATATCCTAGGCAAAGATCCTTGATTTTTGAAAGCAGAATAATTCTCTGCTATATCCTCGGTTGTATACCGCCTTGTGTAATGTGGCCAGAAACAGATTCCCTCTGGGGTGTAATCGGGAGTATATCCCCTATTAGTATTTCTCTCATCACGTTTTACATTCCACGTAATGAGCGAGATGCTGATAGCAGATGTACAACTAGTTATAAGTTAAGAGTCTTTTAGGAGAGCGGTGATGGTCTGCAGTCAAAAGTGCTGCAAGGACAGATTCTAACATGTAATTGGGTGTATATCCTTGTATTAGTAAATCTTCGTCGCTTAACACACGCCGAACATGTGCCACCCGATGAGTTTTTGGCCGGACATTCATGTGTTCCGGCCTTCCGGACCAAAGAACTTCTCCAAATATTCACACACAAGTCATTCTACAAATCATTGTTGGGGTCCCATCAAATGGAAACAGGGCTGGTAATAATTGACAGCATAGCTCTCAATTTTTTTCAATGTCACTGTCTAAAGCGCCAGTGCAGCCATTTCCCTTTCCTGTAAACTGTAATAGCAAGGAAGACCTGCAGATTCAGGAAACATCAAACAAACATGGGATAATGTCTCAAATTTCTGTCTGAGTGGGGTCCACGGAATGTTCTCTGCCGACCTAGAAGCTAAAAAGCAAAATCTCCGACCACTCAGTGAAAGCCAAAATATAATTGTCCTTTAAGCAAAAGCACTTCTTACAACATAATCCATTTCAAATCCAGCAGTGAACTCCAAGCTTGCAAACATATTTTACTTCCATTTCTTGCAACCTCAAAAACATTACTTATATAACTCACATGAAAATCAAACATAGATTATGGCGAAAACGTTACTCAAGATGAGTTCATATTTTTCCTGCTGCATTGTTTTTCTATCTGTCATCTGTTTCTGCACCAAAATCTGTTCTGCGGACTCCGATAACCTCCAGGACACTTGCCCTACGTCCCCGCCAGGAACGCAAACCATCTTCATCAATGGCTTCCCGTGCAAGAATCCAAACAGCATCGCTGCCCCCGACTTCAAAACCTCCAAGCTAACCGAACCTGGCAACACAGACAATTTCTTTGGCTCCTCGGTGACTCTAGTCACTGCTGCAGACTTTCCAGGCCTCAACACACTTGGCCTCTCAATTGCGCGAACAGACTTGAGAATCGATGGCATGGTGAGCCTCCACTCCCACCCCCGGGCATCCGAACTGTTCTTTGTGAGCAAAGGAATCGTGCTTGCTGGGTTTATTGACACCCAAAACCAGCCATTCCAACAGGTTCTTGCAGAAGGAGATGTGTTTGTTTTCCCAAAGGGTTTGCTTCATTTTTCTCTGAATTTTGGGTACGATTTCGCCACTGTTTTCTCAGTGTTCAACAGCCAGAATCCAGGGGTTGTGGAAATTTCTAGTGCCATATTTCAATCTGATCTGGATATGATTGAAAGGATGACAAAGGGGTTTCTCACTCATCACATTAGAAATCTCACTCTTAACAAGCAGCAATTCAGAAAGTTAAATCCTATCAGTTGAGGATAAATGGTTCTGAGTGTATGATCTAGTAGTTAAATACATCGGAGTGTTTGAAGTGTGGCACTAGTCTCATGAGTTTGTGGTTTGAGATTAAGAGTGATCATATTATAAGCTATTCTAATTTATGGGGTGGGGTTTAGACTTGAATGTAAGGGGACGGACACACTGTCTTGACCAACAGTCCTAATTCACGTCTACAAAAATGTTTATAAAGTAAGACTGCCCTTGCTATATATAATGTAAAGCTTTATAGCCTATTTTATGGCAGGATTTATTGCTTTTGTGTTTTCTATGTTCCACATGCTGTTATAGTAGTGTAAGCCTGAGAAATGTTTTGTTGATCGACGGTTTTTTATGTTATGCCTTCAAACTGTTAATCTAAAGCATTAACTTTTTCTCTTCTTGAAAATGAGGAGGAAGTAAAGAAAATTAATAACGAGCAAATCATGATCTGATTTTTTTTAATTTTATTCATAATGGAAACATATATTAATGGAAGATCAGCGTTGCACGATATGTATCAAATATGATCAAGGAATATATGGTGCTTATTTTTGGTGGTCTTTAGAAACATTACGATAGCTCATGATCATCTAGTCTAGCGGTACACAATTTCATTGACTGACAGTTTATGAGCAAGAAAGGAATAAAGAAGCACTTTGATAAATAGCACAAAGTGGAAAAGAGTTGCATCAACAAACCAAAAGCCCCCAAGGAGTCACAAACCCAATAATTATTACAGCAAATCACACCAAACAAGGGCAAGGACGAAACGAAAAGCTAGGAAGAAAAGCTTTGACAGAATGGATCAAGCCGAAGATCGAACCCCTAAAACAACCAAAGAAAACCAAGCACTCAGACCTCATAAAACCCCAAACTATGAGACACAATAAGCCGTAAAAATGAGACCACGGGTGGCACAAGGAGCAGCAAACCACTTCCACAGCAACAGAATGACAATTGAAATGAAATGATTCAACTGTTTCCGCGCACTCCTCAGAAATTGTTTTTGTTCTCTTTCTGCACATTGAAATTAGTAATAAGTGAGATGCACTGGGTTGTGATTCTGTGAAATGAACTGATTCATTTACTTGATATTTTGAAACATAACGAATAAGATATACTGAATGGAAGAAGTTGGCTTGGCCTTGAACTTAGAGAGGAAGGCAAGTCAGAAGAGAATCTGGAAACTTAATTAAGGAAGCGAAACGACGAACCAACAAAATCCTGAATTGAAAAAAAAAAAAAAAAAAACTAAAAAGACATAAAAATGCTTATAAAGTAAGAATACCAAATGAACAAGACAACAAAAATGAATGGGTTAATCTCTGTTTACTACCCTGAAGTTTCGTGGTTTTCAACATTTAGTACATCAAGTTTTTTTCGTCCCAGAGTCATACCTAAAGTGTTAATTTTGGGACAGTTTCATACATCCGTTAGTCAAATTGTTAATTCTCCCGTTAAGTGATGACGTGGTGCCCATGTGGACAATGACTGGGCGCCACGTGTCATTAAAAATATTAAAATAATTAATTAAATAAAAGTTTTAAAAAAAACAAAATCTGCACCATTGGAAGAAGAAGAAGAAGGAAGAAGAAGAACAAGGAAGAAGGAAGAAGGAAGAAGAAGAAGAAGGAGAAGGAAAAAAAAAAAAAAGAATCTGGGCAACCCAGAAGAAGGAGGAAGAAGAAGAAGGAAGAAGGAAGAAGGAATAAGGAAGAAGAAGAGAAAAAAAAAAAGGCGAATCTGGGCAACCCAGAAGAAGGAGGAAGGAGGAAAAAGGAAGAAGAAGAAGGAAGAAGAAGAGAAGAAAAAGAGAGAAAAAAAGAAAAGAAAAAAAGAGGCGAATCTGGGCAAACCCAGAAGAAGGAAGAAGAAGGAAGAAGAAGGAAGAAGAGAAGAAGAAGAAAGGAAAAAAAAAAGACGAATCTGGGCAACCCAGAAGAAGGAGGAAGAAGGAAGAAGAAGGAAGAAGAAGAAGAAGAGAAGAAGAAGAGAAAAAAAAAGAAAAAGAGAAAAAAAAAAGAAAAAGAAAAAAAAGAGGCGAATCTGGGCAAACTCAGAAGAAGGAGGAAGAAGGAAGAAGAAGAAGAAGAAGAAGAAGAAGGAAGAAGAGAAGAAGAAGAAGGAAGAAAAAAAGAAGAAGATGAATCTGGGCAACCCAGAAGAAGAAGAGAAGAAAAAGAAAAAGAAAAAGCGAATTTGGGCAACCCAGAAGAAGGAGGAAGAAGGGAGAAGGAAGAAGAAGAGAAGAAAAAAAGAAAAAAGAAAATCTTAACTTTTATTTAATTAATTATTTTAATTTTTTTAATGACACGTGGCGCCCATTCATTGTCTACATGGGCGCCACGTCATCACTTAATGAGAGAATTAACAGTTTGACTAACGGATGTATGAGACTGTCCCAAAATTAACACTTTAGGTATGATTCTGGGACGAAAAAAACTTGATGTACTAAATGTTGAAAACCACGAAACTTCAGGGTAGTAAACAGAGATTAACCCAAAATGAATTAACCTCAAAAAGTTCAAATGAAGAAATATATACCTATTTCATCGTTTCCCCAAGTACAAGGGAAGGAACATGTTGGACTTTGTAGAAATCCTCTCCTCCTTCATTAAGCCTACTACAGAATCTTTTAGGCATCCAATTGATAGTTAATTCTCGAAGGGTAGTGAGATATCTCAGACCATCTGGAACTGTCTTCAATTTACTGCAGGAACGTGCAATTGATAAAGACGAGGTATGGCTCCTTCCTCCACCTTCCACTCTTCTAGGTTTGTCAACAAAAAAAGGGAAAGAGATTCAAGACGAAGAAAGTCTCCTTTGGAGAACACCATTGTCGAACCCTGATTATAAGCGAATGCCGAGTTAAGGCGAAGTGATCTCAGGTTTGGTATCTTCTCTAGCATTGCTATTTGGTCGGCCATGAGGTCACTTAGAGACAACCATAACTTGGTGAGGTTTGGAAACTGCAGGACGTTCGTACGTAATTCATCGATCGGTCCCCACAACATCAGCTTGTATACGTTACGACAACTTAATGTAAGAATTACATAAGAATTAAGCTAACAATATTACCAACACAGTGTTAGGATTACCAACATGAACAAACAGATCAGTAACAACCAAATCATATCATCACATTAGTCGCAAGGATGACTTACCTGATGGAGTCGTCATTGAATGAATAACAGAAGTAGTCTTCTACTTCTAGCACACAACAACGATCTCTACTATCGAATAGGGTTTAGTTTTGAGAATCTAATTGTGTGAAAGCATGGACTTCAATTAGTTAGTTGCACAATTATTAAACTCCATGATTCTTATCACGTAAAGGATCTCAGACTCCTTAAGTCCCACATAACTCGTACAACAAGTTACGTGTAACTCAAGTAGTCCAGTTGTTATCTCATTGTCATTCAAATAAAGTTTTACATTCTCCCACTTGAACGTCAATGATATACCTTAACATAATAAGACTCATGATGATCATTGAGTCTATAGAAGCTTGCAACTACTTTGCTTAGTAACTTGTCATTCCAATAAAAATGCAGAACCATGGAAAACAAAGCACGTCTAAATTGCACTTTGCACT
This sequence comes from Cotoneaster glaucophyllus, assembly GCA_036320875.1. Lineage (NCBI taxonomy): Eukaryota > Viridiplantae > Streptophyta > Magnoliopsida > Rosales > Rosaceae > Cotoneaster > Cotoneaster glaucophyllus. The sequence goes on along the minus strand of CM070065.1, from coordinate 20,428,835 downwards.
CTATGATCACATGCACACTTGACTTGAAACACTATGTTACTACTAGAGTCACGATTTTGAGAACTAACAAAACAAAACGATAGTTCCTCAAAACAAAAGTAGTTCACAAAAGAACTCAATAACGTTGGTAACAAAATCCAACTTTTCTATCAATTTAAAATATGATAAAAGAATAAGTAAAATATATGGCATACTGTTTACAAATCAAGACCTCTTATTAAAACTTATGATCAAAATTTACTCTTTCAAATTTTCAATACAAAAGGTAATCTTTTACTCCAACTGATTAAAAGAGAACAAATATATACACAAATTATTACTCCCACTGCTTAATAGAGTAAAAAAAAAAAACTTTATAAATGCCTAAAATAAAACATATACCTTGCAAATACTCCCAATAGCAAAGCATTAGTCATGTGATCTAGAACATAAAATTTGTGAGCTTAACATCTTTATTCTAGATATTTGTAGGGAAGTGATTCTTGTGACTGAAAAATTATGCAAAATCATTTGGTCAGTTTTGTTCATCTAACATTTGATAAAAATATAAAACTTAACTATATGTTTTCTGACTACTTCTAGAGCATATAATTCCCGAATCATCTTTGGACATAAACTAATTATATTAGGTTTGCATAGCTAAAACATAAAACACAAGGGCATTCATATATAACTTCAACACTTTTGAGCAGATGAAGTACATATAATCGTGTCAATTCCATGTTTCACTATGCATTGATTTATAGTTCGATTAAATAAGAAAATAATTTTGAGCAGATTAATTATCTATCAATAACATATAAATCACAAGTTCAATTTCTTGAACAATAAACAAGAATTAATAAGTAAAACACTTTTGAGTAGAATGTACCAATTAATCCTTCTTGAATATGAATCTGGTTGTATTGTATTTATCAGTTCAATATTGATAAAAACGATATTGATTCAAACTAATATTTCCTGCAAGGTTAGTTGCATATGAATATAAACAAATATGACGATTTACGTTTTATCTACAGATGCAAAATCGATGACTGTGAAGCCCATAATGTATTATTTTTCCCACGAGAGCATACACTCCTCAAAATTACAAGGTTCATAAATAATCATAAATAAAAACGTAAATAATGATCACGATTTTTATATGTGAATATTAAAAATTAGGTCACAAATTAAAATGAAACCCTATAAGAGAATCCAAACTCAAATTTATGTTTTAATTCTAAAACAAAGTCGATTAAAATAAACACTTAGTTTAGATATCTCAATAACATCAAATTTTCAATAATAATTTTAATCAATTTAGAAGTTAGATAAAATTAAGGCAAAAGATTGGCACATTTACCTATTTCGTTCTTGATTCTACAAAATACACCATGATGTAGTCAAATTGTGGGGGATCAAACGAACTGCAAATTGCATGATTGTTAAACAAATCATGCAAAGAAAATAAATGCATTGCTAGCCAAAACATAAAATACACAAAATACATATAGTTTCAACAACTTTGGCTAGATGAAAATATGTTAGAAGTATTTTATGATTTGCTATAATACTAATTTATAGTTGATTATTGGTTTCCTGAAATTCCCTCTGGGACAAAAGTATTCACCATATAAATTAGAATTCTGATTTTTCAAAATAATCATTTAGAACAGTATTAAGAAATCCATTTTGTTGGATATTCAATGATTCTCAAACGATTAAATCAGACACAAGAGTATGCCGTTATTGACATTGAACAATAGAGTTCTTGAAAGAGGAAACATGGTTATTCAATTATTCGATAGGGATCAAAATGATCAATTAGTAAACTGAAGCCACTTTCCAATTTTGTCTCAAAAGACAATTATTATCGTAATCAAAATTGATGACCAAATAAAGTATTGGTTTAAGCAAAATAAACCAATACATCTTTAAATCAAAATTTAATCAGTGTTGAGAATTTGCATAAAACAAGAACAAATTGGAACAATAAACTTGTCAAATAATCAGTACCATTATATGTGCACAAATCAATGAAACTAATGTTTCAGAACACAACCAGTTGTTTGAAGTCCCAAAATTCAGCGGTACTAACTTATTTTGCAAATTTACTAAAACCTCAATTCCTGTTAGATTGTCATGAAAATTTTCAGGTACGAACTAGACATATATGATTACTATTTCAAATTTTTTTATGTTTTTTAAAATTTTATAAGGGAGTAAAGAATGAATTAAAAAAAAAAAAGATGTGCTGAGAAACTGCAGAAAATGTTCAATATAGACTTGCACAATCTCTGGATTTTTACGGGTCTTTTTACTATTGCGGCTATTTGGAAGGCTCGAAATAAGTTTATTTTTGAAGGCCGACCACTATGTTTTCATCGTCTCTGCATGTCTATCAATTCTGCGATTGTTTATGGTGGAAAGTTTATTCTTGGTTACTCTCAGGGTTTTGACACTCGATTATCTCTTCGATGGGGATCCGACCTATCTCTCGCAAGGTGCCTACTATTCTTCATGTCCTTTGGTCTCCTCCTTGGTTTTCTTGGATTAAACTTAATACAGATGGTTTATCTAAAGGAAATCCCGATCTTGCTGCTTGTGGAGAAGTTTTCAGGAATTGCCATGGTTATTTTCTTGGTGGTTTCTGCCAATGGATTGGTTATCGCAACTCCTTTTTTAGCAGAATTATTTGCAATTAATATTGGTGTAGAGTTTGCATATCAGCTGGGTTGGCATTGTCTTTGGTTGGAAAGTGACAGCTCTAGTGTTATTTCTACTCTTCAATCGTTTGATTTTGATCCTCCATGACCTCTTCGTACGCAATGGTCTATTTGTTTGGACCACATTCATAAAATGACTTTCTACTCATCTCACATGTATTGGGAAGGAAATTTTGTTGCGGACAATTTTGCTAACATGGGCTTGTCTTGTCCAACTTTAACTTGGCACGATTCTCCTCCTCCAGCGGCTCGTGTTGCATTATTTTCGGACTATGTTGGCTTGTCTGGCTACCGCTTCTCAAATTAATGTGCATCTTGGCAACCAGGTTGGTCTCACTTTTTTTTTTCCTAACTTTGTGGTGTTGCTCAACTTGTTTTGCAGGTTTAGACCTTTAGGTTTGGTTTTAGAAGGGTTAGGTTTCATGTCCCCCCTCTTTTCTTTGTATCTCTCTTGTTTTCGTTTCTAGAAGGGTACAATTTATGTCTCCCCTTTCTTTTTCGTGTATTATTTTTGTTATCTCTGTTTTATGAGGGGTAAGATTTATGCCCTCCCCTGACTAGGTATAACTTCTTTTTTCGTTATCAATAAAATTTCCCTCGTACCTTCGAGGTTTCTCAAAAAAAAAAAAAGGACCTGAGATTAAAAATTCACTAAATACTCATTTTTCATTCAATGTGCGCATGACAATTTTCACACATAAAGTAGACATACAAATCTATTTCCTAAAATTTCATAATTTTTTTTCCTTCAGGTTTGACAAGTATACGAGAAGCAAATTCGAAATAGGATATGCGGCAGAAACTGAAGAAAGTTTGCAAAACAAGCCCGAGACTAAATAATTCATCAAAAATTCAATTTTTCTCTAATGTGCATGAAAATTTCCTGAAATAAAGTAGACATACGAAGTTACTCTCACCCAAAATTTCATAATTGTTTCGATTTTACAAGTGGGCTAAAAATATAATCGAAATGGAATGTGCTGCAGAAACTGCAAAAATTCTGCAATAGTCCCGAGATTAAAAAATCACAATAATTCATGTTGAAGCCAATGCTCATGACAATTTTCAGATTTGCTATAAATATCTCAATATATATCATACTAAAATTTCATGAATTTAGGAGTTACATAGGTTTATCAAAATAATATCACAAATAGATTATGTTGTAGAAGCCTACAGAATTCCAGCAACATAGTATCACCTTTAACATTTTACCATAAATTCATTTCTTGTCCAAAGAAAAAAAAATTGAGAATATTTATGTGTAAACAATCCATTATATAAAATATCTTGACAAAATTTTATCAAAATTGGAGTTAGGAAGATTTTCAAATTATTGTTCTGTAGCAGTGTGTGAAATTTACAAAATCTTCTAATCACATCACAATAAAATGAGATAAATATGCATTGAGAATTTGGCTAAATATTGAACGTTCACCATATATTTGCTACACAGAATGCAAACAAAAATTTCATTCTTTTGGTGATTACAACAAGCAAGGACCCTTTTCACCATAAAAGAAAATGATTTAATCATTTAGACAACTTCACTACTGCTTAAAGTCTACATTATCAAAATATTCAAATTTATTAACCATATCAAATTTCAATACAAAAGCCTCACTACTATCCTTTTAATTTATTATTCCAAAAAATAATGGACCAGATTACAATATTTAATCATGCAATCAATAAGCTAATGTAGTTAAAATATAAGTTAATATAGGCAAAAATCGCAATACACTACCACTACAATTCTTCTCTTCAATACAAAGGTAATAGATTCATGAATAATAATAGAATAAGAGTAAACGAAAGCATGAAATATGTGAACAAGATATATATAACTCTAGCTTCTCAAGATCAAGAGATTTGGGACTTAGAAAAGTTTTGTAAACCTTTTAAATTTCTGATGAATTAGTTCATACGTTCAACTAAGATATGAACTTGTGTGCCTGCATAGTACATGTTAGTGCCATTGTCACATCCCAGACCTGCTCCGTCGTAGCACAATATTGTCCGCTTTGAGCCACGCCCTCACGGTTTTGTTTATGGGAACTCACACGAGAACTTCCCAGTGGGTCACCCATCCTAGGAATGCTCTCGCCCAATCTCACTTAACTTCGGAGTTCCGATGGAATCCGAAGCCAGTGAGTTCCCAAAAGGCCTCGTGCTATAGGGAGGGGAGCATGTACATATAAGGCACCCCCCCTCTCTATTGGTCGGTGTGGAATCTCACAGCCATGCTATCCAAATCCAAATTTTAAAATATGAAATCATATACAATGGTGCACCTAGGAAACCAGTATCCATAAGGTTAATTTCCATCAACTCAAAATAATATCACAAGATTGTAATAGAAAACTTACCAAATTTTAAATTTTAAATTTTAAAACATAAGCAGAAGCATGAACTCTTAACTTAATCGATTTAGATGGAATCAAAAGCTTAATTTCAATTCAACCAAATTAGGTAGAGATTAAATTGCAAAGAACAATTTCATACCATTCCGGAGAGAATTCATAATGGAAAATGCCATATAGAGCCAAAAGCAGCCGGAAAAATATTTGAGTCTCAAGCTTATGTTAATCAGTTGAACCTCTAATCAAGAACCATTGAGCAAACACTCACATGATTCTTCTAAAATAAAATCAATCATCAATTTATCTATCAAGTCGTTTAGTGATAGATAAATGACATTGATTCCTAAAGTTTTACTTCATTTGTTGAAGTCTGATACTCCTTCTATTTGATGCCATTATGCAAGCATTTCTTCTGAGAAAGATTTGTACAAGCATGTATATGTATGTATAAGTTAATTAATTAGGGATGGAAGAAATTAGCCAATATGCAAAGTAACAGTTTCGATGTGTGCGAAATATGCAGGAAGTTTACAACAAACTCATTCAGGACTGCGGAAGCAATTGACCAGGATCATTAAGAGTAATTTCATTACTCTGAATAGATGTACTTCTCTGCATAAATGTAACAAACACAACTCAAAGAATATCATGTAATTATTCATCATGCAATTGATTTTTAAAAAAAAATTGCAGATGAATTGGTTAGAGTATGGCGGAATCATTAATTTAACAAGAATGAAATATATACATCGGTTCCTTTGGCGAAAATAAAGAACCCTAGCCACGTTGGGTGGCTCTGATAATACCATATGTAAGAATTACATAAGAATTAAGCTAACAATATTACCAATGCAGTGTTAGGATTACCAACATGAACAAACAGATCAGTAAAAACCAAATCATAACATGATATTAGTCACAAGGATGACTTATCTGATGGAGTCGCAATTGAATGAATAACAGAAGTAGTCTTCTACTTCCAGCACACAGCAACGATCTCCACTATCGAACATGGTTTAGTTTTGAGAATCTAATTGTGTGGAAGCAAGGACTCTTTAGCAGATACAATGTTCTAAAAGACGTTAGGCGCCTAGGCGGACTAAGTGGATTTAAGTAAACCTGTTATATTTCTTGTAAATAAGTGCATGTTTATACTTAAAATATATATAATTACATCATAAATTACAAAATAGAATGAGATATACATTATGAAGTATTGAAACATAATGAAAACATGGAGGTGTTCATTTAAGTATTAAACAAGTCTCTTACAATTTATTAAATTTAAAAAAATAAATAAAATTGAACGTTATCTATTTTATGTCTAAGTGAGTCGCAAACAAGGTGAGTGTCTAGGCGGGTCTGGGCGGGTGCCTAGGCAGTCTAGGCTGGCTCCTCAACAAATCTGGGTGTCCTTTCTAAATTTTCAAACACCTAGGCATTAATCAAATCGGTGGCCAACAACCTAGCGTCTAGGCGGGACCTAGACGGTGCTAAGCCGGAATTTTTTGAACAGTGAGCAGATATATATATATATATATATATATATATATATATATATATATATATATATATATATATATATATATCTTCACATTATCATATTAGAGTTTCACTCGAACCAGCCTATTATTAGTAAATGTGATAATCTCTATCTCTTCAATAAGATTAAGTCCCATCGTGACTCTATATATTAGTATATACTTAATAAGAGTTTCAATTAGTTAGTTGCACAATTATTAAACTCCACGAGTCTTATCACGTAAAGGATCTTAGACTCCTTAAGTCCCACACAACTCGTACAACAGTTTACGTGTAACTCAAGCAGTCTAGTTGTTATCTCATTGTCATTTAAATAAAGTTTTACACTTAATACTATCTGTTTAAGCTCTTCAGGCTTATCAACGCACTGCAGTCTTAAAGACCAAATATGTGTAAGCATGGTGCTTGTAGATCTCAAAGTAAAGGATTCATCATCTCTTGCTTCCATGTCCAGTTTTCTAAGACTGGTTAATTTTGTAAGATCGCTAAAATCGAAGCTGTAACCCGAAAATGCCAGATAACGTTTGCAAATTGGGAACAGTAGACAGTTTTAGCATATTTCTTGAGCTGTAATCCGGGGGTAAATACAAGTGCACTATATTCTCAATTTCAGTCGGCAAGTCTATTTCTCCATGCAAACCTTCAAGCTTCAACACTCTAAGCAATTTGAAATCCTTGAACATAGCTCCTAATACACTTTTTGGCATCCATTCTTTTAAGCCGAAGTATAATAGAGATCTAAGGAACAAGAAACAGATGTTGCATGCCTCAGATCGTTACTGTTTCGACGAGGGTTTTTGAACTTAACCCCGATTGTATTTTCGATCTCTCTCTTTCTGCAGTTTCGATAAGTTACAGTTTTTCACGTTTTTTTGAAAGCACATTGATTTTGTGTTCATTTGAGTCTTTGTGTTATGAATTCTGATACTTTGAGTTAAATTTGGGTTTTTGGAAATTTGAATTTATACCCTGACCTTGCTCTAACTAACTAATTTTAATTTGGTCTGTTATTGTTGGGTTTGAGTAAATTTAGAACCTTTTGTTTTCGTTCTTAAAAGGGTTTGGCTTTGTAAGGAGATGGAGATCGGTGGCGATGATTGGAGTTCGTCGCTGTGTGGATGATCCCGGTGTAGCGCTGGTTTTCAACTTTGGTGATTTGTAGGGTTTTGGGGGCGTGAATTTTGGGGATTTCGCTTGGATTTCTGGGTAAGCAATTGTCAACTCTATTCAACTTAAATTTAGTTCCTTTTTTTTGTTTCTCAAATTTGTTTGATGGAAAGATTGTGTACTAAACAGTTGTTAGGATTAATAGTTTTGATTTCTTTTGAACTTATTTTTTATTTTATTTGAAGCCCTGAATTTTGCAAGGACTGTCTCCCATGTATGTAAATAAGATGCTCCTGACATTTCAAATAAGGTAACCTCCCAAACACTGATGTTTTTCATTTTTACTGGTATATGTAATCCATTGAGTTCTGTAACTTTACTAATATTCGTTTACTATGCAAGTTAAATTGTTATTTTTTGGTTTCTCAATAATTTTGCTTTTCTACTCTACATCCTGGATTAAGAGGTTGCCATGTCAAGGAGTTCAAGTTTTGCTTAATAGGTAACATTTTTTTTAAGCTTAGTCTGTAATCTGTATGGTCTTGATCATGTCTTTTATTTTACTGTCAGTTAGCTGTCACTAGATGGTCTACTAGAGCAGCTAAGGGTATTGAAATCAGTTATGGTTGATTGGTGGTGGGAAATATGCATGGTGGATTCAATCAAACTTTGTTTTCCTTTTTTTGGGTTTTATTAGTTTGTATGAATTTTAATATATTTTGTAAATGAGTAATGAGAAGAAAAATTCAAAAAAAAATTACCAGGTTAATGCTGGGTTTTATGTTCTAATTTATGGGTTTTGGTCAAAAGGGGTTTAGATATTTAGGTTTGATTGCTCTATTTTATTTGCTTTTAGGGTTTTGGAGAGTTTGAATTTGGGGCAATGGGGTTCAAGGTTTACATGAATCATTCGTGCAAGACAGCCAATACACACGAATGAAAGAAAGGCTGATTTTTGCGGATCGACAGATTTGCCAGTCTTTGTTCCAAGTGCAAGTAATTTGTTAGCCCTCTTAGATTTTGCTTACGAAGTTTTAATTTTTCAACCATTTTTAAGTTGTGATTTTTTCAATGATGTGTTTTATGGTGTTTGAGTTTGGAGACTTTAAACCTTGGTGCTTCTAGACATCTTGAAAAAGCGCTAGGAAAATATTTCAATCAAGGTAAGCGTCTCCAAGTCTTTAGTTAAACCAAGGATTGTCGACCACTATGTAATTGCTGATCAACTTTATGCTGATAACGTTTAAAGTGTTTTGTACATCGCATGGAGGTTGTTATTAATGATTAGACCAAAAATTATCCACATTCTCTAAATAGGATTTCATATAATATGAAGTAAACCCAATACTTAGAATTGTATACCTCTCGGACAAATTAAGCACCCTTAGGGTGTTGAAGAAGAGGCTAGATTTTGGATTTAATGGCTTCCAAATCAATTAGTATTTCATTATGTAATTGTCTCAACTTTTCTAAAGTATTTCTCTTTATTTCTACAACAATGGTTTAAGGGCATTAGTCGGTACTCATTTAGTTATTTGTTAGTATGTTTTATAAATAAATAGAAAATCATGATTTGTTCACTGTTTGACGTTTCCATGAACTCTTTATGTCTCAATATTGTTTCTACTTCTCGGTGTTTCAATATATTTGTATTTAATTGATTAAATTTGTGTCTTTATAGTTTTAAAAGGAAGTTTCAAAGTGTTTCTGAATGCAAGACAAGAGAAGAATGTGATGAGCCCTAAGAACAGTGAAGTAAGAAATTAAGTTCTGAGAGGCAAAGCATGTGAATCATTTTTGTTGTATATAGGTTGTTAATATAAAGTTAGTATAATCAGGTGCAAATTGATGATGGGAACAATTTATTTAGTCTGTGATTTGTACTTAGAAAGCTGCCATTTTAGTTGTACATATTCTCTTAATGTAAATTCAATAGAACATACATGCAAAATGAAGAATTATTTCTACCATTTGGGTTCAAATGCTTTGATTGGTTTCTAAATTATTTGGAGATGGGTGTGTTAAATTGTGGGTATGGTTTCAAAACCGCAACAAAACGCGGACATCTTTGCTTGTAGATTGCAATTCTCCGAACTTTACCAATTACTTGGTTTTTATCCGAAAACTTGACAACTTGGAGGAAGTTCTCTTCTGCCTTTAACAAGCACAAATCTCGCATAAGATCATGGATACGGCAAGTTTTAATATTTCTAACTGAAACTTGTGTTCCAACTTGAACCACACACCTTTCCACCAACTCATTTAAGTATGCATATGCTACATCCTCCATCGTCTCCACCAAATCTTTATTGAGTTGTGCTAAAGATATAAAGCCTTCTGATATCCATAATTGAGTCAATCTTTTCATTGAAGTATCAAAATCTTCTGAAAAGTTACCTAAATATAGAAAGCATGACTTTAAGTGATACGGTAAGTCATGGTAACTCAATGCTAGCAGCCATGATGTGCCGACAAATAGTTCTTGGCCATTGCCTCTTCTTATATTTGCATATAAATTATTATGAACCGCATCCCACTCATCAATTTTTTTTTCGCTACAAGTCCCGCGAGCACAGTGATAGCTAGTGGCAAACCTGCACAATGTTTTAAGCATTATCTTTCATAGCCCTTTCACCTTTCCATACATTTCGGAGTCTGAAAAATAATAAAAAAAAAAGATTTTTATCATAAATGGTTTCTAAAATATCATGATGATCCTTGAAATTAAAAATCGATCAATGTAGTCCCTGAATATTAACCCTGCAAATCAATGTCGTCCTTCCGTCAGTCTTCCGTCTATATCAACGTTAAAAATATTGGGGTTTTTTTACTTGAGATTCAATGAAACCTGTTAGATTCGACTAAATTAGATGATTGTCGGGAATAATTCGAGTTTGGTTGTTTGCGAGGGTGATTTAGGTTGATTGCGATGCCAAAAATATATTGAAAAAATGATGAGCCTCCACAATATGGTGAGTAAATCGAATCTCCTTTAGTTTTTGAGTTTGTTTGCACTTTTAGTGGTCCTAATATGGCTTTTTGTTCGGTTTGATAAGTGGGTGTTGTTTTCTTATGAAATTTGTTAGTGGGCTGTTTTGTAATGTCGGTGTTAGAGGGTTTGAAGTGGGTGTTAGACTTTTCTGCTGTCCCAATGTATATGTTCGTCACTTTGTGTTAAATTCTTTCATTGATGGTATTGGTTTGGTTGTTGTGGCATTGACTTAGGTGTAGGGTTTGAATAGAAATGGGCTTTCTCTTTCGTGAACTAGTTTCTCCTGCTCCCCTCCCTATAGTTTCTCAAGCCTCTACCCATCACCTCATTTGTTGCACCTTGAACACCTTGCTAGTCCTCCAATCAGGAACAACATGCTTCCTTCCATCACTAGCCACACCCAATAAATTAATTATGCAAACAATTTATGATAATAAAATTAAAGGAACTTAATTAAGTTGATGGGGAATGACTAATTAGCATGTTCTTCGCATTCCTCTCAAGCTTGGAGTATCCATATCCTTTTTTTCATAGATTTGACAATACCCTGCTCTCAATTTCCTTTTCCTAATTTATTGGCTTCTCTCAGTCTCTCTCTTTTAGGTTAAATAAAGTGATGATTTAACTTGAAAATATTCTAGTTGTAATGCTTTAATATTAGTTCAATATTAATATGTAAGTGTCTTCTCTCTCTTTACATTTAACTACCACATTTGATTAACTCTTGGCTGAAAATATTAGTTTTGAGAACTACTAAGAAAGAATTGCATATACATGATTAATTATAGGAGAAGAATTTTTTGTTGCATAAATGCAAGGAATGAAACATAGTAGATTTTGATGCATGTCACCTATTTATTGTAAGTGTAACATAATTTTGACTTGAATTTTTATGTCTTGTAGTTAATCCCAGCGTTTTCACTTACAAGATTTGGTTTAAGAAGAATGATAATGTAAGAATTAGGGTAAACTGTGAGAATGGATGCCCTTTTCTGGTATATGGAGGTAGGCTACATAACTCTCTTACATTCCAAATAAAAACCCTTGTGATGAAACATGAATGTTCAACGGATGAAAAAGTTTACTGGTTGAATTCAAGGTTTCTAGCTTCTAAGTATTATGAACAATTAATGATAGATCCAGACTGGTCAATTGAGGCATTCAAAGTTGAAGGAAACTAATCTGGGTAGTACTGTTGTTCTCAAGACTCAAATGAGAGGGAATGTATGTAAGTTTCAGAGAATCTACATTTGTTTTGATGCATGCAAGAAAGGGTTTAAAGAGGGATGCAGACCAGTGATTGGGTTAGAAGGATGCTTTGTCAAAGGCCAACATCCAGGACAAATATTAGCAGCAGTTGGGATTGATGCAAATAAGGGGATGTTTCCTGTAGCATATGCAATTGTGGAGATAGAAAACCAGAGCACTTGGGAGTGGTTTATTTAAATATTGAAGGAAGATTTAGCAATGGAAAACTCACATGGGTATGCCTTTATTGCAGATAAGCAAAAGGGTCTTGGCAATGCTATTCAATCTCTAATGCCCAATGCAGAGCATAGGCACTGTACAATAATTTTAAGAAAAAACACAGTGTCTTAGCATTGAAACAGACCTTATGGGATGTAGCAAGATCAACATAAGTCCCTTGGTGGCAAGCAATAATGGAAAAGCTTAAAAATGAAGATTTGGAGGCATAATAAGTGGTTGAATACCAAACCTGCCAACAATTGGAGTAGGTCACACTTTAAAGAGGAATTTAAGTGTGACATTCTACTAAATAATTTGTGGGAGGCTTTCAATGGAGCTATTGCGGCTAAGGACAAGCCTATATTGACTATGCTTAGAATGATAATGAAAGATTTGATGATTAGGATGGCAAACAGAAGAGCGGCGGCATTGAAATGGAAAGGACAAGTTGGGCCAAGAATTCAGAAGATTATTGACAAGTTAAAACATGATGCTGGGTATTGCATTGCAACTCTTGCTGGGAATATGAAGTACCAAGTTGGAACCATGAGCGGAAGGAAGTTTGTGGTGGCTTAGCTACCAGGAGATGTACTTGCAAAAAATGGGATTTGTGTGGAATCCCATGTGCACGTGCAATAGCTTGCATTCTTAGAAAACAAGACCCACATATGTACGTGGATGATCGTTACAAGCAAGCAGCATATCTAAGGGCTTACTCCCCTGTCATAACCCCAATACCTACCCCAGATCAATGGCACGATCATGTAATCCAACCCATTCCAGTTAATCCCCAAGTGTATAAGAAGCAAACTGGAAGGCCCAAGAAAAAAAAGGGTCAATAAGCCAGGTGAAGTCCTTCCCCTAGTGGCAAGTAATGAAGGGACAAAGCTTAGTAGATAGTGAAGAAGGTATGATCGCATTGTCCTTTGTTTTATACCCTTAACAATTTGTTCACATGTGAAAGTTTTTGTTAGCAATCAGGTTATATCAAGTTTTTGATATGTTGTTTAATGTGTAGCCCAAAAGGAAAGAGCAAGCAACAAGTACTTCACAACCCCAAGTTTAATCAATCACTACTTGTCCTCATAACTCATAAATAATGGAAAAGGTTTGTCAGCATCCTTGTTTATAATTTCTTTAAGGATAAAATAAGTGTACTATTTGAATCTAAGATGGAGTGGTTGACTTAAAATAGGTAGTTTTATCAACAAGCAATTCACCAAGAGGGAAGAAGACGGTTAAGTCACCTCCCAAGAGAGGAAGGCCATGGAGGTTTTGAGAGTCTACAAATATGTGAGGAGTACATTGGAAAACTTTGTTGTTATATGGTTTAATTTTGAATTTCAGATGAATGTTTTGCAAATTTGAGTTATGTTTAACTTGTGTACTTTTTGCTCGTGGATTTGATGTATTTTGTAAGTGCCCACTCTGTATCTTGGATTGGTATTTTGTTGTTGATATAAACTTGAAGATATTTGGCAATTATGTAACTAAGATTAATTTGGAAATGTTAAACTGATCTTGTTTCACTAGTAATTTTTTTAGCTCTAGTGTGTTGGTTTTTTGCACAGCTTTTTGCATTGTTACAGATTCTTTGTATCTGATAGCTTTGCTCAAAACGAAAGCATCGCTCCCACGTTCTCAATTGTATTTGGTAGCTCTATGGACAGAACAATTGTTACAATATCATTTATAACTTTTAGTTTTTCACATTCTGGATTTTTTGGTTTGGTTGCTAAGTGTTGGCAGTCAACTGTTGCTATGGGTATCCCATGTTTGTTATGATGGAAAAGCTTAAAGCCCTTAAGGGTTGTCTTCGAGATTGGAACTCTAATGTTTTTGGCGATGTCCACAGAAATGTCACTATTGCTAAGGAAAAACCTCATAATATCCAAAATATTATTTCTTTTGATGGGAATTTTGAAAAGAGGTTTAATGAGGAAGTTGTGGCTAAGACGGTTGTCCTCGATGCTCTTCGTATGCAAGAAAATTTCTAGTGTGATCGTGCCCGAGTTAAATGGCTTACTGAGGGTGATCGTAATACTACTTTTTTCCATGCTTATGCTCGAGGTAGGCATTCTTCTTCCAGGATTGTTACTCTTTTGGACTTTCTTCTCATACTGCTATTGTTGATCATGTGGTAAACTTTTATTGGTCTTTATATAATTCTTCGTTCGCACCAATTGGAATTGAGGATGTTTGTGGTGTAATTACACCTATGGTTAGTGAAGAGGAAATTTTTTTCTCTTTCTTGTTTACTTCAACTGAAGAAATTAGAAGTGCTGTTTTTTTTTTCTATGGATCCCTCCAGTTGTCAGGGACCTAATGGTTTTCGTGGTTCCTTTTATCAGTCATGCTGGGATATTGTTGGTTTGGATGTTATTGCTTTTGTATAAGATTTTTTTAAGCGTGGATGGCTTTATCCAAATGCTAATTGCAACTTTGTGGTACTTATCCTAAAGTTGATGGGGCTGCCACTATTGCTCAGTATTTGCCCATTGCTCTTGCTAACTTTCTATTCAAAATTATTCCTAACATTCTTGCTAATAGCCTCGGCCCAATTGCCACTCACATTATTTTTCCTCAGCAAAAGACATTTTTAAAAGGTAGACGTATTTCTAATTCTATAGAGCTAGTTTCAGAAGGGTTCAATTTTATGGACAAAAAGGCTTTTGGTGGTAACATTGGCATAAAAGTCGACATTGCTAAAGCTTTTGACACTGAAGTTACTCTATGTGCTTTCTAGCTTTGGTTTTTCACACATCTTTGTGGACTGGGTACATGTTTTATTACAATCAACTCACCTTTCAATTTTGGTAAATGGCATATCGCATGGGTTTTTCTCTTGCTCCCAGGGGGATTGTCAGGGTGATCCTCTTTCTCCATTTCTTTTCTGTCTAGTGGAGGAAGCTCTAAGCAGAGGTTTATCTTCGCTTTTCTCTATTGGACGGATTACTACTTTTCAGCCCCACGAGGTTGTTGCCCTCCTACTCATGTGTTATATGTTGATGATCATTTCATTTTTTGTCGTAGGAATGTTCGATTTATTCATTCTCTTCGAAATTTCTTGCATAAGTATGGTTGTGCATCAGTGCAACTTGTTAATGCAACTAAGAGTACTTTTTATCTCGGCTCCTCCTCTGCTTATCGTAGAGTGCATGTCTCGAGAAACCTTGGCTTTCCTTTGCGTGTTGTTCATTTCACTTGTCTTGGGATACCCATTTTTCGTGGTAAGCCAAGGAGAATTCGCTTTCAAGCTTTGGTTGACAAGGCTAAAGCCCGCCTCTCAGATTGGAAAGGAAACTTCTCTTAATGGCTGGATGATTTCAATTAATGCAGTTTGTTTATCAAAGCTTGTTCCTACATAGTTTCTCAGTTTATCAATTGCCATCTTGCTTTTTTAAAACATCTTTTTGCTTGCGCAAGGAATTTTATTTGGTCAGGGGATTTAGCTTCCCGGAAGTTGGTAACTGCTAATCGGAGTATGGTGTGTGTACCTAAAAATGAAGGTGGGTTTGGTTTTCGTGATTTAGCTTCCTTGAACTTGACGGCTTTGTTTAGTTTTGGATGGGACGCTTTACAATCCTCTTCTTTGTGGAGTTCTTTTGCTCGTCAGTGTTTTCCTCTTTGCCTTCCAAAAAATAAAATATGTTTACAGTCTTCTGTGTGGCATGGTCTAAAGCGTGCTTTGCCTATTCTGAATATTAATAGTCGTTGAAGTATTGGTGATGGGAGGTATGTTTCCTTTTGGTTTGACAAATGGTTGGATGAACCTATTATTAGCCCTTGTTTATCTTCGATAATTTCACCTAAGGTTCTTCCTCGGGTTTCAGATGTTATTGAAGCACAAACTTGGTCTTTCCCAGATTATTTTATAAATTTATTCCTTTATGTGGTGCAACAAATTTTACGTCTACATTTGCCCTTAAATGTCGAGGATGATAAATTGATTTGGGAGCCCTGACCTACTGGGAAGTTTTCCTTTTCTTCTGGTAATCAGCTTATTCAAAGGAAACGTAGTGATTGTGCTTGGGCTAAGGTTATTTGGTGACATTTTATTCTGCCACGGCTATCTATTTTGGCTTGGCGGTTTTTCATGATAAACTTCCTACCGAGGGTGCGCTTCAACGACGTGGTATTTCTTTAGCATCCATTTGTTGTTTATGTCGTAATTCTGAAGAATCTACTGCTCATTTTTTCTTCGGCTGTCGGATATCTAGGCAGCTTTGGAAGTGGTTAGCATGCCATTTTGGTACCTTTTTGCCTCTTCAGATTCTTTGGATGCTTTTTGGGATATCTATGTGCGTAAGCCCTTTTCCCAACAGTTGCACAATCTCTAGATTTTTGCGGGTCTTTCTACTATTACGGCTATTTGGAAGGCTCAAAATAAGTTTATTTTTGAAGGCCGACCACTATATTTTCATTGTCTCTGCATGTCTATCGATTCTGCGATTGTTCAGGGTGGAAAGTTTATTCCTGGTTACTCTCAGAGTTTTGACACTCGAATCATCTCTTCGATGGGGATCCAACTTATCTCTCGCAAACGCCTACTATTCTTCCTGTCCTTTGGTCTCCTCCTTGGTTTCCTTGGATTAAACTTAAAACAGATGGTTTATCTAAAAGAAATCACGGTACTGTTGCTTATGGAAGAGTTTTTAGGAATTGCCATGTCATTTTCTTGGTGGTTTCTGCTAATGGATTGGTTATCGCAACTCTTTTTTTGCAGAATTATCTGCAATTATTATTGGTGTAGAGTTTGCATATCAGCTGGGTTGGCATTATCTTTTGGTTGGAAAGTGACAACTCTAGTGTTATTTCTGCTCTTCAATCATTTGATTTTGATCCTTCATGACCTATTTGTACACAATGGTCTATTTGTTTGGATCGCATTCGAAAAATGACTTTCTACTCATCTCACATATATTGGGAAGGAAATTTTATTGCGGACAATTTTGCTAACATGGGCTTGTCTTCTCAAACTTTAACTTGGCATGATTCTCTTCCGCCAACGGCTCGTGTTGCATTATTTTCGGACTATGTTGACTTACCTGGCTACCGCTTCTCAAATTAATGTGCATCTTGGCATCCAGGTTTGTCTCACTTTCTTTTTTTTTCCCTAACTTTGTGGTGTTGCTCAACTTGTTTTGCAGGTTTAGACCTTTAGGTTTGGTTTTAAAGGGGTTAGGTTTCATGTCCCTCCCTCTTTTCTTTGTATCACTCTTGTTTTTGTTTCTAGAGGGTACGGTTTATGTCCCCCCTTCTTTTTCGTGTATTGTTTTTGTTATCTCTGTTTTATGAGGAGTAAGGTTTATGTCCCCCCTGACTAGGTGTAACTTTTTTTTTCGTTATCAATAAAATTTCCCTACCGTCGAGGTTTTCTAAAAAAAAAAGAATAATTTGGCAAGTGATGGTACCCAATTTCTTTGACAAGAGAAATGATCAAAGGTGGACTTTGGTAGTAGCTTTTGGAGCTAACCCAAATTCTTTGAAAAAAAAAATGGATAAGATTGTAAATGAATTGGTCAAGATCTCAAGAAAGAATGACATTAAAGCTGTAGCTTTTGTTAGAATTCTTTTTACTTGATATTAAACAAAAAATGAAATTTCCCACTTTTTTTTTGTTTTTATTTTAGGTTTAGCGCCAAATCCATGAAAAAATGGATGGAAAAGTGAAGATGGAGAGAGGAAAAGAGAGGTAGTAAGTCAAATTATAAGTAACATGGTTATTTTGGTCATTTTACCATGAAAAATTGGTTGTGTGACCTTTTTAAAGTTAATTCGGACGAAATACTGATGGAATGACGACATTGATTCGCGGGGTTAATATTCAGGTACTATATTGATCGATTTTCAATTTCAGGGATCATCATGATTGATGGGGTCAATTTCAGAGACCATTTGTGATAAAAACTCTAAAGAAAAAAACAATTCAAATAACTTGTTTGAATCATCTACCAGAAAAGGCAGAGTAAGATGAGTCATGAGATTCATTACTAATGTTGCTTGTTCCAAAAGATCTCACGCTAGCAACCATCTCTCCGTCCTGTTCCTTTCTACATTGTCCACTATCCTTGTACCATGTGCAATCTACTAGCATTGAACCAAACTCTTTAGGGACAAAGTTCAGTTTCTAGCGTTGGTGAATCACACGATGGTGGTCAGGGAGAGACTGAAATGTCTTTGTGAGGCTTCTCGACCTCCGAAATGGTGGATTTCCATGGGGAAGCTACCAGCTAGTCCTCTTTTTTTTTCTTTTTTTTTTTAAACCAAACTTTTTAGGGAGATTCTTGCCATTCCCTATGTACTTAAATTCAAAAGACAAAATTCTAGCATATATTGCGGACAATTTGTGATGAAAACCCAAATTTTAGTATTATATTTAAAATCCAACATTTGGATCATACGAGGGAGGGTGTATTTGGTGTTTTTAGGGGTAATTTGACACCTCTAACATTTGTAACAGGAATATAACTACATCAAGAGTTATGCAGTATGCATATATCGAGCTAGGTTGTACAAGTACAACAAAAGCGTGCTTGGATGAATTAGTTTTGTTGACATAACTAGATCTCGAGTGAGGTTGTGCATGATTATGAGATTGGTTTGTTGAAGATAACTTGTTATCGATGTTCATTAAGAGTAAGGATTCTTGTCGGATCCTTTTTGTGGGGATTTCGGGGATCCTTAAATCACATTCGTTCATCGTATATCGTGCGGTCATAAATCATTGTAAATTTTTTTTATTTAAAATTGAATATAAATAGCACTTGAAGAAAACTGGCCGCACGATGTACGGTGAATAGATGATATTGGAGGATCCCCGAGATCCTCACAAAGAGGATCCGGCAAGGATCCTCTCTCGTTCATTAAGTTTACTGTTAAAATTTAAAAGTGTTCTAAGTAATAATGGTTTTCCTTAAATTAAAAAAAAAGGAGAAACACTAGTAGGAAAAACACTTTGCGCGACGTACGCACATTCGTCGCGCAAAGTAAAAAATCGTTGCCTAAGTTTTTGAGCGACGCAGCCTTCGTCGCGCGCAATCGTCGCGCCAAGTCAGTGACGGAAGGGTTTGTGCAACGAACAAGAGCGTACGTCGCGCAAAGTGGGTTTGCACGACGTACGCGCTCATCGCTCAAACCCGCTTTGTGCGACGTACGCGCTCGTCGAGCAAACCCGCTTTGCTCGACGTACGCGCTCGTCGCGCAAACCCACTTTGCGCGACGCGCTCGTCCTTCGTGCAAAGCCATTGCGCGGGGAAAGATTGTGAGGATTTGACGGCAAGGTCGTGGAGCAGGAAGAGGACACGATGCGAGCAGATGAAGCAGACGACGCGAGGAGCGAAGGTCTTAGCAGTCCGCTTCATTTTGGGGGGTCTCGCTAAGACCCTCTAGCGAGCTCTCTAGTCGGGACGAGTCCCCTTTAGTCCCACTTAACTTAGTCCCAGCACCTATCAAACATGGGACTGTAGTCCAGTCCTGTCCAGTCCCATTTAATGAGGCTAAACAAACGCACCCTTTAGGTTTTAATCAAAGAATGTTAAGGATGAGGGACCGCATCCAAAGTATCCCTTAAAAAAATTAGTGTATGTCAATTTGAAAATTTTGACTTTTGCTTAAATTGCAATTTAACCCAACATTTGGTGAACAATTGGCCGCCACCACCACCGTGTCATATGATCACCATCCCCAACCTAGAATGAGGATTCTCTCCGGATCCACTTTGTGAGGATTCTTGAGATTATTTAATCGTGTCTGTTCATCGTATATCGTGTGGTCAGTTTTTGTCAGGTACTGTTTATGTTCAATTTTAAATAAAAAAAATTTAAAATGATTTTTGACCGCATGACGTACGATGAAAGGATACGATTAAAGGATCTCCGGGATCCTCACAAAGAGGATCCGAAGAGGATTCTGATTCCCCAACCCGGGGAAAGAGGATCTGGAGAGAATCTTGATTCCCTAACCCATCACTTTATCACTAGAAACTCCAACACCACCACCCTTAATTAAGGGCCTTAACACATTTATATGGTGATGCTATTAATACACTTATTTTTACTTCCCACATATTTCTTTTGTTAATTTTTGTCATTTGGTATTCTTTAATTCATTCGATCCGACGATTAGAAATTAAGAGAGATGTGTGAGAAATAAACATAGGTGTTTGAATAACTCGCTACCCAGAATAGTTCGCAAACTTTAACTAGAATATTACATCAAATCATTTTTTAATTCTCTTTTAGAAAAATAATTTTGGAATTTTAGAACCTTACATCGAAGAAATAAGGAACTTCATGTGCTTATAAGTAATTGGATTACTTCTCATATTGTCAATAAGTTTTATGGTGAAACCTCAACTTTCTTCATAGTATGAGAGCATGTTATCAGATGTGTGAAGCACGACGGCCACACGTACTCCATATCATCTGATATGTGTTGTTTACATGTTATACTTGAAAACTTGTTACACATGAGGGGGCGTGTTGAGCGTATGAATTTCACATCAGGAAAAGAATTGACGTTACAAGTGACTACTCTTCATATTATCAATTGATTTTATGCTGGAAGCTCAGCTTCTTCAACTAATACTAGGAATATTAAACTTCCTAAACCGGGTAACTGAAATGATGTTAGCTACGTCCCTCTTCCTCTGCACGTACTTGATTTAGTTCTTTCTTCATCATAGTATAATTGATATGGTCGGCGGATCAGACCATCAACCATATATCCATGCATCACAGCGCATTTTAATTTATTTATCGATAATTAATATACCAAATCAAACAAGGCATCAGAATGCATTATATTAAACACATTAAGTTTTTATTCATCAAACCATGCATCATATATGGTGCAGTTTTTTTACATAAAGTCACTTTGCAAACTCAGAAAAATAAAAATGCATCATACAAACCAAACAAAGAGCCAATCCAAAGTTTTCTCGCAGAACCATCGGATCAGACAATGACCTTGTGAGAGATGATGGCCAATACCAACCAAGCACACACTACTTGACAGTCAAAAGCCAATGGGCCAGGGCGCGAAGACTTTCCGTCACATCTTACATATATCTCCCGCCCTTCCCTTTATTCTTTATAAAACTTTATCTTAAGCTTCACATCACATCATATCATACAAATCATGCAAAGGACTAAGCATACTAGGGTAATATTCTTCTGTCATCCCTTTCACGTGTTACGTAATCATACTGTTATTTTATATTATAAATAATAACAGTTGAGTAACATAACACGAAAAACTATTTGACAAGAGCTTATTGTTCTAAATATGCTTGCCTTTGTATTGCTCTCTAGCGACGGAAGCTCCTGGCCTCGCGCACAGGTGCATCCACCTCATCTTCCCGGAGCTTCACAGCTGTGTAGGTACCTGCCCCAGCCAGAGCTCCAAGTGTAGGAGCCACCAGGTATATCCACAACTTGGTATAGTTTCCGGCAGCGACAGCAGGGCCGAGAGTACGCACCGGGTTCATTGAACCACCACTGGATGGCCTGCAAGCCAAAACACACCCATAATTTTCATTACTACATTCTGCTTGGAATCTTTTATCTTTTGAAACTTTGAGTGTAGGAGCTAAATGCTAAGATGATAACAAAAACAACACACACCACCCTCTTTTTTTCCTTTTAATTATGTGACGTTATGCCAAAATGAGGATGATGAATGAGTCATGAAACCCTTTTGATTGCCATGGGAACTACCAACTTGCCCACCCTCTAACCCAACAAAACAAACAGATGACAAGCTTAACTTCGTTTGTTTGTATAAGGGATGTGTATATAAGTCGGATGTGGTTTCCATTATTATTATGTAGTGACGAGTCCCTTTCGAAGTGTACATTATAATTGGAAAACCTAATAATTATATTAGGACAAAAAACTTAAGCATAAACAAGGGTTTCTTTTGTTTTCTTTTGCTTTTTATTCTATGGCTAGTCAACGATGGGAAACCGTTCTTGTCTCATAGGGTGCTAATTTAACGATATTCTGAAGCACAATTGAAATTACTCAAAATAACTTTGTACACAATACGATATTTTAAACCATGCTAATTTACGAAAAAGAAGATGTAATATGATGCAATTAGAAAAATACAATAATAAATTGATCTAACTCACGTATAACTTTTATCACGAAAAATAAGTAATTATTTGGACCATCATATTTTGTTTTAAAAACTTTAGACTATCATTACAATTTGATAAAATAAGAAAAAGTCACTTACCCACAATTATATTGAATTTCAAGAAAAAAATAAAGAAGAAATTAGAAGAAAAAAAAAACCTGCTTTTGCACAACAAAGGACCTTAGATATCAGACTTCAAATTTTGCCGGTAGTGAATCATATGCACACGTATAAATAGATCAACTTTAATCAACATTAATTTGATAATCATTTTGTTTTAATTTTGATATTTTGTTCTCTTAAGAAAAAAACTGAAAACTTATTTGATAATTGTTTTCAATTTTCACAAATTTTGGCTTGACGAAAACTGAAAAAAAATTACTAAATAAGATTTAAAATTTTCTTTTTAAATGAGAACATAAAATTAAAACTTAAATAGTTATCAAACGAGTCATAAATATTACTAAATCACAAAGCACTCCAATAGTAGATAATTGGATTAAGAAGGATAAGATAAACTCAGAGCGAGAGAGAGAGAGAGATTAAGTACTAACCCTGCAATAAGAATGTTTAGCATGACACAAGCCCCAACTGCTAAACCAGCCAACTCTCCCAACTGCATGTCACCAAATCCCAAGCGCATTAGAAAGACAGATTATATTTTGGAATTAGTCAATAAGAATATGTGATATATATGAACAATCAAATTTATTAATATATATGAGGTTGATATATTTACATACCGCTCGAGTGTCAGTTGCAACAGCAGTGACAACAAACAAGAGATTAAAAGTGATGATGAACTCAAGTCCAAAAGCCTGGCCAGTGCTCACAGTAGGCACCGTGACTCCGCCGGACATGTACGGATGGAAAACCCCTTTGAGTGCAAACGAGGCGCAAATGGAGCCCGAAACCTGAGCTGCGATGTAGGCAGGGACTTGAACCCATGGGAAGTGTCGCAGGGTGGCAAACGCAATGGTGAGAGATGGGTTTAGATGTGCACCAGAGATGTGGCCTGTGGAGAGAATCACAATCATCACACCAAGCCCTGCGCATGCTGCGTTTCCGATCAAGGTCTCCGCTCCGTTGTACTTTTGGTTCACGATTGGTCCAGCACTTGCTGCAAACATCAAGATGAAGGTTCCTACGAACTCAGCTCCTAGCTACATGTGATACATATTGTTAAACAAAACCAGTTATTATCCCACATCAGAAAATTTTGTTTTGTGTTAAGGTATATAACTAACGTTGCGAACTTCTCCACTCATGGTTAATTGGGTTTAGGCTGATTTCCCTAATTTTATCAGTTGGACGAGTTTTTAAATTCGTATTCGTATTCTAAAATGTATAATATAAAGGGTTTAATTAACATGCCTCTCTTATTAAAGGGTTTCCAACCCTGGACATAGCTCTTGTGTTAGAGAATAAAGTCCTACATCAGAAATTTCTCAATAAATTACAACTCATATTGAATAGTTTCATTTTTAATAAGATTGAGGTCTTTGATTATAAAACCCAACACATACTGAGTTGTACAAGTTAAGTTGGAACAATATCAGTATATATGATTAGTTATGGACCGTTGCTCGACCTGAAATCTCAACAACTTATTCATCACCAGATCCAGTTCGCCGCTGAGCTAACCCCAGTAGCTTTAGTGCATGCATATTTTATGTGTAACAAACAAAGCTTTTAACCAATGAGCATGTTCTAGCGGGAGGGCAGGGTTACTTTTTAACTTTCTCTGGCAATGCCCACCATCAAAAAAGGCCTTTTTCAAAAGTTGGAACCTTAGAAAAGTGCTCAAGGCACAATGAATGGATCCTGGCTAATAGATATACAATAAAACATAAAGCAAATGAAAGTGTTTGAGTAGCATTATCAATCGTGTTGAAAAGCCTAGACATGAATTCTTAAGTCATGGTTCTATTCAAGGTCTAAAATATCTATAATATCCCGATATGTCCATTGAAATTTCCGTGTTTTTGGACTACCGATATTTTTTTGGACTACCGATATTTCCGATATCATCGATATTTTAGACCTTGCTAAGTCACTCATGTATCTTACCATGCAATGTATAAAGTGTAAAATATTGTACTAATTCATTATATATAAATGATTATGGTGTGTTTAAACTTCTTTAATTAATTACTACATATTTTCTACGCTCACAATGTTTGCCAGCTCGCTATATAATCAACTTAAATCAGTTAAATTCATCATGCAATGCATTTCCTTCCAATTTTTTGTGATAAACTAATAGATAATTGACTAAATAAACATCCTGCAAAGTTTCAATAAAAATTTCCAAGTTTTTCTTACAATTTCCGTGGTTTTTATTCAATTTTTATCGATATCGATAATATCCCGATATTTCCATTTAAATTTTCGTGTTTTTGGACTACCGATATTTTCGATATCATCGATATTTTAGACCTTGGTTCTATTAGCATCATATGCATATTTTCGGGAAATAAAATTAGTTGATATTGTGATGATGACAACTGAGAACGACACATGTTATATATATATATATATATATAGGGGAAACTTGATATAGGTCCAATTTTTTGAGCCAATAGTAGGAATAGTCCAATTTATTAAAATAAGTCCAATTTTTTATATTTAATTATTTAATTATCAATAATTATCTGTTCAATAATAAGATTTATTATAAAAATCAAATTTCTTCCTAATTATCTCTTTGCTTATTTCTTTTTATTTAATTTTTTTGTTATTTCTCGTTCTTCCTTTTGCTTTAAACCTATTTATAGATTTTATTTTAATTTTTTTTAATCAACCTATATCACATGTTAATTATATTTATTTACCTATATGACAGATTTTTTATTTTATTTTTTATAATCAACCTGTCACAGATTAATGTGTCTTACTTGTAGGTATGTTATGTTTTTTCTACCTTTTAATTAGGTTTCATATCTCACGTATAGGTATAATATACATTCATATATTTGTTACTTGAGTTAGGGTAGAATGTTTTGCATATAAATTTATGTTAGTATATTAGTTTTTTTGTTATAAGATATTAATTATATTTTTTGGAGTTGGAAAATGCATAATATTAGAAGATTTTAATTGATTTTTAATATTTTTAGAAAATATAAAATGAGTATAAAAAAAAATAAAAACATATAATTAGATAACTGGACCCACTTCTAAAAACAGTCTACCTTTTTGGACCTGGATCTAAAAGCCATATATATATATATATATATGCAGTTTATGTTTTTGTTCTTTTGCTATTATTTAAATATTTTTTTGGTGGATAAATTAATTGCTTTAAAAATACAACCTTCCGGAAGAACCGTCCTGGAATTTTTTTTATTATTATTATTTAATTAGAATAAGGCGGTTGGAGGCAGATAGACTTGGGTTGTCTTGCTATATTTGCTATACTTTTATGATATAATGCAAACACTTGCATGACGTTATATGTATATTCATAAGTATGTGTGTATATATATAGCTTATAGGACGGTTTAATAAAATACATAGAGTAGGTGAAAGAATGTCATACATGTACTCAGTACCTTTAGCGGTCAAATGCAAACCAATCGTTTTTTGCTTTTATAATAGACTTCGGACAAAACAACCAGTCGTTTTTTCCCTTTTAAAGTAGAATACGGACAAAACATCTTCGACCGAGCATGTGTGTATTATTACAGAGTTATACAAAGGATTATCTTTTTCAACAAAATAATATATTTCAGCTACCCATCAAAATAAATACGTCATTGTTGAAGCACCAGCAATAATGCAGAAAAATAATATTCAAAATAGTTTCTTTCAATATGAGGTTAATTTTGTCAAGTTTTAAACACCAATGGAGGTGACATAAATAAATAAGATAAGTCATATCATTTGTTATTTGTTGTTCGAATTGAGAATTTAATTTAATTTTCAATTCGAACAACAAATGATATGACAACCCAAGTCTATCAGCCACCAACTTCCTTATTCTAATTAAGTTTCTGTCAACCAAACAAAGGTTGACAGAAACTTAATTAAATGAATTATCCCATTCAACAGGGGTTTAATTTTAGGAAAAGTAATGAAAAATGCTTGATAATTTTGAATTTTAATCAAAATGACAAAAATGTGTTGTAAGTGAATAATATCATGAGTGACTTTTTAGAGTAAAAATATTTTTTTCGCTAAAAGTGAACAATACTGGAAGTGTTTCGTTAAAACTCTATTTAATTTTTAATTATGTAAAATGCAGCAGTTAAATGCGAGACTCTCCCTAACAAATTCGTTTTATTTATACGGATGTGGCCCCTGGTGTCTATTTGACAATTTCACATTTTTGTATATACAAATATCAAGAATGATTTCACTCTTAATCTTATTAAAATTCGAGCCTACAACTCATTATCTCTATATATAAAAAAAAATGTTATTAGCATTCCAAAAATCTTATTGTACACTCTTCACAAGTGTATTTTTCTTTCTAATTATAGAAAGTTTGGAGTGCCAAATGAGATTTTTTGAGTACTAATAACAATTTCCAAAAAAAAAAATTGAGTTTCCGATGTTTGCTGAATACCAATTCCATGATTTACAGAGATCAAAGCTACATCACTCATTTTGTCTGTGCTTTTTGTGCGGTATTTACATTGATTGATACGTATTAAGTTTATCGCAAAAAAGTTAAAGATGTTAGTTTATTAATATATATCAATCAATGATAGAGGTCACATAGATATACAAAATGAGTGTAAAAAAATTTGAAATCTGATTTATATGTGAAACAAAGAAAGTAGAAGAAGGAAATTGAAGCGAGAGCAAATATTGGTAGGCCAAAAATTATACCTAAAATATTTTATAACTATAAAATGTTACGTTATTAAACGGTTATTTATACATTTGAATAAGAACCTGTATAAAGATGATTTGTGGTATTTGCTGGTCTATACATTTGAAACCGAATCTCTCCTTTATTGGCTGTCCTTGTCACTCTAAGCTAAAGCTAAAATCTAAAAGCTTAACTAGCATTATCAATGTTGGTATGCACATAATGACTAAGCATAAACAGATCATTAAGCAATAAAAATCATCTCCTGATAATACCTCCGATTCGACATGATTGAGATTGAGTTTAATCTAGTTCTCCAAATGAGACTTGTAAGTCATCATATGTACGACTATTATCCAATTTAACAAGTACAATTCCGTCATTGATAAGTTTATCGAACAAAAAACAGTACATAGAAATCTATTTCAATTGCTCTTGTTCTGTCCTAGACACCAAACGATGCTAAACATCGACTAACCACACAATCATATGACAGCCTCAAATATGTGCATAGTAATATATTGTGGGTTTGCTTATGTAATGCATTACCTTGCGGCTGAGGGAGACAGTTGGAGTAGGGAACTCGTTGAAGCAGGTGGGAGATTGACCCCACGTCGGAGCTATCACAGGTAAGCACTTGGTTCGCGCCATTGACTTACGCTCATACGACAGCGAATCCACTCTCGGCTCTGAAAACAGGGGCAGTGGCGTTCCCGGCGTCGCCGGCGCCGACGCCGATGGCGTCACTGGCTCAGATTCCGCCATTTGTAGCAACCAAAACCAAGGTAAAGAAGGAAGGATAAAATACAATAGATTTTTTTTTTTTTGGGGTTTTTGAGAATTGGGTTCTGGGAATGAGAAGCTCGGAGTTACATAATTTGAAGATTTTTATAATTTTTTTTCTACACGAGAATTTTGATAGTCGCCAGAGTGGGGGACGACAATATGGCTATGGATAGTACATACTGAAAATAAGATTTACCTAATTTTTTTTTTTTGGGTTGAGAATTTGGTTTCGGAAGGATAAAAAGTTACATAATTTGAAGGTTTTTTATAATTTTTTTGCTAAGGGATGGAGGAAACGAAGAAATCCAGTGTACCCACTAAAAGGATAGCTCTAGTTTTTCATACAAAAAGCAATCAAAGTTAAATTTTTTTGGGTTTTTTGAGAAATGGGTTTTGTGGGATTGGATTGAAAAGTCTGGATTACATACTGGGAATGATTTTTTTGAGGTTTTTTTAAGGAAGAAGGATGAAAACGGAAGAATCCAGGTTCAAAACCAGAGCAACAAAACAGCAGAAAAGTACCGACGATTTGAAAAGGACTGACTGAAATTGTAACCGAAGTGTTTTTTGGGTCAAAAGGAGGAGGAGGAGGATTGGATTGCACAATAACAGAGGTGGACTACAGAAAGAAAAGAGATATATAACTCAAGAGGCAGTCAGGCTTAAATGCATAGGCGTGTGTTTATATATAGAAAATCGAGACAGTACAAACTCCAACCTCTCTCTCTCTCTCTCTCTCTCTGCATTATTTTAACAAGGAGAAAGTCAATGGCTGCCATTGGGGCATTGCATTTAACTGTTTTCATACACTTTTTCGCACTATGCAATGAGTCACTGCCAGTGGCGTCCCGTAATGCTCGCAAAAACCACTGCCTAATCCACCGCGGTGTAACGTGTCCGTGTAATCGTGTATCACCCAGCTTTTGGTTTGATAATGAAATTATTTATGCACGAGCAAATTGTAGCAATGATCCTTTAATTTTAATTTAATTGGAGTAATGGTTCTTTAATTTTATTTTCATGATCATTGGTCATCCAACTCGTCAAAATGTGTAACTATGATCCTTTTCGTTAACACCGTCAATGATTCTATTAAAATCAGTCACGTGCAGGACACATGAGACTGATTGTAGGGGCAATTAAGGAAACATATTATTTCCCTTGGGTTGAAGTCGATCGAACGCAGCAAAGGGAGTTGGATAGGATTTTGCGAGGAGGGTTATTTGAGTTGTTTGAGTGTTCAATCCCTCCAAAACTGATAATACTCAGTGCGCTCGGGTTTGCAATCGGAAATTTGGGTGTTTTAAGTTCGATTTCAGGGTTAGTTTAGCAAAGGACGATGGAGTTGTCGGATGTCATGAGATTGCCAACGATGGAATTACATTCTTCCTCATACTTCTTGCTCATCTTGTCTCCTTGGTACTACTGTAACACATCCATGCTTTTCCTCCATGCCTTTTCCTCATTGGCAGTGCCTTCCAAATTATTCATGTTGCTCTCGGGTTCAGTGAACTGCCATTACTACGAAACCATTTATTAGTGTCGCTATAATAACCGACAAGAAACGTATATTACTGTCGGATATTAAGCAAAATCCGATAGAAAATGGTTGCAGTGGCAGATATAATAAGCAACAGAATTGCCAACGTCAGGAAATGAATTTTCTGTCGGTTAAGGCTCTAAAACCGACGGAACTTGTGTCGGATATAACCGACATGGAATATATTAATAATGAATAAATAAGAGCATTCTCTATCGGATAAAACCGACAAGGCACAATTAGCGCTTTTAAAAAAAAATTGAGAAAAATATGCACATGAATTACGAAACAGAAAACATTCTAACCATGAAACAAACTTAAATTTAAATTGACAAATCCATTCTTCATCCATTAAAAAAAAATTAAATTTACTTGAATACATTGAATTTACTTGAATGTTTACACCAGGCCAAACAAATTCTGAAAAATAAAGTAAAAGAAACAATAAACATTTGTTGACAACTTCATCTTCCTCAAAAGACTTGCACCTCACAAACAACTTCATCTTTCTCAACTTCGTCACAATTATTCAGGGTAGCATGCATACAAACAAAAAAAATACATGAGTACAATGGAGGCTATCAGATATATGGATGCAGAGACCATGCTCATTCTGGGTTGAGCATTTATACCTGTATTTTCGAGATTTGTGGACATCGTGGTTGCCGCTGCTCATTTTTCTTGCGGATCAAAAGTCTGACGTTGTTACCGTTCCTTGTGTTCGCCATCATCTCCGGTCGTCGTCTACAACACAAGCTAATGGACTAGGTGTTGGAAGTATGCCCACAAAGCCACTCATTTGATGTAATAGCTTTTGGAATACTTATTGTGTTAAACTATTATATTGTTTAATGAAGGGCAAAGCTTATTGTTAATCATTATTTATTGGATTATATGTTTAAGCAATAAGGGAATCCAAGGTTAGTATGTGTTATGTTAACTCAAGCGTGAGTATGACTAGTCTCAAGTCATTTAGTGTTGGACACCGAGACAAACACATAGGTGCTCGAAAGGTAATCGAGTACACTGAACAACGATCAAAAGAGAGTTCGAACATACATGTCATGTAAGAACTCGTAAGTTGCAATATGCAAAATAGTCCTTTGACCTGAGGCATCATAGATGTCTAATGGTTAGGTCCTTGATCTTTGATCATGTCAAAGGCATTCCATCGAGAGTGTCCACGGCATTGTTGGGGTCAAGCTATCTAGTCATGTAGGCATATGAATGCACAACAAGGGATCTCTAACCTTCCAAGGTGGAAGGAGAATACTCTGAGATATGATTCAGGAGTCTTTGGCCAAAGCATACGAATATGACTTAGGAAATATGTTTCAAGTCATATTCAAATGAATCATATAGAGAAGTATCACATTGGATAGTAGACATGAAATAAACTATCACTTAAACAATGTGATCAAGAGTATTGTATTAGAGAAGGACCGTATTGCATTGTAATTGTAACTGGATAGGTTCTCCAACCACTTCTACTTAGCTTGGGTAGCCATGACATACTGCTAGGTGTCACTCATGGTTTGTGGAAGCCCTGAGGATTAGCTAACACTAATCTTCATCAAAGGGAGAATTGAAATGTAGTTTCAATTCGCAATCGATCGTTAAGAGTAACAATCGCCCACTGCCTCGCTAATTGGAACCTAATGGATCGTACACCGAGTAAGGATGAAAGTGAAGAAACATAAATGAGATGGATAAGCAATTAAATAGTTTAATTGAGAATGGTCAAGATTAATTAATTAGTTAATTAATCTTACGAAAGGTTCGTATCGGGCTTTTAAGTTGGTTTTGGGTTTCGGGGCCCAAAAGGGTTTTTGGTCCAAAAGGCCCATTGAGTTTAGGTTGTGTGACAACTAAAACTAAATGGAAATTAACCCAAAAACAAAGCCAAAACCGGCCTAGGGTGAGTGGTGCCCAACTTGGGTTAATTACAAGTGTGCCACTCACATGTGAGGTGGTATAAAGGCAACTTTATAGCCATAACCTCATTAGGGTTTTCTTGAGGCAAAGAAGAGAAAAATTTTCTCTCCTTTTCTCATAGAGAGGCCGGCCTTTAGAGAGAGTTTTCACTAGCATCAAAATCTCTCTAAGTCATCCATCTTCTCTTCACACTACATCCTTGGTGTGGAGACTTAGAGGTACCAAATCTTTGGTACTTTTGGAGATCCTTTTCCTTACATCTTCAAGGAGCAAAAGGAGCAATCAAAAGGAAGAAAATCACAAGGAAGATTCAAGGAGCTAGGAGGTGACTTGAAGGCCCTCCACTTGGGTGAATCCCTTGTGTAAACAAGGATGAGCTTCAAGGGTAATGAATCTCAAAAACCCTCCTTCTCTTTAATATTGTTGAAGAGTCTCTTGGTTCACCATTCACTAGGCTTTGAAAGTCATGGGTTTTAGAATTGTTTTTGAATGCATGCCTACTTTAAAGTGTTATTAGTTTGCATATGTGTTCAAATGTTCTCACATGTTCTTAGCTAGGACAAAATTTTTCCTTCACTAGGCTCGGATTTCACTATTGCATTTGTGCTGGAATTAAGAAATTAATGAGGAAAAGAAATCAATGCATTTTACCTTTGTGCGTCGGCAAACCGAGACGACTGAAATAGGTGAGCTGGGCTAGGCTCTGCGAAGAAATGAAGGCAGATATGTGTTCAGATTTGCAGGTTTCAAAATATGGAGCTGCAATACGAAACCAGAGAAAACTGATGGACTCTTTTGGCTTGGACAGATTGGTTTGACAGAAAAGAGAGAAGCTTTGGTTTTGATTGCAGGCGGGTAAGGTATTTCTGAAACCAAGAGGAATGGAAGAAATTGCAGGAGAAAGTGGAGAGAGATGGGGTAAACGGCGCATGAGTAATGGCAGCGATGAGAAAAGGGAAGCTGATAACTCAGTTTATATACTAACTTGCTAGGGTTTCTCTCACACGAGAATCTGAATGAACAACAAATTGAAAAAAATTTGGCGTAAAAATAATAAAATAGTCAATTTATGTCGGTTATAACCACCAGAATACTAAAATAATAACCGTCAGAAACTAAAATAATAAAATAGTCAATTTCTGTCAGTTATAACCGCCACCATTAACTTAAAAACCGTTAGAATCTGTTAAAAATATTTAAAAATAATAATAATTCAAAAATACTGGCCGTTATAATAATTTTATGGCAGTTGCATCTGACACTAAATATCCGCCAGGAATTTATGTCAGATATAACCGACAGGATTTCATTGTTATCCGACACTAACTGAATGATGTGTCGGATATCTTTTATCCGACATAATGGCTTATTAAACCACCACCATCATTCGACACCTAAAGCTAATATTGTAGTAGTGTGTCTTCTCCTCCATGCGTTCTCCTCTGTACCAGTGCAGTAAAGCATTCTCCCTTCTACTCTATACTAGTGCAGTAAAGCTCTTCCACACCACATCGTCCATAACCGCTTCGAAACTAAGTTTCTACAGTTGTTTTCCTTCATTAAAAGACGATTACTGCAATACATGGTGGGAATATGAGAATTGGGCGTGGAGGAAGTTTCAATTGGGGATGGGTATCGACTTCAACCTGGAAAATAATATGTTTCCTTAATTGCCCCTACAATCAGTCTCATGTGTCATGCACATGGCTGAATTTAATGGATTTACTCACGGTGTTAAGGAAAATGACCATAGCTGCACATTTTGACGAATTGAGGGACCATTGCTCCAATTGAATTAAAGTTGAGGGACCATTGCTACAATTTCTTCTTCCCCCATATTCTTCTTTGTCTGCAAATCTTTATTCATTTCTCATGTGGGATTAGAAGAGACGCTCGACCAATTGACAAATTCTGCTCCTTCCTTCTTACACCACTCCCTCTTCTCACTTTCCGTCTTCCTTGAGCTTGGTCTTAATAACCTTGAGCTTGTCTCATATTTGGGCTTCATGCCCCTAATCCGGTGTTTTTCGCGTGTTTTTACTGCTTTTTGTATGTTATTTTTTCTTCCTCCCCCTCTTTAGCCGTGATATTCCATCTCCACCCCATCATGTGCTCGGATCTACGGTCACCAATCCGAAATTGGATATCAGACCCATTTCCCTCCCTCACTTCCCTTCCCCCAACTAGTGTGCCGGATCCCCATCGAGGCCAAGTGTTCTGTGGCCTCCGTCAAAGTAAGGGTATTCTACATACCCCTCAGCCTCACTTTCTATTCATATGGTACCTTGTTTGTATATATTTGCAGGGGTTCGTGAAGGAGATTTAAATTTGATGCTACTTTCTTGGTTCGGAGTTTGGCTTCCTTCGAGGATGTGACTACGGCGACAGTGGCAATTTAGTTTATGCTACTTCATATTAGGGTTTTTTGTAGTTTATTTTTTTGCCTACGGGTCTAAGTTTATGTGGGCCTCCCGTTGTATCTTGGTTACAGCTCTCATTTTGCTTGGGCATTTTACTTTACCTACTGTTGTTTATAGGAGACTTTTTAGTCTCTCTTTCTTGTACTAGTTTTTTAATTGAAGCAATTTTGTTTGACAAAATAAAAAAACTGTATGCCCTAAAGTAACCTCAATATCAACAAGTACTGGACTAAAAAGTTGGAATCGTAGTTTTCCATGACAATTCCCTAACCGGTGCTCCAAGGTCTAACGGTAAGAGTGTCCTTTGTTCGTTGACATGTTTAGCACTTGATATAAATTTCAATTTTCGTTTATCAGTGCAACATATTATTCTTGTGTGAGGATGTGTAAGAAATTTCTCACGTCAAAGTTTATAAAGAGTCGACAGAAAGGGGAGGTTGTGGGGGAAGGGAGCGGGATGCGAAGAAACCTCCCCTATTTAATATTTTATGTGCTTATAAAGAGTTAAGCTTGAACAAATGTTGAAAACTTCAACTTTCTTCACCTTAATTCAAATGTAAAACAAAGTATAGACTTAAAAGTCAACAATAAAATGTTTACAATACTTACCTTTATTTTCTAATTTATATATATTCATATATTAGATAAAGATTTTATTAATACTTTTTAAGTATTGTAGTCAATCACCGATTTTATGTATTTGGTACGTGGGACGAGACGGGACGGAACTCCTCGAGGCATTCCGTCTCGCGTTTGGTACGCCAAAAAACCATGGAACGGGTTGTCCCATGGGACGAAATTTGGCTGATTTTTCGTTCCATCTCTCCCCCCTGGAACGACCCGTTCCACATCTGTAGAACACAAATTTATAACATTTTAAGACAAAATTTCCCCTTATTTTTTTCAATATTTACATCATCCGTTCCGTCCTGTCCCGGGCCCGTCCCGTCCAATCCCGTCCCGTCCAATCCCGTCCCGTCTGCGTACCAAACGGTAACTAAAAGACCGGCTGCCGTGTGAATCGTGATCACAGGAAAGATGGCTAATATAACGTATGAGCCACATTTCGTGCGCGCTTTAACTCATTGACTCTGAATCTCGGATGTCGATTGCAATTTTGCAATTGGAGAGGAGGCATCTTTCATGACTCGAGCATAACCTACATGTGACCGAAGCTGTGAACTGTTAAGACTTTCATTTTTGGTCCGGTATAATAATCCCACCACCCACCCAATCATGTATTAAAAAATACCCTTCTTTCAATTTCCGATGCATTATTCAACAAAAAACAAAATTTGCATTATTCAACAAAAACCAATTAATCACTGTATGTCCTTACCTCATCATGTTATGGAAGGGTGAACATTTTAGTGAGTTTATCGACCAATCCGACTATTATAACTAATATTAGTTGGGTTTTATTGGGTCGTAAACTTTAAAATTTTAGTTTCGGGTAATAACCCAACTACTCGTTAATAGGTGAGTAAGGGTGGGTTGGACTGAAGTATTATCAACACTATTGAAAATGAGGATCACCTAAATATCAACAATCTTAAACATACATGTCTATTAGATAACATATAGCAAAAATCTGAATATTAAGTAAGAAATAGTGATTCTACAACACTAAATTCACACGATTTAAGCCTAATACGACATGTGTTTTGGATTGTTTGCCACTCCTACTCACATTAGCGAAAAAAAGAAAGTTTAATCCCGAACTTGCCCAATTAGGGGTACAAGCTGGATTGGAAATTCTAATCCGAACCGAAAATTTCCGTTATGAGTCCAAACAATTCCGATTACAAAAATTTCTAAAAAATTTAGATGCAATTGGAATGTACCTATCCCATCCAAAATTTCTCAAACTTAGTACTACAATTTTCTATTTTGTTTTATCCAATATGATTTTATGTCATACACACACATATCGGCCTACAAATATTGCAAAATTAAAAAAAAAAGTATTGAATGGTTGTTACATAAAAGTTTGAAAATTTTCAAATCTTGCAAAATGAACTAGATCTGAATTATGTTCCAAAATTTTGAGATAAAACCAATTCCGATAAATTCCGATAATCTAAAATTCCGAAATCAAAACTAATATTTGATTATGAAAGATTTTTGAATTAGCATTGGAATGCTTGTTTCTAATCCAGTCAGACTAAAAATCACCCTTACGCCCAACACCACCCGCTTAAGAATGGTTTGGGTAGGTTGGTTAATTTACTCATTTTCTTAAGTGGAAATGGATTTCAACAATGTCAACTCAAGTTTATTGGATTGGACAACATATTAAAGTCCAACCTGACCAATCCACCCGATGTCCACCGCTATCTCCCTATCCCTCTCCCTCTCCCTCTCGCTCATTTTTTCTTTTATTTATTTTTGAGTAAATTGTAGCAATGGTCTCTCAATTTTAACCCAATTAGAGAAATGGTCCCTTAACTAAAAATCCATTATCATTGGCCCCTTAACTCACCAAAACGTCCAGCTATGGTCATTTTCATTGACTTTGTTAGAACTTCCGTCAAAATGAATCACGTGCCATGCACGCGAGGCTAAATCAAGGGGCAAATATAGAAAGTCAAGTAAGAATTTTTTTATTAATGGCCCCTTAACTTTAATCGAACTGGAGAAATGATCCCTTAACTTTAACCGAATTAGAACAATGGCCTCTCAACTTTAACCCAATTGTAGCAACAGTCCTTCTAACATAACTAATTTTAATATAATTATGACGAAGTTGACGAAAATGACCATAGCTACACGTTTTGATGAGTTAAGCGACCAATGGTAATGGATTTTTAGTTGAGGGACCATTGCTCCAATTTGATTAAAATTGAGGGACCATTGCTACAATTTACTCTTTATTATTTTATTATTATTTTTTGTGTAAACTGATGTATTATTCAATATCAGTCACATAAAAAAGTCTCAGAGTTTAATGACTTATATATGACTCTAGGTACTATAGGTTTGAATCTGCAGCCTACCAACGTGATACATTCCTTCTTTAATTGGTTCAAGTGGAGCAGAGGTGTAGGTATCGAATTTTCAATGCACTTAAGCAGTGTTTAGGGCTGAATTTGGAATTTATGTTTGATAGCAAGTGGAATGTAATGGAAAATCATGGCAATCCTACAAAGGGATGTAATCATGCAGACCAATATTGGTAATTGGTAGGCTCACAACTTTTTACCAAAACTATTTCACAACTTCAAAGTTCTGTTCACGCATGTATCGTAATTTTTATTATACATTTTGAGCCTGGTATCAGAAGAAGTCTCGACCAAACACCTAATTAACTAGTCAAAATTTTAATTCATTTCAAATTACCAATCTTTACCAATACTTAAAAGTTAGGACAGCTCTGTATTATCATAAGCTAAGTGGTTGTCTCCTAATTTTAAAAACAATATGGCCACCATGCGTGGTGATGAGTGACTGATATCTATC
Source organism: Cotoneaster glaucophyllus (assembly GCA_036320875.1). NCBI lineage: Eukaryota > Viridiplantae > Streptophyta > Magnoliopsida > Rosales > Rosaceae > Cotoneaster > Cotoneaster glaucophyllus. The sequence goes on along the minus strand of CM070065.1, from coordinate 20,391,554 downwards.
ATACATTCCAAACCAGTGCATCATGTTAATTAATAATTATCTCTCACACTTCAGACAGATTATTTTTTATTTTTTTTGAACAAACAGACAGATTAATTAACTCTCAAATAATCATAACTATTTTCAAGTCCGATTTCTAATTAACTATACATACATTTTTTTTTTTTTGAAGAGTACGCTATTCAATCGTGGATTAGATATATAAATGAATTAACAATATACATTAATTATTATATCTTACTACATAATGCATTATATCATAGTGCATTATATGGGGCAGAAAGATTACTATAATCATGAAGAATTATTATGTGGAATAATAACTAATTGTCACTACTTAATTAAATGATTAACATGATGGGATATACCTCGACGACACTTTTTGCTCACAGAATCCTATTTCCTATGAAGATTCCTCTACCGGGCTATATATTATTGTACTTTAATTCAGAATTTTTTATTTTTAGGAAGCATAACCAGAGAATAATCAGAGAATACTTGTTTACTAAGTTCCTAATCTCTTCTCTTGATCAATTATGGCGAAAGCTAACTTGTTACTTGGTTGCATCAAACAAGTGTGTGTGTGTCTCTCTCTCTCTCTCTCTCTCTCTCTCTATATATATATATATATATATATATCTCCCCACTGTCTGCATGCATGTGTATAATGTGAACTTGTGCCCTAATTTTGATTCTATATCCATTCCTCTTGTTTGGTTACTCATTGAACCCATTTGAGTTGTGTTTTACAAATTGCACTTTAATTTAATTTTTGTTAGATAACCATTAATTCGTCCTAAAATTCAAGTGGTTGAGGAAACGATTAATAATATATATATCAATTTTATACATTTCTTCATGTGCAAACTCTCATTTTATGCGTGGAGTGCAAACTCGTTTACATATGCATGGAGAGTCAACTTTACATTGCACCCTTGATCAACAACTAAGTGAGAAACAAGAATTAAAATGAAGATCTTTCATTATTTATAAGACATTCACTCTTTTACCGATTGCATTGCAATGAGTAAACTTTCAGTTTAATAGTGGTGTTATCTTTCTAACTTTTCATCTCTTAGATTCAGTTAAAGGTCTTGGATAAGTGATCAAACAGCTCTTAGACTTTAGACAAGAAAAAACATAGTGGAGAACCTTTAGATACTGAAGTGTCACAAATTCTAACTCTTCCTTTCCTGTTCCTCATTGTACCCCCAGAAACCATACTTGGAGCTGCAGGTAGATATTTTGGTTTTTGCTAGGCAGGTAGATATTTTGTTCGAGTCCCACAATTCATAGTTTCTACCAAATAATGAAAAGGAAACATGCAAAATCCCACTCCCACTTCTCCAAAACCAAAAGTGAAATGACCCTATTGGTCAATATAGTGACCGATATGATGGTTCATATTGATCGAGATTTTAATACTAAAAGAGGACATTCATTATTTTCATTCACTTGAACTTGTTTGAGCCTATGCTATAAGGCAGTTGCCGCAATTCCATGTCCCATATTCCCATGAAATCACTTTGGCTTTGTTGGATTGGCATAATTATGCATATATAATGAGAGGGTACCATATGGAATTTTTTTAGTACTAATTGTTTGATGTGGAGAGAAATTCGCACAATTAGTTAATAAGAAAAAAATCTCTATATGACCAACTACCACAAGCCACATAGATAGTAGATGCGATAGACCTAAAACGAGTACAAACTAAAATACCAAGATCACATCAACGTGCTGAAATGAGACATCACAAACTCGCTAAGCATAATCATAACATCACAAAACATTATAAAGTGAGGAAGTTTTAGTGGTAGGGGTTTGACTATATTATACTGATGAAGGTAAAGTTTTAATAATTCATGTTGTGTTGAGAAGAAGATACTCAAAATGATTCTCAACATTTTGGGAAGGAAGGTCCATGCATCCTTCTCTCTCTCTCTCTCTCTCTCTCTCTCTCTCTCTCTCTCTCTTTTTGTTTGCCTTTTTCCATATTTTATCTGCTTTCTTTTCAATGAAAGTGGACTTAATCAAATATATGATGAAGCAAAGCAACACCAACAGTTCTCACCAGAAGTTTTTGCATTGTGCACGCAGAGTCAATCGAGTCTCTTTCCCTTACCAGTCAGTCGCTATATATGTCTGAAGTTTTTGAAAGGTATCATATTTGATGGGACAAACAAATTTCGTTCCACCTCCATCTCTTGGAACGACTTGTTCTATATCTGTGGGACACAAAATTATAAAATTTTAAGACAAAAATACCCCTCATCTTTTTCAATATTTACACCATCAAATCACAAAACAAACCCTAAAATTTCATCATCTTCTTTCCATCTTCTCTGCCGCTGCCTTTTTTCTCCCAGGTCTCTCGCAACCTTCCTCCTCATCCTCTCCCGTAGCCTCTCTTTTCTCTTCCCCACGGAGTGGAACTCAAAGCTCTGCATCTCCAGGTTCGATCTCTGCATCCAATTCCGATCTCATTTTTTTTTTCACAATATTTTCTGATTCAATTGAAACCATGAGGTAGACTATGTGTTCAAGGTGGTATAGGAGACTCTGCGGTGGGCAAGTTTCAGATTCTGGCCAGGTATTATCGAAACGAGTTTAGCTTGGACTCCATGGCCACCATCGGTGTCAAGTTTGAGACTCGGACCCTCCTCATCGAGCACAAGAACGGTCTCTCTTTCTCCCTCTCTCTCTCTTCAGCTGTAGCATACAACCCTTTTCTTTCAATCTGCTACTTGGGTTCTGTGGATTGATAGATTGCAGCGATTCCATTAAACTTTATGCTTTTTTACTTTTTCCTGTTTTAGTGAAAGTTCTGAGTTGCTTTTTTGGTGAGCTATATGCATAGATTGCATTACATCCGATGAAGTTTTTTTTTTTTTTTTTTTTTTTCCTCTCTCCTTCTTTCTGAGTTGATTTCTTCAAGTAAAATTTTAATGATGGTAACTGAATTACTTCTCTGTATGCTACATTAGATAATCACAGTGAGAAAAATATGTACAGAAAGTTTGGGTAAGATTAGTAGGTTTCTATTTATCTGAGAGTTATAGATCCATGTTTTTGAACCTGATAGTGTACGTACTTAATATGTTGTGATATTGATTTGGATATCCACTCGAATGATTAGAAATGTTAAATACCGAGAATTAAGTTAGTTATCGGTTTGCATACATTTGATGGCTTTGCATATTGTGCAATATACATGTATCTTACAATATACATTTGATGGCTTTGCTATTCATCTAACGAGTCTCTGTTTCGGCTATATTCTCAATTTTTCTCTTCGTTTCCATTGTTCTCACAAATCTCTCTTCCATTGTTCTCGAACTCGTCGTTTCTCGCTCTCAATTTTTGGTGCCTCACGGATTCCGTCTGGCTCCGCAGCGGTTAAACCATAGAAATCATCATTCATGACACATCCCGACTCGCTATATTCACTAGGACTCTGAATCGAGTTGTGCTGGCCGACACCTGGAAGGTGACGAAGCCATAAAGTGTAGTGATGTGGAAAATGTGAAAGTGCCTAAATATAAGAGTGCGTTGTGAACGGGGATGAATCCATTTCACACGTGATGTCAGAGTATAAGTAAAGTACAATAAGATGGAATAAGGATTATACCCTCAAAGGTAGCCACCTATACTGAGATTTGCCAAGAATCCTCGTTGATACAACCGTTCAGCAGCTAAAACCTAGAGGGGCGAAAAATAAGGATGAGTGGGCCTGAAAATAAAGTTTTAATAAAAACCTTTTGAAAACGTTATAACCCCTCGCCGTAAAACTTGTATAGTTTCCCAAAAATCATACTACGTAAATATGAAAAACCAATGCATAAAAGCAGTGACAACAAAAGCATGCCATGTCATAATATCTCAGCAAAAATAAATGTAAGTCAGGTGTGAATAATCAACTAACGTGCCAGTCGGAGTCATCTAATGTGACCTGTACGACTGGACCTATTGCTCATCAATTTATGTTAGCACACGAGTCAGAGTCACCTAATGTGACATGTACGACAGGGTTGGGTGTAAATATGTACTCTCTAGTGCTACGATCACGTGAAGGCTAGCGATAAATCGCGGGTCATCTACGAGTCGGAGTCACCTAATGTGACATGTACGACAGGGTTGGCACCAAACTTGGATCCAAGGCGAGAGTACGGTGTGGGAGGTGAACATCACATGAAGAACTGGCTCTGGCCGGGGGCGGGAACACTAACACCGGGGTGCAGCAACGATGAGCACTAAATGAATATATGCATGCCAATATGATTCAACAATTCCAATCACAAAGTAAACTCACCTGAACTTACCTGTGCATCCCATATGATCGTTTGACATTTCACAATTTCATAACAATGTAACATTTTAAATATAACATTATTTAATCATGGCATGATTTGCATAACTCAGTTCAAAGCATTTGTGGAAACTATAAAGTTTATATATATATATATATATATATATATATATATATACACACACACATATATATAAACATACTATAAAAAGTAAAAAGACCCACTCACCTGCGCTCCACACTAGAACTCCCTAGCACGAATATCGAGGCACCACGAACGATCTTTGCCTAGAACAAATATTCAATCACGTCTCAGAATTCTTATCGAGAGAATATGTAACTTACATAAAACACATCCCCAAGGATGTTCTAGAATGATTTGAGACCCATTGACCCAAAGTCAACCGTCGGTCAAAGATCAAAGGTAGGGTGCACAACCCTACGTAACTCGATCTGGAAGATGTGCATCTCAAATTTTTGATCTGTAACTTCCAAATATCCACATTATTCTTCTAGAATATCATACTAAAGTTTCATTACGATCCAACGGTTGAATCTCCGCCAAATGCAAATTCAAGTGGAGGTCAACACTTTATTCTATGAACTAACAAATATAATTTAAGAAGATCCGTATGTCAGATTCCCAATCCGTAAGTTTCTATAGTCCTCAAATATTACATACTACAACGTATTAATGTTTGGTGACGATCCAACGGTTGGATCATCGATTGCTATAATATTCAATTGGCGGACCCTAACGAAATTATACTCAAACAATGGAATTCCATCAATCATATGTCAAATATGGAATCAGGGCATCCAAATCAGCCTAGGACGGGCATGTGGGATCTCGGCCCATGCGCCGCCGCCACGCGATGGTTTACGGTGACCGGAACCTCACTTTTTCAACTAACTCCAAATTCTACCAAAATTTACAGGAAGATAGAGCTCAAGAAGTGGAACAAGTTTTATACCTGGTATGAAGTCCAAAAATGGACAGAAGATGGTCAATTTTGCCGATAAAGCCAACAGTTGCCTAAAGCTTCCCGGCGTCGATTCGTTGCCTACGGTGGTTCAACGGGGTCAAGGCCAGTCATGATTTATTCCTGGGATGATGTGCTACGAAACCCAAGTGGTGGTGTCGGCCATCGCTTTGCCGATTCACCGAAAAATGAAAAGGGTGGCCGAAGCACCATTGGTTTTCATCGGGTTTTGTGGCCTCGCACCGCCACATAAAGACGTTAATCAAGGTGGTTCTTGGTTGGGTTTTGTAGAGGGGTGTGAGAGCTTCAAGAGGGTGGTGGTGGCGTTGAAAAATTCTATCGGAGTTGGCCGGAATCGGTGACGGAAAATGGGAGATCGCGAAGATGGGTAGACGGGAAGATGAGGGGTACACTCTCTCTCTTCCCCTGATTGGCTCTCTCTCTCCCACTATTTTCTGTTTGTTCCCCTTAAACTTGTACCTGATTGGGCCGGTCTTCCTCCTTTGATTGATTACTGTTCCCACGTGGTGGGAGTTTTAATTAATTTAAAATCTAAAATTTGAGTATACAAATTTCAAACGTCTGTAACTATATCGTTCTAATCTGGACTCGCAAACGGCTTTCGTCTACTCGTTCGTAGCTTCAAGATCTATTCGGAAACATTAATTGTGACTTCAAATGGTCAACGAAAGTCAAACATACTCACCTCTAAGGGCATTTTCGTAAAATCACTATTTAAAAATTTATAAATCATAAAATTAGGGACGGGTCGTCACAATTCATCAGGCCTGTATTTCGAATGCATCTTCTCAGTTTTTGTCTCTATCTCAGTTTCCGCTGGCTCACTGATTCCGGCTGTGTCTGCACCCGTCAAACTGCAGAAAACACCTAAAGTCAATTTTCTGAAGCTTGGGTTCAATTTTCTTGGCCTTGATTCTGCTCCTCAGTTTGCTACTCAGAATATCAAATTGTCCAAGTTTGAAACGAAAAAGCTTATTTGCAAATGGATTTCCTTGCTTTTACAGATTATTTTTGTGTTTGATGCATGTTGGTTTTTTTTCTTTTTATTAATTTTAGTTGTCTGATTTGTAATCTCTGTTCTTGATTTAGTTAGATTTTCAGGTTTTGTTTTTGTTGCTTTTAGGTTTTTTTGCTCTGCTGCAATTACATTTGGTTAAATCTTGTCAATTTCTTTTTGTCTGGCTTGGAAATTCTTGTGTTGTTTTTTGTGGCTGTTATATGATGGGGTGACAAACTGTGGTTTTCCAATTTTTTGGTTTTGCAGCATTTAAATAATAGGCAATTACCTTTGAGGTGGAAGGAGAAGAAAGTAAGGTGTGTGAATCATCTAGAAACAAAGGTGTGACCGTTTGAGGCCCAGAAATAGAAGCATTTGTGTTCCCGTCACTTTGGAGATTTTGGGTGACATCTGTGTAGCCATCAAAGGGTTTACAAATGAGCAGAAGGCTATTGAAAATAGGATTCCGTCTGAGGTAGTGCTTCATATTTGCTAATATTGTTCTTCTTTACTGATTTGGGTTGACATTGTCAATATGGTTTACTTTTGAATGCTTTTCGGTACAAATTTAGTTTCGAATTTTTGGTTTGCCTTGATGTGGTGGAAAATACATGTATTTGAGAATGTTGGGGACTCACAAATGTTGTAGGCACTGAATTTTGTGAACTGTTTTTTAATTTGGATTCATATTGGGATATTCATGCTTTAAATGATTAATTGGTGATGACTTAGTATAATTATGAATATTGGTATGAACTATATTTATGAAGAATGCAAAATTAAAGTGGTGATTTGTGATGCATTTTATGTCTATAAATGTTTAATCTCTTGAATGAGAGGAGTCAAGTTCAAACATGTTGAAAGGGAAAGAACAAAGATGCGTTCGTACAATCATCTTATTCAGTCATGTATTATAGCATAAACCTGGTGATATTATTTGATTTGTAACAATGATAATGATGGAATTATTGATCTTTTTTAATAGTATGGGAATTTGCAATCAGCATATTGTTTTTTGCAAAGCTGAAGATCAGTTTGTTGGGTTAACGTTTTTGGATTTGGTTGGATTTGAAGGAGTTGGAAGAGGAAGAAATGGCTAATGGGGAAGAGAAAAGCAGTGACTTCTATGCAATTTTGGGGTTGGAAAAGAAATGCACATACTCGGAGCTCAGAGTAACTCCATCTTTTCTTTATTCCTTGCATTCATTTTCACTTAATTTTAACTATAAATTTACTTTTTCCTAGGTGATTTTATGTATATGATTATATGATTCATCTGTTCTGCTTAACATGGCATATTTAGTAGTAACTACACATTTCAGTCATAGAATTTTCAACCATGCGGATCGGTTAATGGTACGCAACATATAATTTCGAAAAGTTGCGAGGTTTGTTCTTATACAGTACATGAGTTTTCTTTCTAATTTATATGTACAGTGGTTAATATTGTAGCTGTGATTGAGTTGTCCTACAAGTTTAGACTCAATGCAGGTCTGAATGAAGTGAGGCACTACTTAAAGGAATTATTTCCAAGACCAAGACCTTCGACTTATTAATACAACCGTCATGGGATCCCCGAATCCAAAAGGTACGCCAATGTTTCTGTGTTGACTATAGCGATAATCTTAGATTTTGATTAGGCAGCTTGAAGAATTTGGTATTTAGGGTCGTAAGCAATCTGATTTGAATGTTGATTCCTAATTAATGGAGTATTAATCATTTTGAATTATTGGTGCAGGGGCAGCTCCTAAGTTGGTTCTTCAATTGATGAATATTAAGGTCCGAGTATTGCCCATATCAAGAGCCATCTTCGAGTAATTGATTTGATCCAATCAATTTCATGATCCATATATATTCTCTGCTAATTGTATTATACATAAGATTCAATACTATGCTTAAATATAAATTAAGGTATATATCTGATTAATATTGTTCTACATTTTCTGGCTTTGCTTTTCAGCATCAGATGTATAGAAGCAAGAAGATGGAAGACCCCAGTCAAGGTGAACAAATTAACAAATTGCACACTGGCTTACCTTCTCCTGCAATAATTAATACAAAAATTAGGTTTTACATATTTACAATCTTGCTCCACTCGAACCCATACTTTCTATTTCAGTGTTACACAGATGCAAGTTATGTTTTACTTATTATCTGAACCTCGCCGGGATCATGTGTCTCGAATCTAAATCCTGAAGGGGGCGCAAAACATAAAAGGTGAGTGGACCAAAGCTTATAATAATATTAATAATACGAAAATCATTTTAATTTAGAACATAATAACCCCCTGTTTTGAAAACATATATAATACTACGTAATAGGTTCTCTGAAAACTCTAGCATGTTGTGAAATCGTTTTAAAATCATATATCCTTAAAACGATACTCAGAGATGGTAGTAAAATCACTCGAAGGCAAAACCATAAAACCTCAATAATACTATACTCTCTAGGGGTCTCATAGTCGCCTGAAGGCAGTACATGTCCATCACCTGAAGGTGAAGCTGTACGACACTGGGTTACGCCAGTGAAGAAACATGGTAGGCCCCATCACCCGAAGGTGATGTACGACTCCGGGTTACGCCGGAGAAGAATCTATAACATCACACACCGACACTAGCCGTGGCTAGTGAAGCTGTCCGACATTGCTTTCGACAGTGAAGCTGGGGGTAAAACATATATCTCACTCCTCCTCATCTCCATATCCTATGGCCATAGACATCTAATACCCATGCTGTGTGGATGTGCTGTACGATAACCCACTAGATATTTATTCTAAAACATGTCTCAAAACCCATGCTAAATCCTTCTCATAAGTCCACCGAGTTTCTTATATATAAAACTAACAGTTTATAATCTTTAATATAATGGCAATCAAATAGATCCAAAGTATATCATAAAGCAATGTAAATAAATCATAAATTCTTCAAATCCAAAGCATATGTGAATCCGTAAACATACTTTAAACCATATTCAATTTATAAAACACCATATGCATGCATTCCTAAGATTTATAAAACCATGCAAGTTATGAAGGGGTCCACTCACCGGCAATGTGAGCATAACATTTAATAGTGCATTGTTCTTGTTTGTAATCTTATACGTGTACCTATAGGGTAATATTTAATTTAAGCATTTCCCAGAAATTATACAGAGCTCAAATCAATTCAATCCTAATCCAATTTCACCAGACACGCGAAAAAGGTGTAGAGGGATTTACCGAAATACCAAATTTGGGTAAGTTGGGGTGAAATACCCCTCAGGATTTAATGAGAATTTGCTGTGTGCTGCACCAGATTCTGGAAATAGTAGGCAGAGAGTATGCATGTCAATACATAGTTATCTCTGGCCCAAACTCACATGCAAATAGGTATAGTGTTCAAACGAGTTCGAATGCCAACCCACTCTTCCACCACCAGTAAAACAGGAATCTATTCCCGATTCCTCATCGGCCCTCGCCATTACCAATAGGTTCACTCCCTTAGGATCCACCATCGGAAATTTCCGACCCAATTACCAAACGGCATTAGTCAAACCCCATGACCCATACTCATCTATGCCAGCACCATCAACCCAAAAAACACCTAGCTATGCTAAAACCTCACCATTCTTCAAAAAATAACCAACGGAATACCTTTTCAGTATCCCTCCCAACATCAATAGAAATCAAGAACCAGAGAAAATTGCCAAAACACTTCTCCCGCCAAATTCTTTCCATATACCAACTGTACCTTTCAAAACCCTTAGGTTTTATCAAGCTATCCTTAGTGATACAGCCAGCATTGCTATTAAGCCCATTTACAGCACTTCTCATGAAAATAAATTACTCTATCATTCTCTTCATATTGGAAAATTTCTTTTAGAAACAGAATGGGGAATCCCCCTTTATCAGTATAAACCTTTTCATTCTCTGCAAGTCCCAGATAATCAATACAATTACTATGACTACATCCAAGCATGGACCAACATATTCCTTCATCAAAATTCAGACTTTAGTCATTCATGGTTCATAACCTTTGATAAAAGTTTCAGGTTAAAATTCCCAGCCTGGTTTCCATAATGGTGGTCTACTCATGGCCCAACAGCCGCATTACTGCCAGAAGAACTTTAAAAAGTCATCACTTCTGGATTTCAGCCCAAATTTGACAGAAGTCGTTTCGACAGCAGACTCCTTCTTCTTTCATTATTTATGACAAAATATAAAATCCCATGGATATTTCAATGGACTTTTGAAGTTGATACAGGTCGAGTTTTTAGAGTGGGGTGAAATGGTGGGACAAATTATTCAAAGTCAATAGACGAACATTGGAAACATTTGCATTTGTTTGCTAGAATCATTAAGTCCAATGGATTAGTTGTTTCTGCATCAAAAATTAAACTGTTTCAAACTAATGTTAGATTTTTAGGATATAATATCCATAGATCTACCATTCAACCCATTGATCGTGTCATTCAATTTGCTGATAAATTTCCTGATCAGATTACTGATAAAACTCAACTCCAAAGTTTTTTATGTTCTATGAACTATGTTTCTGAATTTTATTCTCATCTGCGTCAACAATGTAAACCTTTGTTTGATCGTCTTAAAGATAATCCTCCAGCATGATCTACTATTCATACATCCATTGTCAAACAGATTAAATCACATGTCAAGACATTGCCTTGCCTTGGCATCCCAACTCCTAACTCTTTGATGAGCAAATTGAAAATAGCTGAAGTATTCATAATGAAATTAATGAGTTTAAAATAATGATGCAGATATATTTGAAAGTAGTTTTATTAAACTTTGGATTGTAACTTACAGATTTCCCCGATGTTTGAAGGTATACCAATCTTTGATGAGCAAATTGGACAAGGTGTCCCAGATGCCATCAATACATTGTTGTACACAATCATAGAACATTTCATAGGAACACCTAGTAATGTCACCTCTAGGATCCATGATCAACTCAGCAATCTGAGATGTCCAACTCTAAGCGACTTTAGATGGTACAAAGATGTATTCATGTCTAGAGTCATGCTCAGAGAAGACAGTAATCAACCATTTTGGAAAGAAAAATTTATAAATGGATTACCAAACTTATTTGCACATAAGATTAGAAATGTCTTAGTTAATGAAGAAGGTATCATGCCATATCATACCCTGACTTATGGAAATATTATTAATATTATTCAGAAGGAAGGATTGAAAATGTGTATTGATATGAAAATTTCAAAACAAGTTAACAAAGACGAAGCTATCGCTAAGTATGAATTAGGAACGTTCTGTGAACAATATGGTCTTCCACCTATTGCTCCTTCTAATAAGAAGAAAAAATCCCAAGTCTATCATAATTACTCCAACAAGTACTCAGATAGGCATTACCCCAAGTATAATAAATACAAATCTAAAAATAAAAACTTTGAAACTAATAAGTTTTATCAAAAACCAAAAACCAACAAGTGGAAACGGAAACCTTCCGGTAAAATCCACTCCAAAAATCCAGAACAAAAAGGAAATTGCTAAAGTGTGGCAAGTATGGCCATTACGCCAACAAATGTCATGTCATGAAAACCATTAACCAATTGAAGATCTCTGAGGAAAAGAAACTTCAGTTAATTCAAGTCTTATAACTTAGAGACACAGACCATAGTCAGTCAGAAGATGATTTGGAAGTATCCTCTTCTGATAATAACTCTAGATTGGTATACCTTCTTCATCTTTTTTAACAGAATTTCTTATTTCATTTTTGGACTGTTCAGTGAGATGTTTCTCCCACCAGGAATGGAGCATTCCTGTAAATCCAGTGACCAAGAGGTCGACAATTTGAGTTTGGTTAAGGTTATGATTGGTAATGTAACTATTAGCAACCATAGATATATGTTGAAGTTTATTAAGAATTTCTTGTTCTGACAAACTATCTATATTCCATTCATAGAGTTTATCAGAAGAGACTGAGAATTGGTTTTGGATATTCCTTTCTTCAAATTGAATATCTGGAGGAGTTGGTCTGTGATACCAGTTTTTAGTGAGGGATTGTGAGTTAACTCTCCTATTGGAAATTCTCTTAAGTTCAAGATGTTGAAAAGCTTGTTCAACTTTTCGAATGGAATCTGAATCATTTTCTGACTCACAAGACTTTCTGGCAGGACGGTTCAAGATGACTTAAAACCTGGACTGTCCTTTCTTTTTTCATTTCTATTAACATTTGATCAATTTTTTGAGAAGTGGAAGTGGTTTTCAAGGCTACTGCCTTTGAAGAGGATTCTGAGAAATTAACCAAGGGTTTTTCTTTGATTGAAGACTTTGGCTAAGAAAGTTATATCAATCTTAATTTCAATTTTATCAAGTTGTTTACCAATAGTGCGAAGACTCTGATTGGTAAAGTTATTTTGTTCTATGACTGGTCTCTTGTGGAGGATGACTAGAGGAGACAATTGTTTTGTCTTCTTTAAGCCAATTTTCTTTGGTTATTACCTTTATTTCATTTTCAGACTCATAGTACTTCTCAACATAATCGAAGAAAAATACTTTAGTCCTATTGGTCTCCATGTATTTAGTCCATTTTTTTATAAATTGCTGATTTTTCTTCTTGGGTATATTTACCTCTGAAAACATTTCGTCTAGGGATGTTCTCCTCAGACTGAATGTCTGCATTCATTTTTTTACTGTCCCATTTAAAAGGTTTATTTAAAACTAAAAGTTGGTGATGAATCTGATCTGCTGCGAAATCAGATGCTGTCGGAGAGGTTTGTTCTCCTTGGTCTTGGGATTGAGGTTGGTAGACCAGATGAGTAACCTGAGAATTTGTTTCTACTGATTTTAATTTAAAATTAATCAAATCATTAATTAATTCTTGCTGAGTAACAGAAGAACTAGTTTCTGCAACTACAGCTTTTAATTTCTTGTCTACTAATGAATTTATTAATTCTTGATCTTGACCCATCCTATCGGTTGGTATGGATCCAGAAAAATAATTTCTGCTAGGAGCAAATGACCTATGAGACTGGGTAGACTCACAAGACTTTCTGGCAGGACGGTCAAAGTTGATCTTAACCGTTCCGTCAAAATATTGTTCTATGTTGTCTAGGTTGACTAGACTGTTCTGGATAGCTACTGGCTTACTTTCATTAATCAAACACCAATCTGAAGGTAGACTGATATCTGACCACCTAATGGTTCTGGGGATTTTAATGTTGGCATTTTCATGGTTGGTTTGGATTAAAAGTGTATGATCTCGAGGACTCTTAGTTAGAGCCTGGAAATTCATATTTGTGCCAGTGACTTTGTAATAAACTCTGTAAATTAATGCCAAAGGCTGTGTTCCTTCAAGGACTTGGTATCATGAAGTCTTGATATTTAACGTGAGTGCTTTTAGCATATGAGGATCTGAAAGACTTATAGTGAGATCTGGAAAACAATCAAAATGGATAGGTCCTTTGTAGAGACTAGACTCAATCATTCCAAGTATGCTATCACTAAAGTTAGTGAATCTAGCATCTCGGAGACATAACAAAATAGAGGTGTTAAGGCCTCTACGCGTTAATGGTTTTACAGCTATCTCGACTAAGCCAATGTGAATATAATTATGACCATCTTTCCTATGGGATTTAATTTGTTCTGGAGAAAACAACTGACAAGTTTCATGTTCTTTACTAAGAGCATAAGCTTTTTCAACTGTTTTAACTTGATGTTCACTTTTGAATGTGGTCATAGACCATTTTTATAAATATTCTTGCTACAAACCTTGGGGATGTTCCAATCTCCAAAGTCAATACTATCATAAGTTTGAAAATCAAGTTTTTGTTCTTCATTCACTATATCTGGAATACTTCCTAGATTTGATCTAGAGCTAGTGTTGGCCATTGAATTAGATCTAAATAATCTACTCATTAAATTCACAAACAAGCAAACAAAATACAGAAAACTTATATGTGCACCTTCCTCGCGTATTAGCTATACTCCTTCTCCGCTCATGCGATCCGCTCAGGCCTCTACCGGGACTTATTGTTTGGAACACGCCTTACTGTTTGGTTGGGAGTAGAACAAACAAGCTTAGAAGACTTACAGATAAGATAAACTGTAAATCGAAAGACTGATTATGAACCTGATTTGCAGATTATGAAGATGCTAATGCAATTACCACTCACTTGGCTCTGATACCAAATGGGGGCGGAAGCAGAACATGTATATCTGGGTGAGAAACTCAAGGTATAACTCACAATAGTGATTGATGATTTTGTTTTACATTCAATTGTTTTAATAGACTCAGGAGCATATTTGAATTGTATTCAAGAAGGGTTAATACCTACTAAGTATTTTCATAAATCAACAGAGATACTTAGTGCTGCTAATTCTTCAAAAATGCATTTAAATTATGAAATACCTAAAGCGCATGTTTGCCAAAATGATGTTTGTTTCAAAACCGCATTTGTTTTAATCAAAAATATTTCTGATCCAGTCATATTAGGTCTCCCTTTTCTTGCACTCATATATCCTTTTAAGGTTAATCACGATAAGATCACCACCCGAGTCTTAGGACAGAAAGTCACGTTTGAGTTCTGCATGGAAACAGATCTCAAAAAACTGCCAACACCTTTAAACTCGCCAGAAAAAGCACAGGGTTCACCGTCGAAAACTGAGACCAAGAGAATGAGTGCATGCAGAGAGTTAAACCCACGAATTCAAGCTTAGGTTAGCCCAACAATACATTAAAAGTCTAAATCGAGCTAAACCCCAACAAGACAGTCACCACCTAGCTTCGAACTCAACGACATTCGCGGGAATTCGTCGCCGGAATGGCATGCATGCACAGATTCCAAACAGAGAGATTAACCCCAGATATTTTTGACATAATCCTCATCACAGATAGATTAAAACTCACACAACCAAGAGGGGAAATAATTCATACCTGAGATAGAGTTTGAGAGAGCTCAAGCTCTCTGCGTTAATGGCAGAGCACTGATGGTACACCAATGATACGTACAACGCTGTAGGTGGATTCCCCATGTCCCAAGGGTTCGAGGTTCAGATTTTTGGGATTGGTCGAATTAGAGAGGAAATGAGGTGGTTTACTTCTCGGAACTTAGAGAGATAAAGAGAGGATCGAGAGCTTAGAGATAGAGAAAGGTTGCAGAAAATGAAAGAAGAGAGATATTTCTGGAGCGTTCACGGGGGAAAAAGAAAAGAACAAAGAAAAAGGGAAAGAAAAGAGAGTGGGCCGTGTTACAACACAACAGTGGGTCTCACACTTAAATTTTAAAAACGGGTTGTTACTAAAAAACAGACGTGTCTTCAACTTCTTCTGAGCGTAGCACTTTCTTTGCGGGCCAAGAGGAGAAGCACTTAGCAATACGCAGTACGTTTGTTTCTGCTAAATTCATATAAAAAGACCGTGCAATCTCAACTTAAAAAAAGGGGGGAAATATACACAATGTTTATCATTGACAATTAGACCCGGTAATTTCTGACACGATACGATGACACGACACGAAAACAACACCAAAATAACAATGTGAACACGGAAAATTCCTGAAACGAACGAGACAAGAACACGTGTACAAAATAATATTTTGTATTAATTTTGGGGTTAGAATCTCTTTTACAATTTGATCCTCTGATTCTATCTTCGTAAGGTATAGATTTGTGGATGGGTTGTTGATCCAAATGGCCGTTATGGCTTGATCTAGGGATGAACAGTGGTGTGGATTTGTTGATGTTGTTGATCCAAAGGGTCGTCGGGGCTTGATCTTAGGATGAACGAGTGATGAACGATGAACACTTTCTTCAAGGGCCGTCAGGGCTTGATCTTGAATTGGTGGAAGTTCTTCAAGGGCCGTTGGGGCTTGATCTTGAAGGTGGATTTGACGAAGAACGAAGAGAGCTTTCTTGATCCTTCGAGATTCTTGGGAATTTGGGGGGTTGGTGCTTGAAAGCTTTTAGTGTTTCAAAGCTTTCAAGGATTTGGGGGAATTCTCTTCCAATTTGGGAGTAGAGAAAATGTGTATGTGAATTGGTGAATGGAAATGAATTCTTTGGCTTCCTATTTATAGAATTCTTCCAAGGCCTAATATTCAGATGAAATAAATCGTTTCTGCCAGCGGCTGACACGTGTTCTATTTGATGACTTTTCTGATTTCTTTTGATTTTTCGTTAAGTCACACGCTACATGTAAAATTTATGTGACATGTGAATATTGAAATTTTAATGCATTGGTCAACATTTATTTTAACGAAATTTCGATGTCTACAAATGCCCCCACTTCAAGGCGCGTCGTATACATGTGCTTGTCACGTGTAGCAGATGCGTTTTGAAGTCCCTTAATGTAGATGTCGATCCAAGAGTCGTTGAGGCTTGGTCTTGAATTCGGCTGGAGGTTCCTTCCAAGGTCGTTGAGGCTTGAATCTTGAATTTGTGCTGCAAGTTTCTTCAAGTGCCGTTGAGGCTTGTTCTTGAATTCGGCTGGAAGATTTTCTGGTTTCCTCCAATTATTGATTTTCCACAGGCTTAATCTTGAACTGGGCTGGAGGGTTTTCTGGTTTCCTCCAAAGGTCTGAACTTACTCCTTCCATATGGAGCTAAATTTGATTCAAGGGTGGTGGACACTTGATCTTGAATCAGACTTGTGATGTCTTCAAGGGCCGTCGAGGCTTGATCTTGAATTTAGACAGGACCACGAGCGGCTTCAGGATTTGGATACTTGGCAGGGAGGCATGAGGTGAAGGTGATGGCCTGTTTCTTTGTTCAATCTTTCCAATTCATATTGAAGAGGGTTAGGGGATGAATCAGCACGTGTAGTTGTTGCGTTTACTGATGATCCAAAAGATTGATGCTTCATTGTCACTCGTCTTGTCTGTTCTCCAGGCAGATGTGGATGAGTACTCAAGAGCAATGCTAGGTAAGCAATCAAGGAAAGGGTTTTAGGCAGTCTGTTCCTGACTGGAAGCTTGATTCCAAGTGTCGCCCGATTGCTCTCCTTCTTATTGTCCTGCAGGTAAGAACAAGGACAAGGACAAGAAGAGGGGGAAAGCATGATATGAGATACTTTTGCTTTTGAAGAAACTGTGGTGATTTGATGGTGTTGCACGACGAAGCTTTGCTCTTCGGCGATGGTGCCAGAGAAAGGCAGTTGAAGTTTCTCAAGCTTTTCATTAGAGGGATGACACCGGACTTGGATTTGACTTAGACTCCTCCATCTGGATTATGCAGTTTGTTGTGCTATAATGATTTGTTACAGCTCGTCACGCTGCATTTTTCTCTGCTTGTTTCTTTTGCATAGCAGATGTGGTGCAGAACCTTTTGCATTTGAATGGTCCTTCAGAGCATCACTTCTCAGCAACTCACCCATGCTTGGCAGGTTCAGTGCAGAGAGCCAACAACGTACCAAATGTTCTGCGACGTCGGTGACTTGATATCCAGCTCTAACAACAGTTGAAGATGACCACTCGAGAGCAATGCAAGGTAAACAATCAGGCAAAAGGTTCCGAGCAATCAGTCCCAGCTTTGACGTTTGATTTCAGGTTCTGACTGATTGCTCTCTTTTTCCCTGTCTTGCAGGTAAGCGCAAAGGTAAAGGAAAGAAAAGGGAAAAGCATGATATGAGATACCTTTGCTTTCGACCCTGATGATATGAGATACGTTTGCTTTTGAAGAAGTAACGGATGAACCAGCACATATATTGGTTGCGCTTGTCTTCACATGCTTCGATGTATTGATTTCACCTGCTTCATCTGTTCTTCAGGCAGATATGGTATCTTCCCGGAAGTTTGAGTGGAAGTTCCGACATATTGCTTTTCTTTATCCTTGTCTTGCAGGTAAGAGTAAGGACAAAGGAAAGGACAGGGAGATTGCATGATATGAGATACTCTTACTTTCGTCCCTGATGATATGAGATACGCTTGCTTTTGGAGAAGTAGCGGATGAACCAACACATATGCTTGTCTCCACATGCTTCGATGTATCAATTTCACATGCTTCATCTATTTCCCTTGCAGAAGTGGTATTCTCCCTAGTTTTTCCCCGTGCAGGTTTTGACATCTTCTCTTGCAGTATTTGCCCTCTGATACAGAAGTTGAATGCAAACCTTGCATCTGAATGGTCATTCAGGGCATCAATTCTCAACGACTCATCCATGCTTGGCAGCTTCAGTGCAAAGAGCCAACAACATACCAAACATTCTGCGAAGTTGGTGACTTGAGACCCTGCTCCAACAATAGTTGAAGATGACCACTCGAGAGCAACGAAAGGTAAGCAATCAGGCAAAGGTTCCGAGCAATCAGTCCTAGATCGGATGTTTAATTTCAGGTTCAGACTGATTGCTTTCTTTCCCCTTGTCTTACAGGTAAGAGCAAGGGCAAAGGAAATGACAGGGGAAAAGCATGATATGAGATACCTTTACTTTCGACCCCGATGATATGAGATACGTTTGCTTTGGCAGAAGCAGCGGATGAACCAGCACATATATTGGTTGCGCTTGTCTCCACATGCTTCGATATATCAATTTCACCTGCTTCATCTCTTCTTCAGGCAGGTGTGGTATCTTCCCTGGAAGTACATCAACAGTTGAAGATGAGTACCTGAGGTCGACGCTAAGTAAGCAATCAGGGCAGGGGTTTCCAGGCAATCTGTTCCAACTCGGAAGGCTGATTCCACCCGCCGGCTGATTGCTCTCTTTCTCCTTGTCCTGCGGTGAAGAGGGAGGACAAAGAAAATGATGGGGAGAAAGCATGCTATGAGATACTCTTGCTCTCAACCCTGATGATATGAGATACTTTTGCTTTGGTGCGACCTGGTTGAAGAGGTGTTTTCAGGGAAGAAGAGAACTGAGTATGTTGAGGGGTTTAGTTGCAGATGCACTGTTGGCAAGGAAGAAGAATCAAGCGTTTTGGATGTGTGCCTTGCCCTCGAGGATGAAGGTTATCATATATAGGGATTTCCCACTTACAGGTGGTGGTGTGGACATGACCTTGTCACCCACGCTTGTCGGCGACATCGTCGTAGTGGGAATAGTAAGATTCACGCGTTTTCAACTTTGTCAAAGTTGCACGTAAAATTTGACAAAGCTAAGATTGCGTCTGAAATGAGTTGACAGATTTTACGCAGGAAAACCCGGCTTTTGAAATTTAGGGAGTGGTGTCTCTTTGACCTTTGAACGGGTGGCTGTGTTGCTTCTCCTTTTATAGAGGTATTGATTGTATTCAAGACACACACTTTGAAGATTTCACGCCTGTGAAAATTATCTCTGTTGTATTTCTGAGATCTTACTCCATCCAGCCTTTCTCCTTTATCATTTCTGAAAATGGCTTACCTGTCTGACATTAGCTTAGATTTGAGCCTTGGGAATGATACAGGCGCGCCGCGTCAGGGTGATATATGGCGCCCATCCTTCTTATCTTCTAATGGCCTTCTTACGGTTGAAGACTCCCTGATGAGGGATGCAACAACAGCTACGGTAGTATCTAGGAACCTCCTTACTCCTAGAGATAATAGGCTGCTTTCAAGACGGTCCGATGAGTTGGTTGTCCAAGACTCCCTGGCTTTCAGCATTCAGTGTGCGAGCTCTGTGTCCAACATGGGCCAACGCTTACTTGCTCGAACTCGCCAAGTTGAATCATTGATGGCCAACGTGGCAACT
Source organism: Cotoneaster glaucophyllus (assembly GCA_036320875.1). Classification (NCBI taxonomy): domain Eukaryota; kingdom Viridiplantae; phylum Streptophyta; class Magnoliopsida; order Rosales; family Rosaceae; genus Cotoneaster; species Cotoneaster glaucophyllus. The sequence goes on along the minus strand of CM070065.1, from coordinate 20,371,634 downwards.
CTTAGTCAAGAGATCAGGCAGCTCAAGCGTGAGAATAGAGAGTTGCATATGCTTGCAAATAATTATTCGACGGGCATGAAGAGGACACTTGATCAGCTGCTGGACTCCGAAGGTCGAATTCAAAGTGACCGTCAGAAGTTTGTGGATGTATTCTAGACACACTTTTTGCCTTCGTCATCTGGAGTTCGACCAAGTATTGAGGCCCCGAATAATCCATCTTCAGTGCCTCCCTCTTCTAGGGTTCCGTCGAGTACTGAGGCTTCACATAAGTGACATTTGTGAGCTTTTCTTTTCTTTTTCTTTTTCTTTTTTTTTTTTTTTTTTTTTTTTTTTGTACACACTTGTAATTTCTTAGAGATATCAATGGACAGGCTCTATTTTATTCAGTGTATTGTGCTAAATGCAAATAAAACGTATATCTCATTAAGATGGTGCACCATCCTTCCCTTTTTTTTTTCTTTTTTTTTTAAATATATATATATATATATATATATATATATATATATATATATCATTTTTTTTTTTCAAGCTGGTGCCGTGCACCATCACCATAACCTTTATCCTCTTTTTTTTATTATTTATATATATATATGGTGCCTGATGAACCATCTTCCCCTTTTATTTATTTTTTATTTTTTATTTTTTTATCCTTCAATGATTTTACTACCACCATCCCTTTTCTTTTTCCTTGTTGACTTGCTAATAGTAGCATGCACCATGACCTGTCTTTCTTGCTCTTTTTTTTCTTTCATGCCATCATCACTTAACAAATGATGGCTATCATTATTATTTCTTTTAGATGGTGCCTGATGGCTATCAGTCACTTCTTTTCTTTGCTTGGGAGAGTGGAAAAGCATAGCTCCTATTTTCTTTTCTGCGAAAGCTGAATCACTATGTACTGCAGCATCGTGCTTTGTCTTTGAACGGACTGTTGTCGTCGTCAGCCTACTGCACTACCAGCTGCACACCCTTTGTACTGCTTACTGTACTACCGCACAATCATTTTCTTCTTTTTTAGAATAGTGCCTAGCACCAAGATTTCACCATTTTTTTTATTTTTTTATTTTTTTATTTTTTTATTTTATTTTGCATGGTGTTGTCCACCAAGATTCCACCATTTTTTTTTTTATATATATGGTGCTCTGCAAGGCTGGGTTTGTGGGTGAAAGCCCAGGCCGAGTCCGAGAGAAGACGAAGACGGACTGAGAGCTGGAGGCAAGCTTGGAGTTGGGAGCTTGTTGCTTGCTGCAATGCGTCATTTTTTTTTTACCGTGTGGTGCTGTACAAAAGACTGCAGCAGGGTTCCATTGTGTAATGCCTTTTGATCACAGTTTTCCCTCAGTGGTGCGTTGCTGTGTGGTGCTGTGCAAAGACTGCAGTGGAATTTTTCGGTGTAGTGTTTTTTGGTCACAGTTTTCCCTCGGTAGTGACGTTGTCGTGTTTTGCCACCGCTGCTGCATGAGGGTTTTCGTACTGCCGCTGCTGATCGTTACAAGGGACACGGATCGCTGCGGAGGGGAGTGCCGCTAGCTGCAGAGACCGATGGGCCCACCGTGTTTCTTGCTGCTGACCATTGATTCAACAAGACCTGGCATTTTGTGTGTAAAACTAAGAGAGTGGCAGAGCTCAGGTGTCTGCCTGAGGTGAGGATGAGAGGGGTGCAATCCAAGTTCCACGGCACAGCAGCGAGGCAGATAGAGGGATGCAAAACGTCGATTAATCACATTCAAAGCAGGAGCAGAGCAACAGAAGCACACCAATCTTTGAACCCAAGCCCAAGACATCAACCCTCGAACACTTTCGGAGCTTAGGATCTCAACCAGGAGACTACCGAAGATCTGGCGGCGATTGAAGGCGGAGATGATGCCTAGTGGAACAGCTGTTGATGTGATGGTGGAGAATAGTTTCGGCATTTGAAAAATTGAGTAGAGCAGAGAAGGAGGTCGACGAGGACCTTGATGTCGGATCCGGCTAGGGCCCGGAGCACAGCCGGGTCAGAGTCGAATACATTGACCTGCTCCAAGCCTTGGGACTTCAGAATCTGCAGCACCTTGTGATTTCCATGTTGATCGCCATTTGGAGCCCGATGATCAGTGCTTGGTACTCAACGACGTTGTTGGAACACAATTCGCTTAGTTGGAAGGAATAGGGTAGTATTTGCCTTTGTGATGACATGAATACTACTCCTGCCCCCGCTCTGTCTGCTTTTGCGGATCCGTCGAAGAACATCGTCCATGTCGGGAAGATGTCGATGTAGAACACCTCCTCGTCAGGCAAGTCGTCTGAGATTTTCCAATCGGCTGGGATTGGATGATCGGCAAGGAAGTCTGCTAGCGCTTGTCCCTTGACGGCTTTAGCTGGGACGTAGATGATCTCGTATTGATTGAGAAGCAACGCCCATTTAGCTAGTCGCCCTGTCAAGACTGGTTTGGACATGACGTATTTGACCGGGTCGGCCTTAGCAACTAGGTGGATGGTGTAAACATGCATGTAGTGCCTGAGCTTCTAGATGGCGAACACCAAGGCGAGGCACATCTTTTCTATCGGGGAGTAGTTCAACTCAGCGCCAGTGAGAGTTCGACTGAGGTAGTAAAGCGCTCTTTCTTTATGGGATTCGTTCTCTTGTGCCAAGAGCGCTTCAACTGAACTTTCCTGAACGGCGATGTATAATATGAGCGGTTTCCAGGGCACAGGTGCCCCCAGGACAAGTGGACTTGATAAATACTTTTTTATGCTTTAGAAAGCGTTGTGGCATGCTTCGTCTCATACAAACGGAACATCTTTCTTTAGGAGTCAACTGAAAGGTTGACAACGCCCTCAAGGTTAGAGATGAAGCGTCTGATGAAAGCTAACCGTCCTTGTAGACTTTTCAGCTCATGCAGGTTTCTTAGCTCAGGCATGCTTTGAATGGCCTTGATCTTTGATTGGTCCACTTCAATGCCACGATGCTTGACAATGAAGCCGAGGAACTTTCCAGAGGTGACGCCGAATGCACACTTTAACGGGTTCATCTTGAGGTTGTATTTTCGCAGCTTTTCGAACACTATTCGCAAATCCTTCAAGTGATCTGATCTCTTCTTTGTCTTGACTACCACATCATCTACGTAGCATTCTATGTTTTTGTGTAGCATGTCATTGAAGATTTTCTGCATTGCACGTTGATATGTAGCTCCGGCGTTCTTCAGGCCAAAGGGCATCACCTTGTAGCAGTAGATACCTTTTGGAGTGCGGAAAGCTGTTAGTTCCTCGTCTTCGAGAGCCATGCGAATTTGATTGTATCCAGAAGAGCCGTCCATGAATGACAGTGCCTCGTGGCCAGTGGTTGCGTCCACCATGATTTCGATGATTGGCAAGGGGAAGTCATCCTTCGGGCAAACATCGTTGAGGTCCCGGAAGTCTACGCAAACACGTATTTGTCTAGATTTTTTAAGGACAATGACAATGTTGGAGATCCACTTGGGGTATTGCACCTCTCGAATGAAGCCTGCTTCGATTAGCTTGTCCACCTCGGTCTCAATTTGTGGGATGAGCTCGGATCGGTAGCGTCTTTGAGTTTGCTTTATTGGTCGCGTTCCAAGCTTGACTGCAAGATGATGCACAACGATGACAGGATCAAGGCCGGGCATTTCTTTGTAGGTCCAAGCAAAGACGTCTTTGTACTCTAACAGCAGCTGGTAATACTCTTCTATCTCATCCGCACTTAGCGTCGCCTAGCTGTGTCAAAGGCAAAACTGCGTTTGTCTTGAGCAACTCCACATTATCCTTGTGCTGCTGTGTGTCAGCTTTGCTTGCTCCTGTTTCGAACGGGGATTGACCATTCTTTCTTCTCGACATCGGGATATATCGGAAGACGGGTGTGTTCGGTCCTTTTGAAAGTGTCCTACTCCCTTTGGTTGTTGCAGGTTTAGCAAGCTCATCATTGTTTTTGCTTGAAGATGACATGGCTTCCCCTTCTTGCTTCTTGGGCATGGCTTGCCACTCTTACTTTTTAGGTGTTGTTTTTCCTATGTATTTAATCTCTTTTGGAAGAGCTTCAAGCACCGTGTCTTCGTCCATGTAGAACTTGGCGTCTGCGAAGTGTGATTCGACTTCGGTGAATGGTTTAGTATGACCTTGGATTACCTTCACTCCTTCCCGGTAGAATTTTAAGCATTGGTGGAGAGTGGATGGCACTACTCCATTCCCGTGGATCCAAGGCCTTCCTAAGAGCAAGCTGTAAGAAGTTCTTGCATCAATCACGTGGAATATCGTGCTTGATTTAAGTTCACCAATGGTCATCTCCACTCGGATCATACCCATCTCTCTTTGTCCTCCTTGGTTAAAACCCTTTTAGCAGACGGCTTAGGGACGGGTCATCCATTTTGATGCCGATTGTGGTCATTGTTGACTTTGGCATGATGTTTATGGCTAACATACCATCCACAAGCATGCAATTGACTTTGTGCTCCCTTACGTACCCTGAGATGAAGAGATGACGGTTATGAGGCTTTGATCCCAGCAGTAAGTCTTCATCCATGAAGTTGATTACGTCCTGGGCGGCACAGCATGTGGCACACTCATGTGGCCGAAGCTTCAAGCCTCCATCCTCGTTTTCTTGCACTTCGTGGTTGTCGGGACTTGCTAAGACCGCTGCTAGTGCTCTTCGCATCTTTTTTGGCAATCATAGTGCTTCCTCGATGCTACAGTGTGTTGGCAGACCTTCGAGGGTCTTTTCTTCCTCAGTGGCGATAGCTTCGCCTTTTGCGGGCTCTTCCATCTCTACTTCAACCATGTGACAGGCCACAGTAGTGCACTGTTGGAAGAAGTCCTTCGGGAAATACTCATGCAAGGAGACAAGAATATGTGGCTCTTGCTCCATAGGTTCCCCACTATATGTTGGCTTGACAGCTCTTATGCTTCCTTTGGGCTTCCTATTGTTGCGACGGCAGTGCTTTCTCCCTTGCTCCACCTTTGGCTTCATGGCTTGCGGTATTGGCTTCCTCATTTTTTTGTAGGTCACCAATGTCCACCCTTCTTCATCGTCGGTAGGTGCATCTTGGTCGCTTGCCCCCAGCGGTGGTTGTGCAGAAGGTGCCAGGTGACTTGAGCATTGGCGGGAATGGTCATGAATCATTTAGAGTGGAACGGGATCGAAGGATCCAAACATGATAGTAGTAGTGTGCGTTGCGACCGTGTCTTCTAGGTCGAGTTCAATCAGCCCTTGTTGTGCCAGCTTCATGATGAGTACCTTGAGGATGAAGCATTTACCAACGGGATGACTTACGATACGATGGTACTTGCAGTACTTGGGATCGTTGACGCGATTCATCTCTTCGAGGCACTTGCATTCCAGTAACTCGATCACCTTCTTTTCCAACAAGTCGTCTAACATTGCAGCCATATCTGAGCCAGCAAAAGGGTACGTCTTCTGCTCCAGCTCCCTCAAGGTGTTTTTGAACCTGTCTTGGGCACGAGAAGGCTCATCTCTCTTTATCTCATTCGCTTTGTTTTTGGAGGAAATCTTGACGGGCGCATAAGGGGTTTTAATGGGGGTAGTGTTGATAGTAAAAGCTTCCTTGACAGGCTTCTTCCCATGATTATCCACCTTCGGAGCAAATACCTTATCCTTTTTTAAGTCGGAGATTGGCTCCTTCTTTCCATGGTGGGCGATGCTCAACTTCATATCATGGGCGCGGGTAGCTAACTCTTCGAAAGTTCGTGGTTTGATGCCTTAGAGGATGTAGTGCAACCCCCATTGCATGCCTTGGACGCACATCTCAATTGAGGAGACCTCTGAGAGCCTGTCTTTGCAGTCGAGGCTTAGAGTGCGCCATCGGTTGATGTAGTCCACGACTGGCTCATCTTTCCATTGCTTTGTGCTTGTCAGCTCCAGCATGCTTACAATTCGACGGGTGCTGTAGAAACGGTTGAGGAATTCCCGCTCCAATTGCTCCCAGCTGTTGATGGATTCAGGCTCTAGGTCCGTGTACCAATCAAATGCATTCCCTTTCAGAGAGCGGACAAATTGCTTCACGAGGTAATCTATTTTCATCCCTGCATTGTTGCAAGTTTCAACGAAATGGGCGACATGCTGCTTTAGGTTTCCCTTTCCATCAAACTGCATGAACTTTGGTGGTTAATAGCCCCTCAGCATCTTCATGGCGTCAATCTTCTTAGAGTAGGGCTTTGAGTACAACACGGAGGTATGTGAGCTCCCTTCATACTGCGTCTTGATGGTGCTGGCGATCATCTCCTGTAGTTGCTGGATAGAGAGAGATCCCATGAGCGCTGCTGCTTGGTCTGGCTCCCGCTTCTCTTCGACTTTCTCCACCGGAGGCTCCTCTTCTTTGTTGGTTTCTTTCTTTATTGGGTCAACTTTGAGGTCAACTTTCACGCCGTGCTGCGCCTCCAGTTGGTTGGCGAGTGCGGTGATTTGCGAGTCTTTCTCCTCCACTGTTCGTGTGAGTTTTGTGATCGCTTCATTCATTTGAGCCAGCTGCTCTTCGATTGAAGTTGCTCCAGTGGTCATGACTTGCATGGCTGTGCTGTCGCTCGAGTCAGTATCAGAAAGCAGGGACTCAGAGTCCTTCCTCGGGCTTTCCTCCCTTGGCACCCTTAGCGAGGCTAGGGTGATCACAGGCTCATGCCTCAAGTGCTCTTGTTCCTCCGGCAGAGTTGATGCAGTTGTGGAAGCTGTGGCAAAAAGAGCTCTTGCCTTGCTTGGGGTTGTGATGCCCGAAATGTCACCACTTGCAGCGAGGATGCTCTTGTTCTTTGCTTTGGTTGCGGGAACAGCTTGATCATTTCCTGATGCCATTTGTGCTTTTGCGGATTTGAAGATAGAGATGAGAGGTAGAGATAGTCCCACCGGGCGTGCCAAATTTGTGAACACGGAAAATTCCTGAAACGAACGAGACAAGAACACTTGTACAAAATAATATTTTGTATTAATTTTGGGGTTTCAATCTCTTTTACAATTTGATCCTCTGATTCTATCTTCGTAAGGTATAGATTTGTGGATGGGTTGTTGATCCAAAGGGCCGTTGGGGCTTGATCTAGGGATGAACAGTGGTGTGGATTTGTTGATGTTGTTGATCCAAAGGGCCGTCGGGGCTTGATCTTAGGATGAACGAGGATGTGGATTTGTTGATGTTGTTGATCCAAAGGGCCGTCAGGGCTTGATCTTAGGATGAACGAGTGATGAACGATGAACACTTTCTTGAAGGGCTGTCAGGGCTTGATCTTGAATTGGTGGAAGTTCTTCAAGGGCTGTTGGGGCTTGATCTTGAAGGTGGATTTGACGAAGAACGAAGAGAGCTTTCTTGATCCTTCGAGATTCTTGGGAATTTGGGGGGTTGGTGCTTGAAAGCTTTTAGTGTTTCAAAGCTTTCAAGGATTTGGGGGAATTCTCTTCCAATTTGGGAGTAGAGAAAATGTGTATGTGAATTGGTGAATGGAAATGAATGCTTTGGCTTCCTATTTATAGAATTCTTCCAAGGCCTAATATATTCAGATGAAATAAATCGTTTCTGCCAGGGGCTGACACGTGTCCTATTTGATGACTTTTCTGATTTCTTTTTATTTTTCGTTAAGTCACACGCTACATGTAAAATTTATGGGACATGTGAATATTGAAATTCTAATGCATTGGTCAACATTTATTTTAACGAAATTTCGATGTCTACAAACAGGTTTCGGGTCAACACGATAACTAATCGGGTCATTATCAGGTGACCCGTTAATAACGGGTATACACGCGGGTAACATGTGGGTAACCCGTTTCGACCCGTTAAGAAAAAAATTATTAATAATTTTAAAGTTTAATTACTAAAAGATTTATTATAAAATTATGAAGCTCCTTTTGGTCATCTGGGATTGCTACCCTCCACTTCCTTATGGCTGCTAGTGCCACATGCACATGAGCTATCCTACTAAAAGGACTCTTAGAAGGCAATTTGTGCATGTAATACGTAGTCCCTAACAAAAACACTACAATAGAGATTGCAAGCCCAAGTGTTAGGAGACCATATCCAAGGGCCCACCCAACTTTGTCTTGTATGTAAATCAAGAAGGTGTTCGAGAAAAGGGTCCCAAAGAAGATGCTGAACATCCACCAGTTGAAAATGAGAGCTTTTGGATCCTCTCTTTGGGCTCAAACTCATCAAACTGATCTGCTCCCATGGTGGAGATGTTGGGTTTGGTTAAAATACAATAGCCATATTAATATATACAATATATTATATATTAAATATATAGTTTTGTATTATTATTCTATATAAGTTAAAAAAAAGTTTTAGTCATTCTTTATTTTTATTATGAGAGTTCCTTATTATCATTACTAGGATAAATTTTACTTAACATGTTGTTGTCCAAAATTAAAATAAACTAGTATAGTATTTGTATATGCAAGAACTAAGAAGACATACATAGAAGTATGAAAAATGTGAAATAATATATAAACACTTGTGATTCATCATTATTCCTCCACGAGTAGATAATGGTTACACTTACATTATCATTTACATTTTTAAAATCCTCCAAACCCTCATGAATAATGTTTTTTATTTGAGGGAAAAATTAATAATAATTATTGTAGAAGTGTAACAAATGTAAAAAAAATAATATAAAATCACTCATAATGACAAGCTTTACAACTTTCATGAATGGGTCAGCTTCGAAATCCAACATTATAATCCATACATCTTAAATTTATATTTAACAGTCGATTGTCATTTACGCTTTATTCTTATTACTGAATTTCATTTTTTAAATTTTATTTTTTGAAAACATGATCATCTGGCGGATGTAAGAAGATGAACCGTTCAGAACCTTGATATCACGTTTCGATATTTACGGTTAATTGAAATATGAGTCAATGTCATATAGTTTGTAGAAACTTTACAAACATCAAGCAATATTTTCACTAACTGTAAAACTCTTAACATAATATCAACGATCCAAACCATTCATCTTCCTGCATCATCTAATAGATCATGTTTTCAAAAAACAAAATCTGAAAAAAAAAACAAAATTTTATGAGAAAAATGAAGCGTGTAAACAACAATCAACGGTTAAATTTTGATCTATGATTTATATGATTATATTGATGAATTTCGAAGTTAAACTCTTCACGAAAGTTATAAAGCTTGTCATTACGAGTGTTTATATATTTTTTTCTATATTTTTTACAATTCTACATTAATTAAAAAACTATTAAAGACTTTACTTAAATAACAACCGTAAGATAAATGAGAGTAAATCTGTACCGTTAGATTCTATTTCACTTACATTATTAGAACTTTTTTGGACAAAAAAAACCCTTATATTTTCCATTATTTTTCAATTTTACCATCTGATCTGAATCATCTGATCAAAACAAAAGCCACCCCAGCCCTAATCCCTTTCTCTCTCCAAGTCTCCCCACTCCCGTAACCCTCTCTCCCGACCCGCCATTTGTTCTTCCTAGCCCCTCTCTCCCGCCGTCTGTTCTTCCAAAAAGCTCTGATCCGATGGCCACGATCTTCTCGTCCTTCATTTGTACGACCATTTCCTCTTTATTTCTCTACGTAAGTATTTCTCCCTCTTCAAATACATAGCCTTATTGTCGTCAATCATGGGGCGTATGCAGAGCAGAGGGTTCGTTCTCTTCTCATTCTCTGAACAAAGCTATGTGAGCTGATGATTTGTGCTCTTTGAGCCGTTAATTTGATTGGGATTGATCTGTTTTTCATGGTGGTTTTTGTGTTTTGTGCTGATTTGTAGAAAGGGTATTTCAGCTTCAGCTTTGTCGTACAAGAGGACCCCACATAGATGGTTGAAGATCTCTACACAGGATGTGAGAAAACCCCAACTCTGTAACTCTTGAATCAATTTGGGTTGTTTTAGGTTTTGTTTGGATGATGAGAACATGGGTTGTGTTTAGATTTGTATGGCTAATGAGAAAATAGACTAAAGTTCGAATATTTAGGTCAATTTTGTTTCCCATTGTTGGAAAATCTATGCTCATTCCCATTTGGTTTTGGATGTTAAAAGATTTAAACTGATTTTATGATTTCGTTTCATGGGTTGTATTTTATAATTTTGGCAACCAGGCGCAATTTATTGATTAATCTATTTACCTATGTGCTATTTGTATTGATTGACTGATGAAGAAGTTCAGTGAGAAAAAAAAAAGGATTAAGATATTTTAATTTTTTTTACAAAAAAGCCATATGATTTGCAAAGATTGATCTTGTTGAAACTAATAAAACATGGAGTCTGATATCACTGTTGTACGTAATAAATGATAATTTAATTATCAACGAACATATAGTTTTGTTTCTTATATTCTGCTACTTCTTTGTGATGTAGTTAACTTTTAGTTTCGATGTTGTGTATCTAACATTGACAACCTAATTATCTTTTTTATTTTGTTTGGCTGTTGTAGTCCCTTGTTTTTTCCATTTTATAGCAGTCCAATCTTCAAGTGTTAGTAATATCCTACCTGTTTAAAAATCTATTAATTAATGTATACCCATTTTGTTTCAAAAGCAATGGATGCTAGAGATTCAAATTCAGTAAACGATGAGGAGTCCGTAGAGATTATAATGGGAACATAACGAGATCTTGGAAGCAAAAGTATAGACAATACAAATACGAGTTTTGCAAAGAAAAAGGCTAGAGCAATCAATTTAGGTAAGCGAAAACTTTGATCTCCTGTTTGGAACACTTTCACTAAATTGTATACTGTTTTTTAAGATGGTAAAAGTCGTGCTCAATGCAAAGATTGTAAGAAAGTAGTCATAGATGATAGTCATCATGGGACAGGAAATATGAAAAGACATTTGAATACATGCCCAACAAAGAATAATGTTGAATTGCTTATATCGGCATCTGAATTGTGTTCCAAAAGTTTGATCCTCTGGTATTCCGTGGCTTATTAGTAGAGACAATCATCAAGCATAATCTTCCTTTTAGTTTTGTTGAACATGAGGGAATTAAGGCTTTGTTTGCATATGTATCTCCTGATATTAAGCTACCATGTCGAAATACTGTCAAAGCTTGTGTGTTGAGGATGTTCAAAACTGAAAAACAAACACTGCATAATTTGTTCGGCTCGGTTGAAAGTAGAATTTGTTTGACATCAGACTTGTGGTCATCTCAGTGCACTGATGGGTATCTTGCACTTACTGCTCACTTTGTTGACAATGATTGGAAATTGAATAAAAGAATTATAAGTTTTTTGTCACATGCCTCCTCCGCATATTGGTGTTGCATTATGTGAGAAAATAAGTGCGTTGGTAACTGAGTGGGGGATTGAGAAGAAGTTATTCACTATTACTTTGGATAATGCTTCTTTAAATATTTGTTTTGTTAACATTTTGAGGAATCAATTAAATATTAGAGGTATTCTCTTGATGAATGGTGACTTCTTTCATGTGCGTTGTTATGCTCATATCTTGAATTTGATAGTCCAAGATGGACTTAAAGAAATTGATTCTTCGGTGGTAAAAATTCGTGAATGCATCAAGTATATAAAGGGTTCTAAGGCTAGGAAACTAAAGTTTCAAGAATGTGTTAGGCAAGTAGGGATATTGGATAGTAAGAGAGGTTTGAGACAAGATGTCTCTACTAGATGGAACTCAACCTATCTTATGCTAGATAGTGCCATTTTCTATCGATATGCTTTCATTAATTTAGGATTGAGTGATTCAAATTTTGAAAGTTGTCCTTCTTTTGAAGAGTGGCATAAAGTGGTGAAGATTTCAAAGTTTTTGGGGTACTTTTATGATGTTACATGCTTATTCTCTGGGACAAAGTACCCCACATCAAATTTATTCTTCCCTAAAGTGTTCGTAATTCAGCTTCAAATTAAGGCAGCCATTGATGACTGTGATAGTTTCATGAATAAGATGGGAGATTATATGCACATGAAGTTTCAGAAGTATTGGTCAGATTACAATTTGATTATGTCAATTGCAATCATTTTGGATCCTCATTATAAGCTACATTTTGTGGATTGGGCTTACACAAAGCTTCATGGCGTGAATTCTATGGAATATAAAAATGTTTATGGCACATTGATTGCTCTTTTTAATGTGTACTCGGAAATATCTGCTCATCTTAATTATTCAAATATTCCAATGAACTCGGCGCCTAATCATCAAATAGAAGGTGGAGATGCTCTCTTTGAGATAACAGAAAGTTTGTATTTTTCTTTTTGTACATAGTAGAGGTTATACATAATCCATGTTCCTTCATTGTAATCTCTAGCTATAACACTAGGTTTTGCTGTAACTGCCATGTCATTTAGGGCTAGATATAGGTGTAGTACTCAAATTAATTAAAATATAGATGTTAAACTTAAAACTTGCATGCAATTAGTAAGTGATTAAACATAGTATTTAGTTTATTGAAAATTGGTGCTTAGGCATCAGGATTAGGTATTAATCACTAGGTATTCTTTCAACCTCTGTATATCTACCTACTTAAGTTTGAATTGTGACTGTGACTGTGACTATCCTATGTCTGCATATTCATTATCATTTCTTTGTTCTAAAGCAAATCAATTAAGTAAAATTTGTAATACAAACATTTTACACAGAGAGAGAAGCGCCCAATTATAGCGTTTTCTTAATATTGTGTTTGAGTCTGCTCCACAATATGATAGTACTTTAAAACTATTAATATTATATTTGAAATTGGGTTATGCATAATTTTTATGATGTTTCTGTTTTTTTTTTTTTTATGATGTAGGATTTTGATAATAATTACAATGGTCCAAATTCAGTTGAAAAGGTGAATTACAGAAGTATTTGGATGATAAAAGACTAGATAGAAGACAAGATATAGATGTTCTTTCTTGGTGGCAAATGGAGCGTTTTCATTATCCAATACTTTCTCAGTTAGCATGAGATGTGTTAACAATTCCTATTTCAATTGTTGCGTCAGAATCTGCTTTTAGTATTGGGGGTAAAGTGCTAGATCAATTTCGTACTTCATTGTTGCCATATACGATTCAAGCTTTGTTGTGTACATGAGATTGACTTTTTGGAAAATGAGGTAGTATATCGTTTATTTAATATAGAACTATTTTTTATTTCTTTTCATAATTATTTTTAGTACCCATAATTTGAATGGTTTACAATGTTTGATTTTTCTATGTTTAGTTTATGCGGAAGAGAGTGTTAATGTGGAAAGCCTCAATGAAAACATCATTAATATAACTCTTGAAGACAATATATCGAGCCAAAGTTCTAATACTGTTTCCCATGATGATTGAGGAAAATTGAAGGGCTTGATTGGAAGAAAATGTGCAAGGTTCCAATGTTCTAATGTTTCAATGTCCTTAATTTTGCAAATCTTTTGAACATTTGATATTTTGTAATGTTTTAATGTTTTTTTTTTATTATGCTCATATTTTGGGTATGTAAATATATACTTAAAAGAAAATTGTGTTTTTATGTTTTTCATTTGATTATTTATTGGTTTAAAATATATTTTCCTTAACGGGTAACGGGTCGGGTCATATTACCTGTTAATATTATCGGGTCGATTTCAGGTCAGGTCATTTTACCCGTTTAACGGGTGTTACACAATATGACCCATTAAGATATTGGGTATGACACGAAAACGACACGAACACAGAAAACACGACACGAATTCCAGGTCTATTGACAATGCCAGGAACTAGTAGTACAAAGGAAGCAAAGGTGCAAAGTTTGAGATCAAAAGGAGGGTTAGAGTTCGTGAATGGCCGAATGTGCAAATATTGAACGAAACTCCATGAACAAAATTTTGATCCAGCCTATCTTGTTGTCACACCTCCATATCATAAGAACTAAGTATAGGAAGAGTAAATAAATTCCAACAATCATGGTTAACTAGGCCACGGGGCAGCACAAGGTTGCCATCCATGGTTAGGGTTTGTAAAGAAAAATGCTAGAGAAACAGTGTTTTTAGATCATATTTTGTAGACCACATGATGTGGTGATTGATTGTTGGATTTTTCCTTTAATGATTTAAAGAAGAAATCCAACCATCACTTGCCACATCATGTGGTCTACTACAAAATATAATTTAAGTAAATTGTCTCTCTAGCATTACACTTTTCTAATTATTCAGAAGAGTGTTAAGTAAGGTGGTGTTCTTTAGAAAACTTCATGGCAAGCAGAAAAAGAAGGTGGGTGGAGTGAGTATAATGGAGGTGGGAACTGACAATAAAAGCACTCATACTTTAAAAAAAAAAAAAAAAAAAAAAAAACAGAACTACGTCTGAAATTCAAACTTGTAAACGAAAAAAGAGTTAGAACACTAGAACTGTATTAAAAGAAGATCTTATAACTTGAGTCTCAATCGCATTAACATTAGGAACACGATTTCTAGGCAACAATAAATTATATCTGAAGGACTACTAAGATATAGCGACACTATCTTTTAATAACCTGATATAAACGCAACCAGTGCACTAAAAGAAAGAGCTAACAGAGGGCTTGCAGGAGTTAATTCCGAGTAGCTGCTAATTGTTGAGAATTAAGCCTCTCACAAGGTTGAAATTAACCTGCAGATGGTGAATCCTGCCGATGAACATGAAGAAATCGAAAGATGAAGAAAGTTTCCTTATTTAGTAATAGCCGTTAGATTCAAATGTATAACGGCTAGTTTAGTTTCTATTTCGGGAAAGAAGAACAGTTGTGCTTGTTCTTATCCCTTTGTTGTACTGTCTTGCTAGATCCATTCCCAAGTGGAAGGATCACAACACCTGATGCTCTAGAGGGCTGTGATTGATCCCTGAAAAATCGGATCTCTCCAAGCCTCTATATGCTAGGGTTTTGTTGAATGAAATTATCACTTTGTCTCATTCACCATTTTTCAAAAGCAAAAATCTTGTGAAATTTAATACAAAATTGATCATGGCCTGGTACCATTTCAACATGGTATCATAGCTCTAGGTCTGATTCCGAAGAAGGGCGTGATTCTAGGAGTGAAATTCGTCTTCAAATGAAACCCAGAAAACTTTAAAGGTGGTTCCTTTATTGCGATTATTGCTGTTCTTGTTTGAGAAATGGCTGGATCAGGTTCATCTGGTGGAGTTTTAAGAACTCCATAGTTTAATGGCACCAACTATGATTTATGGGCCGTTAAAATGGAAACCGTCCTCATAGCACCCGATCTATGGGATGTGGTCGAGCTTGGCATTCTCACACAACCTACTCGCAGCAAAGAAGGGTCTGAAGATGATGAAGAAGATACTGATCAAATCCCAGTGAAGGCACCTGCAGTCTCAAATGAAGATAAAATAAAAAATGCCAAGGCGTTGAGTCTCATTCAAGGGGCAATTTCTGATAAGTTATTCCCTCGAATTAGAAATGAGAAGACAGCAAAAAAAGCTTGGGAAATTCTGAGAAGAGAATTCAGATGAGACAAAAAGGTAAGGGTTGTTAAACTTCAAGCCATGTAGCTGAGTTTGAATACCTAAAAATGCTAGACAATGAAACCCTAGATGACTACTTGGCTAGGTTTTTTGAAATAGTGAATAACTTGAAATCACTAGGAGAATATGTGCCTGAGAAAAGGATTGTGCAAAAGGTGTTAATGAGCCTAAGTAGAAGATACAAGTCCATAGTGTCTATAAAATAGGAGATTAGAGATCTTGATTTTATAAGGGTTGAGGAAGTGTTAGCTTCTATTAAAGTCTATGATAAAAGGGAGGATTTACATGATGAGAGAGAAAAGATTACTGGTACTGAGAGGGCATTTAGCAGCTTGAAAATTAAGGGTAGTAATAATAGCAGTACTAGTGGAGGTTATAAAGGTGCACAAGGTAAACAGAATCTTAAATGGCAACAAAATAGAAATGGGAAGAGCTGGTCACAAAGCAACAACTGGAATGAGAATGGTAACTCTAGTTGGAACAATCAAAATGGTAGAAACTGGACCAACAAAAACACTTTTCAAGGCAGACAAGGTAGTAGCAGTCAAGGTACTGTAAAACCACAGTGTCAAACTTATGGCAAATATCACTTTGGCATTTGTATAAAAGGAAACCAAAATGTGGCAAGTGTGGTAGATTTGGACATGCTACAAAGGACAAACAAGTTGCTAACTATGCAAATGAGGAAGATATAACTACTGGTGCAATGTTTTATACCTGTCACTCAGCATCAATAGTTTATGATAGATGTGTGTGGTTTGTTGATAGTGCCTGTAGCAACCACATAACTTCTCAAGAGTCACTACTATAAAATCTTGACAGATCAATTACTTGCAAAGTTAAAATGGGGACTGGTGATTTGGTTCAAGCAACAGGCAAGGGAACATTTGTAATGGATACAAAGCATGGGAAGAGATACATTAATGAAGTTATATTGGTCCCAGGATTAGATGAAAACCTCTTGAGTGTTGGTCAAATGATGGAACATGGTTACTATGCTTTATTTGGTGGTAATATGGCTGTAATCTTTGATGACAGCAACCTTAAGAATGTGGTAGCCAAGGTAACTATGGCAAGAAATAGATGTTTTCCATTGTCCCTAGAATCTATAAATCAAGTAGCTAGAAAAGCTTTAATTGAAGAAGAGTCATGGATCTGGCATAAAAGGTTAGGTCACTTGAGCTTTGACAAGTTGAAAAGAATGCAAAGAGAGGGAATGGTACTTGGTTTACTTGAACTATCTGAGATGAAGGAAATCTGTGAGAGTTGTATTGCTGGAAAGTTGCACAGAGAACCATTTGATAAAGAGAAAGCATGGAGAGCAAGCTATCCACTAGAACTGCTGTACACTGATGTCTGTGGACCAATGCAGAATGAATCCATTGGTGGCAACAGGTACTTCATCACATTCATTGATGATTTTTCAAGAATGTGTTAGGTGTACTTTCTCAAAAACAAATATGATGTGTTCAATGTGTTCAAAAAGTTTAAAGCTTTTGTGGAGCTACAAAGTGGCTTCAACCTCAAGAAACTAAGAAGTGACAGAGGAGGTGAGTATACTTCTCATGAGTTCCTAGACTTCTGTTCTAACATTGGTATGGAGAGGCAATTAACAGTTGCCTACTCCCCTCAGCAAAATGGAGTTGCTGAGAGAAGAAATAGAACTATTGGAGAAATGACAAGGTCAATGATGGCTGAGAAGAACATTCCTGTGAAGTTTTGGACTGAAGCAGTTTGAACTGCAGTGTATTTGCAGAATAGATGTCATACAACCTCAGTAGAGGGCAAGACCCCATTTGAAGCTTTCACAGGTAGAAAACCTGACATAAAGCATTTGAAAGTGTTTGGATGCATATGCTATATACATATTCCTTCACAGCTAAGAGAAAAGATTGATGAAAAGGCAAGCAAAGGTATTTTTATAGGGTATGAGAGCTGTGAGAAAGGTTATAAAGTTTATAACCTACAGTCCAAGAAAATCATTCTCTCCAGAAGTGATGTGTTCAATGAAGATCAGTTTTGGAATTGGGAATGCAAGCAAGTTGAAACACCTTTTATGCCTTTCAGTTTTGAAAATCATGTGTATGGTAGTGATGTGCATGAAAGCTCAAATCATGGGACTCAGTTTGAAATTGTTTAAAGCCCTCAACCAAGTTCAAGTCCTGCCAGTTCATCAACTAGCAGAAGTGAAACACATAGTCAAAACTCAACTCCTAGTTCAACACCTGTGAAATTGAGGAGTCTCGATGAAATATATGCTAGACGCCACATGTGTCTTGTTGAGCCAGAAATGTATCAAGAAGCAGCACAGGATCAAGCGTGGCAAGAAGCTATGAATGCAGAGCTTGACATGATTGAGAAGAATGATACTTGGCAGCTAGTTGATAGACCCATAGATAAGCCTGTTATTAGGGTGAAATGGGTGTTCAAAACTAAACTGAATCTAGATGGAACAATCCAGAAGCACAAGGCTAGACTTGTGGCAAAAAGGTATGCACAAAAACCTGGAATTGGCTACAATGAGACCTTTGCTCCAGTGGCAAGGTTGGATACAATTCGAACTCTTATTGCTTTATATGCTTAAAAAGGTTGGAAGTTATTTGATATGAGCATATTTATGCGAATTAGTTAGCTTGTTCTCGTGCATTTATGTTAGTTATTTGTATTTAATTTAGTATTTTAAGCTATTTTCGTGTGTTTGTAGGTCCCAAGGGGTAAAGTATCAAGAAAGTGCATTTTGGAGCCTTTTGGAGCATTTTTGGGCATGTTTTGGATAGCTTATGATTGGAGCAAGGTGGATGGACGAAATTGAAGATCAAAAGAGCCTAGAAGGATGTTAGAAGTCAGTTTGGAAGCATAAAAGACACAAAATCAGCATCTCCTACAAAAGTGGCGTTTTGTCCCCTTTGTGTTCCCTCCTTGTCTCCTTTGGTGCAACAATTCTCCTTGCCATGTTTCCCTATCCTTAAGCCAAGTAAAACACTTCCCTTATCCCTTTAGGATCCAGCCACACACCCTTCACTTATGTTTACCTTCCTTGCCGCACAAGCCAAGCACATTCCCTTTCTTTCTAGGTTGCTGCACCCTACATTCCCTTTTCCCCTTGGTTTCTGACATTTAATTGCCTTTTCCTTGTGGATTTGGTATTAAAATCTGATTCCCAAATTAATTGGGGTGTGCTCTACCTTCCCCTATAAATATATGACTTTGCAGCACCATTCTAGACACCATTCCACCATCCATTCACTTACCTATCCATCATTCACACAACCATTCATTCATTCACACACTTTCAGCCCAAAATCTCTCTTTGCCGCAGCCTTTCACTCCCAAAAACTCACATCCCTTCATCCAAACACATCCATACCCATCTTAGACTCTTTGTGCCGCAGCAAGGTGGAGAGGAAGGAGCCTTGGACGTTTCAAGCTTGCAGATTGGAGCATTCTAGGTGTACTTCGTTCTTAATTTCAATGTTTACTTTATTATTCTCTAATATTGTTGTGACTATGAGTGGCTAAACCCCTACTTAGCTAGGGGGGAATTCGAAGCCATGAACATGCTTGAGATATGAATTGATTACTTCCAATTGCGACTTGATGAATCGTGAATGCAATTCAATTAACTGTTTTATTCATAACTTGTTCTTGTATGTTGATTGAGGATGCATACTTAGTTTTCATGCAGGAATTTGATGCTAGAATGTAAGGGAGTTTCATCTAATCGTTATGAACTTACATTCACAAGTAGTGAAGGTTGCTTGTCACAATCGTGTTAATTGGATTCTTGGCAAACGTATCATGCTCTCATAGTTACGAATGCCTCGTCAACACTTATGATTTTCATGGAACTTAATGATCTCTAACTGTATCTCTTCTATGCACTCATGTAGGGGACCGTTGGAGAATAATTTGGGTTGTTGTATGCTCTTCTTCCAATTCAATGACATAAGGAAAATCTGAGGGTTAATTTGTGCACGTACGGTTAATCTGGGGTGTTGAGGTTCATGGTTCATTGAAAAGCAATTGGAGATCGATTTATGTACAAGTGTGTCATGTGTGGAGAAGGACCCTCTAGCTAGCCCATCAACCATCAAAGTTTTCAAAATCGTTTTCAAACTTGTTTACTTTACAAAGTCTTTGTTTTATTTTCAAATTCGTCCAACTCAAAACCCCCCATTTACTTACTTGTTTTTAAGTGTCTAAAACCTATTTTCTTTGTGTTTTCAAGAGTTTTGAGTCAACCTAAACTTAATTTTCGTCCAAAATCTTTCTTAGTATTTTAAACCTGTCCATAAAGTGTTTTTTAAGCCGTTTAAAGTGTTTTTAACTTGTTTTGAGTCTTGTAAACCTTTCCAAACGTTTTTTACTTTGTTTTTGTGTCGATTAGCAATCCCTCCTAATCCCCGGTCCAGAACGATCCCTACTTGCATACTGACTACAATTGACAACAAGAGGGTTTAATTTGAGTGCTTAACTTTTATCACATCAAATTTTGGTGCCGTTGCCGGGGACAATTCGAGTGCTTAACCTGGAATTGGCTACAATGAGACCTTTGCTCCAGTGGCAAGGTTGGATACAATTCGAACTCTTATTGCTTTATATGCTTAAAAAGGTTGGAAGTTATTCCAATTAGATGTGAAATCTGCCTTCGTAAATGGCATACTTGAAGAAGAGGTCTATATTGAGCAACCTAAAGGTTTTGAAGTAAAAAATGCTTGCCATAAAGTCTACAAATTGAGAAAGGCCTTGTATGGTTTGAAACAAGCACCTAGAGCCTGGTATAGTGAGATTGATGCATATCTCACCAGCTGCAAATTCAGCAGGAGCACAAGTGAAGCCACATTGTATACCAAGTCTGATGAAGAAGGTGGATTAATCATTGTCTCAATATATATTGATGACATTGTGTACACTTGTAGCAGCAAAACACTACTTAGTGAGTTCAAAAAAAAGATGATGTAAAGGTATGAGATGTTTGATTTAGGCCTACTCCATCATTTATTAAGAATGAGAATCTTGCAAACTGAGAATGGTGTGTTTATTCACCAAAGCAAGTATCCAAAGTCATTACTTGTGAAGTTTGGTCTTGAATACTGTAAACTTGTGTCTATTCCTCTACCTACTGGTGAAAAACTCAAGAAGATAGATAAAGTGAACTGGCTGATGAAAGCATGTACAGGAAAATTGTAGGCAGTCTTTTGTATTTGACAACAACTAGACTAGATTTGATGTATGCTGCTAGTTTGCTGTCAAGATTCATGAATAGTCCTACAAAGAAACAACTTTGGAGTTGCAAGAAGAGTTCTGAGATATGTGCAAGGCATACTAAGCTATGGAATAGAGTATACAAAAGACAAAGATGCAATTCTTGTAGGTTTCTATGATGCAGACTAGGCAGGAAGTGAAGATGATTGCAGAAGTACTTTAGGATATGCATTCAGCTTTGGCAGTGGGGTTTTCTCTTGGGCCTCTGTGAAGCAAAACACGATTGCTTTATCAACTACAAAAGCTGAGTATGTCTCAGCAGTAGAAGCCACAGCTCAGGCCATTTGGCTAAGGTTTGTACTTGATGACTTTGGGGAAATGCAACCTGATGCAACACCCATCTTCTGTGATAACATGTCTGCAATCTCCATGGTGAAAAACCTTGTCTTCCACCAGAAAACTAGACACATAAACAGGAAGTTCCACTTTATAAGAGAAGCACTACAAAAAGGGGTGATTGAGATGAAGTTTTGTAGAAGTGAAGAGCAACTCGCAGACATTTTTACAAAGGCATTGCCTAGAGAAAGATTCAACTACTTGAGACTTAAACTTGGAGTGAAGCCAGTTAGCAGCTTAGGAGAGGCTGTTGAGAATTAAGCTTTTCACAAGGTTGAAATTAACCTGCAGATGGCGAATCCTGCAGATGAACATGAAGAAATCGAAAGATGAAGAAAGTTTCCTTATTTAGTAATAACCGTTAGATTCAAATGTACAACGGCGAGTTTAGTTTCTATTTCGGGAAAGAAGAACAATTGTGCTTGTTCTTATCCCTTTGTTGTACTGTCTTGCTGGATCCATTCCCAAGTGGAAGGATCACAACACCTGATGCTCTAGAGGGCTGAGATTGATCCCTGAAAAATCGGATCTCTCCAAGCCCCTATATGCTAGGGTTTTGTTGAATGAAATTATCACTCTCTCTCATTCACTCTAGCCTCCACGCATCTCCCTACGTTTCTGTTCTCCCTTCACCATTTTTCAAAAGCAAAAATCTTGTGAAATTTAATACAAAATCGATCATGGCCTGGTACCATTTCAACACTAATCGTATACGTGAAACCATTTAGAGAAATAAAAGTAAGACAAAGAAAAAGTAGAGAGGGAATTGATGTTCTAGAATGTTTCTAATTACAAGATCATGATTCAAAACAGATGTTACTATGTATACACTTGTGTAAGTGTGTATAGATATTAACAAAAGCATGTTACATGCATACCGAAAACTGAAGCCAAAAGAAATGCTATCCAAACCCAAGGGCATCACCAATAGCTTTTGTCTCTGGTGTTTGCAGCAGATAGTAAGCCTACAAGGATTGCAAGTATCACCCGTTAAAACGCTGACAAAATCTTTTAATTTGTGTTTGCCAAAAAAAAAAACAAAACTTTTCATTTGTGTATCTACGTTCATTCATGGATAAGCCTCTTAGGATTACTCATAGGATTACTCAGGTTCATTATTTTGGAACATTTTTTACACAACACAGGACAACAAAATTATCACTATTTAAGAAGGTAATACGGAACAAGAAGCTCATTTACATGGGGAAAAAAATAAATAAATAAACAGAATGTAGCACTAAAACGAAAGACTTTCTGTTCTGAATTTTGACCGAGGAAGCAAAGCTCCAAGTATGTCTAACTTTGAGATTTCTAGTCATACCATATCTTAATTCCTTTAAGTTATATGTACAACCTTGCAATTAAGGCCTTTGGCCTAGTCTCACCTCCTCCCCATACATGTCCCTTCTTGAAGAAACCTTGCAGTGCATTTTGCAATCATTTGAAAGACATTAATTAATATCGTGTTCATATAATCCCATGGGGAATGTCATTGTTAACTGTTAACAATTTAAAGTGCTTGTACAAATTTTTAGTGATAAACTTGAATGTGGTTCCCCAGTATAGTTTATTAAGAGTACGGAAGCTTATCTGCATAAACAAAGCTTTATCTCGTACTAATTAGAAAAACATGCAAACAACATAACAGATAGATCTAACCGCACTGTTTGTCAACGATGAACATGCATGTCCCTTCTTTCAAGCAACTAAAGCTTTTTACAAAATCTAGAATTCTGTGGTTGTCATGTGCAACACCAGAAGAGGGATCATGGCCTATCCGCAGGACGTGGAGTGTTTTGAAATGCATTATACATTACACAAGACAATCATTTCTAGCATATTTAAATTATGGTGCAGCTGGAAAAGTATGTCGTCGACTCGTCTTCACTCTTCATAAGTAGCAAAGAAATCAAATGCACTTTTGCAAGGACCCGGCTGACAGTTTCCATAAGAGCTGCTCCTGAAACTCCACCGAGAAGTGTTAGAATTCCTTTGTCCCACATCGGCCACAGAGCTTGAGAACAAGCCATTTATATATAATTACCCCACTCTAACTAATACCGAGACCTTTTGGATTAAAACCCCACACCTGATGGATTGAGCAGGTGGCCAAGTGAGGACAGTATCGGTGTTGTTGGAGTGGGCCCATGGCCCATCTACCTGAAATTTAATATGGTATCAGAGCCAGGGGATGGGCCCGTACATCCACGTGAACGGGTGGGTCCCCTTCGACCCCGCGCGAACGGGTGAGCCCCGACTTGGCTCCACGTAGGCCAAGAGATGCCACGTGAATGGGTGGGTCCCCATTGGCCCCGCGCAAACGGGTGAGCCCCAACTTGGCTCCACGCGGTTGCCGATGTGTGGAACTTCACGTGTGACCCATAAAATGGGGTCTCACGTGCGGGGAGTGTTAGAATTCCTCTGTCCCACATCGGCCACAGAGCTTGAGAACAAGCCATTTATATATAATTACTCCACTCTAACTAATACCGAGGCCTTTTGTATTAAAACCCCACACCTAACGGATTGAGCAGGTGGCCAAGTGAGGCCTTTTGTATTAAAACCCCACACCTGACGGATTGAGCAGGTGGCCAAGTGAGGACAGTATCGGTGTTGTTGGAGTGGGCCCATGGCCCGTCTACCTGAAATTTAATAAGAAGCGACCCTTTGCTTCCTGTTCTCGAAACTGCGATAAATAAATAAAAAAACACCATCGCTTAAAAATAAAGAAAACAAACAAAAGCATGTATTTTTGGAGCATCTCTGTGTAATTTTGCAGAAGAAATTAAGAGCTTAAAGGCAAATGAGCCGCCGCTGAGGAGGAGGAAGCCGTAGACTGCAGAGGTAGCCGGAGCCATCTCTGCCAGCTAATTAAGAAGTGCACAAGAATCGACGACTGCGTTTTAGGTTCGGCTTTGAAGCTTGTGTTGCTGACTGCCAATTTGCCACTTCCCGCAGCGTAATCGTAGCGAAACTTTCACTTGGGCTTTTACAGAAGCCCAATATTTGGTGCGAAGAGGGAATTCACGGTTGATAGTTTGATTTACAAGAATGACTTACATAGATCGTATAACATTATTAGATTAAGAAATGAGAGACTTACATAGATCGTGTAATTTTATTACATCAAGAAGTCTCGTGGCATAAACTCGTTTCATGTAAGTTATTTTCTTGATTGAATTTTTGGTAGTCTCATTAACATAATAAAACGACTATAATGGTGTTGGGATTTTATATCATTTTCTGCAACGAAAATGATAAAAAGTGTGTTCGAAAACTTTCAAGTGAGTATAATTTGTTTTATTACAATTAGTACTCTAAGATGTAGAAAGATTTGAATCCGAGATGCAATAAGTTCAAATAGAGGATTCTATCCAAAATCCTTTATATGTTAAGTGTATAGTATATCAGAATGTGTAATAATAATGTAAAACTTTAACCAAAGTATAAAATTCAAAGACAACTTTATTGATAAGATTGAAACTTATGTCTCTGTTTTTTACTTTTATATATCACCAATATTTTTTTTCCATCATTGATTTTTGTTAGTATTGACCCTAAAAGTTACAAATATAGTTGAGGCAACCAAACCTGGTGCAGGAGATCCTGAACTTTGCAATGAACCAAGCAACCTTGTCTTCAAATTCCTAGAACCTAGGTTGAGAGGTGTTTTTTCCTTAACCGTAGTCACTCAATAGGGGCAAAGATCCTCAAAGGAGATGAACATTTTAATGGTGAACGTGGTTCAACCGTCTAAATGCCGAACTGAAAAATGCATATGAGAGTAACCAATCATAGAACACCTCACTTCGTTGGGAAGCTAATGAAGTGACCTCTTTCAGCGAAGGAATCAAAGACTCTTTGCTGGCTGAGACTTGGATAGATTATTGACCGAACTAGAAGTAGTGTTGTTCCACCAAAATGAAGGTACTCTTGGAGCGATTAGTTTTATGGCTCCAGTGATGTTCCAACAAACTGAATATGATGTTGGTTACTAACCCAATATGTTCCAACGAATTGAATATGTGATGGCAGAAAGATTAAGATAATTAGTACTTTTCTCAAGGTTGTGTGAAGGTTTCGCATGTAGTGAGGGTTTTCGCATAGATCGTTTGGGTTGTTTATTGAGTTGAAACGGCTTTTCATGTTGCAAAACCTCTACTATTTATAAGGATGGCCTTCATGATAAATAAGTCTGCCGAATGAGAATCCTAATGGAATTATGTCACTCAGCATTTACCTGAATATTCTTTCTTTATCCCTTTTAATTAATCCCTTGCCGAGCGAAACTCATCTTCATCTAGTCTCGGCTTATTTTGTTCCAACTAGGATTCTAAACTTGACCCCGTTATGTATTTACTTCATTCTTATATGATCAAGAATAAATTATGATCGTTGGGATAATTCGTATTTAATCACTACTTTATTCTGACCATTAACAATTGCAATTTGTTTAGGATTCAACCGAGCCATATCTAATCTGAATCCTCACACACTCCTATTTACATAAGCACGTCATCGAATCAACCCTTTGGCTAAGCCCAGTGGCCTAAAGGATCTTTACTGGGCTGAGGATTGTAACTTTCCAGCTTGGGTTACCCCATTCTCAACCCAAACTATTATTTAAGGCTCAAACAGTTACTTGCAATTTTTTGTTTTCATGCATCTCAATCCCTTTTATGTTATAGAAAAAAATTTGTCACTCAATATTCTATGAGTTGAGAGTTATCATGGCCTACAATTCGAAATCGATAACGTGGTCTTAAATTCAAATTTTATGACACAATGATTTTTAATTTAATGGAAAATGAAAATGCAAATTAGAAAGTGGTTTTCGAGAATATAAACACGTGAGCTTTAAAGATAATGAGATAGTATATAATCTTGTGGAGGCTGGATGCTGCTCACACTGGACGTCACATGAATGTTGCTCATATAATTTTACAATTATTTTTTTGGCACACAAAACTGACGCTTTCGAATAGAAGTAAACCCAACAATTGTATGTTAGACTAACATGTATTAAAGAATAAGGTGAATTGCCAATTTAGTCCCTGAATTATCATCTCAGTGAAAATTAGGTCTCTCAACTATTTTTTCAGAAAAGTTAGTCATTGAATTATAAAAATCTGCCAATTACATCCCTAATATTATATTCAAAACTACTATATTCAATTTTCCGTCAATTTAAGTCACGTTACTTGCATGTGATACACATTAGAGGGTAGATTGATAGTTTTCCATACAGAAATAGTGTATGGAGTTAACTTTGGAAGGTAAATTGGTAGTTTTTCATAAGAAATAGTGTAAGTTAACTTTGGAGAGTAAATTAGATGTTAGATTCGCAACCTATATGAAATGTGAAGGGTTTATAGACGAGAAAATGACGGTATTACACTCTAAAGTGTGTCAAGTGACTTAAATTGAAGAAAAATTGGACAAAATAGCTTTAAATATAATAGTAGGGATGAAATTAGCAATTTTTAATGAATTTAGGGACTTAATTTACAGAAAAAATAATTCAGGGACCTAATTTTCACTGAGGTAATAATTCAAGGACTAAATCGGCATTTCACCCTAAAGAATATGTCAATAAGTGCATCAAAAGCATCTCCAAAAGGCTTTACAAATGTTGTTCTACAAATACAAGTTTGGTTACCTAAATGACACTTTGTTCTACAAATCAGTAGCATTTTTACTCTGATTTCAAACAAATAGAATAAACAACTTCAACTAAAATATGATTTTGACTCCAGCCCCTTCCAACCCTTATTCATTTCAATTCTCCTAATTTAATTCCTTTCATTCCAATTACGAATCATTGAACAAGTTATCGAGGATTTGTGGAGTTTTGGTGAAGATGCTTTTGAATAGGGTTGCTCATTATTTTGGGTGTAATTTTCTCTTTGTTGCTAAAACTTTTTGACACGGTACAAATTTCCATCAAAATCATCATTAAACCAGCGTTCTTACATCTCTTCTATACAATCAATTCACCAAGGTCGTCCAAATCAACGGCTGGGATCAATCAAGCAATCAACTAGCATACGATTTCTTTGTCATGTCATCAGACACTGACTGTAGAAACGAAACAGACGAAACTTTCTCCCGAATGGTTTCCAATACTTGAGTAGCCGAAGGCCTCAGTGTCGGTGACTGACGCAAGCACATTGCCGAAATACCAAGCATGGTCTTGGCCTCTTCGACGTCAAACCCCGCCGCGCCCAACCGCGGGTCCACCAACTCGGCCACCTCCGCTGCGTCACAACCGCCGTACCTCAACCTGGGCCCCACCAACGTCGTCAAGAACTGCCCTTTTTCGGAGCAAAATGCCTCCATTCCGGTCACGAGCTCCAAGATCAGAACGCCGAAGCTGTATACGTCGTTTTTCTTCGAAGCGATTCCTGTTCGGAGGTAGTGAGGGTCGGTGTAACCCGGCGAGCCCATCATCGTCAAGACGTGATTTCTCATCGACGACGGCGGTTGGACCGTCGAGGAAAACCCCATTTTCGCCGACCCGAAATCGCAGAGCTTGCAGTTGAGATTTTGGTCGAGTAAGATATTTGAGGCTTTGATGTCCATGTGAACGATTTGGAGGGCGCATTTCTCGTGGAGGTATTCTAATGCTTGTGCGATTTGGAAGGCGATTGCCATTCGGTTCTTCCACGGCATCGCTGGGGTGGCGTCTCCGCCGTGGAGCTTCTCTTGGAGATTTCCGTTGGCGACGTACTCGAAAACCAGAGCACCCTCCTCTGTTTCACATAAAAAAAATACAAAACATTATTATTTGAACAAATTGGATTGAACCAACAAAGATAATAAGAATAAATCACAAATTAATATCAAGAAAACTGTACTCTACTACAACCCAACTACATCTGACACAAAAAAGTTGAAGTGTTGCTGAGTGGCAGAAACACTAGATGCTTCTTTAAGAAGCAAGTTTTCTCAAGAAGTAATCACTAAGATTTTTAATGAAAATTACACATTTAGCAAAGTGACTATGAGATTGCTTCTTTAGAAAACATTCTCACTTCTAAGCAATTTTGCTCGAAGTAGTTTATTATAAACACGTTGAAATTTTATTAAAAACCAACTGCTTAATGAAAATACAATTCATGGTTTATGAGGAGCATTCGAGCATTTGATACGTTCTTCTCTATAAAATGCTTTTAGAGTAGGAAACATTTTTTTGTTTTTTTGTTTTTTTGTGTGGAATACAGTCGGAAACAAGTTTGACTATCAAAAACCATGTTAAGCACAATCCTAAACATGTCCTTAATTTATGGACTGACCTTGGTTTTCGGAGTAGCCAAGAAGCTTGACGATGTGGTGGTGCTCAAGGCGGAGGAGAATATCGAGTTCTTGCTTAAAAACCCGGCTCAGCCGCTCGCTGCCGTTGTGGACCTTAATCGCACAGAACCCATCACCGGAATTAGGGTCCGGGTTTCGCCCCAAGTACACATTGCTGAACCCTCCAGCTCCAATCACCTTCGAGAAGCCATCAGTAGATCTCTCTATCCAATCCCACCTCAATTTCTTCACGCTAAACTCCCCACTTTCTTCAATATGGTCCTCCTTCTCGACATCGATTCGATTTTGCTTGCGTTTTGATCTGAATCCGAAGCATCTGATTACCACCATGACTAAAACAATGAGGAAGGCGGCGGCGGCGGCGGAGATTGTGAGAGATGTGATGAGGGTTTTGGAAGTGTCAACGTGGGAAGATGGTTTTAAAGGGAAGGTTGACGGTGGGTTGGTGGAGGAGAGAGAGGAAGAGAAGGAGAGAGAAAGGAGGGTGGTGGTGGTGGTTGGGATGGAGCGAGAAGCCTCGGAGAAAGTAGAGAGTGAGGAAAACAAAAGTAAGGAGGTGAAGAAGTAGGAGTAACAGCAGACAAAACTGTAAGCGTGTAGTCTTTCTGTAACAACTTCGTCTTCTTCTCTGAGGTTAGATTTGGCCATGGAAGGAGGCACAATTTGACAGGGTGATCTCGATCTAGACATAAAAGAAACAAATGGGCAAGCTTCCTTCCTACTTTCCCACATATGGAATTGAAAAAGGAAAAGGAAAAAGAGCGTGTATTTAGATCTCGCACCAATCAAAATCAAGATCTTAGTCTTTTTTTATTTATTGATTTCATAAATTGAAAAAGCAAGAGAAATATTTTAGTATGCCCAGAAAATAACTCGGTACAGCAAGTGTCATGATATAATTAATTAAATTTTCATTTTATATTTTTAACAAGTTGTATTATTATACTTAGTGTACAAGATCGTGTTCAAAACACACTAAAAAATCTCTCCCCATTTTCTCATTTCCTTACCAACAACATTTAGACAATTACAATAGGAATTTTTTTTTTTGGCCAAATTTCATCTAAACTATTGGCAGAAGAAAAAATTATTTAACAAGTGGTGGATTGCCCTGATCTATAAGGTCTTCCGGTTTAACTTTGCATCCTGAGTTTAAACCCCTCTTCCCTCTCTCAATTTAGTATTTAGAGAGTGATTGAAAGATAACTTATCACCTATGTTATTCAAAGGCATTACTTCTTTACAGTTATATGACTGTTTCTTTTGAACAAACGATAATATCTACACTGAAGGAGTGTGGGAGGGAGCTCAGCTTCATAATGGACTAGCAATACAACTTGCGGACTTAGGATATGAATTATGTTAAACTTAAAAAATAAAGTAAGAATAGTATGTTGTAAAAAAGATGTGGAATTTGTCACTTGTACGCACAAAGTGTTTGAATTTTTTCTTTTTGAAAAAAAAAAAGGATCAGTTGGTGGCTTCGTTATAACAATCTATCCTTTCAAAAACCGGAAAAGACTCACAGAAGTATTTCAGCCTCTCCCTAACTACCATCGTGCGACTCACAGAGGTATTTTAGTCTTCCCAAGCCACCATCGTACGAGTCAGAAGCATTTCAGTCTCTTCTTGACAACTATCATGCATTAGGAATCAAACCTGACGTGCCGTGTGAAATATGGGTTTAAAATTTATCTCCAACCAGTGGACCACCCTATGATGATTTGTTAGAATATTTTCTTAAAAATCCCATTATTGTTAGCGATTTTGTTTAATTCTATGGTCGCTTCTTTTCTTTTCTTATCAGAATTTAATAATGTGGTCCAGTCAAAATAGTACGATTGTCAATTGCCAGTTCCCTTGTTTATAATGTTTTCTGAGTTTTGCCGTGTGCACAAGGTATTGTTTTGCGAGAGCTTATGTCATCCTAGTCATTTTGCACATTTCAAAGCCATCATTTAATTCCAACTACCAAAATACTCTCATTTAATTCACCAAAAAAAGATATAATTTTATTTTGGAGAGCTATAAGACTACAGTACTTTATTTTCTTGTCCACGTTATTATCTCACTCATCATAATATTATTTTTAAAATAACCTTTAATATTCTATTTTTCTAACCATTATTATGTTCAAAAAATTGAAATGTTATTTCTCAAACAAATCTACCAACAAATGAATGATCCTTCAAATACTCTTTGGTTGTGTGATTATGCATTCTAATAATGACTATCAATATTCAATTATCATCAATTGCTAACTTCTTACTTTTTAATTAGAAATGGCAACTACACTTTTCTGGTCCAAAATTCTTCTATGTTCATCTTTTATGTATTTTTAGCAAATTCGGCTTATATATATTCCTTTCATTTCGCAATCCAATGTAAGTCTAGAGGCTCCTATTACCTTTTAACCTATTATTGTTATATATCTTTTAAGGTTTTTATCAGTTATTTTACAAATGGACAAACTTGTAATTAAAAATTTAATTAAAAAGTGGGTGGAGAAATATTACACTGGGATGAGAATAACAACACTCTTATTTTATTATGCGTAAAATGTCTTCAAATTTATTGGTTGCATGTATTTATATTGAGTTGTACGATCCACGTACATTTTTTTCCCTTTCACACACCGTTTCAATTTCTGGTCGTTTCTTTTCTTATCAAAATTGAGACTCTTCATGGACTTTTTGTCACCTTACAGTTGAACGTCAATTCATGTGCCAATATTATGAAGCATTATACAAAAAACATGAGGTGACAGAGAGTCTATAGAAAGTCTAACTTTGAATGAGTTCTTTAGCATTTCTCAAATAGATAACTTGTCATCATGTACAACTTTGCTTTCACTAATTATTAAGGTCTAGGATCCAATAAAAAAAAGGTCTAGGAAAATAAGATAAAACAGTCACTAATACAAAAATTAAATCAAGGGAGTTTTAACGAAAAGCTCAATGTACTGTTCACTTTAACGAAAAAACCACATTTTTACACTAAAAAGTCAAACCTGGTACTATTCACTTTACTCTTTATTTTGTCCTTATCGTTAAAACTCAAAGTTTTCAAACCATTTTCATTAGTTTTCCTTTAAATGAAATCAAAATTTTATATCACATTAGGTAAAAAGTAGCTTCAATCATGGATTATCTTCAAATTGTTTCAAAAGTTAGGGTAATTATCGCATTAAAAAAACAACTGAAAAATAGTAATATCACGTGGATTTTTTTTTTCTTTTCAATTATTGATACACGTTACAGGCTGAATAAAGTTATGGAATGATAATTACAGCGAAATTTGAATAATTTGTTCAATATAAATCAACCATAACAAGTGGGGACTTCTTTTCATAAGAAAATAGCATGAACCCAATAACATAAAGCCAAGAGTATTTGACATTTTTGTGGCACATCATTCACTGCATTCCGTAAGCGAAAGAACGGTAAATAGATGTTTATTTGTTTGTGTGTGAACGAGCATCTGTCCAATGTCACTTTTTCATATGTAACAATAGAAATGTTAAGAAGATTTTTTTTTAAGATTGGACTTTTTATGAACTTTTTATCACTTTATATTTTTTACATAATATTTTATAGTGTTGGTATAAGAATTAATGTTAAAATGTTAGGTGGCAGAGAGTCCATAGAAAGTTTCACTTTGAGAAAGTTTCCTTAGTTTTTAACCTATAACAATTTTTTATAGGATGGAAAGTATATTTTTTGAAGGTGGTAAATGTTTGTTGGAGGGTGACACTATTAAAATTAAAATAAGTGTGTTACATAATTTCTTTTACTAGACACAGGCGACCATGCATTAACCTAATATACCTTATGAGTAAATTGTAGTAATGTTTCCTTAATTTTAACTCAATTGGAGCAATGATCACTCTTTAAGTGTGTGTTTAGGCCCAAAATTACACAATCGGCCAGAACGGTCGAGGCCGTTGAGTGAATGAAGTTCTAAGCCGTTAGGTGACTGAGTCAGGATAATTTTAGTTATTGTTAGGGAATAATATTGTGATTTTTATCATAATAATTATCTCATAATAATATATTGAATTATCTAGAACACGAGAATGTGATAAAGGTTAAGTGGCCGAAACCTATTGGGATAAGGAGTCTTAGGCAAATCATGGTGCATGAATGAATTTGGCTTGCGGTTGGGGGCAGATTCAAAGTCCTAGTTGAAGTAGGATCGGCCGAGATAGGGTTGGATTGGGATCGGCCGAGATAGGGTTGGATTAGGATCGGCCGATGTAGAATTTGATGAGGAAGATGATTCCTACCCAAGGACGATTCTAACTCGATCAGGAGTATTTGCACTACTATAAATAGAGGGAGGAGCACAACATTCAGGGATCTTCAACTCAACACACAAATCTGCCCTGCGCAAACCCTCTCAACCTTGAGATTTTTTATTTTCTTTTTCGCCAACACATCTTCAGTTTGGATAAACAACACTATGGAGGCAACCGATAAACATCTTCAGTTTGGATAAACAGCACTGTTGCCGTAGAATCAGCCGACCGCGGAGCACCTTCAGTTTGGATAAACAGCACTGCGTCGAGGCCGACTGGTTATCTATCCAAGCCTCGGTCGAGAAGGGTTTTCGAATCCTTATTGGCAGAGGTCATCTCATTAGCCTTCTCGGCGAAGTGAGGTGTTACAGGTTACTACATTAGGCCCAAAATTACACAATCGGCCCGAACGGTCGAGGCCGTTGAGTGAATGAAGTTCTAAGCCGTTAGGTGACTGAGTCAGGATAATTTTAGTTATTGTTAGGCAATAATATTGTGATTTTTATCATAATAATTATCTCATAATAATATATTGAATTATCTAAAACACGAGAATGTGATAAAGGTTAAGTGGCCGAAACCTATTGGGATAAGGAGTCTTAGGCAAATCATGGTGCATGAATGAATTTGGCCTGCGGTTGGGGGCAGATTCAAAGTCCTAGTTGAAGTAGGATCGGCCGAGATAGGGTTGGATTAGGATCGGCCGATGTAGAATTTGATGAGGAAGATGATTCCTACCCAAGGACGATTCTAACTCGATCAGGAGTATTTGCACTACTATAAATAGAGGGAGGAGCACAACATTCAAGGGACCTCTAACTCAACACACAAAACTGCCCTGCGCAAACTCTCTCAACCTTGAGATTTTTTATTTTCTTTTTCACCAACACATCTTCAGTTTGGATAAACAGCACTGTGGAGGCAACCGGTAAACATCTTCAGTTTGGATAAACAGCACTGTTGCCGTAGAATCAGCCGACAGCGGAGCATCTTCAGTTTGGATAAACAGCACTGCGTCGAGGTCGGCTGGTTATCTGTCCAAGTCTCGGCCGATAAGGGTTTTCGAATCCTTATTGGCAGAGGTCATCTCATTAGCCTTCTCGGCGAAGTGAGGTGTTACAGGTTACTACATTCGGCACATTGAAAGCCGAATTTGATATTGAACTTCGCAGAACTAGCAGCCTTGTCTTCAGGCTCTAGAACCCAAAAGCCGAGGCGTGTTCCTTCCTCGGCCGCAGTCGCAAGATTGAGAAGTCAGCCGCGCACACAACGCAACATCAACATTTTACTCACCGGCCGAGTTCGGCCGTCGAGTTGGCACGCCCCGCATTCAACCGAAGGACGTAGTTAGCTCATAGATTATTCGACCTGCGCGCCACGTAGGCTTGGTAGTTTTTAGGGTCAACATTTTGGCACGCCCAGTGGGACACAGTGCTAAAACTACGAAGTTCATAT
The DNA here is from genome assembly GCA_036320875.1 of Cotoneaster glaucophyllus. Classification (NCBI taxonomy): domain Eukaryota; kingdom Viridiplantae; phylum Streptophyta; class Magnoliopsida; order Rosales; family Rosaceae; genus Cotoneaster; species Cotoneaster glaucophyllus. The sequence goes on along the minus strand of CM070065.1, from coordinate 20,337,576 downwards.
GATATATCAAGATTCTGATTCGGCTCCATGTAGCCGATTGTATGAGGAAAAAGTTCTTTCTGGCCAAAGAGAGATGCAAAAGTCATTCGCTCACATGTTGAGAATAAAAGCTCCTGTTACCCTCCAAGAGCAATGGGTAAATGAAGACAGGGCTCGATTTAATGCGTGGCTAGATCGAGAACATTTTCCTTATGTTTTCGACTACAAATCAATTCCATTTGATGAATGGTTGGTTGAAAAGACCAGGTGGCAATTTTTCGCTCCGGCCACAATTAAAATTAGGCCTCAGAAGATTGACGAGACGGCCGAAGAAGAACCTAGGCTACTTGCTGTCTCGGTCGAGACTAAAAGTGTGGTAGGCCTAGAAGAAAGAGTTCGAATTTCTGAGTCAGAAATTGACTTGGAAAATGGTTCGTCAGAAGAATGTTCCAATGACGAACAAGACCAATTCATTGTTTTAGCCGAACAAACCACGCCAATCGATATGATTATTGGTGATACAGCTAATATGGAGAAATCTCGTTCGGTTAAGTTGTTTGAATTAAAAGCCGAAATTATGCTTGGGGGGGATAATAATTGTTCAACATATTCGGCGGCCGAAAATGAAAAATATTTCGCCAAGTCAAAAATATTGGGAAAAAATTCTTCATTCGGCCTAAAGCGAAATCAAATTGAGAATTTTGATATAAAAAGGTCTCGGCTTGGAATAAAGCATCGTTGGCCTCCTCCCAACTATGGTTCGGCCACTTTTCTTTTCATTTGCTAAAAACAAAAAATATACATATATATATGCAATAAAGAAATTATATTCTTACACATACGGCTATGCAAGCCGATGCATAAGAAAATAAGGGGGGCAACCAAATGGCTCGGCAAACAAAAATGGTGTGCTCGGCTAACAATAGTCTCGGCAAACAAAAAAGGTGGAATAGTAGTCTTGGCAAACAAAAAAAAAAAAAAAAAAAAAAAAGATCAGCCGAATAAAAGATTGGCAGATTGAGGCCAGCTTTGGAGTTACTTGGTGGCGTTTGCCGGGAGAAGAATTCGACCACTATATCAGGCCATGTGCTCGGCACAAGTTCTTTTTATATATGCATGGTTGACAAATTATATTAGGTAATCAGGTTACCTATATATTTCGGCCCTCGACGCCATTTGGTTTTCCTCGGCCCAAAATTTTCTCGGCCACATTTGCAAGTTGTCTTTCGAGATGGTCGAATGGGTTATTTATTAAAGTGACCAAGCCTTGTATAGGATTGTGGCAGCCGAGGAAGACCATAGCGTTGGCAATACAGAGATGTTGTTGCCAAGTAAAAAGTTTCATTATTGGCGATATGAGAGTTCTTCGACTACGCTAATTTCCTCAACCATTCGGCTTACGAGCCGAAGCTCAAGGAAACTGGGGGGCAATGTTTAGGCCTAAAATTACACAATCGGCCCGAACGGTCGAGGGTGAATGAAGTTCTAAGCCGTTAGGTGACTGAGTCAGGATAATTTTAGTTATTGTTAGGGAATAATATTGTGATTTTTATCATAATAATTATCTCATAATAATATATTGAATTATCTAGAACACGAGAATGTGATAAAGGTTAAGTGGCCGAAACCTATTGGGATAAGGAGTCTTAGGCAAATCATGGTGCATGAATGAATTTGGCCTGCGGTTGGGGGTAGATTCAAAGTCCTAGTTGAAGTAGGATCGGCCGAGATAGGGTTGGATTAGGATAGGCCGATGTAGAATTTGATGAGGAGGATGATTCCTACCCAAGGACGATTCTAACTCGATCAGAAGTATTTGCACTACTATAAATAGAGGGAGGAGCACAACATTCAAGGATCTTCAACTCAACACACAAATCTGCCCTGCGTAAACCCTCTCAACCTTGAGATTTTTTATTTTCTTTTTCGCCAACACATCTTCAGTTTGGATAAACAGCATTGTGGAGGCAACCGGTAAACATCTTCAGTTTGGATAAACAACATTGTTGCCGTAGAATCAGCCGACCGCGGAGCACCTTCAGTTTGGATAAACAGCACTGCGTCGAGGCCGACTGGTTATCTATCCAAGTCTCGGTCGAGAAGGACTTTCGAATCCTTATTGGCAGAGGTCATCTCACCAGCCTTCTTGGCGAAGTGAGGTGTTACAGCTTACTATATTCGGCACATTGAAAGCCGAATTTGATATTGAACTTCGCAGAACTAGCAGCCTTGTCTTCAGGCTCTAGAACCCAAAAGCCGAGGCGTGTTCCTTCCTCGGCCGCAGTCGCAAGATTCAGAAGTCAGCAGCGCGCTCAACACCACGTCCACATATTTTACTCACCGGCCAAGTTCGGCCGTCGAGTTGGCACGCCCCACATTCAACCGAAGGACGTAGTTAGCTCATAGATTATTCAGCCTGCGCGCCACGTAGGCTTGGTAGTTTTTAGGGTCAACAATGTGTTAGAGAATTTCTTTTACTAGACACAGGCGACCATGCATTAACCTAATATACCTTATGAGTAAATTGTAGTAATGGTCCCTTAACTTTAACTCAATTGGAGCAATGGTCCCTCAACTAAAAATCAATTACCATTGGTCCCTCAACTCATCAAAACGTGTAGCTATGATCCCTCAACTAAAAATCCATTATCATTGGTCCCTCAACTTTAATCCAACAGAAGAAATGGTCCCTCAACTTTAACCTAATTGGAACAATGGTCCCTCAACTTTAACCCAATTGTAACAATGGTCATTCCAACATAACTTATTTTGACAAAATTCTAACGTACTTGACGAAAATGACCATAGCTACACGTTTTGATGAGTTGAGGAACCCTAATTGTAGCAATGGTCCTTTCAACATAACTTATTTTGACAAATTTCTGACGAAGTTGACGAAAATGACCATAACTACACATTTTGATGAGTTGAGGGACCAATGGTAATGAATTTTTAGTTGAGAAATCATTGCTCTAATTTGATTAAAGTTGAAGGATCATTACTACAATTTACTTTATACTTTATTAACGATGGACAATTAGACACACGTGTATAAATTTCAGAAACAGTTGCTCATGTTTGTTTGATCTAATGAGTCAAATATTCAACCACGCGCCAAATATGTTTTTGCCTTATGAGTTGTGTTAAAGTCAGTCAATTCCTCGTACGGTCTAACTTAATTTACATATCATCAATGATAAAACAGTCATTCACACGTTCGAATGCTCATGCCGTCTAACCTAATCCTCCCAACCTTTTTTCTACTTCCTTCTATATTTTCTATTTTTAATTGAATGTGGCCTGCAACCATTGCATACTCATTGGTGACTTGGCCCTTCTTGGAGAGAGATTTTTTAATATGACTGGAACATACGATAGTACATCACGTGTCATTATATAAATAGTAGGATGTGTGTGTTAAAAAACTAATAACTTAAAAAATAAAATTTCTTACTATTTATATAAAAACGCGTAGTTTACCATTCGTATTCCAATCACAAAAAAAAATTCTTCTTCTTGGAAATCTTCTTCAAAACATAGCTACTATTAATTATATTATCAGATGACCCGTACAGAAATTAAATACTTACCAACTGCATTATTATTATTTTTTTTCTTCACGTCCATTCCGATTTGCTAATTAGACGAACCTGGTACACAAAAATCACAATTAGTCTGACTAATTATTTTTGGGTTTAAATTACATGATGCTGCAGGCAAGGCGTCGTTTTCATGAATCTGTAGCAATCGTTTACATCCCGACACCAATATATTTATGAACAATACTTGGCTGTTGAAAATTCGGCAGCCATTCTTATTTTTATCCAATCAAATTTGAACACGTATTCAAATAATTAAAATTATAAACACAAATTGAACACGTGTCCAAATTTGATTAGGTGAAAGTAGGAAGTATTGTTCATATTTATATAGTGTTTATGTCATATGTTTCCTAATCCTCTTCAGCATGTTATATTATAAATTTTAGGGTTTGATGGTGATCACGTAACCACGAACTAAAGCAACTTCCTACCCCATTCCTTGATTGTTAGAGGAGGGGGACATGAATACTTAGATAAATAATTTACTTTTTTTTTTATTAAGATAATGAGATAAGATTATAAATAGGTTGATGAAATGAATTGTACAAGTCTAAGGGTCTGTTTAATAATCATTTCATTTTTTTTTATTATTAAATTGGAAACTACTTGGTTTTTAGTTTTAAAAAACTGAAAACTAAAAGCCAAATAAACCGTTTGGTAACTATTTGTATTTCAATTTTTGTTTTCACTTTTTTAAAAACTGAAAATCATTTTGGTAACTACTTTCATTTTTTAAACTTGAAACTAAAAAGTGAAAACTACTTTCTTGAGTTTTGACAGTTTGGTTTTCAGTTTTTAGTTTTTATTTTTTTTGAAAACTGAAAGTAGTTACCAAACATGTTTTCAGTTAAAAAAAAACTGAAAACCAAAAACAAAACATAATAAAAAAATAAAAAAAACGATATGGTTATCAAATGACCCATAATTTATTAAATTTTAAGTTGTCGAAATTCTTTTTCAAAACAAAGAAAGGACCGAGAGATAAAAAAAAATTGTGGCTGATTGTTAGCCCATTGTGAGGCTTAACCCATTCTCCAACCCCTTAGGGTAGATATTATTTGGTAAAAGAAAATTATAATTTATAGGCAAGTTATAAAGAGACTAATGACAAGTTATGAAGGAGTGGACCATAAATGTGTTAGATAAATATCAACAATCAATGATAAATTTATATATGCTAATAAACAATAAATGCGAATAAATAAATTAACAGAGTATGAACAAAACAAAATAATATTAAATAGACAAATTGAAGATCGAGGCTTACGTACCGCAATGTCCTTGAAACCAAAATTTCGTCCATACTTAGTGCTTGTAGTTCTACGGACATTTGCTTCACCAGGATTCAACGATCTAAGTCAGAATTCTAGCACCGGAAAATTTGACTTCTGGCGAATTTCTTTGTGGTTCTCTCAATAAGAATGTTTGGAATTGTAGAAGAAGAATTTTATTTTTCTGTGTTCTAAATGCCATGCAGATGGATGCATATATAATAGGTTTATGCATGTTCGCAATAGGTATGAGAATTGATATGTCTGTTAGGAGACATCTTCTCATATGGGTGATTTGCTCTCTGGCGTTCTTTCATCACTTCAGACTTCATCTGAAAAGATGAGTCTGTTGATATAAAAATAATTAATTAATTAAATCCAAAATTAATTAAAAATAATTAATTAAATAATTTAATTATTAAAGCCCGAGCCCAAGAGCCCCAAGGACCAAGGCCCATCTTTTGATAATTAATTAGTACACCCTAAAGCCCAACCCCAAGGTTGAGCTCAATTTTATTCTCCATGGTCCATCACTCCAATCACTTTCTATAAGGGACAAATCCTTATAAAGTGAGGGAATCTTTTGATATTGACCAATGTGAGACAATAAAATTTCTAACAAAATGTTATCTAGAGGGGATTAGAAACCCCTCCATAAGCATTACAAGAGCATGTGAAAGAGATTTGCCAATGATACCCCCAAAATTAAGGATTAGCAAATCCCTCTTACATGCCTTTGTTATTCTCATGAAGGGGTTTCCTATTCCCATCTATATAACATTTTGTGTTCCATTCCTTCATAACTTGTCTCAATCCCTAAAGACTTGAAAAATCCTCATTCAAACATAGTGTATTCTCAGTCCAATATATTTCGATGAAAAGCTTTAGCTTTGTTAACAAAAATTTATACGGGATCATATGAACTGTTAAACTTGATTGCTGGAATGTAGCTTAGATCATATCTAATGGGAGGCTTAGGGTGTGTTTGTTATACCAGACTATCTCAGACTAGATTAGTTTCAGGGACTAAACTAGACTAGCTTGGATTGGACTAAGCACGATAGAATAATATGAAGTGTTTAGTGCAGTGCCAAATTAAGCTATAGACTAAAATATTTTTTAGGCCCAAATTATTATTTTACCATTTTTAATTCTTCTATTTCTTTTTTCTTTTTTTATTGCCATTTCTTCAATTTCTTTTCGCATTGAAAAACAAAAAAGAGGAAGCGTTCACAAATTGCTCTACTTCAAGTCCCCTCACCCCTCTACCTAAAAACTCAAAACAAAAATTCATAAATTCCTCCTACTTCTTCAACCACAGACCCCTTACCCTTCTTTGTTGATTTTTTTTCTCTCTAAATGGTTGTTGAAATCGGAAAAGCTTGTTATTTCTTCTCGTGCAAATTGTAGATCGAGATTTGGGAGAGGCATGGGAACGGCAATTAGGATGGAAGCGTTCTGGATGGTAATCTGATTCTAAGATTTTAGGCGGTGGTGGGGCTACAGTAACTGGACAAAGCCTTCTTAAGACGATTGGGAAGATAAGAGGGAAGTGACATATAATCCTAGCTAATATTGAGCTTTCAATTAGGATTAGATAACGACACTTAATGAGGCCAAGCTTGCATCATTTAACTTAATCCTTTGCTGCACCAAACGTCGGATTATAGTCCTACTTAGTCCTGTCCTTCTTAAGGGGGTGTAACAAACAAGCCTTTATAGCCTAGGCAAATTGATCATCTTGCCTCAAAATTGAAAAACTGTTGTAGGCCTATTTGATTGAATGATCTAAGGTTTAGAGAGAGAAGGGACCGACAGTATTAAAGGAGAAGAGAAAGTGATTTAATTGTGAGGTGTGTTTGATTCACCCCATTTTGCCTTTATTTATAGTAGTAGGATAGGTGAAAACCTTTCCCTTTAAGATTACAACATTTAATAGGTAATCTACTCCTAATAGGAATATAAGATACATTCTCATATTCCCTAGGATTTACACAATCACATTCCTATTCTAAATATGATTGCAATATTCCCCCTTGAGTGTGTAAATACTCAACAAACCATCGCATCAGATCTTCAGCAGATAAGGTAGAATAGTTGATGAAGTCATCGGCACAACTGGTGACCGCAAGTCTAAAATTTAAGTGAAGTATGCATTTGTAGTAAAACTCACAAAAACCTCGCTATGGTAAAATCCAAGGCATGAGAAAAACCCATAGACTAAGGAGAAAAGTGAGAAGTATGCATAATGTCTAAAACAAACGTCAAACAGGACAAAAGTAGTGAACTCAACAGAGTATGATCATCCTAGGATGGGTGCTTCATTAAAACCTCGTTAGGTAGCAAAAACCCAGTGGGAAAAATGCTCATAATCGTAGGAAAAATAGTGCATTAAGATCATGTGAGTATGCTTCTAGATACTTCCCCTGAGTTAGACATAACTTCTAAATAAGAGAACTACAAGCGATTCAACTAAGATAATTTATGCATACTGATTCCTTGGACGAACTTCTGAAATGTAGACTTGGGCAACGATTTGGTGAAGAGATCGGCCAGGTTGTCCTGGGAACGGATTTGCTTGACTTCAATGTTCTGATGTTGCTGTTGCTGGTGTGAGTAAAAGAACTTTGGCGCTATGTTCTTGGTGTTGTCTCCCTTGATGTATCCCTTCTTCAACTGCTCGATACATGCTGCATTGTCTTTAAAGATCATCGTAGGAAGGTCAACGACTGATGTAAGACCACTAGTGCTTCAAATATGTTCCATGACTTCTCTTAGCCAAAAGCACTCATGCGATGCTTCATAAAGGGCCAGAATCTCAGCATGGTTTCGACGAAGTCGCAACTAGCATTTTCTTGGTAGATATTCAAGATATAGTGGTGTCTCCAACGGTAAAGACATAACTCGTTTGAGAACGTGCCATGTGCGGGTCAGACAAATATCCAGCATCTGCGTAACCAACAAGGTGAGAATCAATCCGAGAACCATAGGGGGCGGCAACACTCGAAGATTCGCGGGTATAGAACAAGCCCAAATTCGTAGTACCCTTGAGGTAGCGGAAAATGTCCTTAACACTATTCCAGTGCCTGCGTGTGGGCGCATTGCTGTATCTTTCCAAAAGATTCACAAGGAATGAGATGTCGGGTCTAGTGCACTGAGACAAGTACAATAAAGCCCCAATTGCACTTAGGTAAGGAACTTTGGGTTTCAAAATCTCTTTCTCATCCTCATTTGGATGGAAGAGATCTCGTTTAGCATCTAGAATCCAAACGACCATGGGTGTACTCGAAGGCTTCGCCTTATCCTCATTAAAACGACGCAACACATTTTGGGTGTAGTGAATACTCTTTGTATAGGTCCGCAGATTGGTTGGATATGTCCATAAATGTCCCCTTGAATCCTCTGAAGAAATTTAGAGGGGTCGTGAATAATCTTTGTATAGGAGGGTTAAGTATTCAACTTCCCTAAATAACACGCTTTGCATGGCAGAACTCCAACATAGAGATGTAACTTATGCCCGGGTGAAGATTTGAGGATACGGCGCATCATGTCACGTCCAGGATGTCCCAAACGGTCATGCTAAGGCAATAAAGTGTCCTGGAACTCATGCATAAGTTCAGCCACACTATGGGCTTCTATGCCGCGAATGGTTGTGATGTACAACCCACTCGACAGACGTTCCAACTTCTCGTTAATATGATTCTGGCCATATTCGTACGAAGTGATACAAAGAAATTCAAAACCATGATCTTCAGTGGTTTCAAGATGATATTGATTATCTCGAATGGCTCCAAAACTCAGCAACGTTCTTCTGGAATGTGGATAATAGAGTGCCTCCTTAATGGTCAAGATTGTACCATTAGACAACACGTGCCTTTCTGTATCCTTCAATCAGGTTGGATGGGCTGAGAGTTGTCAAATGAGCTTTCTTGGGTATCAAGTTAGTAAAATAGTGTCGTTCACGCAAGATGGTGTGCATGGTTGCACTATCTGCCAGACAACTAACTTCCTTACTAGACATACCTAGAAATAAATTGATTGAATTGGTTACATGCATAAATATAAGTCCATTCATTCAATTAAGCAATTCGAGAATATAATATCCATTCAAATAATCAATCCATAATTTAAAACAAACCAAAACCAAATAAATGATTCCAAATACTTAGAAAAAATGTTCAAAATTAAACCATAAACCTAGAAAAATAGGGGGGTTAGGGTCGGCCACTCCTAGTGGGTTCGGCCACTAGGGGTAAACACCCTAAAACATGTCTAATTTATTCATCCATAGGAGCTGACGCCTCCTGAAAATCTTATATCTTCATTGATGTAGTTGTATCTTCCAGATGATCCACATGTGCAAAGTAAGACTCACAACGGGAATGATACTTGGCAATAGCCTCAGGGGAAGCTCGGCATACGCATGACCAATGATCCTTTGATCCATAGCGATAACACATGTCCAGTTCAGAAGAAGCAGCCTGAATGGGAGCTTTGCCCTTGTTTTTGAAGTTTGGGGCCTTAGGGGCGAGTGGTGGGCACTACAGGGTCACACTTCTTCCCTTAGATGCGACACTCTGTTAACCTTGCGCCCGTAGTGGGCTTGTCTTCCATTGCCACGGCCACGACGGTTCTTTCGTTGTTTATGGCTACTAGAATTAGTCCCATGCGCTTCAGGCGCGGCGTTCGAGTCGGTGGGTCGAGTTTGATGATTCTTCATCAAAAGCTGGTTTTGCTTTTCAGTGAGAAGTAAAACAAAGATCAAATCTGAAAACTTGATGAATTTCTATGCCCTATATTGTTGCTGCAGGACAATATTGGTGGCATGTAAGTTCAAATAGGTATTCTCTAGGAGATCTGATTCGGTTAGCTCCATTTTGCAGAATTTCCACAATGAACGGATTCTATAAACTTCAGAGTTGTATTCATTCACGGACTTAAAGTCCTGGAAGCGAAGGTGTTGCCAGTCGTGTCTTGATTCAGGCAAGTATATGCCTTTCTGGTGATTGAAACGATCGGCCAGAGTAAGCCAGAGGGTGCATGGGTCCTCCTCAGCGAGGTACTCGGTCTGCAGTGCATCATGGATGTGTCTTCAAATGAAGATCATTGCAGTAGCCTTCTGAGCTTCGTCAACAGGTTTGTCGGTGATAGGTGCCTCGATGGTGGCTCTAATACCCTTTGCAGTTAGATGAAGCTTCATGTCTTGAACCCACTTCAGATAGTTTCTTCCAGAGACTTCTAGAGCAGAGAAATCGAGCTTATTCAAGTTCGACATGTCCCTAAAACAGATGGAATAAAACGTGATTAGTCATATGGTAAGCCATAAACATATATCGTAGAACATACAGGTTCTATAGACATGTATTTGGTTTAATTTATGCATGAAAACTACAGGTTTCATGTCGTATGTTTTGAATGAAAACTTCGGGTTTGAAAGGCACTAAATTTGAAACTACAGGTTCAATTTAGTTTTATGAACAATTAGTTCATAAGGAGAGGTTTCTGCAAGAAACAAAGAATGCAATATACTAATTTAAATATAGTGGATTTGAGATTCTTCGGGAACTCAAGTGTGAGAGCTTCGTTACTACGTAAGTATGTTACGATTTCAAAGTATAAAAATAAATTATTGAATCGTTAATGTCCAAAAGTGATCTTTAGGTCAATAATTTTGGATTCATTATCAGATTAATGGACTGCGGGTCTCTTTTTATTAATTCAATAAATCAGGCCATACGGGGTCGATTGTAGAAGCATAATAATATTAAAATAATAATATTGGGTCGAAAATATGGTCCCAAAAATAATTAGGCTTGGTTTGGTGCCTTGAGTAAAAGGTAAGGCCCAAAAGGGCCTCAGGAGTAGCTATAGGCCACGGGGGCATGGGAGAAACCCTAGCCCCAGCTGGGTTTCAAGGTTGGGCCGAAGGGAGGGCACGGGGCAAGGCCCACCAAGGGCTGGCCTTGTGGGTTTGGTCACGGGGAGCCCAACCACATAGGCTGGCTTCAGTTGTTGCGTAAAGTGGGCCGCAGAGACCAAGACCAGCCTTATGGGCTGGTGTGGAGGACACGGGCCGTGACGCAGGCCAAGGTGCATGCTGCGGGCCTGGGTAACACAAAGCCCAGCAAGCATAAGCTTGCTGGCAGTCGGGCCAAGGCAGCAATTGGGCATGGGGCTTCAGGCCATGTCGAGGTGGAGTCCAGGCCGAGGCCTGGTTTTTGCGTGCACAGTGATGGTGCGGTGAGTGTGCCGCACCATGTCCAATTTCCTTTCTTTTTTTTTCGAAATCCCCTAGGGTTTAGGAAACCCTAAATTGCTTCTAATTTAATTTTATACATTGACTCACATATTCCACATAACAATTTAATTGTGCGATGCCTGAAACAAATATATATATTGACAAATATATGAACATATACAATATATATACATACATACAATATATATACATACATATATATATATATATACATACATATATATATATATACATACATATATATATATATATATATATCGTAAGGAAAATATAAACATAAAGGGTTTATGCATCATGGGGAATGTTTTCATGTTTCGTGGACGTTTCAAATATCTTCTTTTCTTTTAAGCGTACCTGATTACCAGAAAACGAATATAAGCCTTTGAATTTTGTAGAAGATAGCCTCCTCCTACTATTTGTCAAATTCCTCAACTTCTAGTAAGAGCGTGCTGATAACGTGTTGTAGGCCTATTTGATTGAACGATATAAGGTTTAGAGAGAGGGGGGTCGGCGGTATTGAGGGAGAAGAGAACGTGATTTAATTGTGAGGTGTGTTTGATTCACCCCATTGCGCCTTTATTTATAGTAGTAGGATAGGTGAAAACCTTTCCCTTTAGGATTACAACATTTAATAGGTAATCTACTCCTAATAGGAATATAAGATACATTCCCAGATTCCCTATGATTTACAGAATCACATTCCTATTCTACATATGACTGCAACAAAAACTAATTTCTAGCCCAACAAAATTTGCCTAGTTAAATTGAAGCCTAGGCACTTTGCAAGGCCAAACTAGTCCTAACCTAAGCATTGGGCAGTTGGAGCCCACTTAAAAATTTAGAATCCTAGCCTCTAACCCTTCACCACTAGAACCAAAAAAAAATATTGGTAGGTAATATTATCATTTTAAGGGGCGATAGTTTGCCTCTAGCCTCCAGCCCTTGCCTACATCCACTGCTTATCACTCTTAGATGCCCATCACAATCACCACTACCAACACCATCGGAATCCAGGGACTAATCACTCTTAGATACCCATCACCATCTCTTCATCCCCGACCATTCACTGGCTCTGCCCCTGTGAAGGTCAAAAGGAGTTCAACATCTATATATAATCAAAGCTATTCAAATTTGGTTTTAAATTCTAGGTGGGACGGTGAACAAGTTCGGGATAGAGCTAAAATATTCATTTACCCTTCTCTGCCCGCTGTTAAAAACCGAGAAGTAAACAAGACATTGCCTTTATGAGTATACCGTACATAGATGTCACAATAGTAGTATGCAATTCAATCACGCACTACCATAAATTTGACTTGGGATACTAACACCGTAAAATCGCAATTGCAAGGAAGTTCGTCTATCCTTAGGCTATCTCTAAAGGGGGTTGGGAAAAAAAAGCCCAAAATTTGTGTCCAATTATTCTCCAATGGTGTATTTTGGGGGTGGGACTTTTGGGTTTGCGGGTGGGAATTTGGGTATGCTCCCCTTCTACATGATGGATAAGGTAAAAGAGGAGAGAAGCCCACCTGAAGACCAATAGCAAAGGCCAACCCATATGGGCCCCGTGCGAGTTAGCAGCCTAAGGTGGAGAGATTGGTTGCAAATGAGTGCATCAGCATAAGGGTTTTTTTTGCCCCAGATTAGTGTGTCGCTGGCATCAAATGTCTATTGCGCCTCTTAGGTTTTGGTCTAGTGTGGCGTGTCTAGCTACATCCCTTCTAAATCCAACAACTCAAATTCAATTTAATCAATTTTAATGGTAATTTGACAAAAAAAAAAAAGAAAAAAAAAAGAAGAAGAATTTTAATGGTAATAAAAAAAGGCGCAAATTTAAATCAAATGGTCAAAATAATGTTTTTAGTTAACATCAAAACTATATAATTTGTCCACTAATCCACAAAAAATAAAAATAAAAATCAATTTTCTCAACATTTTTTTTTATTTTTTTATTTTTGTGTTCGGAATTTGAATTTTTTTACATCAAAATGTTCGAAAAAATAAAAAAAGTTAAATTATACAAAAACTAATTACAAAATTATTAAAAAATCAACCAAATACAAAAGTTTAACAAATTATAAAGTTGGGAGTCGGAATTATAGGTCCCTTACCGTTGAAGGAAAAAATTATCTAACCTCATACGTACAAGTGAATAGTTGAAAATACGAGGCTAAGTTTTGGGATTTTAGCCCCTGAGATTAGAGATAGCCTTACAAACACCCTCAAACACATTAATAACTTGGGAATGTTCATTAGGTTCTTGAATTGGGAGAGCTTATTAGGACAAAGCATATTGTGGAGCCAAAAATAATCAAGAAAATTATGGAGGTGACATGCGAACTTTTGGGTAAAAAGAACAAAATTACCTTTGAGGCACACTAGGATTCCCATGTGTATGCAACAGACAATAACGGCTCAATCAAAGAAGTGCCAAAGGTGATCGAAATGGTATTTATTCAAATACCTCTCATCACTCCTCATCACTTCTCACCTCATCACTCCTCATCACTCTTCATCAATTCTCACCTTTCAACTACTCGTTTTCCTTGAGCACACCAACACGGATGCGCTGCAGCCCATCCACTTCCTTCTTCAGATTTTCATTGGTCTTCAACACACCTTGGAGTTCCAACACTTGGGGTTCAAGCCTATTGACGATCTTCTGGAAGTGGATCACTTGATTATAAGCAGCAATCAACTCTTCATCCTTTGCGTAGGCAGCAGAACGAAGCTTAGAAACGGCACGCTCAAGATCTTGAATATGAGGTATGTAACGATCAATCTCCTTATCTGCACTTTCATACTTAAATTGGATCACGTCAAGCCTGGTCTTCAAGTCAACGATCTCCTGGCGAGCGGTCTCAAGCTACAAAGAAGTGGGGGCAAAGATATTGGAGCGCTTCAAAGCGACGAGCTCAGACTCCAACTTTTTGATCTTCTCGGCAGAAAATAAGCCTCAGCTGCCATAGTCGTTGCCACCTCCTTGGCAGCCTTGGTATCCCCTTGAGCATATACTCGGTAGCCAGAATCGCCGTTTTCTGCATTATAGGAAGTAGAACAGTCCTTCAATACTGGGTCATATGTTTCGCGAATAAACTTGGGCAAACAACACCTCTAACGCCATCAACAAGCTTGGCACACGCATCTTCAAGCAGATATGGCTTTAAAAATGCATAGATCTCAACAGACTCTTCAGAAACAAGCTTGGTGGATTTCTCACAACTACCCACACGAGCAGTCTCTTCTTTCTCAAAAGATGAACCAGTCTCAGCAGCAAGAGGAGTAGGTCGTGACACCACTTTAGCAGCAAAGTCCACCTTATTGTTCTTCATAGTAGCAAGCCTCTACAAAGGTGAACAAGACTTAGCTTCTAACGGACATCTTGGTATAAACTTCGACACTAGGGTACGACAGAACCTCTACGCTAAGTAATCCTATCAGCGATCATACTAGCCATTTTCAGCATGGCAGGTGTCATAGGCTTAGATTTAGCAGCTTCATCTTTCTTCTCTTTGGCATAAGTCAAGTCAATCACAAGCCTCTCGGCAGCAGGCGGACCTTCACAAGTAGCGAAGGAAGCCTTCAGCTTTTTCTCAATTGGCATTTCTTGAGCAGGCGGGGAAGATCTCTTCTTTCCACCTTCATTCACAGCAGACTCCACGACAGCAATCGAACAAGCCAATGCATCCACCTTGATCCACTTTATCTTCTCTCTCAAGGGCAGCCCACATTTCTCCCGACGAAGAGGACTAAGCAGCCAACGCCATTCACGGTACTCAGTAGGGATACCTAAAGCAACGTGCACCTCCTTCCGAATCTACAAAGATAGATGATGATAATGAACATATCAGAAAGCAACTTAATGAAAACACAAAACAGCCTAGAAACTAAGCAGTCTACTTACTGGTGATAAAAGTCGTCGGTAACACGCAACTCAGGGGAAGAATCAGACTCCCACTTTTCACTTATCTCCAAAGTATCCTTAGCCTAGTCATGATCTCCCTTGAATGATCAAAGAGCCTATGGCGAGATTGCAACTGCCCAACTCCATCAATGCCGCATGGGAAAAGTAAATCCCAGCACGAAGTAGTAGGGGTGAAACTTGATAGCTCTCTGAGCTCCACTACATGGCTCACGACTGCTACCCTCATTAACATGCTTCACACGCTTCCCAGACTGAATAGCTTGCCTATATGCTTTGAGGAAATCTTTGAACGAGTCATCAAAATTAATTTTGAAGTGAGCAGCCTTGAAGTAGCCCACTTTACTCAAATACTCACCTTGACGATACAATGGCGGCACACCATCGTCACTCTTGTGGCTTGAAGAAGACATGCTTGAAGAAATTCTACAAAGAAGCAAGGGAGAATAGTTAGACGGCTGCACACAAAAAAAAAGGTGCATCAGACCCCACGGCCCAAGGACAGCAGCCAAGGGAGCCCAGCCTGCGCTGGCTCCCATTTCTCTCTTTACTCTCGGCCCAAAACCAACAAGAGCTGAGGTAGCGACCCCCGCACCTCTTTCCTCTCTATTCGCACGGGCCCGAGCCCAACAGCCCAGACCTTGCGCCCTAACGCCGCTACAGCTAATCCTCGGTCCATGTCGAGCCGTCGCAGCACCAAGCCACCCACGGTAGCAACGCTGTGGCCTTTGCAGCCACATTTTCACACATCCTCGATCCCTGTCGAGCCAAATTTGAATCCCCGAGGCTCCAAAAAATTAAGAAGACAAGGAAGAAAGCAACGAAAGACGGTCATTTGCATGGGCAAGTGAAGAAGATTGCTAGGGAGGGGGAACAAATATCCTCTAACTTTCTCTCTCTTGTAGGGTAGAATAAATTGCTCTCTGAAGTTGATTTAATCATCTACTTAAGGTAAACTTAAATAGGCTTTGGAAGTGATTTATTTCCCTTTCCTAGAAGGATCTAATTTCGAATTAAAGTGGGAATCTATATCAAAATAGGAAGCACTATTATGTTTCTTAAATTTAGCATCAGAGATTCTTCAGCCAAAGCCCCCCATTCATCGTGGATGCGTGAGGGTTTCGGCCATAATCTTAGGTGTTATTATTTTGCATGTGTATTTTCGTCAAATGATAAGAAAGCTGAAATTTGCATCCACACATATTACAAAATAGAGTGGGGTCTAAAAACACTTGCTTGGCTTTGTCACACATCATATGCTTGTGCGGTGACTTGATACTGAAACATTAAAGTGCATTTGTGCGGTGACATGCTCACCATACACATAAAATTATATCATGTTCTATTTCACTTAACTTTAGTTAATTTCTATATTAAAAATTATTTTGTGCTTTTAAAAAGTATCCGAAAAGAAAGTCTAATAGTCACAAAACGTCAGTTCCATAAACACCCAGCCCAATGGCCTGAACTTGCTGGCGTCAGCCAGAAATCTCCGGTAAAGCCAAGATAGCTAACGGCGCTGAGGCCGTAGTCGTCACTGAAGAGAAAGGAGTTTGAAGTTTTTGACGATTAACCGTCCCAATACCGCCTCTATTTTGTGAAGAAGATGACTGGAAAAATCATCATCACTACTACGACTACTTGGGCTTGCGATGGCCATGGTTAGAGACAAAAGAAAAGTTCAGCTCTTCGTCTAGTATGTGCCTTCCTAATTTTATGGCCATTTTTTCTGCTGCATATAGACGAATGGAGAAGAAGATGAGTTGAATGCAAGGATTTATCAGATGTGTTGAATTTTAAAGATTAGGTAGGGAGGGGCGAAGGGAGAGAGACAGAGAGAGAGAGAAAGGTGGGACGTGTGGAGAAGAGATAAGGTGTATTTAAGTTTTTTTAATCTTTTTTATAATTGAAAAAGAATCTTTAATATGAATGTTAATCAAGGTTAGCTAAACTAAAACGTGGCAAGATTTAAGATGTACGATAAATACACATCATAATTTATAAAAGTGAGCAAAAAATACATGAGTTTATAAAAGAGAAAAAAAAAAGTGAAGCAATAGTTTCATTTAAAATGAAAAAATGGAGGGAGAAAAATCCGACATCGTGCTCAACTCAAATTTGAAAAAACGGTTGACATTGACGTTTGTTATTCTGCGCGGCCGCCGAAAAAGAGAGATCCCCTATGGCTGCGGGAAAACTATACCGGTTTGATTGAACCACCCCTCACAGTCCCGCTACGTGGCTTAGGTTTTAGCAGGGCTTTTTTCTCCGTCGCCGCACGCCGCACGCCGCACGCGTGTCTTGATTCCCAACCCACGGCACATACGTACCGCCGTGATGTTCCGCCTTTTCACACCAACGACGTCGATCGGTCGTTGCCGCCGATCATGGTCTCCGAGGACATCTCGCGGTTTCGGTACACGAACCCGACGGGTCACCCGTCTGGGCTTCGAATCTCCCGGATAATCTCCGAGTGCTTCCGCCTTGGCCTCCCCAATGTCCGGTGGTTCGTCCTAGCCGACGACGACACCATCATCAACGTCGATAACCTCGTCGCCGTGCTGGGCAAGTACGACTCGTCGGAGATGGTTTATGTGGGAAGCCCGTCGGAGAGTCACTCTGCCAACACTTATTTCAGCCACTCTATGGCGTTTGGCGGCGGCGGCATTGCAATTAGCCACCCTTTGGCGGAAGCCCTATCCGAAATGCATGACAAGTGTCTCGAGAGGTACCCGAAGCTCTATGGAAGCGACGATCGTCTCCATGCCTGCATTAC
The DNA here is from genome assembly GCA_036320875.1 of Cotoneaster glaucophyllus. Lineage (NCBI taxonomy): Eukaryota > Viridiplantae > Streptophyta > Magnoliopsida > Rosales > Rosaceae > Cotoneaster > Cotoneaster glaucophyllus. Next base: position 20,319,770 of record CM070065.1, on the reverse strand, counting down.
TGAGCTTGGGATTCCATTAACCAGAGAACCTGGCTTCCATCAGGTAATATCAGATATAAATCCATATATCTTTCTATTTTAAAGAGCATTGCTTAATTGCACATGTGTGTTAGGCCAGTTGTTTTGGATTATCCCTTGCTGTAGATTATAGTAGTTTAGATTATCGCATTATCAAAGTCAGAATATTGTTAATTGGTGAGATGGGTTTGTTGTGGCAGTGTGATATTAGCTACTAGTTCTACAAACAAACACTTATATGTATGAATGGATGGATCATTTTGTTTCCGTGACCATTGCTTGATTGGTGAAACGCGTTTTGTTCTTGTATTGTTTCACATGAGTGTGTTTCGTATATATCTTTCTTTTTAAGGAAAACTAACGAAAAGGGCTTGAAAACTTTGAGTTTTAATGATAAGGACAAAATAAAGGGTAAAGTTTATAGTAACAGGTTTGACTTTTTAGTGTAAAAATGTGGTTTTTCGTTAAAGTGAAAAGTACCGCGGGCTTTTCGTTAAAACTCCCTTCTTTTTATTAGAGCATTGCTTAACTAGTGAAATGGATTTGTGTATGGCAGTGTGACATTAGGGGTAATGCGCATGGTCTTTTATCTTCGCATCCTATAGCACCGTTTGTGTCCATTCACCATGTTGAAGCTGTTGACCCTTTTTATCCCGGCTTCACCTCTCTGCAAAGTTTGAAGCTTTTCACACAGGCAATGAGACTCCAACCTACCAGCTTTTTGCAGCGGTCGATTTGCTATGATCATCAACACCGTCTCACATTTTCTGTCTCGCTTGGTTATGTGGTTCAAGTCTTCCCAAACGTTGTGTTTCCTCGTGACCTCGAGCGCTCAGAGCAGACTTATTCTGCTTGGAATGGGATAAGTCACAGGAATGAATTCGATTTCGATACCAAAGACCCTTATAGGTCTGTTTGTAAGAAGCCTATTTTATTCTTCTTGAAAGATATTGGGAAACAGGGGGATGCTACATTGGGATCATATATGCGGAGCAAAGCAAAAGATGATTTCAAGAGAAAGGTTTTCTGCTTTTCCCGATTTCGGCTTTTGCGCAATCTGCGAAAAATTAAAGTTTTGGGTTATCCGCCAACCAAGAAATGGCATTTGGTCAGTTTCTTCACTAAGCTACTTTGGCCATGTGCAATGAAACTGATGTTCTAGTTTTTGTGATATAATGAATATCTCTTTCCCCAGGCACCGCGGCGGTTATGTTGCAAACTGAACCAAACAAGTGAGGAAGTTGTCAGTTTAACAGTGGGACAGTGTGGTAAAGGACCTTTCGGCTCGATTACTGACACTAAATAACTGTTTCTTGGATGGTGTTAGCGGGGTAGACTCTGAATCGATCTGGATTTCGGAAATGAGCATCACTTGCTGTTATCAGTTCGGCTGACCTCTAGAAAATTGAAAATATGTGCTTGCAGATTGAGAGTGCTTCATTGTAAAAGAGCAGTTGAAGACGAGCATGCAAACCTTCGGCTCGGGGAGTACATTCTTTACCTTCGATTTTGTTCGGAAGGTAATCTAATCATAAATTAAGATTCAACGATCAAGCAGCTGATTAGGTGAGATTTTAGCGGTAGTTAGTCGTTCAAAACTAGTACAAGTTTATTGAATCAGTGTTCCGAAATGATGTAATGAATTTCAGGTTGAGGTAATTTTGGATAGTAGGCCCAAAATTGGGCTCAAGTTGTTGCTGAATCTTTCACTGAGTCGCCAGAGAGCCCAGACCTTCACAGCTGCAGAGGAGAAAATCAAAAACTAAGAGCCTGTTTGGTACTCTACTTGAATCCAACTTTTTAAACTCAAAAATAATTTTCAAGTTTTAGGCTTTAAAAACTTGTTTGGTAGGACTATTTTCAAAAACTGAATTCAAGACTAACTCAAAAATATAGTTTATTCCCTTAAGTAAAATTTGGAAGGTTAGTGTCGTACCAACCTAACGATGTGTATTGGCCCTTAGCTATTGCACATAATCGGGCGTTTTACCTTTTTAGGTATCTCCCATGTATCACTTTCGACGTTTGCCCCTCCCGCTTAGGGCCGCCAACCCTACGTTTAGTCTCCTTTGTGGGCCGGAAACATAAAAAAAGGATGATCGTCTTAAAAGGGAAAAATCTTCGGTTAAGCTGTTATATGCGTAAACACCCTCGTAAACGGGTGTGACGCGCTTAAATAAGAAATATGATTTCAATTGGTCCTTATGTTGAGCAAGAAAAAGTTCCCTAGGATATTAGAGTTTTTTTTTTTTTGTACTTCGATATTTTTACACTAAAAAGATGGGGAGTTCGGTAAAACCATACAATGAGTAGCTTAATTTGGTATCGAAATCGCCATCCACGAGATTCGAACCTAAGACTTCTCCTAGGGATATTAGAGTTTGTTTGGTACCCTATTAAAAAAAATTCATTATTTCTCTAAACATTTCTTAGAACATATCTTGAAAATAATTTTCTTTAAGACTCAAAAACTTGTTTGGTATGAAATTTAAATTTGTTTTTGTAAATCTCAAAACTTAAACTAGACAAAGAGATCTAAAGAGAGAGAGTCGCAGAAGAGGGAGAATGAGGAAAGAGTAGGAAAAAAAAGAAAGAGATGATCAAAGGAGAAAGAAAAAAGAGAGATGATCGAATGAGATAGAGAGGAGGAGAGAGAATGAAAAGGCCGGAATCGGAGGGAGAGAGAAGAAAAAAAAAAGAGTGACCTTTAAGTATAAAAATTCTAAAATTTCACTTTTGGTGTTTTTGGAGAATATACTTTTTTTTTTAGTCTTAAGTTCACTTTTTGAAAACAGTCTTACTAAACAAGTTTTTAAGGCTTAAAACTTGAAAATGATTTTTGAGTTGAAAATGTTGGATTCAAGTAGAGTACCAACAGACCTATAGTGATTTCCATATCTATTTTCCTTTTCTAAATACTTTTTTTTTCTTGATTTCCAGCATTTACTAAGGAGTTTCCTTTACTAGAACATGAGCATCTAAATTATTTCAATTGACTCCCTCAAGTTTACTAATCAAAAGAAGTACCGCTTCCATCTTCAAATTCGTAGTTCAATACCTAAAAGAATCATATAGATCATATCAACTAGAAGCGTCGAGTTGATCTCATTCTCGTCCATTTTTCATTCTAAATACGTAAACACAGACAAACACTTGTCACACATGGTTGCATTGGTCAATATCATACAATTTTCTTTATGATCAAAGAATAAAGCAAAACACAAGACACTACTGTTTGTCTGAGGGTAGGTCAGTGTAAAAACAAGAAGAAGATGGGATTGCGAGGAGGAGAGCATGTTAGGGTCCAGCTCACAGGTGAGAAGTAAAATCGATCAATATGGAAATTAAAAAAAAAACCTAGAGAGAGAGAGAGAATGGGGGTTTATTAAAAAAAAAAGGAAAATCCTAAGTGGTTAAAAATAAAAGAAAAAATAAAAAGTGGGGGAGAAAAAAGAAAGAAAGAAAGAAAGAAAGAAGGAAAGAAAGGGAAGGAGGAGAAGCAAGTGGCATGTGCAGTGATCGGCAGTTAGGGGTTTCAGAAATCCGGGAGAAACGCCACGCACGTTCCTCCCCTTCCCCTCACGTAATGGGCCCCTTTCTACAGCTGTGCCAATCTGTTCTGGTCTCCCCCTCCCCTCCCTCTCATAACCTAATTGCTAAATGCTTCTCTCTCTCTCTCTCTCTCTCTCTCTCTCCAACCCAAACTCCTTTCCTTTCTCATCATCATGCCTTCACTCACTTTGCCACCCCATTTTCTACTTTTTCCCATTTATAAATTTCACATTTTTTGTATATTTTATTTGGATGATCGGTAATGTCAATTCACAGTTTAATAACGTAACATATTAGACTGAATAGTAAATCAGTAACTTACAATTTCTCTCATTATCAACTCCAAAACCCTACATGGTTTATCTTTTTCATTCTCCCACATTGTCTTTTTCTGTTAACATTTCCATATCATAATTAACATACTAGTATGATGTTGACTTATGACCTCTATAATTGATAGTATGATCACATAACATGTTAGATTAAATGGTAATTTACGACCTTTTTCATTGTCAGTGTCGGCTCCAAAACCTTAACATGGTCTTTTATCCACATAATTTCTTTCATGTGCCACATTTTCTTTTTTGTTGACAGTTTGAAAGCATAAAATATTAGAATAGATGAGAAGTTACGACCTCTCTCTCATTGTCGGCTCTAAAACCCTAACTCCCTCTTTTATCCACATGGGTTTCTTTCATGCACCCACATTGTGTTTTTCTATTGCACAATTTAATTGGTGATTGTATGGTGTGGAACAAAGAATGCTACTACTACATTTTAATAAGTGCGACTTCCCTTTTCTTGCATGGGCATCCTCCATGTTCGAATCCGGCCATCTAACAACATTTTCATGTTAGCAACATGATGGTTACCATGTGATAGCAACCGAGTTAATTCCTTACCTATCCATTAGGGAAAAAAGACAGAAAAAAAAGGGAAAAAGGTTCCCTTCTAAACTTGTACAAATTATTTACCAAAAAGAATCGCATACAACGAAGCAAAAACTTGTTGGACAAATAATATCACAGAATAAGATCCCTTAGGGTTAACAAATTAATGTATTCACATTCACATTATACATATATATATATATATATATATATATATATATATATAGAGAGAGAGAGAGAGAGAAAAAAAAACTTTATTCAAAGGGATCGGATCTCCTTCTCTTTTTTTTTGAAAAATTATGGACTAGTTATGGGCTCACTTTACATTGAACTTCAACGATGCAATTCGTCTATTTTTTTTTTAATCTTCATTCGTAGATTAATTTTACAAAATATCAATTCAATTCGAAACCATTTATCTATTTAATTGTCATGATGAAATTCCAATATTTTTTAGAATGTACTGTATGTCAATTTCTTTAAACTCAATTAGATGACTCAAACATTTCCAAAATTTCTTTGGCTGATATTTTGTAAGAATAATCTATGAAGGGAAACTTGAAAAATAAACAGTTCGAATCGTTGAAGTTCATATGAAATATGCCCCATAACTAGTCTCCGTGAGATTTCTTTGGATAAAGAGCCTATATATATATTCTCTTCCTTAATTAAGTACTATGCATATCTGTACATTAGGCAGTCTTAATTATTTCCTGGCTGGCTCCTTAAACCTAATAGTATCTGCGATTTGTTGTAATTAACATATAATTATAGTAAATACATAATGCATGCATGCATATATATGTACCTGTATATAATTATATTATGGTGACTTAGAAAAAGCATGATTGCCACAATTATATACATTAGGCTTGAGGAGCATCATGACAGTTTGAGAGCGCGTAACGTGCCCCCCACAATGTGTTAATGCGATCAAAAGTTGGATATTCAAACGCAATGGTTACTAGTCCAATAAGAAATTATTGCATCATACTGTGGTATAACAAATTTACATGTTATAATTTATATATACTTATTAATATTTATTTCCTTAACTATATAGATGTTCATTCACTCGTATCATAATACACACAGACCTGTTTGATAGATAATTGATTTGGGTAAAACTATTCACTATATTGATGGCGTTTTAAAGGAAGAAATGGATGACAAATTCCTCATTTTGTCTAAGTTGAAGGTTACACATGAAGAAAAGATATCCATACTAATCCCCACAACAAAGGTAGGATTAAAAGCGCCAACTATTCTTCATGAGTAACCTTGAATGAAGCCCAACTGATTAACAATAACTTACAACTCAAGTGATTAATAGCTTTTACAGAAGCACTTAGAATCCTAAGTTTGATTTCCGTCCTTCCACCATCGCTTGCATCGAAGAAAAAAGCAAGCATACTGATTATATCACGCGACGTTGTTTCAGTATCATCCCACTATAATTTTTCTTGAGGTGAGAGCATTGTTTGTGTGAATGGGAAAAGTATAAAAAAAGGAAAGAATAAGCTTACAACAGGAGTTGTTTGCTGTCAATTAGTGTTTGTTTTAAGCAAATCATCAATGGCCGCTGGCATTGTTGGTGTAAAATAGATCTTTCTCTCTATCTCTTTCTAGCTTTAATATATAACACACACACACACACATATATATATATATGCAGGTTTATATGATAAATTCCATCAGCCTCCGTAGGGCTCCAATCACATGGGACTTACAAGCATGTCAGATGGAAGATGGGACCGACAACAAATTTGTTTAAACTAAAGTCATCATCTGACAGCATCACAGGTCGTCCTCCCTCGCCAGGTTAATTCAAAGTTTCGATGTGGGATTAAAATATCCAATTTTTCCCTCTTTATATCATTAATCACCAAATAGCCCCTTTAATTAATTAATAATTAGATAATTAATTATCTATATAATATTGGTTTTGAGCAAGAAGAGGAGGAGCGTGGAGTATCATTTAAATTGCTAGCTAAAAATAAACGTTAAAAAAGCCACAGATCGATCTCAGAGTATGTATAATTGGGTTGAGTTTAAAGTTTAAACCATGGTTAAGTGTGATGACTGATGAATGAGTGCAGATCATATTCTGATTCCCGTCCTAATTGGTGTTCTTCAACAATTTTAGTTTGTTCCAGCTCAAAATTAGGGTGTCAATTTTGGATGTGAAGAAACAAATACAAATATATATATATATATATATATGTGTGTGTTATATCTATCTTAGATAGACGGTTGAATTATAGAATGCTACCTTTAGAGGGAGCCGGGTGGTCTCGGGATCACCCGAAAACCGGTAGAAGATCCTTTGAAGTACCTCTCGATCCTCTTGGAAGGTGGTGGTGGAGACGTGACCAGGACCTCTTCGGTCCCATAGATGTGCAGAGGCTGATCTGCAAAGAAGCTACGACGATGGTGGTGATGCTTTGCAACCATGGTTTGTTTGTTGTAGATTTGCTTAAGTAAAGAAGCTGGGAAGAAGATGAGACGAGCTGCTCTAATTTTTCTAACAAAAATATGACTGTTTTTTGCTTAAGTAAAACGTTGCGTTTTATTCAATAGACTCATTAAAATGTAAAAGAAATAAAAGGAGAACCCATATACTACAATATTTCAAGAAAGGAGCCCACTCCTTTGGTTTTCAATTCTCCTTTCACCGCAAACTCTCTCTCTCTCTCCCTTTCACATACACACAGCTAAGTTTCAGACCAAAAGGAAAATTTGGCTGCCCACCTATTCGGTTTTGGTTCTATTTCCGTCTTAAATAATTTTGAATTGACGTACTAAGACCACTCAAAATTAAAATTCTGGATCCGTTATTGGCTACCGTCAATTGTTCCTGTGCGTGGTTTAGCTATTGATTTCTTACGAGTTTCTGGGGGTGTGGACGTGAAACTTAAGGATTAGAGAGAGTTAGAGTACAACTTGAGGGGGAGGAGAGCAAAGTTTTTGGTGCTCCCAAGCTACATGGTAAAGTACAAGCAAAGTCCAATTGTGCAAGGGCATTACCCACAGAGAGGGATTGTTGGGTCAATTCAGTAGGAAATTATTGTGATGGCAAAGAAAAGATGGCCTTGATTTTTATTCCTAAAGGTGGATGTGAGAGTTGCCTAGCTTATGCTCCATTGCTCCTTGGTCCATTCACTTTGAATTTTCTTTCCTTTTTTTCTCTTTTATTCAATCTGTATTATAAATTTATAATAGAAAATTGTTATTTGCATTTCAAAATAATTATTATGTGCTATTAGTTTGATGGAAAAAATTTAGGGAGAAATTAGTTACTCTCTCTCACCACCAACGTTAGGGCGTATCCATAAATTCAAGCCTGAAGACTTACGCATGACACCTTAATAATTATAAAATAATACAACATAATTCTTATATTTTTATATTTGGGTTCAAAATATTGATGCCTTTTTTTCTTCCTCTTCTTCCACAATACACATACCCAAATGTTACACTTAAATCTGAGTTTTAACATTTGATTACGTGCATCATACAGTAAAATAGTGAAATAAGAACTCATATTTGAATTTTAACATTTAATTTTGTGCATTGGAGATGGTTGGCGTCAAAACTTTACTAGTTGAAATACTATCTTTTCTTATTAGCGTGAGGTCCATCTTAGACTCAAATCTTATAACTAAACCTAATTATAAGTTTTAATACAACTCAAAAATTCATATATGATTTTTAACTTTCCAGTAGAAAAAAAAGTTATATTTGGACTCAAATACAACATTTGAGTCTAAATTTCTAGAGCATTGGAGAAGTTATATATGCTAAGGTGCACCTCTATTAGGGAATGTATCAACAAAATCATTTTAGTATATAGAATAAATTTATGGTGTAATTGTCTTTGAATGGCTTATATTCATTTGTTAAATTCTCTCAATTATTCTTTAGTGGACATTCAATTGTTAAACTCAATAATACATATCTTACATTGATGGGCTATAATTTTGAGCATCACGAATGTTGTCTATATTGTGTATCTTAAATATATTCTTTACACAACGATATTAGAGAGAGAGATTTAAGCTAAGTCATACAATCAGTAAACTATAATTATATTCTAAACTCGCTATTATAATTGTGTCAACATAATATGTATCGAACTATCCATCCATTAAAATTAAACTTACTTGAAACTTACGAATATAGAAGAATAAGGTTAGACTTTAATAGTAGTGTGACATTTCATTCTTAAAGTTTAAGAAAATGGAGAGTAAAATATAGCGGTAAATGGTTTTGACAATTATTAGCAGCAAAGTGAGAGCCGCTGACAACACAGCATCTCTTTATAATTTTCTCTCTCTCTCTCTCTCTCTCTCTCTCTCTCTCTCTCTCTCTTAATCATCATCATCATCATCATCACCCCCATAATCGCCATCTCTCCATTCATTCACCTCTCTCTCTCTCTCTCTCTCTGGCTCTTGTGTTTCTCTTTCTTGGTTTATCTATCGCCCCCCACAACCCATCCAGTCTTTCTGTCTTTTCTTTTCTCAGTCTGTCATCTCTTGCAGGCAGCAGCAGCAGTATTGCAGTTGGGATGATGATGGTGATTATACCCTCCTCTTCCTCCTCTTTCTGCTCTTTTTTCCTTAATTGTTATTCCTTTTTTCTTTAATATTCTTTTCTGTCGTTGGGTTTTTAAGTAAACAAGGGAATAAAAATCAAATCTCAAGTGTGTGTGAAGTCCAGCACTAACTCATAGGAAAATTCACTTTCTGCCTTTCATCTTTCCAGTTGTCTAATCTAATCCCCCCACCCTCCTTCCTTTTGCCCCTCCCCCTCCTCTCTCTCATCTTTCACCAACCTCTCCTCCCCTCTCTCTCTCTTTTTCACACCCAAGAGGAAGATCCGCCTCCCCCGCTGCTTAATGCACCCAATCAATTTCACTGGGTACAGAATCGGCGGTGAAGAATTGGAAGAAAGACGACATCGTTCAGCTGCGTTGAGGAATTGAGAAGAACCCATTTTCTCAATTCGCGAGATTATGCAGCAACCAGCAGCTGGAGGAGCTGGAGGGTCCCAAACCCATTACGGAGGAGCTGGAGAGATGAGTGCTGCTGAAGCTGCGGCGGCGGAGCAAGGCCAGCTGGTGGTGGAAGCGGCGTCCCCAATCAGCAGCAGGCCGCCAGCCTCCGCGGCGGTGAATTTGGACGAGCTCATGACTCTGTCCGGTGCGGCGGCTGCAGCGGAAGATGCTCTCGCGGATCGGGGTGGCGGTGGTGGGTCCAGCGGGAACAGATGGCCGCGTCAGGAGACCCTGGCGCTTCTCAAAATCAGGTCCGATATGGATGTGGCCTTCCGTGACGCCACCCTCAAAGGCCCCTTGTGGGAAGATGTCTCCAGGTAATTAACAAAAACAAAAACAATCAAATCAAATCAAAATTCATGTTAATTTTAATTCTTTTTCAGTTTATTGAATTTTAGGTTACGAAATTCATTCATTTTTCGATTTTCCAAGTCATCTTCTTCACCATTTTGGCATTCCCAATATTGATTATTGATGGGTATTTTCACAAAATTTTTTTTTTTTCCTTGAAAAAAAAAAGGAAGAAATTAATGAATTAATTATTTTTCTCATATATATATATACACACACACACATACATATACATATACATAGATACAGAGGCAGCCAGCCGCACATGGTAGATGGGGCTTCTATCTCTTTCCATCACGATTCACGAGTCGAGCATCTTTCCTTTCTCTCTCTCTTTCTTTTCTTTTTCTTCTTGTTGGTATTTAGAGCGGCTCAGATCCACTGTATCACCTGTACCCAATCCCTCCCTCCTTGCTCTTATTTTTTCCCTCCCCCTTTAATTCAATTTTTATTACACCAATTCTTTAAAATCCCAATAAGATTTCCTTTATTTCCCCCCAAAATATAAAAAATTTGCAACACTTTCCTCTTTTTCTCTTCATTTTTTCTTTTTTAATTAATAAAATGCTAATGCTTCTAAATTTCGACTATATACAAGCTAATATTATATAATTAATTGCATAGGAGATAGAGACCACCCTCTCCCCTCCATTTTTTCCTCCATTTTTTGTCTTTTAACCCTCCCTCAAGCCCTAGTTTGGAAGATGATGATTTATTCTATTTTATTGGGTTTAATTCAAAATTATAAATTTAAAAAATTGGTTAATTATTTATAACAAAATATGGATTTGTTACATTGTGCAGGAAACTAGCGGAATTGGGGTACCAAAGAAATGCCAAGAAATGCAAGGAGAAATTCGAAAACGTTCACAAATATTACAAGCGGACAAAAGAAGGCCGCGCGGGACGCCAAGACGGCAAAAGCTACAAGTTTTTCAGCGAGCTGGAGGCTCTACATGGCACCGCCGCCACCGCCGCAGCTACTACAGCCAACGTGTCAGCCTCTCCGGCAGTGCACGTCGCATCTCCGAATCCGGTTTCTGTCGGGTTCGGATCTGTCAGTAACCCCACGCCCATCTCATCGTTCAGAATGTCACAGCAACAGCCACCACCTCCCGACACTGCAATTCCAATAATACCTTCGTCCCAACCTACAGCCACTCCAATGGACTTTAACTTCTCCTCCAACAGCTCGTCGACTTCCCCGGGAACTGACGACGAGGGCGACGATGATGACGTGGAAGGAGAGCGCTCAAGTCGGAAGCGAAAGAGGGGGAGTGCTAGTACCGGAATTAGTGGCGGCGGCAGTACCCGAAAAATGATGGACTTTTTCGAGGTTCTGATGAAGCAAGTGATGCAAAAGCAAGAGAGCATGCAGCAGAGGTTTCTAGAAGTGATAGAGAAGAGGGAGCAGGACAGGACTATCAGGGAGGAGGCGTGGAAACGTCAGGAGATGGCCCGGTTAACTCGCGAGCAGGAGGTCATGAGTCAAGAGCGGGCCATCTCTGCTTCAAGAGATGCCGCCATTATCTCTTTCCTGCAGAAAATTACTGGTCAGACTATTCAGTTGTCTCCGCCGGTCAATGTCCACGCCGCTCCCCCACCACCTGTGCCTCCGTCGGTGTCGGTCGTCACGCCTTTACCACAGCCGACGACACAGACATATCAAACACCTCAACAGCAACAACCTCAGCCACCGCAACAAATGCAACAAGTTCGTCATGTTCAGCAGACTCAAAATGTTCAACCGGTGATGGCTGTACCGGAACAACAGGTACCTCCGACAGCGCAGGAGAATATTGCTAGCGGTGGAGGAGGAGGGAGCTCCGAGCCTGCATCATCTTCGAGATGGCCCAAGGCAGAAGTACTGGCGCTGATAAAGTTGAGGAGCGGGCTTGAGTCGAGGTACCAAGATGCAGGGCCGAAAGGCCCACTTTGGGAGGAAATCTCCGCCGGCATGGGGCGGATAGGGTACAATAGGAGTTCCAAGAGGTGCAAGGAGAAATGGGAGAACATCAACAAGTACTTCAAGAAGGTAAAGGAGAGCAACAAGAAGCGGCCCGAGGATGCGAAAACGTGTCCATATTTTCACGAACTAGATGCCCTTTACCGGAAAAGGGTGCTTGGCGGTGGGTCTACCGGCGGCAGCAGCAGCTCATTGGGAAATAGGCTAGAACAACAACCTCAACAGGAGCAAGTAGTGGCCGGATCAGAAAACAAGAATGCAGATGATAGCACAAATGTGGAAACAAATTTGAGAGCTAACCTCTTCGGGGAGGGAACAGAAGAGGCTGCCAAGAAGGTAAAGTTTTTCCATATATTTCTAGTCAATAATATTTGCTAATGCTAGGGTCTTGAGATACTAGAGTCATCAAATTTGTTGACAAAAATCGTTACGCGTCTGTCAGTACGTATCTTACTTGTTCAAAATATATACAACAACAACAACAACAAAGCCTTTTTCCCACTAAGTGGGATCGGCTATATGAATCCTAGAACGCCATTACGCTCGATCGTGTGTCATGTCTTCCGTTAGATCCAAGTACTCTAAGTCTTTTCTTAGAGTCCCTTCCAACGTTTTTCTAGGTCTTCCTCTACCCCTTCGGCCCTGAACCTCTGTCCCGTGGTCGCATCTTCTAACCGAAGCGTTAGTAGGCCTTCTTTGCACATGTCCAAACCATCGTAACCGATTTTCTCTCATCTTTCCTTCAATTTCGGCTACTCCTACTTTACCTCGGATATCCTCATTGATCCAAAATTTTATCTCCGCACAAATTTTTGGGGAATAAATTAGTAATGTATACATAGATATATACTGATTATTGGTTTTGCATTTGAAGCCAGAAGACATTGTGAAGGAGTTGATGGAGGTGCATGATCACCAACAAGTCCTCCAACAACATTTTGGAGTAGATGACTGCAATAGGATGGAGGAAGCGGATAGCGATAATGTTATGGATCAAGAGGAGGAGGACATGGAAGACGAGGACATGGACGAGGAAGACGAGGAAGAAACGGAACAAGAGAGGAAGATGGCTTACAAGATAGAGTTTCAGAAGCAGAATACAGGCCCTTCGTCCAACGGCGGAGGCAATGGTGCACCTTCTTTCCTCGCCATGGTTCAGTGAGAAATGTGCATGCCCAAATCCCTGTACAATATGTACGTATCTCAATCTAGCTCAAGTAAGATTATACCTCACATGAGCATAAGTTGAAACCCTAAAAAAATTACTTCTTCCATTTTCTCTCTTTCTTTCTTTTTCTTTCCTTTTCTTGTTTTCTTAAATTAATTTCTTTCATTCCCCTTTGTTCAGCACCACCCCATTTCATCATCTTTCTGATTTTTGTTGTCCTCTTGATCTTCTTCTTCTTCTTCTACTGCTTCTCGGGTAGTCGTCGTCGTCAGTTTTTTTCCAATTTATTGATTTATTGGTGAATAAAAAAACCGTTTGAAAAACGGGGAGGGGATTGGATTAAGACACAAGAAATAAGCGTGCTCTAAATTTACGTAGCAGCAGTCATATATCGTTACAGAGAAAAACAAAACCGAGCCCTGGAAATATAGAGAGGGGGAGAAAAAGTGGACAGTTGCACAAGGCAGATCAGCAGAGATGATTCAGCATTATTCTTTCTTTTCTTTTCTTTTTTCACTTGTATTTTATTTATATTGTTCTTGTTAATTGATTAATTAAACTTTTGAGTTTCTTTTGTAAACTTTGCTTAGTTTGAATGAATGTACAAGCTGGGCCCTCTCTCAAATTCATATTCCCTATTCAATTTGTGCAATAAATCTTTTTCCCTTTTGTTTAAGGAAGCAACTTGCATGTTCCAGAGTCACCACGCCGTTTTGTGTTAAGAATATAGTATTATGTGGACTTAAATTGCATGTATTATTGTATGATTTACACAAAACGCTATTTTCTGTGGATAAAATTGTCAATATTTCTGTGGATAGTATTGGTAGCTTGACAGATAAGTGTATATGGAGACCAACTAGTGATAGTAGCTTTAATGTGAAGTCTCTGTCTATGTGTTAGATCTGTACGCTAATATGAATACTAAGTGGCGATGAAGCTTTATCTGGGAATTGCGCCTTCCACCTCATGTGCTCTCTTTTCTTTGACTTGTGTTGCTAGACAAATTATTGACCAATGCTCTCAACGAATTAGACGGGGGTTGGCTATACGGCAGATATGATGGTGATTTTGACTCAATTATTCACGTCTTTAGAGACTGCTCCTTTGCTGCTAAGGCTCGGAGAAGTTTCCCAGTTCTTGATCAATTTTTTACTAATGCATGAACTACTAATTGGTTCCAAAATATTAGTTTTGATGATTTGCAATGGAGACATATTTTTTTGCATCACTCGCTGGCTCCTGTGACACTGGCGAAGCAAAAGTATTTTGAATAGGATTTTGCTCTTCCAAATGATTCCAAATTTGCTATTATTTACTTTAAAATTGGCTTCGGATGAAGATGGTTTCCCGTATTACTTGCATGAAATAATGAAATTAAGAAGATTATGGTAGAAACGGATTCTGCACTTGCCTTTCGGACTTCGGTTGTCAATCCAACAAATTATTGATGTTTTCATATCAATTTTGGTCAACTTTGTGATTTTCCATAAATGTATAATTGGATCCAAAAATGAAAAAGTTATAGATAAACACCAGCACAGTGATGAAAGCAAGTGGATAATTCATTTATAGTAGTAATCTGCAGAGACAAATGGGGTGATTCATGAGGAGCTACAACTCTGCGCGCGTCACCGATGCCAGCTGGCTTTCACTTTTATTTAGAGACTTTTCTGATAAATATGGGGCTTTCAGAGCTTTGGCCTACCGTGTGGTGGTGGTGAGTTAGGCATTTGCCTTGCTTTTCATCACGTCAACTCATAACAGTGTGTGGAGATATATATATATATATATATATATATATATATATATATATCAGGCTCCTTACCAAGAGGAATCCCTATTTTTCTAAAAAAATGGGAACACCATCTTGACCATTGGATTGGTTTTAATGAAATTATGTGGTTGAGATTAAAACACAGGCCACACAATCTCAACCACACAATTTTATTAAAATCAAATCCAAAGGTCAAGAGGGTGTCCCCATTTTTTTAGAAAAATGGGAATCCCTCTTGTGAAATGATTTATATATATATATATATATATATATATATATATATATATATATATATATATATATATATATATATAATTGTTATTACCACTTTTAAAATCTCATTTTTTTTATAAGTGTATTTTTATTTCTACATATAGAAATTTTGAAGTGCAAAGCAAGATTTTTGGAGTGTCAATAACAATTCAATATATGTATATGTGTGTGTTTAAGGAAATGGATTCTTATTTTTTTTTTTTTATAAAAATGGGAATTAGTTGTAGGGTCCACATCACATCGAACTTTAATGATCTTAACCGTCTATTTCTTAAGTTGCACCTTATAAATCATCCTTTCAAAATATTAGCCAAATCGAAAATATTTAAGACATCTAATTAGGTTCAAAGAAATGAATGAATATTTTGTTATACAAGAAACATTGAAATTTAATCTTGATAATTAAATAGGCAAATGGTTTCGGATTGAATTGAATTTTTGTAAGGATGATCTATGAATCGAAACTTACAAAATAAACGGTTCGAATCGTTGAAATTCGATGTAGAGTGGGCCCCATACCTGATCCCTATTTTTTCAAAAAATAAGAATCCCTTTGTATAAATGGCCTATATATATATATATATATATAGAGAAGGCTTGTTACAATATTTCAAGTTAATTATGCATATAATTATATATTTTAATTTAATTATGTAACAATGTGTGAGTAGTTTTGATAAATACAATCACGTATGGAATATAAACATATAATTGTGATAATATTTTAAGTAAATTTACGCACTGTCATGTAAAACAAATGCATGATTGAATGTTTGTCGGTAAATACATCCAAGTCTCTTATTATAGCCAGTTATTATTGTGCTGTATGAATATATAATAATGTGTTCCAAAAAGGGTTGACTTGCTTATATAATTATTTTGGGTTGGTTAGAACTTATCAATCTTTTTTTTTTAAGACAAACGATATCATTAATAGAAGAACCATTACACTGTTTCCTGAATGAGGAGATCCAAAATAACGCTCGGAGGCTCCTCGATCCAGACTATTCAAGTTCCACTAGAAACTGCTATCTTTGCCAAACGATGGGCAATAGCATTATTATTCCTAGAGATAGAAATAAACTTTGAAGCAGTAAAAGATGCTGCACTAAATAGAATATCCCCCGCAAGCAAGTCCATGCTTGATGCCCGATCCACACAAGAATTGATTATGGATACTGCTTGAGACGAATCGCTTTCGACTAGTACATTTTGAAAGCCAAACTAGTGAGCCAACTCCACTCCATGTTTTATTGCAACCAATTCTGCCTGAAGAGCCGAAGACACATTGGGCAGAGAACATGCCATTGCAGCCACAAGCCCGCCATGCGCATCACGAACCACAGCCCCTGAACCACCAACCCGTGCCTGCAACCTTGTAGCTCCATCCACTGTCACGCGCACCCAACCATCTGGCATCAACCAGTCCCCCCCTCCGTCGCCCACCTGCTGCCCAGGACCCACTTGCTGCTGCTGCATCACACGGCTCTGTTTCGCCTCCTGGAATGCTCGCATCCATGCAATCGTTCGTTGAGCCACCACAGCATGAGGCTCCGTTGCACCATTCCAAATACGATCATTCCTTGCTTGCCAAATATGCCAAATCATCACACATGTACAATCGAAGACTGATGGCTTGGTTTGAAGCACCCATAGGAGCCATTCCTTGGCCGAGCTGCACGGGACTGAATCAACAAGAACACTATATGGGGTTGCAAACCACGATGCTCGAACAAAATGACACTCTTTGAGCACATGTAATGCCACCTCTGGCCCTCCATCACAGAACCCACAAATCAAGTCCGATGAAACTCCTTTCCTCGATAAATTCTCTTTGGTCGGGAGAATATCCTGACAAACTCTCCAAACCATATTCCGCACTTTCGGCGGGACTTTGGCTCTCCAAATAGCCTTCCATAAGGGAATATACGGACTACCTCCAACATCCGAAGAAGATGCACTTAGTGCCGGTGGCTTAATGGAGTCCCAAGCCACTCAATAAGCACTCTTTACAGTGAAAACCCCATAGTCACTAAAATGCCAGATTAACTTATCAGGAGGAAGCCGAAAACTGAGAGGTAAAGCACGGATGAGATCCCTATCTTCTTCCACAAAGGTGTCGTTCAACACTGTATCATTCCACATCTTCCCCTCTACATCAATGAGGTCACAAACCCGCATCTCCTCCTGAGAGGGTGACGGCACTGTTATGGGCCGAAAGGTGGACGCTCGAGGCACCCATATATCCTTCCATATCTTAACCGATGCCCCATTCCCAATCAACCATCGCGAACCCTTCTCCAAAACAACTCTAGCTTTAAGTATACTAGACCAACAATAGGACGAGGACTTCGACACCGGCGCATCCTAAAAGGAAGTGTTGGGAAAATACTTGGCTTTCAACACCCTTGCCGTTAATGAAAGAGGAGATTGGGCAATTCGCCATCCTTGTTTAGCTAACACCGCCAAGTTGAAAGCATAAAGATTCCGGAACCCCATACCACCCTCTGGTTTTGCCACACAGAGGTTAGCCTAAGATTTCCAATGGATCTTCCTGGAGTCCGGGTCATTCCCCCACCAGAACCGAGCCATTAGCTGGTGTAACTCGTCACAAAAAGTCTTCGGAAGCAGAAAGCAATTCATGGCATAGGATGGCAGTGCTTGAGCCACCACTTTAACTAACAATTCACGCTTCGCTCCACTCAAACACTTGCCTTTCCACCCACTCAACCTCTTATAAACCCTTTCCTTAATATAGGAAAAAGTTTGGCGTTTATTCTTCCCTACAAACGTCGGAAGCCCCAAGTAGCGCTCATGTCTACTTACCAACTGTACGCCCAGGAAACTGGCCAGCCGCTGTTGCTCTCAGACACCCACATTCGCACTGAAAGCAATACTACTTTTCCCCAAATTTATTTCCTGACCCGACGCTTGGGAGAACACATCCAAAATGTGTTGAACCTCTGCACACTCATCCAAGTTAGCCTTACCAAACAAGAAACTATCGTCAGCGAACAATAAATGATGGATGCTTGGCGCGCCTGCACAAACTCGGATCCCACTAAGAACGCCCCGCTGCTCCTTCTGCGCTATAAGTGCCGACAACCCTTCAACGCACAGGAGGAATAAGTACGGTGATAAGGATCCGGAAACATACGTTTTTGACACACGTTTTTTAACTATCTAACCATTTATTTTTATATCTCACCTCAAAAATCATGTCTACCAAAATCGCTCAAATCCAAAGCCAAATGATCATTAGATTAAATTTAGTGTTTCTTTGTAGAATCGTATTCATTAATTTTCTTCACTACAAATGGATATCTTAAGGGTTTTGGATTTGTCTAATTTTTTGCAAGGATGATCTATAAATGATGTACTAAAATATAGATGGTATTGTTGAAATACATTATGCAGTGGTCCATACAAAATAAATGTCAAAATGCATGTCAAAAGCGTGTGTCCTCGAATCTGACCCAAAATTTTAAACTTATTAGACCATTTTCTTTTTGGTGCCAAATATATGTCACAAAATCCGAAACTACACAAATTTGTCTTAAAACCCTAGATATGTTTTCAAACAAAAATTTACCTTCAGTAGTGACAACTAGGGGTGGGCACTTGAAACCGAAAACCGCAACCGAAACACGAACCAAATCAAACCGCACCGAACGGTTTGGTTTTACGGTTTCAAAATGGTTTCGGTTTGAAACCGAACCGAATAGGGAAAAAACAGTTTGGTTTCGGTTTCGGCCCTCCGAAACCGAACAGAAACCAAAACCGCATACCTTTATTAAATGTTAAATTTTAATTGGTTATTTTCATTGAGTCCATACATTTAGTATGGATTCAACCACATCATAACATGGCCACACAACCCTTTATTTTCTTTCCTCAGTCTGTAGACTCTGTGTAACCTTATTCATCTCTCTCGGTCTCCACTCTCCACTCTCCACCACTCTCCAGACGCTCTGTCTCTCGGTCTCCCATGCGGCCTCCTTTCCTCTTCATTCCAGCTCCTAGCTTCTAAATTTCAGAGTGCTAATATGGTAAGAACTATGATTTATAACTTGTTTTAGTTAAATTTACTTATAGATTTGAGATTAATTTTAGGGTTAGGTTTAGAGTTGGGTTTTGAATCAAAAGGGGATTTAGATTTTCGTTGGTTAGTCTTTGATTTTTCTTTGTTCATGAACATAAGAATGTCAATTGAAAGCTTATATACATTCAAACTTGTCATCAGACATGGCATGTGATGTACGCGAATTTCGATCCCACAAACTGATTTGGATGTTTGGTGCTCGAGTCAAACCCAAACGGAAGGAAAAAAAAAAGGTCATTCAGTGTCCCTCCCAATTTGAACTGGGATCGAACTGAAACTATCTATTGAAATCATAGAGTGGAGCGGTGAAACCATGAAATCACGATCAGCTGGTTGTTAGGGTTCTGTGAGAAATCAACTTGAGTTTGAGTGAGAGAAATGAAATTTTTTAGGCTCACAAAAACAGCTCGACATATTCCATAGTGCCAATCTTATAAACTAATGAATATTTGCATATTGGTGACATGGGATTCGAATAATGGGTAGATAGGTTTGAAGGTTTCTGCCCCAAGCCCCAGTATAATTTATTAATATCAGTAAATTTTTACACAAAAAAATTTAATGTGCAATTGTGCATACATTAGTTAGTATACATATATTTTGTATGTGTGTTTGTGTAGCAGATGCCTTACATTGTTTTTGCAGTTTTTTGAAGGCATTGTATTCAATCAATTGCTCAATTTATCAACTTTCCAGTGGCTATTTCTAGATGAAAATTTCTTAATAAGTTGTGATGCAAAGTAAGTTGAAACACCAAAACCTTTTTATTGAATTGGATGAACAATTTATTTTTCGTAATGTCGTAACACATGTTGACATTGAATTTTGTTTGAAGTTTGAACTTAAGAATTCAATTGGGTTGTACTAAAGTAGTCCATATGGCATTTTGATTTTTAGTGTTGGCATTTTGATTTTTAATGTTGAACTTTATTTCGAGCTAAATTTTAATATTGTCATCAAGTTGAATTATTTTGTTGTGGTCCTTGTGGATGTGAATTTTGTTGTCATCAACTAAGTAACCATAATAATTTTTTCAAACAATGAAACCAAACCAAAACCGTTTGAAACCAAACCGAACCGCACCAAATGGTTTGGTTTCATTTCGGTTTTAGCCTCAAAACCGCACCGAACCAAACCGCAAAAACTTGCGGTTTTGGTTTTTGTTTCACTCAAAACCGCACCAAACCAAACCGCGCCCACTCCTAGTGACAACCCAACATCCAGGCTAATTCTATAAGAAGCAAACTTTCAG
Source organism: Cotoneaster glaucophyllus (assembly GCA_036320875.1). Taxonomy (NCBI): domain Eukaryota; kingdom Viridiplantae; phylum Streptophyta; class Magnoliopsida; order Rosales; family Rosaceae; genus Cotoneaster; species Cotoneaster glaucophyllus. Next base: position 20,299,362 of record CM070065.1, on the reverse strand, counting down.
TTTCTATCTGAATATTAATTTACCTTCTCTTCTCTAATGCAAAGCAGTTCTTAATTGTATCTCGTGATTAGGTTTTTCCATTTTAATGTAGTTTATAAAGATCATAACAAGCTTATACATTGTTGAATTTAACGGTTAGATGTGCGTTGAAAATTTCAAAAAGTTTTGCCAGTCAATTTGAGTCACTCAATAGACAATGTACACTTCTCAAATTAATCTCACGATTAATGATTAGCTTCTTTTTTTTTTCTTTTTTCTTTTCCTGTTTCAAATCTTGCCCAATATTCTTCTGCATGTTACTGTATTTATTTCGTATCTCAAAATGCCACATAGTTTTGCTTACAAGCCTTCCAATCTTTTCACCCACTTTAGGTGTTTGTATGAGTTGGAAAAAAATTAAAAAAAAAAATATATATATATATATATATATAATACATGTCTCTAATAGTTAATTACAAATAATTAGGCTTTTTAAATACAGCACATGGAACAATTAAGAGGAATGTACTTGATTGGTGTTAGTGGAAAGATTAATTAAACATCTAATTTAACCACGAGCTGGTGGTCCAGTGGTAAATGACGGATTGCGAGGCTTCCTTCAAACTAAAAACTGGAGGTCTTGAGTTCGAAACCCGCTGCTGGTGTAGAAGCCAAACTTATGGCCAATGGGAGGCTGAAATGTCTCTGTGAGTCTTCCTGGCCCCTGAAAATGGTGGATAACTATGACTTATCACCAATTGTCCTATTTTTTAAGAAAAAAAAGTTTAAGCATCTAATTTGATGAAGGTCCCAGGCTGTACTATTTCGCTTTCTGCACCAAGTATTAAAGGTTCAACAAACCAGGGAAGAATTTGTAACAATTAAAATTGATAAATACATGCATCTTAGTTTATTTGTTGCTTTTAGTAAAAAGCAGCAAAAAGAAAGGAAGCAAAAACAAACAAAACATATGTCAAAATGAACGTCTTAAATAGACATCATGTTAGACTCATCACAATGTCTTATTTTTTCACCCACCACAAAAAAGTTAAAAAAATTAAAATGTTATTTTCTCACCCCACTATTATTCTCAAAATAACATCTAATACATATCTAGATACTTTTTGAAGTTTCCACAAAAGACCCAAACCTCCACTCAGGCTTCCCTTCCCAATTTTTATTCCGGTTAGAGTTCCACAATACAGTCATTTTCCAAATCTCGCCGATTGCAACTCTCCATCCTTCCCCCTCTCCAAACCCCCAACGCAACACCCTTCCCAATTGCTAAACAAATGTACAGAAAAATCACTATAGAATATATACAAAAAGACAGTTATAAATAGTAGGCACGAACTTCCATTGAATTGATTCTTTTTATTCTTTCTTGTTTTTCAAGTTAATTACGTGAGTGATGGGACCCTTTGTTCATAAGACGTGTACACATGATTATTAAAATTATCAAAGTATTCATATCTGGATGTAATTTGCATTGTTTGATCAATGTTGTATTATTACAGAGGACCGTAGCTCAAGTTGTTGAAAGCACTCTCTTTTATCTGAGATATTGCCAGGAGAAAATGATGCGAAAATCTCATATTTATCTAGGAAAGTTATTTCTGTATATTTTTTTTCACTTCATCCACCTCTATTTATTTTTATCGTACATCGTGCGGTCAATTTTCGTTAGGCACTATTTATATTTAATTTTAAATTTTGAAATGATTTATGACCGCACGATGTACGATGAAAGATCACGATCACGATCACGGGATCCGTAAGATCCCTAGGAAAAAGATCATTTTCCTTTATTTCCATGTAGGCGTGTACGGAAACAATTTCACATTGTTTATAATTTATTCCTTGTATTTCGTAATCAAAGCATTGTAGTGATGGTGTCTTTTCTAAGTTCCATTTCAAGATGAAAAGGCTGCGTGATGAGATTCCTTCCTTTTGCATTACGTGTACTCTCTAGCGTCTCGTACGTGGCTCAAAACCAAACCCTTTTTTTTCATGCACTAGTTTTCACTTTTCTGCTTTCACTGTCTCTCTCATTATATGCGAATGCTAACGCTAACGACGATCGTTCACGTATAGTCCCTCTACTTACATGTTAGCAATCTGTCTCTATAATTATATGTCAATGCTAACGACAATTGTTCACGTGCATGCGACCAACCGAAGATGCATGTTGCACATGCATCAAATGGTTGATGAGCACGTTCGTGACTTGACTTTCAACCGTAGATGCATATAAATCCCATATACTGAACATTTGTGTACAAAAAATTAACTCAAGACCAGAATCATAAAGTAATCAATTCTACATTCATAAAAAGCACAAAACGAAGGGCAATTTTCGCTACCAGTGTTGAAATAACTTTTAGTAAACAGAAAAAAATTACAAAAATGAGTTCCTATGATGCTCCAGGGAGATTAATCCTACCGATTGGGGTCGGCCTTTCCTTACTACAGATCCTGCTTGCTCTTACTTCTTTTCATCTTTGCCTTAAACCTCGACTTCACCATAAGCGTCTGTACCGTATATACAAAGTTCCCAACTGCCATTAAAACTAACAGCACGCCGCAAAAACTCACCTGCCAAAAATATTTTTCCCGTCACATATGGTTCCACTTTTGAGTAAACTACACCAAGTTCTCTTGATGTTTCGTGAAGAAGTAATGTTAGCCCTTCTGTTTTTAAAAATTACAGGGAGCTCGTCAAACTGTCTAATTTCTGAAGACAACATGATGCTCTTTCATTTTTATTCTTGTTCACATAAATCAGAGAAAGCTTTCGGTAAATATTACCTGCCATTCCGAAACAACGCCAATAAAAGCAGTCGTGAGCAACTGTATTCCAACATATGCCTCAAAACCCTAAAACAACAAGCACAAACAATTATTCAGTTATTATTGCTTTCAAGTCGCTGGATAGAATAAAAAAATGGAGCAGACTTGATCTGCATTGCATTTCATTGAAAGAACGAATCACTACTTAAGCAACTTTTCCCACCCACCCACTTGCACATCATACATACATGCATTAGCAAGGTCGGCCTATTTCAGTTTATCTGTGGTGTACCAGTCCAATCTCTATCTTGCACGAAGGCAAGCGTAAGTGATGCAACCTATCATTTTGCGCTGCAACTTAAAAGAAAACTACTCAATGAAAACTCTACAGACTGATTTTTCTTCACCAATTCGTTCTGCTGCATATCATGCAAACTCCTAAGACGCATGATTAAGTCAATGCAGTCAGTTAACAAGGTTGCATTTAGCATGGTTAAATCATATATCTACTACCTGCCCATGAGCTTTAGCTCAAGTGGGATTGGGATAAGGTGGGGTCGCGGTAAATCCTTAGTTCAAATTCTGCCGTATGTAAAAACTAATCAGGTTGTCCAATCACCTGTAAAACAAATAGTATTGGACATAGAATCCACAATTGACCATCTACGCCTGCTGTTTCTCCCCAGACCACATCCATTCTTTTGGCCTGAAATTGCAAAACAAATATATAAAACGCCAGAATCAGGCTCAAATTTTGTAATCAAACAATTAATCTTTTTAATGGAACCTTTCCCAATGCAATTCGAGTATAGAGTCTCTGGCGTTGATATCTATTTTGTAAAAGCATAGCAACTCCTTGCATCATAGCCCATTGTAGGAAAAGTTGCACCCCTCTCTGGACAAGATTTAACAAAATCATTAACGGCGCCAAAGCTATTAACACAAGCACACAATAAAACAAAAAAGTTACCTGCTTTTGGGAACAATTTGGTTGTCCTTTAATCTCCCATGTGAGACTAACAAGGGCCATAAACATAGCACAATAGTGATGGTATATCCACCTGCACAAGCATATCAGTATAAGAAATTCGTATGTTCAGTTACAATGCCAATTAACTAACCAAAATAGATGCATGAATGATCATTTTGACAACATATGGGTTTGTTGTGAATTAAGCTCCACCAGAAGAATCAATGCATGGGATGACAAAGGAATCATATCAGAGTTACCGTGGTAAGTTGTGAAAAATTATAGTACCAAGTCATAAGATTGACTATGAATTACAATTGCAAACAACGTTTCCTTGGTTTATGTACCTTCAACCCAAACCACAAAAGTGGGCACAAGAAATTTCTGTGATAAGTTATGAAAAATAATAGTACCAAGTCATCAGATTGACCATGAATAACAATTATAGACAAAGTTTCCTTGGTTTTATCCACCTTCACCCCACCCAGTTATCCGATATCACACCTCAATATATGATACCTCAAAAAAATGTGACTTTTACATTACTTAGGAAAAGAGAGAACAGATATTACAATTACTCTGAAATTATACATGGATCCTAAACAGTCCGCACGTGATTACGAGTACTAGTTGAACCAACACAATTTGGAACCAATATATATAAACAAACGCCTGCATGCGCACACAGAGCTTGACTTAATTCAGCTTCATTATTGTAAAGAAACTACGGATGTTATCAACCCAAGTTTAGCATAAGAGGTCACAAACTTGGTTATTTTATCTTGTAAACCAGTGTAGAGGAATAACAGCCAGGGAAAAGGAAAAAATGTCAGAGGAAAGATGCTATGCACTTACCATGGACGAATATCACTTCCATTTACTCTCAGTATGTTTTCTCGCAGCGCCAAACCAGTGTAGAGGAATAACAGCCATGCCTTGATAAGCATAAAATCAAGTCAAATCCATTATGAAATCTTCCATATAGACACAAATATCAGCACATTCAAATCATATGATATGAAACACGTGATCTCAATGTACCTGGTAAGCCTGAACTGGAAACGCTGGCAAACATCCATCCCAAATCCAAGATCTTAGTATAAGTAGTGTTGCTGGAAAAATAAGGAATAGCAGGGCAGTTCTATCCTGCTCCAGAGTAATATCACTGTAAGTAAGCTGCTCAAACTATTTTTGCTTGACATTCTTTGTTGTCAAGATGGAGAAAGTAGCTATATGAGATAAAGAGCAACGAAGCAGCATGAGGGAAAGCATACTATATGAGCCAATTCTACTCTCAGGGAGCAGATCTCAACGAAAATAAGAAGGCATAATTACAAAATGGGGGCAAGTAAAACATTTACGACCTTGAGGTTATGTTGATTAGCATAAATCACTAAGATGAATGATAAGAATTTCCAAGCAAACTTATTTATCTCTGATGGAAGAATAAGTAGTCAATTTAACCTCAAGAGCATTCTAGTTGTATTGAAACGTATACCTACCGCAATTCAAGATAGCTTGTTAGAAAGAGGAAATTAAAAAAAAAAGACAAAAATGTCATGGAATGAAGGAAGAAACCCCGGTTATCCTGAAATCATAGAGATCGTTTATGTCACTTGTGTCATTCAAAGGGCTATTAAAAAAGGGAAACAAAAGCCATCCTTTGAAAAATAATTCAAGAAAGAGACAAAGTGGTATTTTTTTGTACGTGAAACCACTTAAGCATGAATAAGTCTTAGGTTCTTCCTAGGCTCGATTGACTGAAATTAGTTGGCTCAGTTGGTAACTATGAACTAAAGGCATGATCCCAAGAACTGATTCTTCACTTAGCATATTTAAAGTAAGGAATACTATTGTTACCTCAAATGCAAGATGAATATATTCCTCCAGTTTTCAAAACATTGTGTATATGTAGCTCACAATATATGTTCTATACCTGAATCAAAAGCAAATTGGGACAAAAGCGTAAAGCAATAAGATGTATTACGTACTCTGTAAGCGTTGTATTCCTCTTTAACCTTGAGTTGGATATCTTTGCTAGAGGAACGCACATTGATAGGACCAAGAAACATCCTCAGAAACCCTCCTCCTGCATAAATTTTAACCCTTTAACATACATACAACGAGCTCAATCCAATCAATTAAAACAAAACTAAAGCAAAAAACCTCAGATAAAATGATCAATGAGGCAGTTAATGAAAAGGGTACCCTGAGATTTCCCAGGAAGAAACGAAGCGGCCTCGCCATCCACCAACACACATGTGGCCCTCTGCAAATCTTCTTCCATCTGCCATTAACATATCCATCCAAAACACCCATAAATTCCAAACATTCCATTTCAATTTCATGAAAAATTACAATCCCAGAAAGCAAAATCACAAAATGGACGATGAACGGATCCAGAAAATAAGCTAAATCAGCAATTTCAATAGTTGGATTTACATGCAGAGACATGCAGAAGCAGCAGAAGGAAACAAAAACCAGAAAAGGGGTCGAAAGAACTTACCTTTTCTGCTAACTTGGGATCCAAGGCCTTGCTTGAAAGCAGTGAATAAAGCTGGGAGCGGAGGCGGCGGATGGAGGAATCGAGAGATTGGGCGCGCTGGCGGAGGGATTGCTCGTCGGTGGCGGCTCTGGATACAAAGGAAGCAGCTTTGTCCTGCAGCTCCTTCACCTCCTCTACCGCCTTGGCCACTTGTGCTCGTATCTCCTCGTCACTGCCGGAAGAAAAAGAAGTGTTCCTCTTGGCATCCCCCATCGCCAAAATCTTCTTCCTTTTCTGCTTCAATCAACTGCGTTCGATGCAATTTGATCCTTTCAATCGAAACAATTAATCCCCTCCTCCAGTTTCCGCAGTCCACCCAAAATGTTTATATAATTTTTATGGAGTTTATGGGTTTGGGGAACATGACCGTCACAAATACACGCACGAACCCACACTGGTGGTAGCCAACAAACTAGAAGCCCAGCGGAGGTTGTAGATGCAAAGACTGTTTTTTTATTTTATTTTTTATATATTTTTCTTTTTTGATCTTTATTTTAACCATTTTGTTTTTATTCTTTTTTTCACTCTCTTCCTCTCTTATTCCATCAAGTAAAGAAAAACTCAACCCCTTTCGTGGATATGCACAAGGGTTTTAAGAATAATTTTAGACTGTTTTTTAACTTTTTTGTGAAGTCGGTGACCCCAAAAGGGCCTCCTAGCTTTATATGTAGAGATATTTTACGATTTCAATCTATATGTGTTATTTGACATGATTTATGAGATAAAACATCATTTGGTGCTTTTATCTTAAACATACAACGGGTTATTGATCCTAAGTCACATGTATCATATGACTCGTATGTTTTAAACGGTTTTATTATACAACAATATATAATATATTTGGCGAATTAAATGATAAAATGTCTTTATATACAGTAAAAGAGATATCTCATCAAATGATTAAAAAACAAATGTGTAAGTTACATTGTTTGGTGCTTGAATTTCTAATTTTCAATGTGTTTTCACTTTAATAAATGGGGGAAATTTTGGGATTTAAATAAGGCATCGGATTCACATCATTTTGTGATTGGAGCTATTTGTTTGATTTCTTCCTCCTGCATACGTTGTGTTATTTATTAAATTATTAGGTCTATGTTTTGCTTGAATTTTGATCCTAGTGACATCTAATCTAAGTCAAGTGTCACTCTCACACCCTCCAGGCTAAGCAAAGCCCTCTCACCATGTGGGCCTCCACCACTATATGTCCATCATCTACTATTAAAGCTTGAAGCCTTGAACACGGGAAGTCGAAGAGAATCTTGAATAAATAAATAAATATTACTTCAACTACAAGTCTTGTAACTTACATATTTAAAGTCTTAATATCTACTTAGGCTAATGGCTCCTAAAGTCAAATCTCGAATATTATAAGTTAACACTTAACTATTAACCACTTGATTCGGACGTGAATTAAGAGTTTGTTGAGAATGAATTTCACATTTATAGGATAAATAGACCATATGTAAACTTATAAATGACGTTTGTTTGTCTTCTTTAACTCTTACTGGATTAGATTGGATTAAAATTTTAGTGTGGTCCATGTTTGTTTGCTTGTGGGACTAACTTCTTTTTTTTTTTTTTTTTTTTTTTTTTTTTTTTGAACAAACGTTATTATCTACACTAAGAGAGGGGGTGGGCTTAATCTCACAATGACTAGCAATAATGTCGCCTTTAGCGAGAATCGAATCTAAGACTTCTCACTTACAAGTGAAGAGGAATACCACTAGACTGTAGTACTAAATAGCAGGGACTAACTTAAGTGGTACTAGCGAGGACTCGCCTTGCTAACAACGAGGCTAGCCGGTCTTAGCGTGTCCCCCCTCCCAAAAAAAACCATGGGACTCACTAAGACGCCTCTATTTGCTCTCGCATCTTCTCTCTACTGCTCTCGTTATCTCACAGCTGCTCATTTCGCTTCCTCTCCCTCTCTCCTCGCCCCGAATCCAGAATCGTGTCCTCTCCCTCTTTCCTTAAGTCCTTTCTTCTGTCCTCTATCCTTCGAAATCACACCACCAGACTGAGTACAAACCAACATGACCCAAGGATTTCCAAGCTCGAGGAGACCAGACTGAGTACAAACCAACATGACCCAAGGATTTCCAAGCTCGAGGAGATGATATTCTTAACTGGTTGGTCCTGGTTCACAACCCAGACTCAAGTCGTATCGAAATCTGAGCGTCATCATTGGGTTCTATAAAGACACCATGAGCGTCGCCGACGCAGATACAAGAGACCCAGCTGCGATTTCGATTTTGATTTCAATTGAATTTTGTGATTGTGTTGCGTTTTGTGATCTGAGAACTTTATCGATTGAAATGGAGGGAGAAAGTTGTAGAATTTGGACAAAAAAGAAGAAGAGGGAAGTGAGAAGTTTCTTGGTTCAGGGTGAGTGTTCAAGAACAAGAAAAAAAAAGAATTAATTATTATTATTTTTATTATCCTGCTTCTTAGTTCGATAGTACACCAAACGCTTCATTAAGTTTGTGCAACTTAGTCTATTTTAAGCCAATCTAACTTAATCCTTAAAGCTAGTCCAGTTTGAAATAATCCAATGCAACAAAAGCATCCATAAAAAAATTAGACTATTTTTTAAATTATTAATTAATTGTATAATGAAACCTTAAATTCCGTCAAGCCTCACTAGCCTATTAGTTCGGAAGCCTTTCTATCCCCAACATTGTAGCTTTAATAACTACCCAAGACTTCAGTATGCCTAATTGGCTTGCCCAATTCGCCAGATTCTACCTACCTACCCTAATAATATTATTTAATAACAAGCCCACAACTTTCTCTCAATCTGCACAAATATTAGGAGTCAGGATATATTTTTGTTGGAACTGTTGAAAATATTGGCAGTTGAAAATATTGGCAGTTTAAATGAATGCTCACACAGTTTTTTCAATACCCACACAAAGTGATGTAGACTTTAGAAATAAAGGTGATCGTATTTTCAAAGTCATGTGCTGTAAATTTCAAAATGTAAGAATATGTTCGTATGGAGTTGCTCTATAAATAGAGCACTCCAACTGCAATCAAAATATACAGAGAAGAAAGGAAAGATCAATAACATCAGTATCTATCCTCTCTCTTTTATTTGTCATCCCATTGTGCTATATTTACATTGTAATATTTTACACCTGCTTCGCTCCTGTCACTAGTAAAGGTTATCTCTCTAACTTTTACATATTTATACCACGTTATTAGCACGACTCTCTAAATATAACCATTTCTCATTTCTCTTCGCCGAACGAAAAAAAAAAAGTTTCCTCTAAGGATTTTACTGTTCATCTTCTTTGTCTGCCTCAACTGCTGGATATACCCTCGAGACGAATTGTTTGCTTCATGCCTGCTTTTAGTTCTCAACCTAACAGTTACATATATCTTTGATTTCTTGTTTGGTGTAGATCTTGATTACTAACCCAGTGTTTATTTATGTTAATTTTACTGCAATCCAAGATGGTGCGATACACTCGCCCATCTTGAACTGCAAATTTAATTTTACTGCAATCTAAGATGGTGCAGTACAATCACCCATCTTGAACTGCAAATTTAATTTTATTGCAATCCAAGATGGTGCGGTACAATTGCTCATCTTGAACTGCAAATTTAATCTTACTGCGATCCAAGATGGTACGGTATCATCGCCTATCTTGGACTGCAGATCTAATTTTACTGCAAATTTTAGGTGGAGCAGTATAATCGCCCACCCTACCCTGCATATTTAAATTTATCTGCTGTTTAATTTCATTGTAATTTTAGGTAGTGCGGTATAATCGCACACCCTGCTCTGCGTATTTAAATTTTCTTGCTACTAGAGTGGTGTGGAATAATCGCCCATCCTATGTTATGAGAATGGTGCGGTACCATCGCCTTCCTCATTCATCATGTAAATCTCGAGCCTGAAGTTTCGAGTGCTTATCATTTTGGCCTGAAGATGAAAATGAAGAATTTGTAAGAACCAGAAGTTCTAACACTACATCCCCCAAAATACATATTATTGCAAGTTCTTACACATCTCAGTTTTCATTCAGAAAAGAAAATGGCTAACTTGGCAAAGCTTGATTTTGTTGCCCTGGACATTATTAGGAAGAACTACCTTACCTGGGTAGTGGATGTCAAGATCCATCTGGAGGCAGGGAATTTTGCGGAAACAATCAAGGAGGAGAATACTGCATCTTCTCAAGATCGGGCGAAGACCATGATCTTTATCCGTCGCCACCTTGATGAAGGACTAAAGAGCGAATACCTAACGGTTGAAGATCTGTTAGCTCTCTGGAAGGCATTGAGAAACAGATACGATCACCAAAAAACAGTGATTCTTCCAATAGCTCATTATGAGTGGACTCACCTAAGGATCCAGGATTTCAAGTCAGTGGCTGAGTACAATTCTGCGATGTTTAGAATTAGCTCCCAGATGAAACTCTGTGGGGAAACAATCAATGAGGAACAATCAAGAGCGAATACCTAACGGTTGAAGATCTGTTAGCTCTCTGGAAGGCATTGAGAAACAGATACGATCACCAAAAAACAGTGATTCTTCCAATAGCTCATTATGAGTGGACTCACCTAAGGATCCAGGATTTCAAGTCAGTGGCTGAGTACAATTCTGCGATGTTTAGAATTAGCTCCCAGATGAAACTCTGTGGGGAAACAATCAATGAGGAAGATATGCTGGAAAAGACTTTCAGCACCTTTCATGCCTCAAACGTGCTCCTGCAGCAGCAATATAGAGCGCGAGGTTTCACTGAATACAACCAGCTGATATCTGTGCTCCTGGTTGCTGAACAAAACAATGAGCTCCTGCTGAAAAATCATCATTCCCGACCTACTGGATCTGCACCATTCATAAAAGTGAATGCTGCTTCCCTTGAAGTGAACACCACATCCTCTGGTGGCAATAATCATAAACGAGGATGTGGCCACAAGCGAGGATGGTGGAACGGGAAAGGCAAGAATCATGGTGTCCAGTTTCACAACCAGGTTCCAAGGCATAATTCAGGCCCGAGCTTCAAAAATGTAAATCACTACAAAGGCAAGTCTCGCATGAACAATGCTCCCAGAAACTCTGAAGGAACATGCCATAGGTGTGGTGGAAATGGGCACTTGGCGCGTACTTGCCGTACCCCAAAACATCTGGTGGATCTATATCAAGCCTCCCTCAAGGAGAATGGTGTCGAGACCAATTTTCTCGACCAGGCTAAACCAATAGATATACCTGATTCAGTGTGCGACTTATCAGGGCAGTTAAACACAACCTACCTAGATGTCTCGGACTTCATTATGGAAAAGGGGAATGAAGTTTACCGGTCCGACTGAATCTTTTATGTTTGATGTAGTGAACTTGTAGTTTAAAAATCGCATTTCAGATTCAATAAAAGTGGCATTTAAATTTCCTGTTATAAATTGCTTTTAACTGTGATCCCCTTACTCAGAAAGCATGGATAAGCATTATAGTCATTCTCAAAACAAGAGCAATGGCGGAGATATTTGTCTTGCAGACAGCGCAACCACGCATACAATACTTCAAGATCGAAAGTATTTCTCAAGCTTGATGCTTACAAAAGTAAGGGTAACAACAATATCAGGCCAATCAGATGTGATTGAAGGCTCAGGGAAAGCCCATATTATGTTAAGAAATGGAACAATATTGTCCATACAGAATGCGTTGTACGCTACTCGATCTACTCGAAATTTGTTAAGTTTCAAAGACATACGTTTAAATAAATACCACATTGAAACGAAAAGTGCAGAAAATGTGGAGTATCTATGCATTACCTCCAATGATACCCATAAGCGTATATTGGAGACGTTGCGTGGTTTGTCGAGTGGATTGTATTATACATACATAAAGACAGTTGAATCACATACTGTCATGAACCAGAAGTTCATTGATTCAAAAGTTTACATGCTTTGGCATGACCGTCTGGGTTACCCAGGATCTACCATGATGCGTAAAATCATTACCAACTCTAATGGACATCCATTATTGAGCAGACACATTGCTATCTCAAATGATAACCTTGCAAGGCTTGTTCTCAATAGAAGTTGATAATTAGACCATCTCAACTAAAGGTTGATGCTGAATCCCCATCATTTCTGCAAAGAATTTAAGGGGATATTTGTGGGCCTATTCAACCATCTTGTGGACCATTCAGATATTTTATGGTTTTGGTTGATGCATCTACCCGATGGTCACATGTTTGTCTCTTGTCTACTCGGAATGTAGCTTTTGAGAGACTTCTTGCTCAGATAATTAAGTTGCGAGCACAGTTCCCAGATTACCCCATTAAGTCAATCCGACTTGATAATGCTGGTGAATTTACGTCTCAAACTTTTGATGATTACTGCATGACATTAGGCATTGATGTTGAACACCCTGTTCCTCATGTTCATACTCAAAATGGTTTAGCAGAAGCATTGATTAAGCGGCTTCATTTAATAGCTCGCACTCTACTCATGAAAACAAAATTGCCAGTCTCTGCATTGGGACATGCCATCTTACATGCTGCATCATTGGTTCGATTGAGACCTATAGCCAACCACCAATTACTCATCGATACAACTCGTGTTTGGACATCAGCCAAACATTTCACATTTACAAGTTTTTGGTTGTGCTGTTTATGTACCTATTGCACCACCACAATGAACTAAAATGGGACCTCAGCTCAGACTGGGAATTTATATGGGTTTTGATTCACAATCTATCATTAGATATTTGGAACCCTTGACAGGTGATATGTTTACAGCTCGTTTTTCTGATTGTCACTTTGATGAGACAATCTTCCCGTCGTTAGGGGGAGAAAAGACCGTTCCAGAAGAACGGCAAGAGCTGACATGGATTGTTCCCACCTTGTCTCATTTTGATCTACGTAGCACTCAATGTGAAAATGAAGTGAAAAAGATCGTTCATCTTCAAAGTATTGCTAATCAAATGCCAGATGCATTTAATGATGCTATGAAAGTGACAAAATCACATATACCAGCTGCAAATGCACCTGCAAGAATTGATGTCCCTGTTGGACAAAATAAAGTGGTAGCGAATGATTCATCTGGTGCACGCCTGAAGCGTGGTAGACCCCCAGGTTTAAAAGATTCAGCCCCTCGAAAGAGAAAGACGAGGGCACAACTGAATCCAAATGAAATCATTCAAGAAGGAAAAATGAATGACACATCTACAATTCATGATTTTGTATTTTCAGAAAAAGAAAATGTCCTTGATGAGACACATGTCCCTGAAGAAACAGAGGTACATGAAAGCGGAGAAATCTCCATAAATTATGCTTGTACTAATGAATTGTGGGATCATAATGAAATAATCATCGATGACATGTTTGCATTCGCAGTAGCCACTGAAATCATATTAAGTGATGATCTTGAGCCCCGCTCTGTTGATGAGTGCAAATAGAGACAGGATTGGCCTAAGTGGAAAAATGCAATCCAGGCAGAATTAAATTCCTTGGAAAGGCGAAATGTTTTTGGACCAGTAGTCCAAACCCTGCCTGGTGTAAATCCCGTAGGTTATAAATGGGTATTCACAAGGAAACGCAATGAGAAAAACGAGATTGCAAGATATAAAGCACGACTCATTGCACAAGGCTTTTCGCAAAGACCTAGAATTAATTATGAGGAGACATACTCTCCTGTAATGGACGCAATTACGTTTTGTTACTTGATAAGTTTAGTGGTTTCAGAAAAACTTGACATGCGACTTATGGATGTCATCACTGCGTATCTATATGGAGAATTAGATACTGACATATATATGAAAGTCCCATAATGACTTAAGTTGCCTGAAACAACTAACAAACCACGAGGTATGCTTTCAATCAAATTAAGGCGATCATTGTATGGACTGAAACAATCTGGACGAATATGGTATAATCGTCTCAGTGAGTATTTGATCAAAGAAGGGTATACCAACAATGTCATTTGCCCTTATGTGTTCATTAAGAAATCCAACTCTGAATTTGCTATAGTGGCAGTATATGTCGATGATATGAACCTAGTTGGAACCCCTGAAGAGCTCAATAAAACTGCTGAATATCTGAAAAGCGAATTTGAAATGAAAGACCTTGGAAAAACAAAATTTTGTCTCTGCCTGCAGATCAAGCATTGTGCTAGTGGAATTTTGGTCCACCAATCAGCTTACATTGAAAAAATCCTGAAGCTATTTGGCATGGACAAGGCTTGTCCACTCAACATGCCAATGGTCGTTCGTTCTCTGGACATTAAGAAAGATTCATTCCGTCCAAAAGAAGATGATGAACTGGTCTTTGGTCTATAAGTACCATATCTGAGCGCAATAGGTGCTTTATTGTATTTAGCACAATGTACTAGACCAGATCTAGCTTTTTCAGTCAACTTGTTAGCAAGGTATAGCTCTGCTCCAACAATTCGTCATTGGAAGGGAGTCAAAGATGTATTGCGATACCTTCGTAGGACAACAAACATGGGTCTCTTTTACTCAAAGAAATCCACAAATGACCAGGTCCTTGTTGGATTTGTAGATGCTGGTTTTCTCTATGATCATCGTAAAGCCTGCTCACAAACTGGATATGTGTTCAAGAATGGAGATACAACAATCTCATGACGCTCAACAAAGCAAACATTAACTGCTACATCTTCAAATAACTCAGAAATACTTGTTTTACATGAAGCAAGTCATAAATGTTCTTGGTTAAGATCAATGATCCATCATATCCGGAATTCATGTGGTCTAACTTCGAAGACAGACAATCCAACTGTCATCCATGAAGATAATGCAGCCTGTGTTGCCCAAATGAAGGAAGGATTCATCAAGGGCGATAAGACTAAACACATATCTCCAAAGTTTTTCTGTGCACATGAGCTTCAAAAGGCTAAAGTTATTGAAGTCAGACAAATCTGTTCCAATGAAAATCTGGCAGACTTGTTCACCAAGTCTCTACCAAAGTGCACGTTTCAAAAGTTAGTGCAAAGTATCGAATTGCGTCGACTTACCAATCAGTTAAATTTGGAAAATGCGGAATCAGGAGGAGATATATATCAGGGGGAGCATCCATGATACATGCATGTTGTACTGTTTTTCCTTCGGTTAGGATTTTTCCCACTGGGTTTTTCCTATCAAGGTTTTAACGAGGCAACATAAGAAAACTTAACTCTATATCAACAATCCAGATAAAGTTGTACTCTTTTTCCTTCGCTATGGTTTTTTCCCACTGGGTTTTTCTAAGCAAGGTTTTAACGAGGCAACTAATGTTGATATGTGGGCATCCAATGGGGAGTGTTGAAAACATTGGCAGTTGAAAACACTAGCAGTTTAAATGAATGCCCACACAATTTTTTCAATACCCACACAAAGTGATGTAGACTTTGGAAATAAAGGTGATCGTATTTTCAAAGTCATGTGCTGTAAATTTCAAAATGTAAGAATATGTTCGTATGGAGTTGCTCTATAAATAGAGCACTCCAACTGCAATCAAAATATACAGAGAAGAAAGGAAAGATCAATAACATCAGTATCTATTCCTCCCTCTTTTATTTGTCATCCCATTGTGCTATATTTACATTGTACTATTTTACACATGCTTCGCTCCTGTCACTAGTAAAGGTTATCTCTCTAACTTTTACATATTTATAACAGGAACGTTGATATATAACTAATGAAATGTTTAGAATGGCCCCATTTCCGGTGCATTCTTTTATTAGAATTACTTGTTTTGGCACTCTCTAATGGAATAGACAAATGAATAGCCAACCTCGTTTTTATGGTCTATATAGGCAAAATAAATCTTCAATTGAGTGGTCAATTGAGTAGGCAAACTTTGACTACACTCTCAAAGTAGGCAACATTACCTACAATATCATATGTAAGAAAATCGGATCCCACATCTCTTTTTATAATAAAGTACTTTTACGTGGAGAAAGATAACAAAACTCAAAGATGAAAGTAAAGAGGAAGATTATTCAAATTAATTTTATTATATGAAGCTTCAACAAAATGGATTACCTAACTCCTAAACCAGTAAGGCTTAATCACTAACCATAACACTTGTTGCTAAATATCTTCACAACTAAAAACTGACTAGGTCTCGGTTTAGCGACACTTTTCCTCCCAATATTGAAAGACATCTCAAGTTCAAATCCTCCTCCGATTGATCAAAGAAGAAACTATCCAATTTCCTACTTGGATGCAGATTATACTGTTTTTACAAAATACCAGAGCAAAACATTGATCATGCACCAAGAGAAGAGAGGTTAAAAAAAGGGAGTTTTAACAAAACACTCCCGGTACTGTTCACTTTTAACAAAAACCCATATTTTTACCTTTACCTGACACTATTTACTATACCTTTAAAAGGGACTTTTCGTTAAAAGAGAAGTTTTTTTGGACTTTTCATTAGTTTTCCTTTAAAAAAAAGGTTCAAAAAAAGAAGAAGAAAAAAGTAGAATTGTAAGCAGAAGGTAAAGAAGAATACACTACTACATCTCTACTAGCTTTCCTTTTTTTTCTTCACCAGTCCAGTAAGTTTTCACTGCAAGAAGAATTTTCTCTGGGTTAAAAGGTCCGCTCTCGTGATCCATAATCTGGCTCTTCCACCTCATTCCATCGGTAATTGCCTTTATTTTCACAAGGATCTCTATTGTATCCCTAAACACAACTGTTCATTCCGCCCTCAGAATCCTATCCATCTCCAGCAAAATAAGTGTTATGTCACACCTGCAGGCTGCAATGTACATGCTACATTAGGCCTCGAAGTTGCGAAATTCGAGTACCAAGTGCAAATTATGGCTGAATGAGTTTTTACCTGTGTTGAAGACTCCACCAGCGTGGATGAGATCGTATGTTCTAGGATACGTTGAGAAAGCCTCACACCAATCCTGGTATGTTCCAATAAAACCACGTTCGCAAATCACACCAAGAGTGTCCTGGTTTGAGTTGGCAGGGACGGTGTTCATAACCCACACTGGATATTTTGACAATGCTGCAGCAAATCCACCAAGGTAAGCATTCATGTCCGTCACATTCCGATATCTTCCTTTGGAAATTGGTACGATCCTCTTGTAATGTTCCACCCTTTCCTTCCACAGTTGATTGCCCTTAATTAGTGAGAGGAATGAGCGCGTTAATGTCATCTATGTAAGCACTCCTCTCGGAAACATGGTACCTCGATGTGATTTGATCCTTTCAATCAAAACAATCAATCCCCTCCTTCAACTTCCGCGGTCCACCCAAAATGTTAATATAATTTTTATGGAGTTTATTGGTTTTTTGGTTTGGGGAACATGACCGTCACAAATACACACGCACGCACCCACACTGGTGGTAGCCAACAAACTAGAAGGCCAGCGGAGGTTGTAGATGCAAAGACTATTTTTCTATTTTTTTGTGTGTTTTTAATATTCTTCTTTTTTTTGTTGTTTATTTTAACCATATTGTTTTTATTCTTTATTTTATTCAATCTCTCTCCCTCTCTCTCCCTCTCTCTCTCTCTCTCAACTAAGTAAAACCCAACTCCCTTCATGGATATACACAAAGGTTTCAAGAAAATAATATTGGAAGGACTTGATTCTGTGTGGAGTCTGGACTGGTCGATCGATTTGCACACCTAATCAATTAATAATGTCTGATTATCTAGTTGATTTAATAGTTCATATTTTACAACTTCAATCCGCATTTGTTATTTATGAGATGAAACATCATTTAGTGCTCTTATCTTAAACATATAACGGGTTATTGATCATAAGTCACATGTATTATATGACTCGTATGTTTTAAACAGTTTTATTATACAATATATTACATATTTGGCGAATTAAATGATAAAATGTCATTATATACTTTAAAAGAGATTAATTGAACTCGTCTCATCTAATGATTAAAAAACTGATGTGTAACATATATTGTTTGGTGCTTGAATTTCTAATTTTCGATGTGTTTTCACTTTAATAAATGGGGGA
The DNA here is from genome assembly GCA_036320875.1 of Cotoneaster glaucophyllus. Classification (NCBI taxonomy): domain Eukaryota; kingdom Viridiplantae; phylum Streptophyta; class Magnoliopsida; order Rosales; family Rosaceae; genus Cotoneaster; species Cotoneaster glaucophyllus. Next base: position 20,281,138 of record CM070065.1, on the reverse strand, counting down.
AATTTTGGGATTTAAATAAGGCATCGGATTCACATCATTTGTGATTGGAGCTATTTGTTTGATTTCTTCCTCCTGCATAAATTGTGTTATTTTTTAACTTATTAGGTCTATGTTTGCTTGAGTTTTGATCCTCGTGACATCCAAGTCAAGTGTCACTCTCACACCCAACTGGGGTGCCGTTCCAGTACAATCAGGTCCAAGCTAAGCAAAGCCCTCTCACCATGTGGGCCTCCACCACTATATGTGATTTGTTTGGGTCCATCATCTACTAATAAAGCTTGAAGCCTTGAACACGGGAAGTCGAACAGAATCTTGAATAAATGAATAAATATTACTTCTGTTGTAGGCATAATTTACTGAATAATTATAGAGGCCATAGAGAGAGGGAAGGTGCGGCAATAGTAGAGAGAATAGAGAGATGTGTAATTGTGGGTGTGTGTTATTTCGCCCCATTGTGCCTTTATTTATAGTAGTAGGGAAGGTTAATTCCTTACCCTTTACGATTACAACATTTAATAGGTAATCTACTCCTAATAGGAATATAAGATATATTCTCATATTTACTAGGATTTACACAATCACATTCCTATTCCAATAGGACTGCAACACTCCCCCTTGAGTGTGTAAATACTCAAGTAAATGGCGCATCAGGTCTTCAGCGATGAAGTAAGTACAGTTGATGAAGTCGTCGGCACAATGAGCAAATACGAGTCTCAAATCAAAGGAAGAATGTATAAAAAGTAAAACTCACAAAACCTCGTTATGGTAAAACCCAAGGTGGGAGAAAAACCCATAGTTTAAGGAGAAAAGTGAGAAGTTGCATTAAGTCAAAATTATACGTCTTTTGAATGCAAGTAAAAGAGCTCACAAGGGTATGATCAGCCCAGGATGGGTGCCTCGTTAAAACCTTGTTAGGTAGCAAAAACCCAGTGGGAAAAATGCTCCTAATCGTAAGGAAAAAGAGTACATTAAGATCAAGTGAGTATACTTCTGGATACTCCCTCTGAGTTTGACATAACTTCCAAATGAGAACTACAAGCATTGCATATGATAGTTAGGCATACCAATTCTTCCTCGGACAAGCTTCTGGAAGGTTGACTTCGGCAGTGACGTCGTGTAGAGGTCGGCAAGGTTGTCTGAGATCAGCTGGCATGACTTCAATCTCCTGATACTTTGCTGATGTAGATGCAGACGCAATATGTCTTGGCGTTGACTTTGTTGATGTATCATGGCTTGGTCGGGTTGATACATATGGCATAATCTTCATGGATCGTCGCTGGGACTCAACGATGGATGAAAACACAGCAAGTACTTCGAATATGCTCAACAAGAACTCCTAACCATGTCTCACTTGTGGCGTAGTGAAGTGAGGTGAGTCTTGGAACGATTCGAAGATTTTGCAACTAAGGTTATATCGTGGACCTCCAAGATATTGCGATATCCCTGAGGTAAAGACATAACCATTCAGGGATTTTACCTTGTGCGGGTTTGATAAGTAACCTGCGTCATCATAACAAACAAGGCAAGCATCATTCCGAGGATCAGGGGGTTGGATCCGCTCGAGATGCGTTGGGATTTGATTTGCCCAAGTTTGTAGTACCTTCAGGGTACGTCTTTAATACCAATTAAGTGGTTGCGTGTAAGCGCGGTGCTGCATCTTTACCAAGATCAACAGCGAAAAAGATGTCATGTCTAAATACAATGAGCTAAGTACAACGAAGCTCAAAGTTGAACTTTAGATATGAAATTTCGGATTCCATAACTTCTTCAAAGGTCTTATTTGCATATAACGTTTGGACGATCAAAGGTATACTCAAAGGTGACACATTCAGGGTGTAGTTCGACTGGTAGACCAAAATACCGTCAGAACATAAATAAGTTTTCCTAATATCCTTCATCTCAAATTCCATCTTCAGGTGCGAGGCAGTTTTCTCAAGCTCTTCCAGAGTCTTTGTGAGATTCGTGTTAACGACAAAAACTGTAACTCTAGCAATTCAGAATAAGACTTCATAGTTTAACACGCAAGGGCATAATTCATATCCCTGACTGATGAAATAATCACATAGATGGGTATACCAAATCCGTCAGATTTTTCAATCCATAAGTGAACGCCTCAAAACGAGTTAAGAGGGTGTTCCGTGGTTTGGAACTATTTGAACCAGTCCATGTAATTCTTCGGGAACTTACATGTCAATCTCCGTATCTATATCGCCATGGAGAAACACTAACCATATTTCATAATGCTGCTATCAATCACAGGACGGTTTGAGAGAAACCTTGACCCGTAAGGCGTGCATTATATCGCAATATTTCATTCATTTCATAACGCTTCATTTCCCACTTGTAACACAACAAGGTTACCTTGGGCACTGTAGGAACAACATGTCCAATACACACTTTGGTAAGGAATTTGACCTGGATTGTAACTTTAGTTGTCCAATCAATTCTACGTTGTCACTTAATCAACGGAACACGGTTCGACATCGTCGCTTTTCATTTATGTCGGTAACTACCATATAAGTGAAAACATCATTGATGATAATCTCATTTCAATTCCATTTAGCTCATCCAAACTAGTATACTGGACCAAGAACTTCAAGTCTTATGAGTAATCCGGATTAATCTCATGAAATGGAAATGATTTGAGATAATGATCGAGTTTAGATTCATTGTTGTGTCGTGTCTTCCTCTTCTAGGGAAGTGAATCCTACGAACCGAATGATCTGTCGTGCTCTAGGCCAAGACAGATTGATTGGCTATTCGTCGATGTACCAGACCACCCAACAGGGGCGTCCAAATCGTCCAACAGGGGCGGCACACCCTCCAGGGATGTTGACTCGACGTTTGTTAAGTACGTCTATCCTTGCAGGCATGTTTGCAGCTGGTATATGATCTCATCACTTTAGCTAGATCAAAGGAATGCATCTGGAGCAACATTCTGAAATCGAGAATTCATCGCATTTGCTTATCACACTTGTGCGGTATGGGGATCGAGATGAGACATAGTGGGCAACGTCGCAAATTCACGCCGTTCAACAGGAACGTTAATGTTCTTATCTCCCCCTATCGGCGGGAAGATTGTCTCATTAAAGTGACAACCCGCAAATGAGCGGTAAAGAGATCGCATGCAAGGGCTCGAAGAGAGCTAGTGTGAAGGAAAATCATGATCGACAAAAGATACACATCCTTCTTTGAGGACCCACGGTGGTACGTTGCAGCGGCGCAACTTGGCACATGGAATGCGCACCCAAATGCGTAAATACGAAAATCATTAGGTTCGTTCCCAGTAACCAATTGTAACGTCATATAGGTTGGGTGGCAGTGGGCCTCAAGGCAGACCAACATAACTGCGTACAAGGATTGCATAGCCCTAGGCAGAAACCGAGAACTTGGTACATTTACCCAAAATTCGGGCGATCATTTAAATTGCGCTTTATGATCGCTAGGCGAGGCTATTTGAGGTGAACATGGGAATTCGATGTTCAATTAGAAACCCAAAACGACATGCAATACTTTATCGAAAACCGTCGATATAAACTCTCTGGCATTATCCAGTCTCCCGAACCTTAAGGGGTAAGTAGGGTGGTGAGCCCTTAATCGGCCAAGGGGTTTAGCAGCAATGTGTGTGGACAAACATGTAACCATTTTGTCGATTCATCAACCAAAACCATAAGTCTTTATATGGTCCGCATTTTGGTTGGATTAGTCCACATATATTCCCTTGAATCCACTGTGAAAAGATAGTCGTTTTGTATCTTTACCAGGGATGATTTAGAAAATCAAATTTCACAAATGAGCAAACATTGGCAAGTGTGCTTGTAGGCACAAGATCCTCACTTCGGGTAAGAAGATGCGTCGTAGCATCATTGGTCGACCTAAGTGTCCCAAAAGGTCGTGCCAAAGAAAGTAAACTACTCAATCACCTAGCTCCAGGTCAGCTATATATAGCGTGTGCCCAGTTGGGGGACAACTCATTGGCCCCAAATCAAAGCTTCAGGCTCATTTTTGGAGGTGGTGCAAAGATATTTCACTTTATTTTCTTCAGTGGTTTCATTATGATCATTGTCATCTCGAATATCCTTAAAAACTCAACGTCAGGGAGAATTTAAGGTCCCTTAAATGATGATTCAGTACCATTCATACAACGAGGAGCGTGCCAAATGCTCTTAATCAGGTTGGATAGACCTGAAGTCGTTGTTAGAGATGTGATTTAGGTGTAAAGTTAGTGTGCGTAGTACGCATTCATCCAGACAACTACCTGTCCCACATTCGTACCTAATCACACATTTAATTGAATCGGTCACATGTATTAAGAAACATGATTCAATTAACTCATATTCGAGCATAATATCAATAAGATTATCCATAAGTAAAACATACACCAAACTTGAATCCAAGAACATGGAAAAATGTTCACAAAGTAAGTGGTTTACTAAGAGGATTCGGACAACAAGGTCATCCATGTCAAAATTCTGCTCTTCTATGCAGGCCCTTCTTTTTGGACAGCAGCCATATCTTGTTTGTTGGGCTGCCATGAATCTCACGACCAAAATCATTTGTTGGCCCATTCTGCTTTTTGCCTGCACCAACTAGGTTGGGGTGCCCACGGCTAAGCCTTATTTAGGCTTAATTTTCTTAATTATTTGGCCCAAAGCCATCTAAAATGATTATGACCCAAAGTTATTATTTTGCTTATACAATCGACCTTGTATGGCCTGATTTATTGAATTAATTAAAAGTGACCTGCAGTCCATTAATTTGATAATGAATCCAAAATTATTGGCCTGAAGCCCACTTTTGGACATTAACGATTCAATAATTTATTTCTCTTCTTTGAACCGTTGACTCACTTTCTTAGTCCCGAAGCGCTCACACTTGAGTTCATGAAGAAACTCAAATCCACTACACTTAAATCAGCATATTGCACTATGTGTTCTTGCATGAACCTCTCTTTTATGAACTAAACGTTCATAAACTAAATTGAACCTGTAGTTTCAAATTTAGTGCCTTTGAAACCCGAAGTTTTCATAAAACAATACACACATGAAAACCCGACGTTTTTCATGAAAACCATGTCGTAGAACTCGAATGTTCTAACTTTGATGCTTATGGATGATTCATTCTCATAACACAAATCACAATCTTGTTCCCTCCAATTCAATGGATTGTCGAACCGTCACAAGTTCGATTTCCCTTATTTGGACGTTTCTATTACAAACCACTTAATGTGGGGTACAAGACGTGAATCTCCAATTGACTATCAAGTAGCTGAGAAACCATTGAAGCCAACAATGGCAAAGAAGAGCTGAATAAGCCCCCGTCATGATCTTCATTCGAAGACTTATGCACGAAGCATTACAAACGGAAGTACCTCCCGAACGAGGATTCCATGGTCCTTTGGCTAGCTCCTACAGTCCGTCTAATCATGAAAGACATTGCTTGACACACACCATGATTACGTCCATGAATGAGTACAATTCTGAAGTTTATAAATCCGATCGAGTTTTGACTAGAGAATATTTTTCTCGTTCTTCCATGTTTCTAACTCGTTCTTGAAGCAGCAGTGTAGAAAGTGGAAGTTTACCAAATTCTCGAATCTAATTACTACCACAAACATATGGTAGAATTAGGGCCTGCCAAGGTGTGGCATTACGCCCGAAGTGTGATCTTTGGCACCTAAGACCTAAAACTTCAAGAATAAGGGATAGTATTCCCAAACCTTAACCCTGCAGAATCTACTTCTGTCTTGATGGAATAGATCATTGGTTATGCACATGTTCGTGCCCCTACCAATGTTGCCCTTGGGTAAGTCAACCCATATTTTTTTCTTTTTGTTTCTTTTCGACATTGTTAGGGTTAGGAAAACCCTAGAATTGCTTCTAATTTATTTTGATTATTTGACTCACAAATTCCACATAACAATTTAATTGTGCATTGCATGAAACAAATATATATATATATATATATATATATTAACAAATATATGAACATATACAATATATATATATATATATATATATATATATATATATATATATATATATCGGAAGGAAAATATAAACATAGGGGGGTTCATGCATCATGGGGAATGTTTTCATGCTTCAAGGTCGTTTCAAATATCTTACTTTATTTTAAGCGTACCTGATTGGCAGAAAACTACAAAAGCCTTTGAATTTGTAGAAGATTCATCTCGAAAAGCCGGAATTGCATCTCCAATGCGTTGTATCACGTTCAACACAAAAAAATTAAATTGAATTAATAGCATGTAGATCAATTCAATAAAATAAGAATTAATCATAAAAAAGAATCATTAAAACGTAATACTCCCCTGATTGAAGAATAAACTCTCTTTAGTGCAGCGTCAAGAGCGTGCTGATAACGTGTTGTAGGCATAATTTATTGAACAATTATGGAGGCCATAGAGAGAGGGAAGGTGCGGCAATAGTAGAGAGAATAGAGAGATGTGTAATTATGGGTGTGTGTTATTCCACCCCATTGTGCCTTTATTTATAGTAGTAGGGAAGGTTAATTCCTTACCCTTTAGGATTACAACATTTAATAGGTAATCTACTCCTAAAAGGAATATAAGATATATTCCCATATCTACTAGGATTTACACAATCACATTCCTATTCCAATAGGACTGCAACAACTTCAACCACAAGTCCTGTAAGTTACATATTTAAAGTCTTAATATCTACTTAGGCTAATGGCTCCTAAAAGTCAAATATCGGATATTATAAGTTAACACTATTACCATTAACCACATGATTCGGACGTGAATTAAGAGTTTATTGAGAATGAATTTCACATTTATAAAATAATGGACCGTACGTAAACTTATAAAGGGTGTTTGTTTGCCTTCTTTAGGCCATATCTAACCGAATGAGGGCCAAATGGCTCCTTTTAACCATGTAGCCCTCCAAGAAATTAATATTTTAATGAACAATGCCAGACTATATTTTTTACCATCTCCAACGAAGGGGCCAAAGGGCCATAGGCCAAACATAGCCCTATGACAAAAAATCATCTCCAACCGAGGGGGCCAAAGGGTCATAGGCCAAACATAATTTACTATTTACATTTAAAGACTACAACAACTACAATTTAAATTTAAAAACTACAACAAATTAAATTTAAAGAGTATAATAATCATCATCATCATCCGCTATTGTAGGATTATAGTCGGATGTAAACAACTTCTGTCGGGCCATAATATCCCTCTTTTTCCTATCAAAATATGTCTTACTCATTGGAGTGTAATCCGAAGTATTCCTTTGCATGTTCCTATAATCCATCTCTTCTTGAATTGGTTTTGCCCATTCTTCGTGCCTACGGTTCCTTTCTTCTGCAGCAAAGGAATTTTGCTCCGCCATTAATCGCAATGAGGACGCCATTTCATATTGAAAGGCATAATCATCCTTTGCCTTGCCGTTTTCCTTCAATTTTCAGGCCTTGTTTCGTCCCATAGCCCTAGGTATGGAACCTTCACCCGAAGACGGATTTTATACCCTTGTTTCTTGAATGGTAGGAGATCCATGTTCATCCCTAACTGCATTTGAGGATGCATTTCCAAACTCCGGCGTAGGACCAACTCTTTCTTGAGGTGGATCCTCAAATAGCACCCACCCTTTACAAATTTCTCAACAACCGTGATGATTAAAGGGTTTCGAGTTGTCCTCCATATACAATTCCTCTGCTTGGCGTACCTAGAAAATATAATTACAAAAATTAAATGAAATTAATTTATGAAATTAAATGTAATATAATTAAATATTTAAAATAACTTGTAAAAACACTTACTTCATCGTAGTAATTGGCTCCGCTTTTATGTTTGCTTTCGGCCTTTAACACTGCTTGATGTCATTTATTCAAATTTGGATGAAGATGTTTTTTTGCATCTTGAAGTACAACTCTCGTGGTTTAGGGAATTCGGTGGAGTGGTGCCTTCGTAGAACTCATAGTACTTTTTGGATGTACGAGTCCAAACACCTTCACTTGTTTGTGAACTCCCCCTCACGCTATCTTCCGAGACCCATCTATAAGCCCTGCAAAAAGCTTCTTCTTCTTTTCGGGTCCAAGCCCTACCTTTCAATGCAGATCCGGCCATTTGAAAATTACTGAAAAAATTGAATGAAAGATTATTGGAAGAGGTAAGAGAATAGAATGTGAAGAATTGAAATAAAATGAAGTAAGATAGTATGGAATGGTGAAAATTATGTGAGAAATGGTGTAGGAATGGCTTAGGTATTTATAAGGAAAAAAATAGGAATTTTAATATATATTTTTTTAATTTTGTCCAAAAAAAAAAAATTTCAAATCCAACGGTCACCTAGCGTCAGGTAGCCGTTGGATTAAAAAAGTGGGCTGGCCCGGGGCTAGCTGGCTGGCTTATTTAGGCCAGTCGGTTGGCCTGATTTGGTATTTTTGGCCCGATGAGGCCCACAAGCCCTTCTGCCTAGCCATCGGTTGGAGACGGTTTTCGGTTCATTTCTGACTATTTTCGACTCTATTGCCCTCTAGCCGGCTCAGTTGGAGATGGCCTTAGCTCTCACTGAATTGGATTGGATTGGATTGGATTAAAGATTTAGTGCAATCCATGTTTGTTTGCTTTCGTGACTAACTTTTTGTTTTTTTTGAACAATCGATATTATCTACACTAAGGGAAAGGGGTTTGTTTAGCCTCACAATGGGCTAGCAATAATGTCGCCTTTAGCGAGAATCGAACCTAAGACCTTTCACTTACAAGTGAAGAGAAATACCATTATACCGTAATACTAAGTAGCAGGGACTAACTTAAGTGGTACTAGCGAGGACTCGCCTCGACTAACAACGAGGTTAGTCGGTCTTAGCATGTCCCCTCTCCAAAAAAAAAAACCATGGGACTTTCTAAGATGCCTCTCTCTGCTCTCATATCCTCTCTCTACTGGTTTCGTTATATCATGGCTGCTCATTTCGCTTCCTCTCCCTCTCTCCTTGCGTCCTCTCTTCTGTCCTTTATCCTGCGAAATCACACCCCCAGACCGAGCACAAACCGACCTGACCCAGTGATTTTCAAGCTTGAGGAGATGAGGTTCTTGACTGATCAGTCCTAGGTCGCGACCTAGACTCAAGTCGGGATTGGAATCCGAGCGTCGTCATTGGATTCTATAAGGACACCGTGAGCATCGCCGTCGCGGATACAGGAGACCCATCTACAATTTCGATTTTGATTTCAATTGAATTTTGTGATTGTGTTGCATTTTGTGATTTGGGAGCTTTATCAATTGAAATGGAGGGAGAAAGTTATGGAATTTGGACGTAAAAAAAGGAGAGGGAAGAGAGACATTTCTTGATCCAGAGAGAGTGTTCAAGAACAAGAAAAAGAAAAGAAAAGAAAAAAGAGAATTTATTATTTTTTTTTTATTATCCTGCTTCTTAGTCCGGTACACCAAACGCTCCACTAAGTTAGTATAACTTAGTTTATTCTAAGTCAGTGCTTAGTCCCTAAAGCTAGTCTAATCCGATATAGTTCAGTACAACAAACGCACCCAATAAAATTAAACTACTTTCTAAATTATCAATTAATTTTATAATGAAATTAAGCTACTGTTAGCCTATTAGTTGGGGAGCCTTTCTATCTCCAACATTGTAGCTTTAACAACTACCCAAGACTTCAGTATGCCTAATTGCCTTGGCCCAATTCGCCAGATTCAACATACCAACCGTAACAACCACTGCAAGTGGCCTAGTGGTTCTTGCATAGTTGGGTTTGCTCCCCAGCCTAGGTTCGAACCCCGAAGCTGTCAAGGTGGCCAGGCACTGTGCTGCAATGCACAGTTGGAGCATTCACATGCGCCGGAGGGATTAGTCCTTGGGCCTAGGAAGCCTTTGGGATACCCTTGACTTAGTAAAAAAAAATACATACCAACCCTAACAATATTATTTAATAACAAGCCCAGAACCGTCCGTCTATCTGCACAAATATTAAGAGTCATGAACTCGTTTTGATAGTCCATATAGGCAAAATGGAGCTCCAATTGAGTGCTTAATTGAGTAGGCAAACTTTGATTACTCTCCCAAAGCAGACAAACATTGCCTACAATATCATAGGTAAGAAAATTGGATCCCACATCTTTTTTTATAATCTCTTTTTATAATAAAGTACTTTTACATGGAGAAAGATGACAAAACTAAAAGATAAAAGTAAAGAGGAAGATTATTCAAATTAATTTTAACATATGAAGCTTCAACAGATGGATTACCTAACTCCTACGCCAGTAAGGCTAATTACTATCCATAGCACTTGTTGCTAAATATCTTCACAAGCAAAAACTGAGTAGCTCTAGGTTTAACGATACTTTTTCTCTCAATATTGAAAGAGATCTCAAGTTCAAATCCTCCACCGATTGATCAAAGAAGAAACTATCCAATTTCCCACTTGGAAGCAGATTATAATGTTTTTACAAAATCCCAGAGCAAAACATTGATCATGCACCAAGAGGAGAGAGGTTAAGAACAAAAGTTGAAAAAAAAAATGTAGAATTGCAAGCAAAAGGGAAAGAAGAATACACTGCTACATCTCTACTAGCTTTCCTTTTTTTCTTCACCAGTCCAGTAAGTTTTCACTGCAAGAAGAATTTTCTCTGGGTTAAAGGGTCCGCTCTCGTGATCCATAATCTGGCTCTTCCACCTCATTCCGTCTGTAATCGCCTTTATCTTCACCAGGATCTCTACTGTATCCCTAAACACAACTGTTCCTTCCGGCCTCAGAATCCTATCCATCTCCAGCAAAATGAGTGTTATGTCACACCTGCAATGTACAAACCACATTAGGCCTCAAAGTGCGAAATTCGAACACCAAGTGCAAATTATTGCGGAATGAGTTTTTACCTGTCCTGATATATGCTGAAGACCCCACCAGCGTGGATGAGATCGTATGTTCTAGGGTACGTTGAGAAAGCCTCACACCAGTCCTGGTACGTTCCAATAAAACCCCGTTCGTAAATTACACCAAGGGTGTCCTGGTTTGAGTTGGCAGGGATGGTGTTCATAACCCACACTGGATATTTTGACAATGCTGCAGCAAATCCACCGAGGTAAGCATTCATGTCCATCACATTCCGATATCTTCCTTTGGAAATTGGTACGATCCTCTTGTAATGTTCCACCCTTTCCTTCCACAGTTGATTATCCTCACGGAGTTTCTCAGCTGTGATTCCTGGTATTGAACCACTGCTGATTCTAGGAGGGACAGCAAATGCACGTTCAGGCCACTTCTCTAACGCCCCACCAGCAACGTCATTAGGATCGCTTGTCTCCGGTAGAGGAGTAATGCAACTCTCCATGTCTCTTTCCCTTTTAAGCACAAAACATGCCACATTAAGCAGAGTTAAGTACAGGAGAATTCGCATTCCAAATCAAATGAACAAAAACACGAACAAAGCACAGGGAGTAGTACCAAGCCATATCTGGATTGTCTGATTTGCATATATGTGGTGTTTTATACACCTTCCTGCTCTTAATGCATTCGACGTGATTGATAGGTTTTTGCCAGATTGCAAGATCATTCTTCTCGATCACCTTCTTCCAGCACAGGCGCTTTGCAACAGACTCAATAGAATCTTGCTCTTGCTTCAAATCCTCTTGAGTTCTCTCCCATCCCCTCCAGTGTTTTTTCCAGTTAATAGGCGGCCCGGAGAGAATCCAATAACCACCAGGCCTTAGAACTCTGTCCACTTCAATGAGATACATACCATCTGCAAAAATAGTCCAAAAAAAAATCCACATGCATTCAAAACCACATCATATGAAATTAGTGGTGAATTTTACTTCAACATTTTAAGCCTAAGCGTAGTAGATCCTCACTAATTATTATCTAATCCAATATTTAGATGAAGTTGTTAGGTGAAGAGGTTTGAATAGATACATACATACATATATATACACACATACATGCATATTTTGAAGTATGCAGCTCCAAAAACTTCAACTCAAAGTAATGTGAGATAGTCTAATATGTTGAAGCAAACTAGAAAGAGAGACAGAGACACTTTACCATAGTTCATCCAAGGGATCAAGCAGCGGGAACAGTGAGCCATATCGAAAGCCCTTGCAGGGTAGGGAAGCCTCTTTGAAGCCATGACACCAATCATAGCGGGAACTCCACGCTCCAATGCAAACTGAACCTGCGCTGCATGCGAATCTCTCGGTGCGAAAGACATTGTCACGATGTCCCTCTTCAACAGGTAAGCACCCCAACTGGCTACCTAAATACGCAAAAAAGGAAAGTGCATCAAAATTTCTAGCAATATAGGAGTGTGAATCAATTATACATATATACACATCTATGAACATATATGTGCTACTTACACCACAGCCGGTATCAATTGCAGTTCTGATGTTGCCATTAGTGAAAGGAATGAGTGCGTTAATGTCATCTATGTACGCATCAGCTCCCCTCGGAAACATGGTACCTCCCCCCGGGAATCTAAACCTGTCACCCTCGACTTGAATCCAATTCTGGACAGCTTTCTCAATGCTGAGTTCTCTATGGGGAATGTTGTCATACCAAGCAAAATCACGACTCTGAGGCCACTTGAAAGGAGTCTTATACTTTGGCGGAGCAGGAATAAGGCAAAGAAGCTGTTCTTCTTTGGTAGGGCAGTGCCTCTCTCTGTATTTCAACATTTTCCTGTCAAATTTCCTCGCCCTTCTTGGATCCTGGCATGGAGTGTACTCGCTGTAGGACATGCCACACGGTGGGAACTTTTGAACGGCCTCGGTTTTGTTGACGTCCACTTGATGATGGCTTTCGAAGTCCAAGCGAAGCGGTGATGATGACACGGGTGAGGAGGTTTTGTTCCCGGATTGAGATGACGTTTCATCACAACCAACCCTTTGGTAGAGCTCAGATCGATTGACAGGGGCAGAAGTGGTTTGCCAAGCTCCTAACATGTAACATGCTATGCAGAGAGCAAAAATCCCGAAGATCCAAGCGAGCCTCTTCTTCTTGGATTCTACGTGGTGGTGCTTTGGCGATCCACCACTAAAATCCCTGGCCATTTTATTCTTTCTGCAAGAAGTTTCAATTCGAACGAAAACATCAAGAAATCACAGTCTACCCCTCAGTGAAAATCTCACGAATTTCACGCCTTTTTCACAAATCACAAGTCCCAACTTAATAACCATTTATAACTCATCAAGAGATTCTTCTGATCAAAAAAAAAAAAAAAACTCATCAAGAGATTCAATCTTTACTCATAAATTATAAACACCACATAAAAAAACACATACATATCTATACAGGATATGCAGAAAAGCAAAATTCAGAACATTAACATCACATGCTGTAACTATCAACCAAATAGGTAAGGATTCAATCTTTATTCATAGCTCATAAACCCCACACCGGTAAAAACTTATATATCAACTTGGAAACACAAATTAGGCAAAAATTGAAAGTTTTTGCAAAGCAAGAACAAGATCCAATCACTTGGAAGGCAAAGCTAAGAGATCCCATTAAACAAAAACATAAACATAAATATTAAGGAAATGGAAGGAAAAAGAAAAGAAATGCAATCAGAAACGTACCTATTTCCAGCAACAGAAGCTTGAAGCTAGAAATAAAACAAGGTACTCAGTACCCTACAGTTCTCTCAAAATCTTTAAAGAAACTCCACTGAAGTCTGAATCTTTCTTTTTCCCTTTTTTTTTTATTTTTTATTCTTTGCTTGTTTCTGCCCCTCAAATTTTATTAGCAAAACAAACACCACAAACGCATCAAAATCCACTGGAAACAGCCAAAGGTTTGTACTCAGAAGCAGTATCTGCAAATTGGGTAACTTGTACTTCTCTAAAGGAAGAAAAAGCTTCTAAAGTAGAACGTGCTTTTTTTTTTTCACCTGATGTGATTAAAGTCTCAGCCAAGGCTATCGCTGTGGACCTTTATAACCTCCCCCCAGTACAAATAATACCTCCAAAAGAACTTCACAACTGCAGAAACAAAAAGGGTATTTTTAAGTGGTATTTGTTTCCGTGTTTGTTTAATCAGAAAGATTAAAAATTGGAAAGGGGAGGCAGAATAGGTTATATAATAAGAGTAGGAAACATGGAAGGAAAGAGGGCAGCTTTAGAAGGGACCTCCACGGTTACAGGAAGAGGGTAAGTGGTGAATGGGGAGTGCAGGCAATAATCTTTGTTTCTTAATCATGTTTTGTTTATTTTTAATGAAATGGGGAAAGTGAAAGAACAAGAAATTGCAGTGAGTGCAGAGAGATTTAGAGAGAGAAAGGGAGGATAGAGAGATAGAGAGAGAGAGAGAGAGAGAGAGAAAGGAAAGATAGAGAGAGAGATGGAGGAGTTGTGATTGGGTGTTTGGTTGTTTGACCTAAAAATAGAGAGGAGGAGTTGAGGAAACTGAGACTTGTGCGGCCTTCTCAGATGAGAGGGAGACTGACCAGCCTCAAATTGCTCCTCACCATCTCACTAAACCTGCATTTTTTTTCAAATAATTTGTTAAGAAAAACAAAAGTAAAATATTTATATTTTTTTGCAAGTGGTTTTACCAATGGAAAAATGTTGAGCCTTTAAATGACAGCGTAAATTTAAACTCAATCGGTACTTAATTTAACAAAATTAATTGTTTGACAAAAAAAACCTTTATATTTTCCATTTTTGTCTAATTTAATTACCAACTTTCTAAGTTACTATTTATAATAATCCAAACAACACCCAAAAACCACTGACAGACTGACATATGTGTTGTTTGTTTGAATTAACTCTGTGATCCTATGAGACCATCTCCAATGGTGGGCTAAAAGCCAAATTACCTTTAAAAATTTCCCCCCAAACTCACTTCAATGCAAGGGAAAAATTTGGGCTAAATGCTAAATGCTAAACTAAGGCCAAATTCCTATCAGAATTTAGCCCAGAAATCGGTGTGGGTTCCACCGAACCGAGTGAAAATATTTATCGGAATTTAAATTTTTTTAGATTAAAATGTTCATAAAATTAATTTACGATAGTCTACATATTTATTTTTTATTTTTAAATTAATTTAAGAAAAAAAATAGTCTAAGTTTATTATTTAATAATCTCAGACTAAAATTTTAGGGTAGAATGGGTTGGAGCAGAAAAACTGTTTCTGGGCTAAAAGCTAAATTTTCCGGACTAAAATATTTGGCTTTTAGCCCAACCATTGGAGATGGTCTGAAAAGTACAAACATTTTTTTTATGTTATTTTATGATTTCATTTGGTACATAGTTTATGATTTTTTTCACATCCTTCTGTGCAATATGAACACAGTTTTAATTTAATCTGGGGTTACATCAAATTGCTAAACACTCCAACCATTTCACATCCCAAATTAAATTCCCATTTGCGTCCTGAAAGAGAGATTAATTATGGTATTATATTTTTCATTTTCTTTGACAAGAAAAAAAATCCAATCTCGAAGCACCTAAACAATTTTTTAATAAGTAAAAACTTATAACCCAAGTAATTAAAAATAGGGTTTATATCACAAATGGTCCCTGAAATTGACCCCATCAATCATGATGGTCCCTGAAATTGAAAATCGATCAATGTAGTCCCTGAATTTTAACCCGTAAATCAATGTCGTCCTTCTGTTAGTGTTCCGTCCAAATTAACTTTAAAAAAAGTTAGAGAACCAATTTTTCATGGTAAAATGATAAAAAATGACCCCGTTACTTATAATTTTACTTACTACCTCTCTTTTCCTTTTTTCATCTTCACTTTTCTCTCCATTTTTTCATGGATTTGGTGCTAAAACTAAAATAAAAACAAAAAAAAGTGGTTCTCTAACATTTTTTTGGTCATTTTACCATGAAAAATTGGTTCTCTAACCTTTTTTTAGTGTTAATTTGGACGAAACACTAACAGAAGGACGACATTGATTCGTGAGTTAAAATTCAGGGACTACATTGATCGATTTTCAATTTCAGGGACCATCATGATTGATGGGGTCAATTTCAGGGACCATTTGTGATATAAACCCAAATAAATATATATTTGCATCAGAAGAAGTTTAACTCCCGCATCTCCAATTGTCGTTGTAGAGTAGCGGGTCATGAGAGTTGCAAGGGTAGATGATTATAGGGAGATTAAATTTGTAGATAAATATTTGATAACTAAATGATATGGACAGTGGCGGATCCAGGATTTCAAGATCGAGGGGTCCCAACATAAAAGCTCAAAAAAAAAAAAAAAAAACTAATTTGGTTCCATATCACTATTTTCTACTGAATTTGGTTCATTGAATAAATCAAGATTAATCTCAAATGTAATAAAACCAACAAATTCTCCTTAGCAACATAATGCAATTAGTGACTCTACAAAGATAAAAGTTGTTAATGTAACATATTTCTTATTAATTGGGAGTTGGGACTATAGAGTCTAGGATTAAAAAACTTATATAAATTTGGAAGAAATAAAATTAGGCAACTAAAGGAGGTGGAACGGCAAATGGTGGTGGAGAATAGGGTAACTTAGGTTTAAAGTTGGAAGGTTGCGACCATTGGGGCTGGGAGTTCTTAAATATAATTTGGGGATACTGGAAAAGACCAGAGTTCTCGGGCTCTGTAGAGAAAACAGAGATATTTTAGTTTTTAAATTTTTTTATAATGATTTAGCTCAAAAACATTGTCGTTTTGGCTAGGTCTTTTAAAACAAAAATTAAAAACCTCTTCTTCTTCTTTGTTATAAGCATTGCTGCCTGCACATCCATGGAGGCAACAAGCCTCTCCACTGCACCTGCCCAAATTATTGGAGGGTCCCGAAGGTCGATCACAAGTGTTTCTTCGGGCTTCCGAAGGGTCCCTATATGGATCCGCCAGTGGATATGAAAATTGATGATTGATTTATTACTTACGCGTTGATAAACGTCCTTATTTTTATTGGTTGTATCATTTAGTTTACAAAGTTAGTCTCCATAACATTACCCTTTCTGAATGGTTGGAGAATTGCACTCAAAATCGTCGCACAATACAAAAAAAAAAACATGTACGTGCAAAATTGCAAATAAATGATGGATTGATGAGGCTGAGAGCGACAAACAGTAAGCCAAATTTGCAAAAAGAAATCACGTGACACTCAGGTGGGGCAAATATTTATGTTTGTGCAGTGACCTCCCTAAAAGGAAACAAAACTTTGACATCAGTCGAAAAACGATGTGAAAGAGTTCCGACAACGCACATTTAAATGTATTTATCATTGATGTTGTCGAAAGCGTGGTTCATCAAACATTGTGGTACATATTGAGGAAACGTTAGCAAAATTTCTTTGACAACGTTTAAAAAACGTCATGTACAATATTTACAACGGCTTACGAACGCTGTAGTACATAATTACCACATATATTCAATTTGAGGTAAGCTTGTAATATTAATTCTAGAGGTGGAGAGCACTACGTAGTACTTAATTACCACATATATTCAATTTGAGGTCCACTTTTTCACCATCCCATGGTTTTCGATTGCATTAATATTATCGAAAAAGTAGGAATAAAAATATATGCATGCAAGGCGGTGAGCCTACGTACGTATAGGAGAAAAATTAACCTAGGGTAGAAGTCTTGTGATTTAGGATAATTCTCAAATTGGATTAGATCAGTATGAAGTCGAATGATTACTTGTCGTGGTTGAGTCTCGCTGATATTTGAATATTTAGAGAGAGAATAGGCATACATTTCATTTTCATGATTATAGAGCTGAGAAATAGTCAAGTGGAAAAGTATGTCTATTCTCTCTTAAATTTACGTGTTGCACGAACCAACGCACTAGAAACTGGAAATATGTAGAAGATCTTCGCAATTAAGCAAACGAGTGTAATTTGCATGGTTGCATGTCGCACTCGAATGCATGGAACTACAACAAATATTATATTATTATTCCTTGTTAAAATGTTTGGCCACGTACGTCACGTTCCTTCTAATTTCTTCCTTTCTTGTTTTTTTGGTCAAAAAGCAAATTGATACTTTTGGATATTGGTTTACTTTTTCAATCAATAATGTCGGGATAAAGTAGTTATCGTGAAAATCTGCCTCATATTATATTTCAGTCCTTTTGGATTTACTTATCCTCACAACAAAGTGAAAATCTGCCTCATATTATATTTCAGTCCTTTTGGATTTACTTATCCTCACAACAAAGCCAACTAAATCCTTGATTTCTAACTTATTTATCCTCACACATGACATAACATCCATACAGAACTATTTCTCTAAACCAAACAAATTAGGAAAATGCTCTTAAATCACATAACGATAACAAATAGTCTTGTCATATCAATATCATCTTTCTATCATTTTGGTATGTTGTCATATCGTCCTATTACTGATGGAAAGGGATCCTTTATGATTCCTTCCACCAAATCTACTCATCAATCAATTCGGATTTTTAAAATTTGATTAAATGGATAAAAACAAGGAAATCTTTTAAAATTTATGATATTAATTAATATCATGTCAAAACTATCGAGACTATTAGCCATCAGTAATGGAAATGGATTCTCTCCGGATTTCTTTTACCAAATCCACTCTATTAATCAATTCGGATCCTTAAAATTTGATCTAACGGCTAAAAGAACAATTGGTGGCAAATCACGGTTATACACCCCTCTCGGAGGCTAGGAAGACTCACAGATGCATTTCAGCATCACCTACCCACAAGTCTGGCCTCCATACCAGTAGTGAGTTTCGAACCTGAGACCTCCAGTTTTTAGTTTTAAGGAAACCTTGTAATCCACATTTTACCATTGAGCTACCAGATTGTGGTTATATTGTGAATCTTTAACTTTTGCTAGAGTAATAGGGAGATTTGAAAAGACGTTGCTATAAAAAGTGGAAAGCATTTTGCTCACTTCTATAAACTATGATGTATGCTCATCCTACAATCATCTGTCACGTGTCATTTTACTTAACTTTAGTTTTTTTTTTTTTTCAAAATTTAAAAATAGCATTTAATGTGAAGGTTTACTAGAGTTAAATGAAAAGATAAGTGGTAAATGATTAGATGTATAACGAACATACATTATAATTATTGTAGTGAGCAAAAATGCTCCCAATGAAGTATCAATAATATGTATTGTCGATTGTCGTTTGGTTAGAGGTTCATAATAAAGGAAAAATTTGAAATAAGTCTAATTTTCTAGCCCATCTTTTGAAATAGGTGCAATTTTACTTATCAACCAAAAGCCCTCAAGATTAGTCCAAATAGTGAAAGGAGGGCAAGAAAATGAATTAGAATTCAGACAGGTCAAAAGCTCGATTGCAATGCATCTTCCTTACGTAGAAAAGAAAAGGAAAATCAAACCTTTGTTTAATATTTTTCTAATACTTTAGTTTTGGCAGTGTTGCTTCAATAATCTCAAAAGAACACTTGCTCCAATGAACAATCACAAATCACCATCCAAAGGTCACCCAACACCGTAGATTTGTTGACACTAAAAACATTAAAACATGGCTTTACTTTGCATGGAAATCATAATTTAGGGCCGAAAGTAGCTATCCATACATACATATATATATATATATATATATATATATATATGTGTGTGTATGTGTGTGTGCGTATATATATATATATATTTTTTTTTTTTCTTGAGGAGTTTTCTATATTTTAATCCAGATAAACCATATAAATAATGTCACATAGGAAATTTAGATCGTTGAAATTCGAATGAGTCTCACAACTAATCTCTATTTAATTAAAATAGAGATCCCTTCTACTAATTGCCTCGTGCGCGCGCGCGTATATATACATATGCACAGATACAACAATTCTCACCTATTTAGGAATTAGGTCCTAACTAACCCCTTCCATTCCATGCCAAGAAACAAGCACAACAAAAATCAATCTCATACGATCCTCTTTAAGAGTCCTCCGTACGCTGCCAGTGCATCTCCGAGACCGTGTCACCGTGAAAATGTTGCCTTCAAATGGCAGCATTTTTCCGGTACATCATGTGGCTGTGCAAGGAACTTGATCACAGGGTTTGTATGTACAGCAGGAATATGAAAGTCAACTGAGAACTCACTGGATGCTATTCGCTAACTTCTCGAATTTCTGCGCAATTGCATGATGCTTCCTGCTATTGTACAATTGGATTAGCGACCCAATTGCGCTGCATATCATCTCTTTCTTCGGATTCCTGATGGATTTATTATCTTCAAGTTCAGCTTGACTACTTGTTGTCTCTCCTAGTGACAAGCAAAGGGCCTTGAACCAGTCTTCAAGGAATGAGGCTTTCTGTATCCGCAGGAAGAAAAATAAGTCCGAGAAAGAAAACACATATTACTCCTTAATGTTTCAAATTATCAATGTTTGCAGTTTGCACTAACACAGACACCAGATAAAAACCCCAATTGGATGCAGGTAGTCCGCGAATTCTTTTAAAGAGTATGGACATCTATTCAGCAAACATGAACTATGAACACATGACCATTTTCTTTATCTCCAAGGTAAAAATTGTTATTACGGTTCACTTGGTCACTTCGTGAAAATGATCTAAGATAACAAATATGTATGCCATGATAAAATCCCTTTCTACAATAAAACTCGTGCCTGAGTAACCACAAACACTATATGGACCAAGTTAATTCAAGGTACGTGTAAGAATACTTACTTTTACAAGGAAATCTTTGACGGGTTCATGATCGGAACTTGAAGTGAGAATAAGAACATGCAACACGGTTGAGGTCAACTGAACCAAGCATAAGAAAAAACTATTAAACACATCATATACCTCAAACGCATGCACACTAAACCATAATGCACAGTTTCACCCAATATGAATACATAACTGCTCAGGTGCATTATGTACCTGGTTTTCGAGTGTAACCCTATATTTGAAATTTGACGGTGATGCAATCCGGTCTGAACCTTGATTCTCTAATATATGGACCAAACCCTGGATGACATCTGAGAAGGATTCTCCATAATCTACAACAAATCAATAGGCTTCTCTTTTAGTTTCCAGATTATATGAAGGAATGGTTAAAAAAAATCTCATACAAAACACAACGAGCAATATATTCTTCATTTGAGAGTGCAATCAAAAGATGCAGTCAACCAATTGAACCGATAATAGTAAAAAATCGAACTTTGGTGAAGACTGATAGCTGATATAGCATTGTGGAAGCTGATATAGCATTGTGGAGTTACCAAGGCAACCATGACACAGAAACAAGAGTAAATCCAACTACATACCAAGTATTGATGCTGGCACGGCCAAAGAAGAAGCAGCTTGAATCCTGATCTTAAAGTTGGAAGAATCGTGTAATAGCAGTAGAAGAATACTAAACACATATGAAGCCCTGTCAGAAAACAATGCATAATTAGCATTTTTTATTTTTTTATTTTTTTGGTAATGATTTATAGAGCTTACTTTCATACTTTAGAACCATGCAGAGAAAAACACTAGTAACTTATTGGGCGGCATTTCAACCTCATACATAAATAAATTGATTTCAAACAGGAAAAAGAAACATCGTATCCATGCCAACACAAGATTCAAAACTATACCAATCCATGTCTTGCAGTCTTAATGTCTCATTCAGAAATAGGTTGCTCAAAGCATGACAAACATTCCATTGGACCTGTTAGGTGCACGGTAAATTTGGGTCGATAACAGAAGATAATAATGAGGATACAGTCTCATCCATGCCATTCAAATTAGAAAACGAAATTCCAGCAAGTTAAGACTGTAAGCATGATACCTTAACATTACCAGTCGTAACACAAGAAATCAATGCCTGAACGACTTGCTCAAGCCAACGTGAATCTCCCAAAGAAGCTGGATGGCATGATATTGACACATCTCTTTGACTTCCTTCCCTGTAATTGCTTGATGGTATTTTGTCAGGTTTAGTGCTCTTTATTGTCGATCCATTATTGTCTACTGTCCTGTCACAACCGCTTCTATATTTGATAGATCTTGAAAGATTCCCCAGAGCCCTTACAGCATTTGATTTAACCTGATAGAAAGAAGAAAATATTCAGAGCTGTAAGATATACATATATTATTGATGACTAGAAATGAGCAGACAGTCTATGAAATAAAGCAAAAATAGTTTCACACAAAACTAGAAGAACCATAATCATTTCCTATCTATGAATTCTTTACATCCAATCGATATTGATGACTTGGCTTATTAATATACTATTCAATCAACTTATAGAAAGGAAATGACTTGGTTATTAACATATCTACCTTGTCTCCATCCTTGGTCAGACGCAAAGCACACTCGGTTAATAATGTGAATAATTTAGAGATTTCGGGATAGCCTATATAGAAAGTGAAAAAAAGAGCAAAAGAAAGAAGATTAGTAGTTTGGAAAGACAATGATACAGTGGAAATACAATTGATATCGCTCTTCTAAATTAAGCTGACCTCCAGATTGTTTCCAGGAAAAATCATCAAAACAATGACGGATAGAATCACAAATGTTCGCCACAGCCCAAGAAGCAGTTATTCGCACCTGAAATAAGAATTATATGGACGGTTTTGACTGATTATGAAATAAAATGAAACCAACCTAAAACTAGATAAATAGAAAAATACCAAGACCAGGGGATCACATGTGTTAATCTCGACAGCATGAACAAACTCATCAAGGATCTCTGCACTATATAATTTGAGTTCTTAATGAATTTCTGTCCTAGATTCTTGAACAAAGAATAAAATTTATAGAGGATCAAGTCGATAACAGATAATAAGAACTCTGAGAAATCATTCAATTCCATTCAAAAACATGTCAGGATCACCTTTGTGAACTTGAGGAAACATTGATCTGACTCCAAGGGCTCGACAAGCAGCTGACCTAACTCAAGGCACATCATTTACGGCAGTACGAACCTAAAAAGATTTTGTAGATATAACTGATAAGAAAAAAGCTTTCTAATTTCTATTCCATTTACATATAAAAAGAGGTTAAGGTATAACACCAGTGATTAGTTACAAGAAAACATACACAAGAAGAAAGAATGAAGTCTTGTTTTTCCTTTGAGAATAAGAAGTATACAGAAGAGGTTATACCAGCAAAACATGTAACCGATGCTGCTCTCACCTTCAAGGAAAAACAAAAGGTTCAGAACAGTACATAAAAAACACAAAAAGATAAATCTCTACGTTTGGTATATTTACCCAACTTGGGAAAAGTCAATGTTTATATCATTATTAACTAACCACTGCAGAAGTATGGTGCAGAATCAGAGGCATATGCTTCTCAATTGCCTCACACCACTGCTCCGTTCCAGATTGACATGATGTGGGTTCATCTATTGTATTTTCTGAGTTCTCTGGTTCAGATAATGACTTTCTTCATCCTTATGCAGTCCGAAATAAATGGAGCATCAAGTAATTTATCATCTAAAGGGTCTTCAGTTCCTTTAAATCCTGATATTGCACGTAGACATTCGTCCAAAACCTGATAATTGACATCAACGATCATTATATATATATATGTGTGTGTGTCCGTAAAGGGAAAAAATCAATTACATGAATATGGCCTAAAAATACCGCTCTGTAAGAAGTTCTCACTCATTTCTAATGTAAAACAAACTCGAAGAAGAACAAAGTATTTATTTACTATTTTGGAGAGGAAAAATAGCAGATATTAAAGGATACTTACTTTAATAGTAGCTGTAATGACTTTTTCCCCAATAAATCCGACAAAATTTCCAGTATTTCCCTTCCAAGATCCTGTAGGAACTTCATGAGTAGCTGCCCTCAAAACGCCATAAACAATGGTGGAAATTTGTTCCCAACAGAAGAACATTATGCTTGGGTAATTGTGGGACACGGCCCTAAGCGCTTACAAGAAATAATATAAGCTCTAGATATAATCACCACATGCTTTTAAGAAAAGAAAAAAGTGCACAGAAGAAAAGACACTAATGGTAAAACCACAAGCATTTCATAACAGTTGACGCATGCTACATGCTTGTCCAGAAAAGAATCAGCACTGCTGTAAAACCTGATTATCAGAAATCAATTACCTGAAGAGCCTCAAAGCATATCGTTGGGTTGCTAACTTGTTCTGAAAATCGAAATAGCATAGAGAGAACACCTGACTTCTTTGTAGCCTAAACAAAATCTGGAGAAAGGAACAAAAAAAATTAGAAAAAGTTTGACGAATTTCAATAGGATGGTGTAGCTTAAGAATTAGCAAACATGAGCACCAGTAAAGTTTATCAGTTTATGCTACCAAAATTAAGCCTACCATTAGATATCTCTACCAGAAGCATTTCTTTAACTTACAGTGAAGAAGGTGAGATATTCAGAGCAGTTGTCAAGCAACTAATAGAAGAAGCCTATTCAACAAGATAAAAATAGTAAAAGATAAAACAGTGAAGAAAAGCAGGCAAAGCAGGCAATGCAGATATTACTCTTTACCTGCAAATTAAAAGGAGAAAAGGACAACTAACCAGCAAACCAGTGTGATCACTTTTGAATGTAAACCCATTTTTCATCCTTTCTTGTAGAGATGTAAAAACTGTTGGCAACAACTCTCCAGGTATTCTTGAATATCTGTAAAATGATCATTGATAGGAAATATAATTATACAAGATTTTCCTCAAAAATGAGTAGGGAGTAACATCATTCATCGTTCTGTTGTATATTCAACGTGTTCAAAAAAAAAAAAAAAAAAAAAAAAAGCTATTAAAAAAAATCAGTAAAAAAGCACGCCACTTTTCCTATCCTCATTGCAATAAATAAAAGAATATTCTTTGGAATCAAGGTTTTACGAATCTCCTACACGAAAGTAAGGGAAGTTGGTAAGGGAAAGATTCAAACTCAAAAAGGCCAATAAAGGCAAATTAAAATGCTACTAAAGCTGTGAGCCAAATTGCCCAATTTCAGAATTGAATTATGAAAAGTACACACTGAATAGTTCTAACTAGAGGTTTTGGAATCTGAATACATCTTAAGAGAAACATACAAAGAAAAAGTGGTTTAAACGCTAAATCACATTTAAACGAAACCAAACAAAAGAAGCAAATCATTAACAATTTCAAAAGTTTGGGGGAGAACACATACGGTGTAGATGATATCAAAAGCCTGAGAATCTTGAGCAGGGATGCCATCAATCTACTATGAGTTTCACGTTGAATTAAGTATAAAATACCTACACCATATACATCATAAATATTGTAACGTCAGGAGAATAAAAGTTACTTGAACATGTAAAAGTAATAAATAATTGCAGCAAAAGTTTGAATTTGTGCAACGTAGTGGCTTTCACATACCTGTATGAAGCTGCATTAGTATATGTCCAAGGAAACTTGAAAGCGCTGTGAAAGATCCACGTTTAGAAGATTCCTTGAACTCTGCTACCTGGAGAAACACAGAAGATGGGCCATCCAACATTGCTTCCAGGGTTGATGCAGAAGCAACCCGTGCCTAGCCACCACAGAGGAGCACATGTCAGCTAGAAGCACCACTGAACATAAATTATTATATGACCATGAGAGTATGTTTCAAAGTTGTGAAAATGAGAAAACGAATTCCCATGAATCATAGCACAAGTGCAAAGATATTTTACAAGAGCAACAGGGCCCACGTGTCAAGTAATTCACCATAAGCAAGTGTGGTGACTAAATCTAATAACAACAGTTAATGACACCTTTAGATAAGGATCAAATAGCAAGCATGTCATTAGTGTTGCTTCATATTTCCTGTAATTCAGAACATAACAGGGAGAAGTGAGTTTGGTGATAGAGGATCAAGTTTATGAAATTAACTATTCGGAAGTAGGAGGAAGTGGGATGCTTTACCTTGGTTGCAGTACATCACTGGTTGGCAAAAGCAGCGTCCATTGGCTAGTAAATGATTTGGAATCAGCTTGACAAAGATCCTTCACCAAATTAACAAAGAGAAGAAGGTAAGTGTGCAAACAGTAAAAGAATTCATTGTCATATTGTCCACTGCTTCAGTCGAATCACTAAGATTAATGTGGAGAGATGAAAGGTTCAAGGAAATTATTGGGTCCAAATGAACCTTTTTCTACAACAATTCTTCATTCCTTTGATGTTTCCAAGTCTTACATAATATGCATTGGTCATTGCTTAACCTTACAAAGCAACATTAATCACTTAATAATACCGAGCTTTTTCTTCTAGTTAGCTTACACACCAAGATATAATAGGATACTGTGATGTCAAATAATATCTTCCCCCTTTAACAAAGATAAGAGATCAAAGATCCTTAGGAGGTGAGATCCTAGGACAGGGCACATCCTATTCTGTAGCCTATTATTGACATTGAGATGAAAAGGAGAGAATACTAAAAGACAACAAACAACAATGGCAGCTACTCCGACTTTAATAACTTTGACATTAGGAAAAGGATACGAACCAAAAAATTGCAAAACTTACCTGTATACAAACAATGGCAGCTACTCGGACTTTTGATTTCTGAATGTTGTCAGTGTCTTTAATTGATCCATCACTGTCACTGTAATCTGAATCTGACCATGCAAACTCATTCGCGGAAGATTCATGATCTGATAAACTTTGAGAACCCCGAGCTTCACTCTGCTTCATATTTGAATTGTCCCTTTGGCGCAGGTGTGGAGGCCTATATGGTGTACGATTGGTCTTTTTAGAATCTTCCAAACCCAGCTTAAGGCTTGCTAAACTAGGTTCCTTTTCTTTTTGACCAATTACTGAACAGGTATGCTGGGGTCTACTATTAATGCCATAGGAAAAGAACATTCGTAAAGCAGCCACAAAACTTGACACCTGAAATCAAATCCAGAAGGTGTGAAATATGATGGTTGAAGATACAACTCTATATGAAATTCAGAATCAGACTATCAGTTGATTATAATTGCAATATACAAAAGCATCAACTTACATGGTCAGAAAGGGAACACTTACAATCTGCGAGAGTCAAATGCAGACAATGCAGAAGAGATACATAAAACCTGCAAAAGCACAAGTCGGGTACCATTGGCAATAATATATAAAGGTGACAAATTCATTTATAATATGCCGAGGCAAGCATAGTAGAGATTGTTGGAATACCTGGACATAAAAGCATCTTCCATAAGCTGGCTTTTAGCTACCAAGCCATCCATCACTTTCCTAAAAACTTAGTTCATAGCAAAACCTTATCAGCATCACATATATATACACATAGAGAGAGAACTACAAGCTAAAAATAAAGTATATAAAGTATCGCGGCCTCAATCGTTAATCTCCATATGTCCAATGGAAAGGATGAGCCAACTCGGGAGATTGCCTCTCCCACCATAGTAAATGCAAGTGTCTGAATTTCCCACAAGCTTCCATATCGAGGCACCGGCATTCTCTTCCCAACTTCAAGAACCGAGCTTTGGTTGAGAATCGAGTTCGAAAAGCTGCTCAACTCTGCGTGAGAGCTCTCAATGATTCGCAGCAGGAACTTCACCAGCAGAACCTCCTCCGTCATCGAGCATTTCCTCTGATACGTGCTCATAACACGCCTAAAGATAACGAATTTTACAAATTACAATCGAATTCGAAAGCAGAACGCGTTTTCCGAAAATCGAACCGAAAACCAGATGAGCTTGAGCTTACCTTAGAGTCTGTAGAGCTTCCATAACCGGCGTGAACGACGAAGAGCCGATGAAATAGCGAAGCATTTTGTTGAAGAAGTCGAGGAGGAGAGTCCACGAAGCTGAATTGATTACGAGAGGAATGCGATGGGAGATGTCATGGATCTGAAACAAACGACTAAAATTTTCAAAATTTTCAGAGAAAACGAAGAAGCAGAGGAGCAAAGGCAAATTCTTAGTCGTATACATACCAAGTGAGTTATGTGAGTGAAGGTCGGAGTAAGGTCATCTCCGCCGTGAGGCTTCGCGGTGACGAGTTCCATGACGAAGAGAAAATCGGAGGTGACTTCCTTAGGAGGGAGGCCGGGGGCGGCGGAGAGGAGAGTATGGGAATGGGAGATGGAATGATGGAGGAGTTCGGGGATTGGAGTGCGTAGAGGAGTTGTTAGGGTTTCGTCCCTCACTGTTAGAAACGCCATCCTCCACCACCGTACTGGCGGTGACGACGGTGATGATGCCGCTGCCGCCATCTCAGTCCCTCCAATTCCAACCCACTTCAGTTGTATTGGGCATTGTCCAAATTGATTAGGTTGAACAAGAGAGACCGGTCCATTGGGCTTAAAAATTGGGCCACAGGCCCATTTGAGAATTTTATGTCTGGGCTTAAGATAGGCCTATTATCATAAAGAAGGTTAGCAGTTTCACTTTCGTTTCAACTCAAAAAGAGGAGAAATTCTCGAGTTCGGACACTTTGACCATGCCAGTCGTTTGGTACTCTTCACAAAAGCAAGAGGATCTTTTGTATTTGGTCCTGCTGAAACTCATATTTTTCCTCATTACTTTGAGTCTATTGTCATATAACAGTGGTACACAAGAATTTCAATCCTAAGTCCTTCATTTTTCACCTAAGAGTTCCCTATTTCACAACACAAAAACCATTTTCCTATCCTAATATTATCTTATCGGACTCACTATATATTGTTATGAGAATTATCTCAATTAATGACTTATAATTTCTCGGTCAAACAATATAACATGCTAGAGTATCTAACGATAAACTAATACTCATCGCGATCTTAGGTCATAACCATCTAACTACCCTGGTTGTGACGACCTGTCCTTAATTTTCCTTTGTAAATTCTCCTCGATTATGTGAAATGACTAATATGCCCTTATCGGCGAATGACGTGTATGCGTTTATATCATTCTTACTTCGTTCACATTTTCGTATTTAATTTATACATGTCGTTACAGGTACGCGTGAGTTTTTATCAGTAGGAAATCACTATTTTGGATGGTGTTAGATCTCCTTTACTGTGTGAAATACAAAAAGAACACAAAAACCCTATCTCTAGTCCCTTTTAAAACCCAACCCGTGCACCCCTTTATCATTCACTCCCTCACATCTCACCAACCAATCCCTTTCAGTCCTACATCCTAGCACCCAATCAGAAAATCTCAAAAGATTTTCTTTCTCTCATCTCTCTCTTCTCTCTCTCTCGTGTACTCTCTATCTCTGCAACCTCCATAAACGAACTCAAATCTTCATAGATCGAGCTCGAAAACCTTTACATTGAACTCCTCTCATCCTCACGAACACAACCATGTTCTTGAAACCCATAACGGACGAGTTTTCAACGTCGAACTCGTGAGGTCCGAACTCTGTCAGTTTGAGTTTGTCGATTTTCAGGCCGAGTTAAGGAGTTTTGAAGGTCGAGGAAGTCTGCCCACAACCCCTCGAGGCCTCTAGGACCTTTTTCATAAAGCTTTGATGTGAAACAACTCGAGTTCCACGAGTTCACTTTTGGCCGGATCTTTCGAGGCTTTTTCCGACCACCTCCGACCACTTTTTGGACCCCAAACAGGTATAACACGATTCTACTCTTCATAAGCTTCAAATCCATATAAAGTATGTCAAAGATGGTTGAGAAATGAAGGAGAATAGTGAGTTTGAATTTTTTCCAAATTTCCGGCGAAAATCAAGTTGCAGACGGAGGCGGACGACAGCGACGGCGAGGCTCACCGGAGAAGGTGACGGAATATTCCTGACGGCGTCAGGTAACGCCGTTAATTTATGTTAGTATTTAACGGAATATTCCGTGGAATATTCCTTACGGTGTCAAGCTCACTAACGGCACTGGCCTGCGCGTGGGGGCGCGTCTGGCCGTGCCCTTGCCGGCGCGTGAGGGCGCGTGCAACATCAAAAAATTATTTTAAAAATTTTGGGATGTTCGTGACGTCGAGTAGATCAATTTCATGTATTTAAACCCTAGGTTTGAGCAAACTATGAGGGTTTTATTTAGGTTTCCGTATATGTGCTTTAATTAATTATATTTTAGTTATTTCACATATAGGGGAAACGTATCCCTAGGACGTACAAGGCCAGGCTAGGCTCGGGGGCTACGACCCAACGATGTACTTGTGAGTGGGCAGTTTGTTTTTATACTTATACATATTATAGTTTCTAAAATTGCGTAATTACTTAGTTTTACGCTTAAACTGCCGATTATTATTAATTCTGATAAATGCTGCTATATGGTTGGCAACTGTCATGACATTCATACATATTAGTACATGCTCATCTTGTTGCACCCCGGTATTAGTACTCTGCCCAGGGCCAGGGCCAGTCCTTCACGTGTATGTTCACATCCGCACCATTCGCTCGTCTTGGATCCAAGTTAGGTGCCAGTCCTGTCAGGTAGATTGCATTAGGCAATCTGACTTGTATGTGACCATGTTTCTACACCAATCTTCATGTGATCGTAGTACTAGAGTGTATTAATTACACCCAGTCTTGTCGGGTGGAATTGCCTTAGGCAATTCCGACTCGTGTGTTAGCCTAGGTGATGAGCAAACTGTTTATAATTGATTATCACATGTTTATATTGCTATGACATTTGGCATATCACACATTAGCGTGTTGCAGATTATATTGTTGTCATACATGATTTCCTACTTATATACTTATACGTTTTGAAAAAACTATACTTGTTTTTACGGCGAGAGGTTAGTACTTTCGAAAACAAAGGTTTTATTATAAGCATTGTTTTGCTGACCCACTCAACCTTGTTTTTCTCCCCTCCAGGACCTAGATAGCTGTACTCTTGTGGCACTCAAGGAATTATGGCAGTTCTGACATTCTCTTCTGCATTAGACGTATGAACTTATCACAATTATGTAATAAGTGTACTTTAGTTCTTTGACTACTCTATAGTAGTCTTACTGTCTTAATGCTCTGAATATTTGTAGTGGGTTACTCCCACGATTGCGCACTCTATCACTACTTAGTATTATTAGTTTTATTTAGTTTTAGTTTAAATTTACTCACTTTTCACATCACATATCCTTATGGTTAGGTCACTTCTCGGTGATGACCAGCATGCTTCGACCTTCCCAGGTCGGGGTGTGTCACTGGTGGCCACGGCATTGTAACTAAAGATCTATGATTGCATTTGCACGGTTGATGAGTCCCTTTCGTATCAAAATCTGAGCACCGTGTTCATCTTGGTTCAAAAGCCAAATCCCCAGAAAAAGACACAAAAATATATGCAAATGGAAGGCAGCTGAGTCATACTTTGGCCACCCAAATAATTACGAGATATTCTTGGGTAGGATTTGCCTGCCTCACACTGGTGGGATAATCATCGAAATACGTATATAATCAGGGGCAGACCGACTTAGAAGCCATGGGGTCAGCTGACCCTCTGAACTCTGGTGGATCTCCGTGAATGCTTTGGGTGCTGCCTCTTTAAAGGTTGGAGTTGCTCTTCATATATACCCTCCAACTGCTTGATAAAATGCATTAGAGAGGTGCTACTCTTTTACAGTCTAGTTTTAATATTATTTATCTCTGGCTTGTTTGTTGGTTGTGATTACAATTGTAAAAAGAAAAAAAGAACCAAATAAAAGACTATCCAAAAATGCAAAGTAAATGAAATGGTAATCTCAGAGAACGAACAAAACATCGTCATTCATGGACAAACATATTAATGGGATGCAATGATATCAATCAATTTATTAGTGTATTCCTTTGTTAAGCATTCATATGAGAGTAGCCTTGAAACATGTTAGTTACCCAAGTAAATGAGGTATTAACAGGTGAGCAGTATACATTTTCAAATGACTTCAAGCCTACCAAGACTAGATGAAATGACGATATTTATGTTAAAAAAATTTGCGATCTATGTGCGCTATGTTACTGACCCCCTAATAATATTTCTTGGATCCGCCACTGTATATAATATACATATATTTTACATACATGTACACACACACACACTACATAATATTTTCATTTTTTGTACACTTTATTTCAAAATGTATAGTACGCGTGTTATACACTTATGTAGATAATTTTCAAGTTTTTGAGGCGACTTGAAAAATATGTACATGAGTGTATAATATGCAATTATCTTCAAGTTGAATGCATGTATTTTCGCACATTGATTAATATTACATACAAAATTCATGTATTATACAAATATTACAGCATGTCATTTTTTTTTAACAATATAGCATGTCATTTAAGCACGAAGAAAATCATTTTTTTGTAAAAAGAACTTTTAACATTTTAAATAAAGGAAAACTAACGAAAAAGGCTTGAAAACTTTGAGTTTTAACGATAAAGACAAAATAAAGGGTAAAGTGAATAGTACCAGGTTTGACTTTTTAGTGTAAAAATATGGTTTTTCGTTAAAGTGAACAGTACCGCGGGCTTTTCGTTAAAACTCCCTTTAAATAATGGGCGAACTCCGTATTTATTTAAGCAAACTGTATAATAATATAGGAACGTATTTTTACGTGCTATACACACGTGACACATCGTCTTGTACTAACTATGAACCATCATTTTCGCCAATTAGGATAGAGTATTTCGTGCAACTGCCACACTACAATAACAGACACAGTTTGAGGATCATAGGTTAGTGGGCGAGGTAAACGAATTATTTGAAGTGGGTGGTCTTTTAATGTGTGCGGGCAAACGGAGCACGTGACCAGAACACTCGCCAGCCAGATGGGCTGAGTCACACATGAGCATTATCTGCATGTCTATTTCCTGCCATCACATAAAAAACGAAAAACTGATGCCCTAGCATGTACAGAAATGGGCTATCAGCTGAAACTGGAAGCAGCCTCAACCAAACACATTGAATGTTGTCCCAATCTCCTTATTAATTATGTTCTGAAGTTACCTTCGAAGCAGGCAACCTCACTAAAATAATTCTCGGTTGGCTTTGTTTTCTTTTGTTTTGTTTGTTTTATTAGTTGGTTTTGCAGGTTGGTGATGAAGAAAGTTCAAAGTGTGTGTGGCCTACTTGGAAAGCCCACAGCCACACGATCTGAACTGTCTTACCCGCGACACCGTCCTTCCAAGCCCATACATAAACTCATTTACTCTTTGTGGCCCTACTGTACCATTGAGCTTCTTCCAAAATTGGTTACAATTTGTAGATATGGGGTAAGTCGGTTAACAATGACAACGTAATCACTCTTTTACACTTGATTTCGAATTACCTTCCTATAAACTTGAGTAATTTAGATTATCATCTTGACAAAAACCTCCTGCTACAATAAAATATTTTTTACTCTTTTTGGGTATGTCATCTTCGTCGTATGTCTAATGCATCCACGTGTTGGTTTGTTAACAAATAATGAGGTATGTTATAGTTAGTTGTTTGCGTGCATGTGATTGATTTTAGAGAGCTAATGCATGAGGATTCCACAATGCATGAAAACGTTAGAGCCTGTTTGGTATCCTATTTGAAATTTTTTATCATTTCTCAAAATATTTCTTAAGAACATTTCTTGAAAACAAATTTCTTTAAGACTCAAAAACTTGATTGGTTTGTGATTTAAAAATTTTAAATCTTACGACTTAAACTTGATTGGATTGGAGCATAGACGAAAAAGGTAAAAAAAAAAGAGTAGAAAGAAAGAAGAAAAGAGAGAGATATATATTTGGAGTGAGAGGGAACGAGGGAGAGAAAATAAATGAGTAAGTTTAAGTTTAAAAACTCTAAAAACTCACTTTTTATGTTTTTAAATAATAGACTATATTTTTTAGTTAGTCTTGAGTTCTGTTTTTGAAAATAGTCATACCAAACAAGTTTTTAAGGCCTAAAACTTAAAAACTGTTTTTGAGTTTAAAAAGTTGAATTCAAGTACACTACCAAACAGGCCCTTACATTTCTCCTGTACTTAGCAAGGCAACTCCTGTACTTGGCAAGGCAACTCATGCATTACTTGTCCATCATGACTAGAAAAAATTATCATTTATATCAACAGTTAGAAATTATCTATGCACGTAGCAAACACTAATAAAATTTGCGCAGGCTTAGGCTGTCGTGACTTGTGTACATCAATGTTATAAAGCTCTTATTTTGGTGCTACATCGAATCATTTTATGGATGTAATATAACAAAATAATTCTAGTTAGACCAACTTTTTAGACAATATTTACAAATCATACGATGTGTCACCTCACCAATAAGAAATACGTAAGTTAATCAAAACTTAATTAGTAATTCAATAATCTACAACCACGTCATATGGTTTACAAAATGTACTTTAAAAATATAATCTATCTCGCATTACCCAGTATAAAATAATAGATGTTGCCTTCAGAAATAAAGTGACTCGACATCTAATCTTTTGAATACCAAGCATCCAAGGAATCAAAGATGAGATGGGGCTACAGAAATGTCGACGTCTCTTGAAATTATATGGAGGCATCTCTCTGTGCCCTAATAGCACCAAAACAAACACTCAGTTGTTTCTGTTTGTTGACAAGCTGAAGCTCCGCCTTTATCAGCTTATCCACTGCTTTTGCTTTTCATTTTTCATAACAAAAAAGCCACACGGGGTCCGGTAGTACTCGACCACTGCACGCAGCATGCATCCGAAAAAGGCTAAAAGCACGCAGATTCGTTTACTGAAGAACAGTAATTTTTAGGCAATGGATTTTAGTGTGATATGATTGTCTTATGCATAATACACCCACCTTGAATCCTTGATCTCTCTTCTTGGGTTCCAAAAACGCAGTTTAAACCCAGAAACATCATTTTTCAGCAACGCGCACTGCTTCTTCAATAAATCGCCAGAAAATAACCGTCTCGTAGAAAAATCCCAAATTTTGACATGAACAAGCCAAGAGACACACGAACGTCCTTCAATTTGAATCACTCCAAAATTCATCCGTTTGGTTTTGTTTTTCTCCAGAGGAAGTCGAATGTCCTATATTGAAAATACAAAGCAAAGTATCAAAATTCTACCAAAATAATCACCAAATTATACTAAGAATAGGGTAAAATATATAATATAATATTAACTCATCAATCTCCACCTTATCATAATCATTACTCTTAATTATTTTTCTTAATCTCTTGTCACATGATTTCACGTGATTAATATGATAAGGTTTGCAGACACACGAAGAAATATGTACATGAAGCTCGATGGGAAAATTGCATTATCTTTTTTTTTTTGTCAAACGATACAGATGTTGGATTATGTGTTAGATTAATTAGGGCGCCAACGGTGTTTGAACATACGTCGTGGTGTAAGAGTAACATTTTTCTCCACCACTATAGTAGAGGGCTAGTTGAAGGAAATTGCATCATCACTATGGTCATATCATCATATAAAGAGCCGGCCCTGAGGGTGTGCAAAAGGTGCCACTGCACATGGCCTCCGATTCAGAAGGGCTTCCAAATTTTATTTACATGTAAAGATACATATTATATATTTAACTGTGCAAGGTAATAATAATTACCATACCAGCGCTAGTGGTGTAGGCCTTCAATTTTCTTGTACGTGGCCTGGGTTCGAGATACAAATTGGAAAAAAATAACAAAGAAAATACAGTATTAAAAAAGATGAAGGGCCTCATCTAAATTTAGCACAGAGCCCCTAAATTCTCAGGGCCACCCTGATCATATACAAAAGCAAACCCTAAAATTGATGACTTGAGTTAGAAGGACATGGATTTGAGATATACATGAAAGCTCAATGGGGTCAGTTGGGAATTAATTAGTTTAAATATTCATTTGTAGATAACTTCCAAAGTTCCATGTAATTTGAATCATTTGATTAATTTAACTTTTGTTTAGTTTATATAAATAGAAAAAGGTTAGCTTTATTATAATTTAAAAAGTATGCAAATAGGAGAAAGAAGTGGGTGACAAAATTGGATATTTTGCATCCTAATATGTGGCATGATGGTCTAGCTAATCATAAGAGAATGTATTATAAAATTGAGAATTTAATCTTGTTCATTTAGATACATATGAATCTTTGGGATTTTGTGAGGTCAAGAGACTCATTATTTTATTTATATTGTTTGCTGAATTGTGATGAGAAAACAGATCTTAAATAACACTCACTCTACTTTGACAAAAAAAAAATAACACTCATTCTACCCCTCCACTATTCCCCTCAAGTATATCCACTTATCCTAGGGGACAGAGTTAGGTTTTTACTCATGTCTTTTGAGTTCGAAACTCTCTTTACTTTTTTTAAGAGATATTATCTATTAAGGATAGGATTGTAAATACACATATAAAGGAGAATACTTAGTGTATAAGAAAACTCTGTTAGATTAGTTACTCTCTGTTAGATTAGTTACTCTCATCAGTGAGTGTATAAATACCCAATGTAATCTTTATTTTTAATGTAATGAAAATATCTTTTCTATTATGGTATCAACCGCCAATAGTCTCACGACCTCTCTCCTCGATCCCTGGTTCTCGCTTCTTCGCACCGCGTGACCTTCTTCATCTTCTCCGATCAAATTGATCGATTTCTTGATCGCAATCTTGATCTTGATCGCTATTTTCCCTACTTGCTTGTGATTTCTCTCTCAGATCTTCAAGCTATGGTGGCCTCTGCTTCTCCCTCTTCGGAATCCGATTCTCCTCCTCATCCCTCTTCTTCTGAAATCCCTAACCCTAATCCTGTGATTTCATCACTTACGATCCAGAATATTGGATCTATGGTTCCGATCAAGCTCACCACCACCAACTACCTGACTTGGAGTGCCTTGTTCGCTCCGATCTTCCGCCGCTACAACCTTACCGGTTTCATTGATGGTACTATGGTGGCGCCGCCCAAATACCTGCTCGATTCATCTGGAAATCGATCCGCTACTATCAATCCAGACTACGTTGCTTGGTTTGAGAATGATCAAAACATTCTTATCTGGATAAATTCAACTCTCTCAGAGGCTCTCATCCCCTACACAGTTGGCGTCACATCT
The DNA here is from genome assembly GCA_036320875.1 of Cotoneaster glaucophyllus. Taxonomy (NCBI): domain Eukaryota; kingdom Viridiplantae; phylum Streptophyta; class Magnoliopsida; order Rosales; family Rosaceae; genus Cotoneaster; species Cotoneaster glaucophyllus. The sequence continues at coordinate 20,244,346 of CM070065.1, read as the reverse complement.
GCTCGCGAGCTTTGGGCGAAGTTGGAATCTCGCCTTGCCTCTGCCTCGCAATCACATATTCACGAGCTCCGATCTCGTCTTCGCAGCATTGTTAAAGGCAACTCCTCTGCTGCTCAGTACCTTCAGAAGATTGAAGAAATTGCAGATGCACTCGCCAGTGCTGGTGCTCCGATTGCAGATTCCGAATTGATCTCCGTCACTCTTCACGGATTACCTCCTGAATTTGATTCCTTTGTGGATGCTATTCAATTTCGTCTTGGCTCCACGACTATTGATGAACTGCATGGCTTATTGTTAAGCAAAGAAATTCAACTCACAAATCGGAAGCAAGCAGTTTCTTCAGCACCGTTTCAGGCTTACAACTCCTCGGCTGGTATTCTTCCCTCGCCTGTGCCACCTTCCTCTCAAGCCTTTGTTGCCTCTCAATTCTCAAATCAAAATCGGCCTATGGATCGGAACTACCAGCAGCACAATCGTGGCAATCAGACTCATCCTCGTGGCAACTACCGTTTCACTACTGGTTGGAACAATACATCACGCAACAACTCTCAAAGATTCAACCGAGGAGCCAGATCAAATTACTCATATCCTAAGAAGATTTCTTGCCAGATTTGTCGTCAATTTGACCATGAAGCCTATGCCTGTCCTCATCGTATGGATCAAGCTTATGGCAGCAAATCATCTCCCTCTGCTATGATTGCTAACACCTCTACCTCTTCATCTCCCTGGATAATCGACTCTGGAGCTAGCTCGCACATGACCAATTCCTATGCTAATCTTCAAAATCCAGAACCATACAGTGGCCCTGAGCAAGTGTATATTGGAGACGGCAAAGGTTTGCCTATTCTCCATCATGGTTCTTCTTCTTTACTCACTCCACAAAATTCGTTTAAAATGAATCGTGTATTACATGTGCCTGATCTAAAACATAATCTTCTGTCTGCAAATCAATTTCTGCTTGATAACTGGTGCTCACTGCATCTTTATCCTTTTCACTTCACTGTGAAGGATTCTTCGGGGAGGATGCTTTTTAAAGGTCCCGTTCAACATGGCTTCTATTCTTTTCAGTCATCTTCTCCTGCAACTTCTCAGGCACTCACTGCATCTGTTAAAGCTTCGCAGTCTCTCTGGCATCAAAGACTGGGCCATCCCTCTGCCAAGATCATCAATAAATTGTCTTCTAATTCATGTATTTCTTTTTCCACTAGTTCCAATAAGACTTTTTGTTCAGATTGTGCATTAGGGAAATGTTCGAAGCTTCCATTTTCTAGCACTGTTTGTACTACACAGAAGCCATTACAACTAATTCACACAGATGTATGGGGACCATCATCTACTGTCTCTCATCATGGATTTAGATATTATGTCATATTTGTAGATGACTACACTCGTTACTGTTGGTTCTATCCCCTGCAGCACAAATCCGATGTACTTCCTACTTTTATTAAATGGAAATTACTTGTTGAAAAGTCTCTGGAAACACCTGTTATTGCTTTACGATCTGACTCTGGTGGAGAATATGTTAGCACTGCTTTCTCTGAATTTCTTATTGCCAATGGTATTCAGCACCAACGTACCTGTCCTCACACCCCGGAGCAAAATGGGTGTGCAGAACGTAAGCACAGGCACATTATGGAGACTGCTCGGACCTTATTGACAGCATCTCAAGTTCCTTCTCTATATTGGGTCGAAGCCTTTGCTACTTCGGTTTATCTCATCAACAGGCTTCCCACAATCTCCAGAAATTCTCCCTAGCAGTCTCTGTTTATCAAAGCTCCGGACTACAAGTTTCTCAAGGTTTTTGGCTGCTTATGCTTCCCCTGGTTACAACCCTACACCTCCTCCAAATTGGAGCCTAAGAGCAAAGCTTGTGTTTTCTTGGGGTACAGCTTGAATCACAAAGGCTATCTCTGCCTTGATCCAACAACTCACAGGATTTATATCTCTCGGCATGTTCTCTTCGATGAGGCTACATTCCCATATCACTCTCTGCCAACCATGTCACAATCCCAGTCTGTTGCCTCCCCAGTATCTCCATCCCCAATTCCTTCCTCTCTTACTTTTCACTCTCTGCCTTCACACCATGCCTCTCTGCCCCATATCACTCCATCCCCTATCACTACATCACCCTCAGCTCCTATTACCACATCAACCTTAGCTCCTACTACTACATCCACATCTGCAAACCCTTCACAATCCCACTTGCTTTCTAATCCTCTTCCCTCAGGACATCCTACATCTACTTCATCCTCTTCCTCACCATCACAGCTGCTATCAAATACTCATCCTATGCAGACTCGATCCAAGTCTGGCATATTCAAACCCAAGGCTTTAACTGCCACCAAGCATCCTCTTCCCTCTCATCTTGCAGTTGATTTTGTCCCAACCACCTACCTTCAAGCTTCTAAAAACCCTCATTGGTGCTCAGCAATGCAAGAAGAATACACTGCTCTTCTCAAAACCGGTACATGGTCTCTTGTACCTCCATCCTCTTCTCACAACATTGTTGGATGCAAGTGGGTCTTTCGGATTAAAAGGAGACCCGATGGTTCAATTGATCGGTATAAGGCCCGATTGGTTGCAAAAAGGTTTCACCAACAAGAAGGCTTGGATTACACAGAAACATTCAGTCCCGTTGCCAAACCTGTGACCATTCGTCTGCTTCTCACTCTTGCAGCTCAATTTGACTGGTTTCTAAACCAGCTTGATGTCAGCAACGCGTTTCTTCATGGCACACTCACCGAATCTGTGTTTATGAAACAGCCCCTGGCTTTGAGGATCCTTCTCGGCCCAGTCATGTTTGCAAACTACACAAGTCTCTTTATGGTTTAAAGCAAGCTCCACGAGCTTGGTATGACAAACTTCACCATGCTTTGTGTTCCCTTGGCTTCACAGGTTCTCAGAGTGATCACTCCCTGTTTGTGAAACGATCTCCTTCACTGGTTTTTATATTGGTATACGTGGATGATATTCTGGTAACTAGTCCGGACCCTGCTGCTTGTAAGGATGTTATTACTCATCTCAGTACTCTATTTCCAATCAAGGACCTTGGTGCCCTTCACTACTTCCTTGGCCTGGAAGTCACACGGTCTTCTTCTGGTTTCTTCCTCTCTCAGACCAAATACATTCTTGATCTCTTAATCAAGACCAAAATGGACGGGGCCAAACCTTGCAGCACTCCCTTGAGTACAACTAAACTTGATCACACTTCTCCTCTACTTGCAAATGCCTCTGAATATCGATCTGTGGTAGGAGCCTTGCAATATCTAACTTGGACTCGCCCTGACCTGAGTTTTGCTGTTAATTTGGTTTGTCAATTCATGCACAGTCCACGGATTTCCCATATGCAAGCCCTGAAACGTATTCTTAGATATCTCAAGGGGTCTATCAACCTTGGCTTGTGGTTTTCAAAATGTTCTACACCTCCCCTTCTTCGAGCTTTCTCAGATGCCGATTGGGCTGGATGCTCACTGGACAGAAAGTCTACTGGAGGACATTGTATTTTCTTTGGCAATTCACTCATCAGTTGGAGCGCAAAAAAGCAACCAACTGTTGCTCGCTCTTCCACAGAAGCCGAATACAGATCATTGGCCACTACAGCTGCTGAAATCACCTGGATATGCAAACTACTCACTGATATTGCCTATCCTCTTTCCTCTCCTCCCCAACTCTGGTGTGATAACCTCTCTGCTCTCTCATTAGCCAAGAACCCTCTATTTCATGCTCGGACAAAACATATTGAAATCGATTACCACTTCATCCGAGAGAAGGTTTTGGCCAATCACATCTCTGTTCATTTTGTTTGCTCTCAGAACCAGATTGCAGATATCTGCACCAAGTCTCTTTCCAAGCCCCGGTTCTTATTTCTGCGAGACAAACTACAACTGAGGCTTCCCCAGTTTCGTTTGCGGGGGGATATTAAGGATAGGATTGTAAATACACATATAAAGGAGAATACTTAGTGTATAAGAAAACTCTGTTAGATTAGTTACTCTCTGTTAGATTAGTTACTCTCATCAGTGAGTGTATAAATACCCAATGTAATCTTTATTTTTAATGTAATGAAAATATCTTTTCTATTATTATCTACACTAAAAGGGAGAGGAATGAGCTTAGCCTCACAATGGGCTACCAATAATTTGTTGGCAAGAATCGAACTTAAGACCTCTCACTTACAAGTAAAGAGTAATACCACTAGACCGTAGTACTAAGTGGCCAAAACTCTCCTTACTTTAAATTGTAATAATTTCGAACCCTCTCTTATCCTCTCCTTAATTAATAATAAACTAATAAAAAAATTCAAAACATTTTAAGAATCAACTATAAACCGATTATTTGCAGTGGTGTTGCTAAAACTAATTAAAGTCTAAAATCTATTTCATTTTGGGTGGTGCTATTTACACACTATTTTTTTTACTTCTCATACACCCCTTTCAATTTTCAGTCGTTTGATTGAATGAATTGAAACAGATCAAAAACAAAAAAATTAATAAGAAATATGTAAGAAGTAAAAAGCGTGTGTGGATAGCTTTATAGGAAACTCTTATTGACACTTTAAAAATCTAATTGTACACTCTTTATAAGAATATTTTTCTCTATAAATATAAAAAGTTAGAAGTGCACAATTAAATTTTTAGAATGTCAGTAACAATTCATTTATTATAAAGTTAAAACCATGTCTATGTTCACCCAATATAACACAGTAATATGAATAGTTTCCAAAAGTATCACCTCCATTTTATGATATAGCTAAACATTAAAAGGTGTATCATTTCTCCCTCAACTCCTCTCTTTATTTCTCAATTTTGATTATTCTTTAATTTATTTAATTCAAATGTAAAAAATAAAATAAGTGTAGAATTTGACCCCTTTTCTTTACACAAGCGAAATCGTGTTTACATAAAATCAAATATTTTATGCAATCAAAAGTCAATTCTCTTCTTCCACAATAATGGGTCGAATTCTAAACATATATGTAAGTGTAGCTACGTTGGTTAAAATAGTGTTCTCCCTCTCCGCATTCAAGTGATAATTCTCTTTTTAATAGTGTAAATTAGATTAAAAATTTAGAATACCACTTGAATCAATAATAAAAGTCTAATTCCAAAACCCTTTCCTTCTTTCATTCAAGAATATATTTCATTCCTTTCAACCATCAACTATTATTCTTCAAGACTTCAACCACATTTACCAGCTACAAGTGACCCTCTACCACAGTGATAAAGAAAAGTATTGCACTTGCATCATGACATGAGTTCGAATCCCACCGGTGCTCTAATATAACATCTAATTTAACAAATTTATCGTCTGACAAAAAAAAAATATTTACCAGCTAAATAATAAATTAACCTTCCACTAGTTTGTCATTTTTCTTAATTTTCTGTTGGTTTAATATTTTATAGTGGAATATATCATTCAACTTCAACATCTGCAACTCGTAAACCAAATGCGTGCAGGAACTAAGGAACCAAAGAGTGGACGAATATCATGTACTTGGAACAAGAATCATTCCTTTCCTTCTAACGCACTCGCAAATTGTAATTAAATCAAAGAATTATGCAACACCAAGCATATTGGTAGCTTAATTTGTGTAATATTCTCACAACTAAAATGTCAACAACGAAGTAAAGATAAACACAAGTATATCCGATAATCCGAAGATACTAACCACTGTCTCAGTTGAGAAATGGTAATTTAGAAATCACCAAGAAAAAAAAAAAGTTTAGACTTTTGTTCTTCATTAGATATAAGAAGGCTTAAAAAATAAACTTTGAATACGCATAATCACTTAAACCTCTTAAATAACGACCTAGTTTTGTGCATGTGAAAAAGCTCAGAACTAAAACATAAGAATTTACAACTTTTGAATGAAGCTTGATGGACAAATTAGTGTGACCGCCTCCTTACATCTGTTACAGCCTATTCCAATTTGTGTAGGTTAATAGTGTGTGGAGTCTCTGAAGCTCCGAGAAGAAGGTAGTGAGAATCGTATGCCCCACACATGTGAGGTATTCTAAATAATGACAAATATTTATCTCATAAATTTCCACCATACCATAAATAATAATGTAAAAACCCACACTACACGTATGCATTTCTTGCTTCCCTTCCCTGCCTTAACACTCTTTGGAACCTATAAATCTTCCTAATCTCCACCCTCACGCAATCCCTCTCTCTCTCTCTCTCTCTCTCTCTCTCTCTCTCTCTGCTGAGAGACCATCAGCAGCAGCAGAGGAATTACTGATTAAAAGGGCATTATAAATGAGACCACCGCCAACAGTGGGGCTGTCAGCGGGGGAGGTAGTCGAGTTTGGCCTTATCCACCTCTCTCCGCCGCTGCCTTCCCCTCCAACAGGGCCAACGACATGCGTTTCCCACACCTGCCGCTGGTGGCCTTACTCCGGCTCAAAAGAATTCGAGGCCAACGCCGCCATGATCATCATCGTCCTCCTCTCTGCTCTCATCTCCGCGTTGGGTCTTAACGCCGCCATCCGCTGCTTCCTCCGCGGCGGTAGAGGCAACCCTTCTGATCGTGAGAACAACAGTGTTCCTCAGAGTCGGCAGGAGTTGGTTGATGTTCAGCAGAAGAGCAATGTGGCAACGGCTTCGTGCTTAGAGGCGGCACCTACGGTGATTTACACGGCGGAGATGAAAGCGAAGCTGGCAGGGGTGGAGGCGGAGTGCGCCATTTGCTTGTCGGAGTTTGTGGAGGGGGAAGGGATTAGAGTTTTGCGGAGGTGTAAACATGGGTTTCATGCTCAGTGTATTCAAAAATGGTTGTCTTCTCACTCCTCTTGTCCCACGTGCCGCCGCACGTGCCTTCCTCAGTCTCCATCCCAATCCCCAGCACCACCACAACCCTCGGCGGACCATAATCCCGAACAAAATCCCGTGACGGAGAGCAGCCCGTAGCGGCCCTGCTGTTACCGAGTTCGCCCATTGTACACATGTATGTAAAGTGCAACTAGTTTGAAGTTTTCTCCGGTTCTTTAAATGGTGCCATAAACTTAATTAGTTAATTTAATGTAGTGTTGGGCAAAAGTTACCAATCGTGATCCCATGACTACCATCTTAAACGCGTACAAATGACACCAAATAAGTTTTGATCTTTCTTGTCTCTTTATTTTCTTTTAATTTATTTAATCAATGCGAGGAGAAAGAAATCAAACCCCTGCGTTTTTTCTACCTTTTGGTCTGCAGCTGTAAAAATAACCGTCCAAATTCATACGACTTTACCGAAAATGCATCTGGCTTTTAGTATACTAGCCGACTGCTTAATGCTGATGCAAAATATGACAACAGATGGAAAGTCCAGAGTATGCGACTCTAATAACGTTTCTCCTACCAGCCGTTTCGTACCGGAAAGCGGAATGTCACTTTCCGGAAACGTACTTCGATTCCCAAAAGGTCCCAATCTCGTGTTCGTCTTCCTCCTCCTCCGCTCAACAGAATCGGAAAATGACAGAGACTTGCAATGTATGTAGGGGTGTTTCGGTACAGTAACCGTACCATACCAAACTTTTGATATGACAAAATCTATTACCATTATCATACCAAACTTTCGGTATCCCGAATTTCGACATACCAAATAATTTAGTTAGCTTGGTATGATAATGGGTCAAAATTAATTTATTTATTTATTTTCAACCGAAGTCAAGGCCCAAACATTTTATTTTTTTCTATTTTTATGATTTTTATCTCTCATATTGTGACCTAAATTAGAAATCCCAAATAGGATTCCTGCAATAAGAAACCCCATGCAGCAAGCGCAGGCAAGCACACCAACACCAATCCTTGTAGAGAATGTGAGAGAGTGTCGAAGAGAAACTGAGAAAGTGTCGAAAGAATGAGAGGCAATGACGGGGTTTTTCCTAAATATTATTAAAATATTATATAGTTATTTATATATATATAAATTATATAATATGTAATTTATATTTTTCGGTACGGTACGGTAATACCATTGGTAATGGTAGCGAAAACCAATACCGTACGAAAAAATCTTGGTTTGGTACAATGCTATACCATTACCAAATGGTACAAAATCAATATGATACGATTGCCAATTCAGTTGATATGGTAATTTGAAAATAAATTCCGCCGTTAAACGTGTGTTTGCTAAATCCGAACTTTTGGACCGCCTTATGGAGCACAATACAAGTGCTAGGGGAGGCAAGCCACGGCGGTTATGCCGCAACCATGCAGATGTTAAGGGAGAACAAAACGGAATTTACGCAGTTTTTTGTTGCCCTTCCCGGCAAACAAAAGGAAGACAATATTGTAAATTAACAAGCCAAAAACAACGTCATTAACAATTTAATTAATATCTAATATTCTATTTCAACAAGCTCAGAAAGCCACACAAACAATGTGTACAAAAACAGCACAACCGCATATACTGATCCGATTTAAGAACTATTGCTTTTGCTGTGTCATATGTAACGCAAACTAAGAGCGGTGACAAAAGAGATGACAAACTGACCAAGCTCACACCATTAACACTATCTGACAATCCGAAAACACACAATTCCAAGGGGGAAGAAGACGACGATATGATCACATGATTCACATGTCTAGAAGCACTTCCTGTGGACGATGGACGGACCTGATTCGTCATACTCCGACTTAGAAATCCACATCTGCATTTAAGAAAAACGAGACCCCGAGATTATAATCACGGAACCATACTTCCTAAACAAATAAGTTATACGAAAAGAAATTGTGGGAAATGTCGAGTCAGTCATACGATTCCTAGTTCCAAAGCATAGTAAACAAACGAGGATAGTAAACCTATGTTATACATCTACAATCAGCAAGTACTAAACTTTTGTATTGGTTTTAAAAGGGTGCAACTCGTATGTTGATATCGAACTTGATAAAATCATAACCAATTTTTAATTCCTTCACTTTCGTTACAAATTCGTTCCTCAAGAATATCACAAGGGATTTTGCACGTTTTTAGTTTTTCTAGTTAAACTCTTTAAAATTTTCATGGTAAATACGAATTCAATATGCATATATCTTCTATGATCAGTAAATACGAAGCGAAATCAAATATAAGCTACCACAGTAGGACAAGTAGTATAAACCGTACCTGCTGGAAGGTGCTCAGTGAAGCTAATATGGATCCTCCAATCCATACACTATACTTTCTCTCTGGAGGTGCAACCACCTTAATTTTCATGCTACTTGGTGCGAGGGCTGTGATCTCCTTGCTCATTCGATCAGCAATTCCTGGGAACATAGTGGACCCTCCACTGAGGACGATGTTGCCATACAAGTCCTTTCTGATGTCAACATCACACTTCATAATAGAGTTATAGGTGGTCTCGTGAATCCCAGGCGATTCCATTCCAATGAATGATGGTTGAAATAGGACCTCAGGGCAACGGAAACGCTCTGCTCCAATGGTAATTACCTGGCCATCAGGTAGCTCATAACTCTTCTCAATTGATGAGCTGCTTTTAGCAGTTTCAAGTTCCTGTTCATAATCAAGTGCCACATAGGCAAGCTTCTCCTTAATGTCACGCACAATTTCCCGTTCAGCAGTTGTAGTAAAAGTATACCCTCTCTCAGTCAGGATCTTCATTAAGGAATCTGTTAAGTCTCGTCCAGCAAGGTCAAGCCGGAGGATGGCATGTGGAAGTGCATAACCCTCGTAGATGGGAACAGTGTGACTGACTCCATCACCAGAGTCCAGCACAATACCTGGAAAACATTTGTTGTTAAAGAGGTAACGCACTTTCAAGATTTTGAAACTTAATTCCAACTTTCTTTGTTTGTTTGCACATGGTAAAGAAATATAACAAAATAAATAGATAGATCACCCTCAATTTTTTGTATTGGTACAAACCTGTAGTACGCCCACTAGCATAGAGGGAGAGAACTGCTTGAATGGCAACATACATAGCAGGGACATTGAAGGTCTCAAACATGATCTGAGTCATCTTTTCCCTGTTGGCCTTAGGATTCAGAGGCGCTTCAGTAAGAAGCACAGGATGTTCTTCAGGAGCGACACGAAGCTCATTGTAGAAAGTATGATGCCAGATCTTTTCCATGTCATCCCAATTGCTAACAATCCCGTGTTCAATGGGGTATTTTAATGTGAGAATACCCCTTTTCGACTGGGCCTCATCCCCAACATAGGCATCCTTCTGCCCCATCCCCACCATAACACCTGTGTGTCTAGGACGACCAACAATACTGGGGAAAACAGCCCTCGGAGCATCATCTCCAGCAAATCCAGCCTGTTGAATGAAGTCATGACGATAGTTATATACCAAGGGAATGTACGTCAAGACAGCTCCTCATACACTACCAGGCAAAATGAAACAAATCCCTTACCTTAACCATTCCAGTACCATTATCACAGACGAGAGGTTGAATGTCTTCTGTATCTGCCATTCTTTATGGTGATGCTGCAAAGAAATCACGGTAATCCATTAGTAACCTACGAATCATAACAGAACTCAATAGTCACAAATGAATCTCTACTAGCTACGGTAACCGCATTAGCTTCCTGATGACAGATACAGATAGATAGATAATAGTATTGAAAGCGGTTGTAACTTGTATTCACATTCAGTTTAGGATTAAGTAATTGAAGGAGTAACTATGATGGGAGAGTTCATCTATAATACACGTAACATATTCATTGAATGAACGAAATAATCAGTTCTTGGTTTTTACATCAGAACACTGTTTTGGTCTTGTAAGTTGGATTGTGTACCTTATGACATAATTAACAAGCTTGGATTAACGGGGATAGCAATATTCCACAAATTTGAACAAAATAAAGGTCATATCAGCGACCCATTACAATCCTGGATTAAGTACTAAGCATTGGACAACCGATGATTGAAAACACACGAGAAAAGTGAAAACCCTCAACAAAACAGGCAAAAACCAATTAAGCATAATCTCTAATTCTTTCCAGGAATTACATCCAAAACTAAAGGCAACCTAAGTACTTTGTAAAGGGTTTGTCGGGCATTGATTACATATAGAAATAACACAGATGATTCTTATTCCCACAGATGAATCACACACACTTCAAACCAATATCAAGTATTTCCATTTTTCCTTTCAATTACTCACACATAGACTATATTTGTGAGCAATTGATAACTCGATAACAACAAAGTGAAGGGGTTTTGGATCAGATTAAACCCAAATATGATATTTGTCATGCTTAACGCTAGTGATAGGTTGATCCCATCAAAATTCAGATGCCAATCAGATTAAATCACTAATAAATATATATATCAAAATTTAGTCACACTCTCAACCAGCGACTCACTAATCAACACTATCAGCAACCATAACAACAAATCAAATAAACGAAATTCACAACAGCAAATCGAAAGCAGGGAACGAAGAAGAAATCACTTCCAACTTACAAAAACTCAGCAATCAATTCACAGAGGAAAAAATAGCAGACAAATTCAAGAGAAATGAAAAAAGAAGAAGAAGGTTTCTTGGTAGGTGGTAGCAGCAGAGGCAAAGAGCTTAAGAAGCACGCATACCTTCGGGGGAGTCTCACTGAGAATTCGAGCAGGCGGCAAAAAGGAGTGGGTGGCTGGCCGGCCAGACGAAATGATGGAAAAAGAAATGAAGGAAGGTCGGTTGATTCTGCTTAAAGATCGGACAATTAAAAGCTTGTAATAATAATAAAAGGGCGGAATATTTCTGCCAACCTCTGTGGAAAGTGTAGACTGTGGAACTTTCCAGAATGTATTTCTACAGAAATTTTGAGATAAAAATTGAAAAATAAATATTTAAAAAAGGAAAAAGGAAAGAAAAGAAAAGGAGACAGCTGGAATTTTGATTAATGTCTCTCTTTAGGATAAAGGGCGGGGGTTTCCCAAAAAAAAAAAGGGCGGGGTGACACCAATGCAAAAGGTCATATGGACGAAAATTTGGAGACGAAAACAAAAAACCTAACATTATTATTGGCACCGAAATTCAGAAAATACCAAGGGAAAAAAACAAGAGATTAATTGGAAGTACTTTTATACTGTCTGAAAGTAATTTTAGAGAAAATGTTTTGAATCTAAAAGTATTTGAAGTTCTTCTTGGTACTTGTTGTAGGGCGGGGTGACACAAGGCAAAGGTTATATGGATGAAAATTTAGAGACGGAAACAAAAAAACTAACATTATTATTGGTCCGAAATTCAGAAATACCAAAAAAGTCGACAAGAGTTCGGTTGGAAGTACTTTTAAAATAACTGAAAGTGTTTTTAAAAAAAATGTTTTGAATCTAATAGAACTTGAAGTGCTTCCTCGTACTTGTTTTAGGAAGTACTTCAAGTGTTTTTTTAGTATTTATTTACATTTTTACTAAATATTTGCTTAAAAATTATTTTTATAAAAATCATTTTCAGTCATTTCAAAAATACTTTTAAATGAGTCTAACTTCTAGCAAACTACAAGTTAAAGAAAATGTTATGAATGTCTTTTACAAATCCAAAGATTCCTGCAAAAGCAGTCTTTCTTTTTTATGCAACCTAATGTTGTTTTGCGATTTTATTACCCAACGATATTCTCTTTTAAAATTTGCTATAGAACGATAATGTTATAGTCTTGTGAAATTATTTTTAGGATGAAGTGTCGATTTAGTTCTTAAACTATTATTTCAATGAAAATTAGGTCTTTGAATTATTTTTTTTGGTAAAATAAGTTTATAAATTCATTAAAAATTGCTAATTTCATCCCTACTATTATATTCCAAGCTATTTTATCCAATTTTTTCGTCAACAATAGCCTTTTCTTGTGACTTAATTAATAAAAACAATAAATAATTGATCGGTCTTTCTTCTAGTCCACCAGATTTTGAAATAAAACATGTGCAACTCACATATCTATAAAAGAAAATCAATTATCACCTGTAGTGATGTTTAGTTGTGACAAATAAGAACTGGTTTTTAATTGTGCCTGGAATAACGTTTTATAACCACTAAAAACGTTTTTTTGCTTGTGTTTAATAAAACAAGTATTTAAAAAAATTGGCTCATAGAAGCACGTTATGAAGAATCACATGTCAAATGCTTCTTAAAAAAGAAATTGGATATTTAATAGAAGTTTCAACGTGTTCATATTAAAAAGGAAATTTTAACGAAAAACTCCCGGTACTGTTAATTTTAACGAAAAACTACATTTTTACACTAAAAAGTCAATCCTGGTACTATTCAATTTACCCTTTATTTTATCCTTATCGTTAAAACTTAAAGTTTTCAAGTCATTTTCATTAGTTTTCCTTATTAAAAATGGATGGAGAACTAATAAAAAGTTTCTCGCAAAACATTTTATTATTCACAAACACTTAGACAACTTTACTTATTATTAAGAACATTTTTTAGATCACAACGACAAAAAACAAAAAGAGAGTCACACTGCATGAGGTTTTGAATTTAAAGAAAATGTATTCTTAATATTAAGGAAATTATCCTTAATAATAAAAAAAATTGCCCTTAATAATAAGGGCATTTGAATAAAAAACAGTTTCACGAGGGGTTCTATTAATTTTCTATGTTAAAACACTTTCATTAAAAACGCTTATGAAAATAATTTTTTTCTAAATATACAATCTCAAACATGCTCTAAAACTCATTCCATTCTTGCAAGTCACCAGAGCTTTAGACTTTGAACCCTATTCCAAGCATCAAAAGTTAATAAATTGAAGAAAACTTTTGTTTATTGCATGTCGAAGAAATTACGTTGAAGAAAATGTTGGAATGGTACAAACGTTGTAAGAAAATGAAAGAAAATGAAATCGAATTACATCAGTTGGTAACAAAAGAAAAATGAATGGATGGTTCATATTGAATATGTCACTTGGTAATCACACTGTTGATTTGTTTCATACACTTGAATAACTAAATAATCTCCACCAAATGATTTTTTGTAGGAATGTGTGTATTCCCTCATGGGAGGACGCAAGTGTTGGAAACTTATGGTTTATCGTGTGCCAATGAAATTACATTGAAGAAAATGCTGGAATGGTACAAATGTTGTAAGAAAATTAAATCTAATTACCTTTATCTTCTTTTTTTTGAACAAACGATATCATCTACGCTAAGATGAGGGGGTAGGCTTAGCCTCACAATGGGCTAACAATAATGTGATTCAAACTTGCATTTGGCAAAAATCGAACCTAAAATCTCTTATTTACAAATGAAGAGGAATACCACTAGACCGTACTATTAAATGACATAATTAACTTTTGATTAAAACAACCCTCAAAATACAAATACCACATGACATTGACTCCCTACAAGTCACTTACAAGTTTTGCAGTCGACAATAATAATAATAAGGAGGAACTAATAAAAAAGTCTCACACAAATCGAAAAACACTTAGATAACTTTACTTATTATGAAACAACAGTAAGTGGTCTAATGATAAGGGCATATACTGTAGCTCCCCAATAAACAAAAAAATGTGGGAGGTCCCAGGTTCGATGTTTTGAGCTGGTGAGTCTGCTTTGTGGGCATGGGTAGGATGAAATTTCTTATAACCTCTCCGGGCCCGGAATGAATAAATAACCGTAGCTTGCCACCAATTGTCTCCATTTAAAAAAAAAACAGAAGAAGTTTTTTTTACTTATTATTAAATTTTCTTTTTATATTAAAATGACAGAAAATAAAAAGGGAGTCACACTTTCATGAGGGTTTTGAATTAAAAGAAAATGTCCTTAATAATAAAAAATTTGTCCTTCATGAGGGTTTTGAATTGAAAGAAAATGCCCTTCAAAATAGAGAAAGTTGTTTATGTTGCAGTTCTATTAGATTAGGAATGTAATTGTGTAATTCCTAATGTATCTAGGAATATCTTGGACTATTCTCTAGGGTTAGATATTTTCATATTAGAGTTGTAATCCTATTAGGGTAAGAATTTAACCTTCTCTACTACTATAAATAAAGGCATAATGGGGAGATACAACACACCTCACAATTACACATATTTCTATTCTCTCTCTATGTGCGGCACCCCCTCTCTCTGGCCTCCATAATTGTTCAGTAAATTATGCCTACAACACGTTATCAGCACGCTCTTGACGCTGCGCTAAAGAGAGTTTGATTTTCAACGTTATCAGCACTCTCTTGACTAGGGGTGGGTTCGAAAAACCGAAAACCGAAAAAAACCGAACCGAATACCGAACCGAGACCGAAAAAAACCAAACCGAAAAAAAAACCGAACCGAAAGTGTAAAACCGGACAGAACCGAATCTGGTTCAGTTCGGTTCAGTTTCTGGGGTTCGGAAACCGGACCGAACCGAACCGAACCGAATATAATTACATTTTTTTTTCCCTTGGAACGGCGTCGTGTGACTCTCGTGTTCAGTGGCTTCACTTAGGCGGGCTGGCCTTCTTCTCTGCCTTCACACTCGAGTCTGAAACCCTAAACTAAACATAACAGAAGACGCTCCAGCTCGGCCGCTCCAGCTCCGCTCACTCTGTGGACCATCTCATTCCCTGCCTTCACGCTCCAGCTTCGTCTTCTTCATTCCCCGTGAGTCCGTGACCGGTGACTGGTGACCCGTGACCCGCGACCCGCGACCCACGACTTCCTCTCGCCGTTTCGAGTCTCGATTCTTGACCCACAAAGTCCCTCATTTGCAAGGTTAGTCTCTCACCCCCTGTCCCTGATACGTTTTGCATTTTTTTTTCTTTTTCAATTTCGTTGGTTCTGATGAATCTGATGAATCTGATCTGCTGGATTTGTTTTGAGGTTTGATTAATTGTGAGAGTACATGGGTCTGATTAATTTCTTCTGTTACCCCTCGATTTCTCGATGCTGCATGTTCAACATTTCGGATGCTGCATGTTCAATCCTCTGTTTGTCATGGATTTGGTTCTGTCTGTTTCTATGCTGATTTGGTTATGTCTGTTTCTGTGAGTGAATTTTAATAGCTCTGTGCTTGTCCAACAAGCGACTTGTCTGGTTCTGTGAGAGACATCAACATTGATGATGGCTGGATTGTCTGGTTCTGTCTGTTTCTGTCTCTGTTTTGAGGTCAAAGTTCACAATTCCACATGCTAATAATCTCACGGAAAAATTAGTGTTAATACTGGATATACATCACAAATGAGATTTGATAGTTTTCCTGCTTATCCTATGAGTTCTCTCCCCTGTACTGATGTTGGATACTGATATACATCACAAATGAGATTTGCATGTGAGTGATATTATTCAATTTGATAGTTTTCGGATACTGATGTTGGATAATGGATGGATTCGAAATTAAGTTTGTTTGTTGATGCTAGTATCTGTTTGTTGATGCTGCTGGCAGGGGTGGGTTCGAAATTAAGTCTAACTTAAAGTTGTAAATAATGTTCAAGTTACAAGCCCACAGTCACTCCCTTATAAGCAGGTTTAATTTCAAATTAGGTCCACTTCAGGATTTGTTTCCTTGATCTCTTATGGGTTTGTTTCCTTGGTCTGTCTTCTCTTCTTCCTGAGTTCATAGATTAAGGGATGTATCAATAATAAGTACATCCATAAAATTACGAAAAGAGATGTGGGAATATGAAATTGCAATGAATGAAATATTTGTGAGGGAAACTTAACTTATTTTTATAATTTCCTATGTAGGTATATCAGATTTGATATGTGCACAAAATTGGCTTAGGTCAATTCACGTAGCATTACATCATGAGCCAACTATTGAGGAGATTGAATTTTGTGAAGAAGTTGAGAAAGGTAATTTTACTTATTGCATTTGGTTTTGTTAGACTATTTTAATTAGATGTTATGTTACATGCTTACTTTACATCATGTTCTTTTGTTTATTTATTTGTATGTAGAAATGGCAAGTGGAAGCTCAAAGAAAGGTGTTATGTTGCCTCCTAGGCCACCTAAGCATTAAGCTTGAGCTTGAGGACTTGGAGGAGGATTTGACTTGTGCAATACATTAAGTGATGAAACCTTGAAGGTTTATTTTGACTTATGTGATGTTTAAATTTGGACATTTTGAAGACTTAAACTTTGATGTTTAAATTTGGACATTTTGATGTTTAAACTTGATTGATGATTCTAATTGGACTTTAAATGTTTATTTTGAAACTTTATGTTTTTAGATTAATTAGTAACTTATGTTATGATTGCTTCATATTTTCTATTTTTTTTTGAGGGAAGGAAATGAAGAATAAGAAAGGAAAATGAAAAAAAAAAAAAAAAAAAAAACCGGAACCGAACCGGAAAAAACCGAACCGAAAAAAAACGAACCGAACCGAACCGAACCGAAATTTCGGTTCGGTTCCGGTTTTGGCAAAAAACCGAACCGAATAGAACCGAACCCACCCCTACTATTGACGCTGCGCTAAAGAGAGTTTGATCTTCAATCAGAAGAGTATTACGTTTTAATCATTTTTTTTTTCTGATTAATTTATTATTTTATTGAATTGATCTACATGTTATTGATTCAATTTATTTATTTTTATTTGTTGAACATGATACAACGCATTGGAGATGCAATTCCGGCTTTTTGAGAAGGATCTTTTACAAATTCAAAGGCTTTTGTTGTTTTTTGCCAATTAGGTACGCTTAAAATAAAGGAAAATATTTGAAACGACCATGAAGCATGAAAACATTCCCCATGATGCATGAACCCCCTATATTTACATTTTTCTTCCGATATACATATATTGTATACGTTTCATATATTTGTCAATATATATATACACGTTTCATGCATTACGTAATTTTTGCCAGTGTTCTAAAAAACGGCCTAGGCGGCCGCCTAGGCGCTGGGCGGTGGTGATCCGAGGCGTTTTCTTGTGAATCGGTTGGAAAAATCGGCTGGGCTCTAGGCGGCCGCCTAGACGGTCCTAGGCGGTGCTAGGCGGTGCTAGGCGGATAGTCGGTCTTTTTTTTTTTTTGAAATTAAAAAAGAAATCCTATCTAAGTCTAAGTTGTGAACTTGGAGTACGTTGGAAATAAGAAATTAATGAGCAGATCGATGCGTTTTACCTTTTTGCATCGGCAAACTGTGATGGTTGAAATAGGTGAGCTGGGCTCAGGTATGAGGTTTGTGTTGATGTGAGAGAGGGTGGAGATAAATGAGAGACTTATCTCGGTTTCTAGAAAGAGAGAAGCTTCTGATTTTCTTGCGAGATGTCTCCCAAGAAGCCTCAGACCGACTAACTGCCTGATATACAAAAAATAGAACCAACCTTCTGCGATTTGATATATTGAATTTCAGCTTGCAGCAGCTTTGCTGCTTCATCACTTTTTTGTTTCTCCTTTAAAAGTTGGACCTGGTTTTCTTGTTTTTTTTTTTTTTTCAGATCTAATATCTGTAGTTCACAAAAGTAGCCTTTGAATTTAATTAGAAATGAGAAAGACCTTGGGTTTCTCGATTTAATCAGAAATGAGGGATGCATGACACATGTGAGCATCCTAAGCCTTCGTGCTACCCGAGGAGCAATGGTCTAAATTAGAGAGAGGGATAGCCGTTTGGGCTCTGGGCTCGAGGTCATCAAAAGATGAAATGAGAGTGGGTGTAGCTGCTAGGGTTTTTCAAATGTCAAATGAAGCTACTACATCAGCTTATATTGTAGCTGTTGCAAACAATTGACACAGGTGTGGCCTTGTACGTGTTGGTCAGCGTATCTTCCTCAGTTTTCAGATGACGAGTTCGATTCTTCAAGGTGGCTGTTTTGTGTTTCTTTTTCATTCTTTTTCCGG